>OW387139.1:49605868-50245612 GCA_936440205.1 Lepidonotus clava | reverse complement strand
TTACGATAGCCGGCCAGAAGGGGTAGCGCCGGTACTGGACCCACAGCAAGGTGCCCTTCTTGATCGGGTCTGAAAGCAAAAAGGGCAGAATTATTATAGTTATTACGTGGATTATCGGCTTATTTGCATATCATTTTGCAATCTGACAGTTAACGTATATATCACTTGCTAATGACCTCATTTGTTATTGCCCTAACTCAATTAAAATAAGCGCAATAATTATGTTATTGTTGCAAGTATTGGGGAAAGAAAGTTATCTTTAATTATTTTAAGATATTACTTGGACCTCTTCAGAGCTCTTTGAGGCCCTAAATGGATTACATGGAACGCCAGTATTCTGCCTATAATTATTGCCAGATAGCCTGTATCAGTGTAAAGCCTGTATTCCACTAGTCGATTCTGACAGCCAGCAATTTATTGATTAAAATTGTCCAACAAAAATATAGAAAAAGATCATGCATGTTACATATCATCTGAAAGAGAATGAAAAATCCTTTCTAGTGATATCTAACATGGTTATGATTAATCCATATTGCCACTGCCGATTTTTGAAATCGTGAGTAAAATCGGCTGGTGGAATACTACAGCCTTAAGGCTTATCTTTCTAGTTCCACTCAATCTTAAAGTACTGAATCCCCCTTCTCTCACCTTTGGTAGCAGACGACAGTACGTCGGGCAGGTCTTCATCACTGTCGTCGTCCGACATGGATGTGTCGGGGTTGTCGCCCTTAGCGGGCTCGGGTTGGCTGAGGGGGAGCGGGACGAGGGCCGGGCTCCCACACCGGTCGGGCTGGGACGGGGCCAAAGGCAGGTCACAGCAGTCCTCGTCTATGTTGGGGTCCCACTGTAGACTGTAAGGGGATGTAATGGGAAAATGCGATTTTTAAATTGTGATTTATGTCAAATCCACTCAATTTATGTAAAATCTGCTCAATATTTGTAAAATCCGCTCAATTTATATAAAATCCGCTCAATTTATGTAAAATCCGCTCAATTTATGTAAAATCCGCTCAATTCATGTCAAATACGCTCAATTTATATAAAATACGCTCAATTTATGTAAAATATGCTCAATTCATGTCAGATCCACTCAATTCATGTCAAATCCACTCAATTTATGTCAAATCCACTCAATTTATGAAATGTGTTTGTGTTTTTTTTGCGTCAGTCCACAACATGAAAGAAAGTCGTTTTTCATTTCTGAAATATCCCCCAAAAAATACGACTACAACTATTCTTTTTCGTCAAAAACCGTTCCCTTGAAATTGTAACGCTATTTAATCTATTTTCTTTTTATACAGCACAATCAGTGTACATGCTGGATATAATCCCAGCAGATGCTTTTGATCGGTTCGCTCATTAAAAGATATTATATTTGATTTATTCCCAGACTCAGTCGAATGACACAGAGTGCGACATGAACGTTTCAGTCGTCCAGTCGCTGATGCTCCTCAGAACAGAGAAACCAGGATTACATTTATTATGACCGGCACAAGTTTATGATGCCACTCTAAAACATCATTCTACATTTTAATGGACTATAGAATGATATTTTCTTAATAAGCAATAAGTATGGAAACTTTTGGTTATAATTTGTAAAATTAGTTTATTCCCCAGAATTTTTTTTGACAGAATCTTTTATTTTTTAAACAAAATTAATTTGGATTATACGTATAACATGTATTTAACGAACAAGCTGTGGAAGCCGAACATCCGGTCTACCCTAGGCTGTCTCTAACCACTCACCCGGCGCCCAAACTACAGGGGACACGCCCTAACACCAGAGAAACGTGCTGTGGTCCCATGCTGTACATCTCTGTGTCCCAAGCCCCAAGGTACCGACTTTAACCTATCGTACTAGTCACCCCCTTCCCATGGTGTCTGAGACCAGAGTCACTCAGCGCGACCCGCACCCTGACGGCATGAGCTCAGGGGTGTGGACGTTTCACACTTCGAGCAATTTCACACTTAGCTAATTATGACTGTAGAAAGTGACACTTCCTGAGTCTGTTTTCGCGTAGTCTCTTACATCGCAAAGTGACAAGTGTAGGGCTTGTGTGTGAAAGGTCCTGAGTTTGATTCTCAGATTGGCGAACATTTTCAAGAAATCAAAGTAAAATCTCCTGATAAACCCTCTAAAAACACATTTCAGCATCAGTTAGCATTATTTGAGACAAACAGTGCATGATTTAGGACAAACAGTGCATTATTAAATCAGCAGTGCATTCTCAGTTTATAGGTCGTTAATTGACCGTTATTGGCTACATGACACTGTCAGCTCACATGAAGAACAGACACATGAAATGTAGGGGCAAGGCAGGCTCCTTTGGTTTAATTTACTTTGAAATTTCGGATTCTTTAAATTCCTAATACTTTATTAAACGTAGAAAGATCTTATATTACTAAATATTACTCATCATTTTTTGTTAGATCTTTAAGAGAATGTAAATTCAATGGGACTAGTTTATTATCTAATTTAATCTTAAATGATGTCCAATGTTTCTATGAGTTTTGATCCAATACTATTTGTCAAGAAATTCCATACTTCCATACTATTTGTCAAGGAAAAATATATATGCAAATCATGGGAGTATTGTTTTTTTTGTGTTTTTTTTTTAACAGTTTTATTTACCCTGGAGGGGGATTGGATTTCTCCAGTATTCCTCCCCCTCCAGCCATAACTTAATCTACTACATCAGGTCCAGCGTGTATAACAAATATGTCCAGTTTATCCTCTATTTTAGTATTTATCCCTCCTGATGGGTTTGTATAGCATTCAATATTCATACATAATTATGAATATGAATATTGTTACAACCTAGAAAAATGAATTTAAAGATGATACGTAAAGAAAAGCTGCCATGGAGAACGTCAAAGGCTTATGGCCACTGGAGACTAATTTGCCACCTAAAACAGGGTTCCCACGCATTTTTGAAAATTAATTTAAGACCTTTTTAAGACCAATTTAAGACCATGATTTGGGTAAATTAAGACCTATCGACTACTTGCAAAGAACAATTTCATAATATAGATTTCAAGTTAGTGTACTCATTTGAAAGTGGGAATTGGAATTTCCATGGTTACTTCATTTTAACTTCTCAAAAAGAAAATTAATTTAAGACTTTTTAAGCTTAAAAACTGACGAACTTAAGACCTTTTTAAGGCCTTAATTTTGAGAAAATCTATTTAAGACCTTTTAAGACCTGCGTGCGAACCCTGTAAAAGATACTAGAGAATATCAATAATTTGTATTAGCCTCGAGTTTTCCCCAGAAATATATATCTATATAATAATTAATTATATTATAGTTCAACCCACGTTCTGCTGGGGTAGGTGTCCTCCAGTCGGCGCTGTGTCTTGGGGCGCGTGCCCAGGCCGGGCGAGCTGTGGGCCCGCTTCTTCTGCCGGCTGTGGTTCGCTGCGGAAAAACAGGGTACGCTTGCATTATATGACAAAGTCAAAGTTGGTTGCTTTAACATCATCTATAAACTTACTTTTTTTTTCATTACACATCTCTGTATGTTTTTTTGTTGTTTCATTTCTTTTTGGTAACTTTTATTCGGGTACTGGGGTTCACCGTAGGTGATCTTCCTTCCCCTCCCCTAAATTTGTACAATGAGATTGCATATCTTTTGTCTTTTTACATATTACTTGTTATAGGTCCTGGATTCAAGGTGTGAGTTATGAACATAGATGGATAGGGTGAAAATATAGGACAGACTACAGCATCTTTCACAAGTGCATTATTATGATTATGGGTACTTATATGGCTCAGGTGAATCACGTAATTCATAACCTAAATACGTGTCAAAAGCACTACTCACTGGGTGGTGTGACTTTTTTCATTATCTCCTCCTTCTTTGATTCTAGTTGTGGTTCATCTCCAAGACTCCTTCGTCGTTGATCACTCAGTAACCAGTCAGTCAGTGACCAGTCCATACTCCGGCCTTCTATCGACCCGTTCCTCGCCGCCTCACCCAGCCCATCGTGCCCCCGCCCCACGTTCCCATTCAATAGGTCCTGGCTCAGTCTCGGGCACACTTCGGTGGGTTTGATACTGACCGGAGCCCCTGGTTCGCTATCACTCCCGCTCCCCGGGCTCGACAAGAGTTTCTTTGGTAAAAGCGACAGGCACTTGGCCATCTCAGACTTGGGCGGCCTCGGCTCTGACGTCACACTGTCAGGGCCTCGTTTTGGTGTGGTTCCCCGTGGTGATGTCACGCTCTGCGGGGTGCGGTCGGGCTTCCCGCCCGGGCGGTCAGCGGGGTTGACTGGTTGGGGCGTGGCCTCTGGGAGGGAAGGGATGGTCTCGTTGTACTCCGTCTTCAGCAGCGACAAGACGTCCTTCAGTAACTTGAGGACGCGGGGCGGTTTGGTCTTCACCTGGCCTGCAGGGGAAGGGAGTGAGAGTGAGTGATGGATGTTTTACGCCATACAGACAGCCAGGGTCATTTTCACAGTGAAAACAAGTTAGGACGAATTCTGTCTTTGGTGAACGCATCTCTGAGATGGAGGTGGCAGGGCAGGCAAATAGCAGGGGATCAAAACCTGGAAATCATTTTTGCTGTACCTCATCACTTAGTGAACCCAGAATTGAGCCCAAAGAACTACTTGGTCAGTGCTGGGTCCCCCCTATCATCGCCTTCTACAATCAGCAGGGGCTACTGGGGGGGCCTATATTCTTCCCAAGGGCAGAACCCCACCCTGGTACCCCCGCGGGGTGTAGGGGAAAGTTCTTATGTTGTTACCAGTATCATCAGGATCCAGGAAGATGGAACATATTTATGGAATGTCATTTTGATTTTTTTTGGGGGTGTTTAGACTACCGTTTCTTTTTTGATCAGTAATTCGTCCGTCACCAAAAAGTAGCGAAATCATTGTGCAATAACCTGAAAGAGCAGTGGCGGACTTAGAGGGAAGGGCAAAGATTTTATTTTTTTTATGTAAAATAAGACCAATACAAGAAGTTATTCACGGATTATTTCCACTAGCGCCCTCCCCTTTTCAAAGTCCTGTATCTGCCACTGAAGTGGGATTGTTAAGTGTGAGAAGTAATTATGAAACGCGAACCACAACACATTAATGTTCGAGCGACCTGATTTATTCCAATAAGCAACTACAAGCTGAGGGTGTTCTGTAATTTTAATTTCATTGGATTCAACAAATCATATTAAAACGGCTTCATAAAAATTAGGTTATGAAAAGTTGGGTGCCCGTAACTCACCCCACGTCTTCTTGATGAGTTCTGTGTTATTGGCCTCCGTCCAGGAGCGGACCCTTCCCTTGTCGTATATCACTTCACTGAAACGGGAATAGCGTTGAACTGTTCACACCGTGGGCATAAATATAAAATACAAAAACTTAAAATACTGAGATTATGATACGAAAAATAAACTAAAACAAATTATTTCAGTTAAGACTTTTATGAATCAATGATGAGAAACCCATAGATCGAAAGAGGAAAATGATGAGGGACTTTTCATGATAACAAACTATGTGGATATTTTTCATAACTTTAGCGTACACTACAGAGCCCTCGAGGCTAGCTCCTTAGAGAAAGCACTAGGCAAGATCACAGAAGGCTGACTAGCCCACGTCAATTTCTTGTTTATGGACTTCAAGATACGAATTTGAAGTCTTAATATTATGAACTTCCAATAGCCATCCAGATAGCTGGCTGCTCAGAAAATGCAATAGTCGGGAAGGACGTGTTCTTGTCCCCTTCACTAGGAGCTCTTTGTTAATCATGGTTGTCGCAAACCAGAGACGTCAGAATTCCCTGACATTTTTCCCCAATATATAAAAAAAGATAAGAAAACCCTTTCATCAAACAGTGTTGAACCATCCCTAGAATAGTCTTCTACTCCCATCTAGGCTCAGACTTTTGAATGCACAGATTTCAACTTTGTGATTTAAAATTGTGGTTGTGACATATTTGGAATTTCCATTTTTCCCTTACTAAGGTCAATTTCCCCTGACATTTTTCAAATTTCTAGTTTTCCCTGACCAATTCCCAAATTCCCTGACTTTTCCCTGACGTTGAAAAATAAACGTTTCCCTAACTTTCCCTGACCTGTGGCAACCCTTTATAATGTCCACCCCGGCCAACTTACTAGTTGTCCTCGATAGGGAACTGGACGCAGGCCACAGGTCGACGGTTGGCTTTGATCAGGTCCTCACACAAATCTTCGGGTATCACCTGTGGACGAAGAAAAAAATATCACATTTTTTGGAACTCATATGGTAATTTAAAGTTTTAAGAGGTTTTTCGACCACTGACTTAATCTTTAGGAATCAAGTTCTAAAACGGACAGTACAGTGATGTTTTTTATATAAAACAAATCGGTTCTGCAATACAAATTGCCGCAACTTGAAGATCCTAAAATTTAAAGTTACACTAGATCACACGTTTCAACCTACCCACTCTGGCCACCATGACAAGCGATAGGGTTTATCATTACATCATTGCAATAGATCAGCCGTTTCAACCTACCCTCGCAGGCCACCACAATAGGTAGTCAAGTTACAATAGATTACACGTTTCCACCTAACCTGGCGGTCCACCAGGGCCAGTGGCATGATACCAACCCAAATTCCATTTTCAAATTCCCTGTTTTTTCCCTGTCCTGCGGCAATTTTTCCCTGTGTCATATCCAGCAAGTTATTCAAATCTAAAAGCTTCTGCTTGCAGAAATTTTTTTTATAACCCAATAGTAAAAAATTGAATCGCTACTTTCTTGAGAATCAGGAATTTCAGAACCTGACCGAATGAAATCCCCTGTGTTTTGGCAAAATTTGCAAACTCCCTGTGTTTTCCCTGTCAGTGATTTTTTTTTTGCATTTTCCCAGTTTTCCCTGTGTGGTTGGTACCCTGCAGCGGTCAAGTTCCAATAGATCAGTCGTTCAACCTACCCGCGAGGGCCACCAGGGCCAGCGGTCGAGCTTCACCCAGACCGTGTCGCCCGGTCGGTAGTGCCCCTCGTCAGCACCAGGTGTCGCTCCAGGCGTCGTCATAATGACCTCATCTGGAACGAACAGAGAGACGGAATTAAAAGCGGCAGTAGATGAAAATTCTTTTAACTACTCAAATATATTCTATAGCCATAGCCTGGGCCTGCAGTGAAATATAAACTGTGAATATACATTTTGACTGCATTAAAATACATTAAAACTCATCCCAGGTCAATTTTGGTGACCCACCACAGTTGGTTTGTTTACAAACATTGCTGTTTTCAGGCATACACGGGATGTGTATTATGGAATTTAATGGATGTTATAGCCAGTTATCATGCTTTATACTGTACCAATAACTAAAGCTAGACACTTAGAATCAGTTATCTATTTTCATAGTTATTTGAGTTTGCAAAATTTTATCATATTTTGACAAAATATTGCTTTTGGCTCCCTTTAACCAGTATGTCCGAAATATCTAAATAAGTTACTGAAATACTACTGATTATAAACTGATTTTTTCTGACATTTACTCATTTAGATATTTCAGAAATACTGGTTCACCACTATCAATCTACTGGAATCCTACTTATTTTTACTGATTTACCACTGAAATCCAACTGTGAACCCCCTACTGCTTCTGCACTGATTTCACGCAGAATTTCTAGTAAATTCTACTGCATTTTGTCCCGGGCAACCTAGGATGAACGGGGCTCGACATTTACTTGATGAATAGGGCTCAACATTAACTTGATGAATAGGGCTCATCATTAAGGGTTTTACCTTTACTGCCTGTCAAACAGGTACAGGTGTAGGCCTACCTACCAAACCCTTAAAATTCACCTGTCCAGTTTTACTGGATCTTCATGATCTTATGACAAAACCTTTGGTGCTTATCAAATTTACCTGCCCCACCTCAAGTTGTATCTGCCCCGGGCAGGCGGGCAATATGGTAAATATTGAGTCCTCATGCATATATCAAGGAACCACTGCAAGTTTGGGGGCTGGTTCAGTGGTTAGGTACTGACCTTAGAATAGAGTTACACTAATACCAACTACTTTTGTTTGTTGTTTTCCAACCAACCCCCCGCCCCCCCCCCCCCCCTCCACCAAACAACATTGATGTCATTTCCCCCACGCAGTGAAAGTGTCCTGACTTAAGGCTGTTCATTAAAAAAAATGAATAAAATGGTACGTCTGGTTTCTCTCTAAGCCCCCTTTTTAAGTCACCAAATTGGCGAAATCTTGGCAATTTTGATTAGCCAAGTATTATATTGATTAGCAAACTTTACTGCAATAGAAAAATAGTTTTATTTGCACATAGAATCTTTACAGGAAATGGACTTCAATATGGCTTAATTCTGAGCACATTTTGTAAAAAAAAATCGCCATATTAAACGTCCAAATTTGGCTTATCTATTCTGAAATTAAGTCGCCAAATTGATTCTGCATTCGCCATCGTTGATTTGGCGAGCGGAGTTTCTTTACCTGGAACTTTCCATAAGACAGAAACCTCTGATATATAAGAATAATCTCGATATAATTGAGTAGGTCTTAGGCTATATAAACCTCGTTGTCTTGCATGCATAGCCTACTGCGTATGATAAAAGCGCTGGTCGAAAACTGGCGTAAAGTAGACCAAGACACCAACCCAGACGTGACAGATATTTTGGGGTAAGGCCAAGAGGAGGGAACAGTTGTCTAGGGTAACCCGACCTGTCAGGGGTCACTTATCTTTAAACTGTTTATTGCCACAAAGCTTTCAAGGTAGAATGATTTCCCAAGCATTTGCTGTCGACTCCTAGTTTCAGGAATATTCAGTGTGTGTTACTCCTTGCCAATACTTCAATTTTTTTTTCTTTTTAAAATGTTCTTGTTCTGCCGAGCAGATCTTTTAGTAAGAGGCCTTCCCTTTAGAAGATACGCACATTGTCAGAGAATAACTTCGTACAGGAAAGTATGTCAGGGTCCCCACTCAAATTTCACCATCCAATTCCCCGTGTATTTCATGTCCTGTGGAACATTTCCTCTGACATGGTTTTGTTAATTTTTTTCTGTTCACAAAGTGTTCAAATTGTAATATGTCATTAAAGATAGATGTATAGAGCGTCCCGGAAAAAATGATATTTTACTCTTGGAAAAGTATGATACTTGACATTCTTAATCTTAAGAATAAGATTAAGAAAGACCAGAAACTAGGTAAACTGAATTCCCTGAGTTTTCCCTGTGCAGTGGGGACCCTGGTGCGTGCATTTTCAAAGATGTTAGACCCCCCTTCTTGAGGCGTACGTTTTTCAAGCATGGTCCCTAATGAGCACATCACTAACTTTGGATATTCATGATAATTTAGCAAAAACGTAATAGTCACAGCTTACAAATTAGATATAATGTGCTCCCTGCGGCCAAATCATGCAAACTGGGAGCTAAGTGCAGCCATAATTTAGATAACTGCTGACCTATCCTTCTTCTCTGATTCACGCAAACTCAGAGTGCCCACGCATTTTCAAAAAACAATTCAAGACCTTTTTAAGACCAATTTAAAACCTTAGTTCCGCAAATTTAAGATCAATTTGCAATAGTAAAGTTTGATCTAATGATACTCAGAAAAACATGACAATGTTGCTGATCCTATCATTTAATTCTAATTTCCTAATCAGATCCAATTCAAGACCTTTTTAACTTAAGACCTCCTGCAAGAAAAATGTGAAATTTAAGACCCTTTAAAGGCCTTAAATTTGAGAAAATCAATTTCAGACCTTTTTAGACTTTTTAAGACTTGCATGGGCACCCTCAAACTGAATGTCACACTTTGGTGTTCCTTGGCCTAAAGATATCTCGACTATAGATTCTTCAGACGTTGTACTAGTCTGGTGAGATAGATAATGACCCAGAGAAGACAAACCAGAGATCTGGGGCATGGACGTCAACCAGTAACAGAAAATGAGCCTGATAAGGCCAAAATAAAAAAAATACCTCGGTAGTTGTGTTCAGGTTTCCAGGCTGACCCTGATTATTTGCCCTGACCCTAACATTTTTTTCAATGAAAACAAAATGTTTAAAATGTAAGTACAATGTATACACAAATGAGAGGAACGGTTCATATATTGTATCATATAATGTAAACTAGAAGTTACGAAGTTATTTAAGTGATGTAGGAAATATTACCGACCTTATATATGCTGACCAATGATTTTTTTTTCGGCCTAAGTGATAAGAAAGGGACCAGTCAGACGGTATGGTAACCTGGGCTACACTGCATGACTGAACTCAACTCAACTGTCGAGTTGAGTTGAGTTGGGGTCAGTCTTAGTGTGTGGCATAGTTTAAGACTGGAGTCTCAGCGTTTTTCTACGACTGGATCGTCGGGTCGTACATCTTGAGATGTTGAAGATGTACGACTGGATAGTTGAGTCTTAGGGGGGTGTGCAGTAGATAAGCTTATGTACTATATAACCTTTATGTTATGACATTTGAGTCGCATCCTATGGCATGGTAGAGTTTCTCTGCTAAGACTAGACAATCGGGGGTGCTGGCACCATCAACAGCTGCGACAGTTGAGTTGAGTTGAGTTGGTAAGTGTGGCCGGGCCTTTAGTATAGCGGACGGGAATTCACAACTTGCATGCATCCGCCATATTGGGGTATCCCCTGAAATTCCGTCCCTGAGGCCACCCTTAAAAAAAATTCTGTTTCCCGTGGACCGGCCGGGTGGCCCTAATTAAGGTGACCCGGGCAGCCGAGATTTCTTTTTTTTTTTCTTTTTTTTTTTTTTAGGTTTGGTAAGAATATAACAGAAATATTTTTGGAAAAAAAAATATTTGTTTGAAAAAAATTCTTCCCACCCGGCCTAAAAATGGTCACCCGGCCGGTCCACCAGAAACAGAATTTTTTTAAAGGATGGCCTGAGAACGAAGCCAACTGCTATCCAGGTGTCTACTCAATGCTTAGTCTTTTGTAGTCAGATCCAATCTTTCCCAAACTGATTATGCTACTCGCCTTATTACAGTTCCCCACGACCCTTTACGATTCGACGTTTTGGAGCAGTTTCCAGTTCTATGCTGGTCATGCTCAGATTTTTTTGGGATGAGCCTAGCAGTCATAATTCTGATACACTTAGTTTAAACATTATATTTATGACAAGATATATATGACTCATCTATGAAATACTAACAAGAAGCAAATGACTATCAAAGTTCCGATCGTTGGAACGATCGATGTTCACCCTTAACATAACAATGGACATTTCATTGTGTTTGAAAGGTAATTGAAGGAAATGTCAATATATCTAATGTATGTAATCTATAGCAATGGTCGTCCCTCAATAAACTGAAGTATGAGTAGTGATCACCACTACCACTCCTGCTGTCACACACAACTCAGGGAGGGGCTTAGGAAAGGGGCTCCCCCAGACCCACCCAGACCTGCCCACCTGCAGGTGACAGTGGAGGTCCTAATGTGGAGGGGTGAGGGTTGATTGGCTCAAGTACTGGTTATGTAACCCACTTCTGGCTTCTCAAACTGCACCCTCTCCCACCCCCACACCTTGAACTGAGTTCAAGGAGTGGGGGTAGGGGAGGGTGCAGGGGAGAGGCATGCCCACTCAATAACACTTGATGCACACTAATTGTCCTTGCTTACAAATGCATGCCGGTGGACAAAGGCCTGTAGTTACTTGTATGTAAGATTGTGTAACCAGGCAATCAGATCAAAGCCCAAATATCTACAAAAAACATGACTGATTGAGTGAGCCCTTCCCATAAGCTACAATACTAAAAACTATAATTAAGGGCTCACAAAAAATGAATATTTAATCTCCAGCAGTTTGTGAGATATTTAGGAAAGAAGGGCACCACCAATGCTAAAGGGTAGGCAGGCATACTCCTTAGTCCCTTCACATTCCCCAAGTAATGATCGCTCCGACTATAGTCGTTTTTCTTTATGTAATGTTACTGTATAAGTATGCGCTCCCGTTAAGTGGGTACATCCGGGCACTCACCCAAACCCAGAATGCTATAATGGGAGCGATGATTACAAGGGAATCTGAAGCGAGAAAGGAGTATGGGTAGGCAGGAGACTGATTTTACCTGGTGGTGTCTCGCACGATAGTCACCGTATCAGCAGACCGTAATGAGGAGAACAGCTAATCTGGGCCAGAACAGACAATTCAATGCTATGTCTACCTGTGATAATGGGGCAGGAATTGCTTTTAAGATTTAACACGGCAAAACGATTTAGGTCTTTTTTACATCGATATCCAGGGACTGTTGTTAATGGACAAGTTCTCGAAAGAGTGTGACAAAATACATTGATATTAACAAAAGAATTGTTGATGATTATGTTACATTAAATTGTACAGGAAAAATACAAGCATAGTCTGAAGCCACTGTGAAGGGTGTTACCTCCTGTTATTCTCGTTTTGATACAGGTATTTAATTCTTTGTTCTCACTGCTGTCTCTGTGGTACATTACAATGAACAAAAGAACACTCAGAAGGAAAATTCGCTCACTTTGGTTCCTTTTTTATGTTAGTTTGGCATTCACACGGTCACCTGTCAAGGACAGTCCTAGGACAGTCCATAGAACATCGCATAGTTTTGAGGTGAGAACGACAGTGCGGCCTAAGGCCCGTGCAAATCGTGAATAGACTATTTTCCAGACCCTAGTCCTGACGGCCTAGTGGGTTTGTTTGTCTGAGTGTCGCCATGGCGACCACCGGGCAGTGGGGGTCGACACCTGTTATGTATTGCTAAAAAGCACTGATTAAGGCTCTCTGAATGGCTAGTTACTTTTATTATTGAAAAATGATTCTATAATACACATCTTGCACGAACTTAGATGATGCATGCATCAGAAAAAAGACAAATATTGGGAATTAACATTCTGCAACTTCGTAAACGTTAAAAGTTATAGGTGGTTTAAAATCAGCAAATTACATCATAGGCACAAAGAGAAAATTACTCCAAGCTTGTCTGGCCTACAGTTTTTGGACCATAGTACACACTAGGTGGCGTGGTCTGGAATGTCATTGGGAATCAGTGTATCATACGGTCTGTCTGGTCCACAGATAGACAAAGTATTCGTCCCTGGATATTCCCATTCCAGGGACGAACAGAACCCCCCTAAAAAAGAGGGGAGGGGCTTGCTACGCAGGCTAATCCACAGGTCTTTACTTTAGTCTAAGTTTAGACAGGTCACACTGACCACGCATCTGGTTCTACCACACTTAGTACACTGTTTGAAGTAGCCCCACGTGTTGATGTAGCACAGTTTGCACAGTCAGATAAGCGCACCTCCCGAAGGGTGGGATAAGGGTAGCGCGACGGGAAGCAAACAACACCACGTGCGCGGTCTTTACTCTTATCAGCTTCTTCAAACTTCTGATATTGATATTGGGCACTTTATGTCTAGGTTTGTTTGGGAATCTGATAACAAATACTAATGCTCTTTGATTATCGTTGTAGATAATCAATACAAGAAATCAAATATGAATAGTGAAACTAAAATGAGAAGTCATTATATTCTGCTATTTAAGTTAAAAACATATTGGGAGAAAAGCTTTCCAACCGGAACTCTTGGACCGCCCTTCGGTTATTTATAGTCTGCAATTTGGACATTAGTTATGACTTATTCATATTAACCACCTTTACCGCTCACTTTAATTTAAAGAGTTGTCTGGATCTAGATTTGTGACTACAAGGATTTCCTTCAAACTATAGCTAGATGGACATTGATGCAAGAAATTGTTTTGACATCTATTTGATTTGAGTCTATTATCTGTCTTTGAGAATTACAACTTTCAGTGGCTTGCCATCCTTGACAGAAAATGTCTGAAACTGGGATCATAGACATGTATAATATGTATCTATGTAGATCTATCTTTCTTCTGGAATCAAGGCTCTACCTCAGTGTGCATGGGTGCCCACTCTTTTTTTTGGAAATTAATGCAGGGCTCACCAAATCCAGTGTCCTGGGTGTCCTGTGGACACCCTAAAATTCATATACTGGTATCAAGGCTAAGCCTATTGGACACCTTGAGTATATGTGCAGGACACCTGCGAGTCATAGGCTGCACAGGACACTCAGTCATTTTAAAATTCTGTGAGCCCTGTAATGTAAGACCTTTTTAATTTAAGAACACTATTTTGACAATTTTAGATTTTCAACCACCCAACCAGAAAAATAGTTAGACACATAGTTATTGAGCTGAATAAGATTCTGTTGATCTATATATTGAGAATTTTCACAAAACGGGGCCTTTAAATTCCTAGGTCCTTAAGTCGCCCTGCCGAAATTAATCAATCATTCCGCTCTGTCAACTTTGAGAAATTGCCATGTACTTTGTCCATTAACATAGTTTTAACACCCTATATGTCACCTGTCACCGTGTCGGCCAAAAAATACGTATCATAATTTTTTTTCATCGGCACAAGATAAGTCTTATGTTGCCTAGTCAACTTCGACATTCAGGGTACCAACAGAAATCCAATTTCAAATTCCCTGTTTTTCCTGAGATTTCCCTGTCCCACGGTGATTTTTCCCTGTGTCATCTCCAGAAAGTTGTAAAATTTAAAAACCTCTGCGTTCAGGAAAAAAAACCTGACAAACAAACAACAAAAAGTTGAATCCCTAGATCTTGAAAATCAGGAATTTCAGAACCTGGTCAAATGAAATTCCCATTGTTTTCCCTATGTTTTGGCAAAATTTCCTAATTCCCTGTGTTTTCCCTGGCATGATTTTTTTTGGCCATTTTCCCTATGTGGTTTGTAGATCTACCCTGGACATTCTCAAATTTATGTTGATGAATCTGAGGCCATTCAATGTGTAGATCTATTACTAGGATCGTTAATTGTGGCCGATGACGTCGTGGTTATCAGGAAGGAACCAAAGATATGCAATACATGGTCATGGCGAGTAAATTTTCATTTCCTGAGATTGGAAACAGCCAAATAATATATTCCAGGGCCAGACAGACCCCAGACCCGGACCGACTTTGGACGTTTGGTCCCTGAGATTGTGAGATTCAGGTCGGCGACACTTCAACTTGGCTCAATCAATCCACTCTAAACTAAAGAACTGAAGCCAATCTAGGGACAACTCTAATACAATCTTAAAGACAAGTTCCCACACTGTCAAGGATTAAATGCTGTGCATCACGTTAACGTGTGTATCAGAAATTACCTCAGCTTGCTGAAGAAAGAAAGACAGGTGTTTATTATGATCGTGTTCAGCGAAAATGACGCACGCCATGAAAGAAGTTTGAAAACAATCTCCTCCCTAACCGTCCGTCGTCACGATGCCTTGTAATACACTTTTCACCTTTCTTTCCGCGCAAATTGCGTTCATGTTGTTGCACGATATTGTTTTGATGGTGGAGCAACCATTTATAGTTATGATCTTTCTGTATTTTCGATATAATCAGTAGAAAACGTCACTCACCTTACACTTCTGCACTGAGCGATAAAACCAGAAATGTCGCCACGTCTGAGTGATCTGCGCATGCGCGTAGCGTTTGTTTACTTCCGGGTGCCTGGAGGGGGAAAAAGGGGGCGGGGCGGGGGGCGACCCGGGCAGGACACTCTGACAACAGACAGCTTGGATTGAGAAGCTCAAAGGTTTTGGGAAAGCCGGGGACGGAAAGTTAAATGAATTGGGCGGGGATTGCACACAGCTCGCACTAAGAAAAGGATACACACCTGGGCTGGGACATATTTAGAGTGGGGTGCCTGAGGCTGAAGCCATGCCCATGGCATGACATTTCTGTCATGTAATGTAAAATTTTTAATGTAAAATTCCAGCCCCAAGATGGGGCGCCTCGGATTTTAAAATTAGAGCTCCATCCGCCCCCCCCCCCCCCCTCTCCCTCTCCCTCTCCCTCCCCCTCACACACCCACATTTCTTTCTTAAATTTCTTTATTTTACTGAATTTAGAAATATGACCAGAAAACAGAGGCTCTGTAGCTCAGTTAGTAGAGGTAAGGGTGCCCACTTTGAGTGTGGGAGGTCAAAGGCTCAAGTCCCGGCCAACTCACGCCAAAGACTTTCGTATTGTAACTTTTTTATGTAGATTTTTTAGATGTTTTCCAATGCTATATTCCACTCACCCCCTCTAATAATAACTTTCACATATGATTGCTTGAAATAAGTTAAATCACGTATCATAGTTTGATGGTCAATTAAGTTTTTGCTATTTTCCATGTTTTATCGACCGAAACTTACATCCCTGACAGTGTATTCTATCTGCATCTTATTCTGAGACAAAAACATTTTCTTTTTAAGAATTCAACTCACATAGACAGACAACACTTTTAAAGATTAACAGGTTTATTTGGTCCTTAAACAATTAATACATTGATAACATGTGTATACATATGCATTGTATATCATATATTTATTTAACATAAGAATAATATATTCTGACAATTACCAAATATTGGTAGAAAATTGATTGAAAGAGAAGATGGAAAGAAATACAATCTTACTTCTATTCACAATGTATAATTCCATAAAAAATACAAATTGCTGGTACATATATATATAAAAAAAGAAAGCAATGAAAAAACAGATTTGGTCATCCCTTGCAAGTAAATTAAATGCTCGGCTCAGAGCTTCAGAGTCTGGTAAAGTATAAGCTGTGAAACCTAGGTCAATCTGAAGTAGAACTGCACGGAGATGATGCTATTTCCATTTGTTTGTGAACGAACCCCATTTTTGTGGATCCACATTGTTGAGCAGGGAAAATGTGCTTTTAATGATTTTCCACAATAGTTTCATGGTTTAGATTTACCTTGGGCCAGAAATAGGCTCAATGAATGGATTTCCATAATTATTTTGAGTTTGGAAAATTTTGTTGAATTTATTGGTTTTGGCTCCCTTAAATCTTTAAAAGTGTTAGTTCGCGACAAAAATTTGAGAAATCAATCACATTATCAGCAGAACAGTCACAATGCCATCAAGGTTTTAATATCTCTTGGACGATCTAACTGATCCCCTCAACGGATTCAAAAGACCATTAATTAATGAGTGGTATTGTTTTTTAAAAGATTAACATTGATAAGACGGGGCGAGATATTGCTTGCACACAACCACTTTGGAAGTGAGTTATGATGTGACCGCCTTCTATGACAGGTCACTGGTGCCCATGGTGACAGTGTGGTTTACATGTCAAGTTCACGTGGTAACATGTTATGTTTCCAACATAACTTGTGACATCATCAAGTTGATGAGGGTTGGAGGTAAAAAAAATCTTAAAGATTATTAGTATGAATATTGTTGGCTGGGTACCTTCTGTTGTGAAGCCCATGGAACCAGGACTCTTCGCGTTTCTTTGGGGACAACAACTCCCTCCTCTCAACTGCTGAAGGCAGGGAGAGTGGGCAAAAATAAAACGCTGACAAAATACACAGAGAAAAAATATGAACCCGCGACCGGCTTTCGCTGGTCGTGGACGATATCTCGCCGACGAACGTTGTCATGGCAAAGAGTCGGGTCACTATAAATATCCGCCCGACGACGACCCGGCGTTCATTCGCGGACTCGCCGCCGCAATGGGTGGTATGTTTGACCCCCGTTGGACCCAATCGCCATCAGTGAGCAGGGATTACTCTTCAGTCAACCCCTCCAGCCAGGTACCTACTGCCCAGCCGTTTCAGTTCCAGGCCCAGTCTAGGGCCTATGCTGAGGCCCACACGCAGGCGGCGTGTCAGCCTCCCAACGCCGGTCCCCGCCCCGAGCAGGCGGCCAACGCCAACGGGTCGGATGCAGCTACCTTGGCAATGTTAGCCAGCAAGATGCAGCACATGGAGAATGTGCTGGGTCGCATGACGGGAGTTTACCAGGCGACGATGGAGAGGTTTGCCCACCTGGCGAACCTACCTCAACCCCAACCAGCTGCAGCGAGCGTGCAGCCTCAACCGGGTGCGGCTCCGGCCGTCCCCGTTGCTCCGGCCGCCTCGGCCCCCCTGGCCGCCCCGGCCCCCCCGCCCGCCCAGGTCCCACCAGCCGCCCCAGCCGCCCCGGCCCCCTCGGTCGCCCCAGCGCCCGACAACCAGGACGACGACTCGTCCGCCAGCGGTTCAGACGAGGAGGACGGCGAGTGGCTGGACTACCACGGTAGGGAAATGTGGAAGGCAGTCAAGGACAAAAAAAAGAAAAACCCATTCTCACACTCTGCATATCTCAAGAAAGGTGAGCGTATTGAGTCATTCGAATCCCTGATGCTTGTGACTTTTAAAACCATGCAGCAATTAATTGAGATGAAAAGGGATGTCTCAGGGGTGGTGAAACATGGGTTAGCCTTAGCGGAAAAAGCCACCAAGCGAGTGTTTAAAGTAGAAGCTTTTGTGGGCTATGATGAAAGCGTAAGGGAGAGGGCCGGTGAGGCCGGCCCATCAGCCTTTGGTAGTGTAGTTCAGGAAGACGCGCTACGCTTCTTCAGTTTCGACAATGCTGAGCGCATGAAATTCAGTGGTAAATCAGGGGCTCAAAGTAGCAAGAAAAAGAGTGACAAAATTTGTATACGCTTCAACGACAGTGGATGTAACAACAAGAACTGTTTCTACCTGCATCGTTGTGTGGCCTGCGATGGTGAGAGCCACGGTAAGAAGGATTGCCGCATGTACAAAAAGAAGGACTCAAAGTAGACTTTTGTAGGTTTATTCAGCCTCCCGCAGGAGGCCGGTCCTATAGCTGATGTTTGTGTGTGGGGGTCGTCGCTACGTTCCCCTAATTGTGCCCAGGCCAGTGATGGTCAGGGTGTTGCCGTGGCCCAGCTCTCGCAGAGCAGTGGCGATGGTGATGTTATTGATAATTGTCCTTTATCCGGCGGGGCCATTGACTGTGGCCGGGTTAACGTCAGCGGTGAGTTTCAGGACCAAACGCTACCTTTGGGCGCGTCATGTGAAAAGGGGGAAGGGGTACCAGAGACAGTTTCCCAAATGTCATTAGGGGATGAATTCTGGCGTATCTATAACGATATTAGTGGCCCTACCTCCATAGAGTCTGGTGTTAATTGTTTGTTTGATATGTGTTCACCAGCAGGTTCGAAAATTAATGTGTTCAAAAAATGCA
Source organism: Lepidonotus clava (assembly GCA_936440205.1). Classification (NCBI taxonomy): domain Eukaryota; kingdom Metazoa; phylum Annelida; class Polychaeta; order Phyllodocida; family Polynoidae; genus Lepidonotus; species Lepidonotus clava. Next base: position 50,226,596 of record OW387139.1, on the reverse strand, counting down.
TGCGGGGTGTCTGCTCGTGTGTGTACTTTCTGGGGGAAAGTATTAGTCAGCTAAAACCCTGTCGATTTGCAAGTGTGCTGTTGTTAGGGGGAAAAATTTGGTTTGACGAATATTATGAATTGCTGTGTAATGTTGCAGATGGGTTCCCTATTGTGGAATCAGATGTCGACCCGTACATTTGTAAAAATTATAGTTCAATTTTAGACCCTGTTAATAAGGCTCTTATGGACAAGATAGTCAGTCGGGAGTTAAATGAAGGAGTTATTTCTATTGCTAAAGAACCTCCGGTTTGCATCCATGCTTTAGGCGCAGTTCCAAAAGCAGGGGGAGGGATGAGGCCCATAACAGACTGTAGTCGACCGCAAGGCAAATCCGTAAATAATTTTTGTAGTTCGCTCTTGTCAGAATTTGCATATAAAAGTGTGGATGACGTAGTAGGGTTGTTAGCTGAAGGCGATTTTATGTCGGTAATCGATATTAAATCAGCTTATCGGGCGGTCCCCATACGAGTAGAGCACAGGAAATACATGGGTTTTGAATGGGAACTTGATGGTGTGCCTACTACATTTTTGGATAATAGATTGTGCTTTGGACTGCGTCTGGGTCCCCTCTACTTTAATTCAATTTCGAGTTTGATATTCAGGGTAGTGAGCCAAATCCTTGGGATTAGAATCGTAAATTATTTGGACGATTTTATAGTCATCGCTAGCTCTTACGATAAATGTGTTTTAGCTCAGAGGCGGGTAACCCAGTTGTTGAGATTTTTAGGTTTTCATGTGTCATATGAAAAGATTTCTAACCCGTCGACTTGTACAGTGTATTTAGGCATTGAAATAGACTCGGGGTCTATGGAGCTGCGTCTTCCCGCACGTAAGCTAGTAAAATTGAGGGAACTTTTAAATTTGTATTTGGCTAGGTCAAGAATTTCAAAGAAAGATCTAGAGAGTATAGGTGGGCTCTTATCCCATTGCGCACACGTGGTGCGTGGTGGAAAAACGTTTTGGGCCGCTGCCGGAGTTTTGCTTTGATCTTGAGGCAGATGGTAACATTAATGTATTAGAATTGTGGCCAGTGGTTGTAGGCTTAAAACGCTGGAGCCATCTCCTTAGAGATAAATCAGTTTTGCTGTTCACCGATAATACTCAAGTTATGCATATGCTGATTAATGGTAGCAGTATTAACAGAGTTTGTATGTCATGGATTAGAGAAATTTTTTGGCTCTGTGTGATTTTTAACATCGAAATTATTCCAAGATATATTAATACTAAATGTAACTTGGTAGCTGATACACTGTCGCGCTTATGTTATATTCATTCTAGTAGCGAGCTCCACTCAAAATTGGACGGTAGCGATTTGTGTTGTTTATCTAAATTGTTTAATTGTCACAGATTGCACATTGAAGGAGTTGGAGAGGAAGGCTTTTGATTATCGCGCGTGTTCAGTCGCCGAGAGTACAAATCGTTCAAGGCTTATGCAGTGGCGCTGTTACGTGGGGACTTGTGAGTTGTATGGTTGGCGCCCCTTGCCGTGTAGTGTAAATCAAGCTTGCCTGTATGTCACCTTTTTGGCAAAACGTCTAGAATATTCGTCAATAATTTCCTATTATCAGGCTATTATTTATGTTCATGTGTGTATGGGACTGGACCCAGTGCGGGTTTCCAACCCTGTTTTGAAGGCCACGTTGGCCGGTATTGAACGTTCAAAAATGTCTCATAAGGTGGGAAAAGACCCAATGTTGCCTTGTCATTTGTTAAAAATAAGGGAAGTACTAGGGGGTAAGAATGAAGTTGAGATGTTGGTCTTCGCTGCAATGTTGTTGATGTTTAGGACGCTGTTGCGGGTGTCACATGTGGTTAATTCGGACCACACCCTTACGAGAGAAGATGTCAAATTTAATCAAGAGGGGGTGTTGGTCGCTGTAAGATCGACGAAAACAGGTAAGAAGGGTGGTGAAGTGGTCTTCCTACCAGTTTCTTATGGTAGGGACCATAGGATTTGTGCTGTGAGACACCTGGAAGAGTTGGTGACCAAGCATCCTAGAGAACCCTCTTCTCCCCTGTTCTCGACGGTTAATGTTAAAGTGTTGACCTATAGTGTGTTTTCTAAGAAGTTCAGGGAGTTGGTGGTATCATCGGGGATATCAGGGGATTTCGCCTCACACTCTTTAAGGAAAGGTGGCGCAACTTTTATGTCTATGATGGGTTGCGACGTGGCTCAGATTAAGGCCCGGGGTGGGTGGAAATCGGATTGTGTGTACCGGTATATTAAGCACCCTCTCTCCCATAAAGTAGTCGTGGATAAGGTCATAGCAGCTAATGTTTAATTTGTGGCTTGGGGGTTTGGGAGTAATAAACTCAGTGTCAACTGTTAACGCCACTTCATGTTCACTATTATCTGTTCCGGGGGGGATGATATGAACCCGCGACCGGCTTTCGCTGGTCGTGGACGATATCTCGCCGACGAACGTTGTCATGGCAAAGAGTCGGGTCACTATAAATATCCGCCCGACGACGACCCGGCGTTCATTCGCGGACTCGCCGCCGCCCGTGACGGATCTCTGAAAACTTTTATTGTTATTGTTGTAATGCTTGTAAGCATGTTAATGGGAGTAATAAACTCAGTGTCAACTGTTAACGCCACTTCATGTTCACTATTATCTGTTCCGGGGGGGATGATATGGCCCTCGGACAAATTATTTTAAAAATTTTGTAAATGTGAAATTTACACATTTACAAAAATTTTCAGAAAGTTATGACAGCAAATAAGAGACCCTCCAGGCCCCTAACGTTTGCTTGTTAAGCTCTGTGCCTATCTGGTCGTTGGTCCCACTGTACGCCTTATCACACCACAAATAACCAATAGTAGATTACCGACTCCAAGGAACAGATACTTAACTACTATCTGCTCCTGATTGCTTGCTCTACCACCAGTGCTCCGTCGCATAACCAAACTCCTAACAGCAACAGTTCTGGGAGAGTTTAGTTATGGGTCTCGCTACAGCAATATCCTTAAGTTTTTCAATGTGCCAATCCTCGCAACAGTAACAGTTTTGTACACATTTTGAACACATTTAATTGACTGATAGATACATTAACATTTCCACCACTTGCCTTCTGTATATTTTATAAGCTGTAGGACACACCTAACATCTGGTGAAAACAGAATATCAAAATGATGATCTCAAAATATCCTCCTGGCAAATTTTAGAAAAGGGTGTGCCAACCCTTGCTGTTGTTAGGAAAGTTGAATTCACTCACTGTTCAACAGGGACGGGTCTCACTGTGTGTGCCAACTCTCCCAACAGCGAGACCCGTTATGCGACGGACCACAGTGGATCTCACAGTTCAATGCCATTCTGTTAGATGTGCAAAGTTCTTAACTGATCTATCCTTCAAAGACAGAGATGCCACTCCCCACCGTTGAAAAAGTAGGAAACACGTTAGCTACTTTTTTTCCGAGAAGCAAATTAGAATAGAGACAAAATAACGTTCAGGATTTAAGTCCTGACATTCAATTTTTAATTTGAATAGCTTGAAAGTAAGGCTAAAAATATTCTGAAACAGAAATTTGGGCGATGAATAATCATCTGTTGGTGCAACCCAAAATTACCAAACAATAGGAAATCCTACAAAAGCAGTATATTTCATCGGTAATATATAGTAGGGATAGCCCCTTCACTAGCGGCGGGTGTGATGGCAGTCAGTTAACGGTCCGATCTGCCCTAAACCAACAGAGGGAGGAAATCCCACCTAAACTTTGACATGGGCCAGCTCGACAGGTACCGTAAAACCCTAATATAGGCCGCGGCTTAAATATGCATTACTTTAAGGGTTTTTTCTTTTTCTTTTTTTTGCATCCATACCATGTACACCTTGCCACGTCTCACGACTAGTACTACTTTAGGGGTGTGGTCTAGGTCGGGGGTTTGCTCAACCTTTAATATACAATAGCATTTCTGAAAAAAGGTACTGGAAAAAAATGTTAAAATTGAACTCAAAAGTCAGGGTGTGACTCAATTTGGGTGCGGCTTCAATTAGGGATTTTACTGTAACAAAAGGTCTATGGTCTGACAGCGACACGGATGAATCGCTTGTTGTTGGCGACAGTGACTGCGGCGGGCAGGTCTTTGAGCGGGATCTCTGGGCTGAGCAGGGAGTCGTATGGGTACTTGTCAGCCGTAGTCGACATGAAGGTCACCGCCTGCTCAAGGTCACTGGGGTTATAGTTGTGGATACCTGTGGAAAGAGAAGAGAGGAAATTTGATAATTTGTTTTCTTTTTTGGGATTCAAACTTCTAATATAAGCCGTAGTTTAAATAAGGGTTCAGATACCAACATGTTGGTATCTGAATGCAAGTACTAGGTATGAACGCAAGCAAATTCCATATTCCGCTATGCATTCTTTAAGATAACTTGTGTTCCCTTGTGTTCCTTGCCCGACGCAAGTAAAATGACGCATAGTATAATACAGCCTTTAGATATCTCTTTATGTTCAAGTTCAAGATACTGAACTAAGAATGAATACAAGTGCCAAAAAAATAAGAGATATGATATCTTACCTTTTATTGTGAGGCATTTCCTGATAATGGACTCTGCAGTGATGTCCAGTCTGGAATCAGGGTGTACCAAACCGACCAGCACGTAGATTCCGCCCGGTCGGAGGAACCGCACGCCCACCTGGACAACAGACCGGTCACCGCAGACTTCTAGCACGGCGTCTACGCTGTCGGCCGCAGGACCAATACCGGCTATGGAGTAATTGTCTGCTCCTGGGGACAAAAGAGAGATCTGTTCAACTAATGTTATACTTAGTTTTCAACATGATCTGAAATTACGTTTTGAAGAATCTATTCAATACTCATTAATCAGGAAATGTCTATTTCATAACACTTTTTCATATTGTAGTATTCATCTATCACCTAAGAAATTAATACATTTTCCAAAATTATAAGAAAATATGCTAAATGGTGGCAATCTATGGGAAAAGGGATGGTTGCCCACAAAGAAAAAATTGCTCACTAAAAGAAATTTGGTTTGGATGTATTTTACATGTTACATTTATGTTATATAAACCTATTTCATTTAACGAATTAGTAAACTTAAGACTATTCATTTTGTAAGGGAAAAATAGAAACCTGGTCGGAACTACCTCACTTTAAGGCTTCCACTGCCCTCCTTTCTAACCCCTACCTGCCCGTTTGTGTTTTGTGTATTACCCTAAAACCCCTAATATAAGCTGCGCCTTAAATACGGGTTACTTTCTGAAAAAAGAGCCTGTTAGGCCTCCACTTTAAGGGTGCGGCTTAAATGAGGGGTTTATACAACCTTGAATCCAATGGCATTCATGATAAATATTATGAAAAGAATACCCAAAGAAAAATCCAAAAGTTGGGATCCAGCTTAAAATTAGGGTGGGGCTTAAATAAGGGGTTTTACGTTATTAGGGAAAACTCTACATCTGAGGGCTGTGTGCAGCACTGAGATTCATACACTGAACTAGTAAGCCCATCCCACATTTGGTATATGCTAGGGTTCAACAAGGGTTGGACAAAATTACCATATACGCCATCCTTGTCTCCTAGAGTTTCGGTTACTGAAATTAGCAAGAATTATATCTACATTCACAAGTACTGACAAAACGTTTTGATTTCTTAAATTTTACCAATCAACATATTTGAAGGTTTGCCAGCCAGTCAAAATGCTGTATTTCAGGGCAAAAATAGGGTTGGGCATTCTAAGTTGGGCTGACAGGCTTTAACATCGGTTTCTATGGCACAAAGGCCAAGATGAATTTCCCCAATTTTAGGAGCAATTTATCAACCAAATTGCATTGGTTAATTTTGTAGACAGGCCCTAACCCAGCTTAGACTGAGCTCGCATCATCTAGAAACTGAGCTTGGGAGACACGCAAGACCACAGGTCCCAGTAGAATTACGGAAGTGTAGGCACTGTAAGTCTAGCAGCATCGATGATGAAATCCATTTCATTATGGGATGCTCAGCTAATGAAAATCTCAGAAAAAAACTTTTTAGATGTGCCCAACAATCAATATCAAATTTTCAATGCCTTGGTCATACTGACAAGTTCATTCAGATAATGACAACTGACAATGACAACTTGATAAATGCCCTTGCCCAATTTGTCTTTAATAGTTTCCAAATCAGAAAGACTATCAGCATTTAATAAACAGGCTCACAACATATATATCTATTTATATGGTGCTATATAATTAAGCTCAAAATGATTAGTTAAGAGTTTACCTAACACTATCCATTACAGTCAACAACTTGGTGCTACATGCTCTGGATCAACCAGCAGCACACCGGCTATACTCTTAGATTACCAATAATAGATCTGAACGGTGCTAAAACCTGATTTTCTCTAAGTCAAAGAAATCAAAAGGATTACTATATGGATCACTGTAAGCAGCATAGCATTTGCCTTATGATCCCAGGGTTCTCCCTAGGCCTGCGGGATGCGGGATTCCCGCATAAGGAATTTAATTCCCGCATTAGGATGACTTTGAGGGGGCCATTCCCGCATCAAGTTCACAGAAAATTCATAAGAAATAGTCATCAGCACCCACAAGTTCCCAAAAATGCCCCCCTAAGGATAAGCAAAATGGGGCTTTTGATACTCGAAATTTTTTTCTAGGAAGAACCCTGTGATCCCTTTCTTTAATGTCATGTGTATGCTTATATGTATTATTTGTACTTAACTGTTCGTAAATCTGTATTGAGTTACATGTCTCGCCATAATATGTATGTACCTATGTGTAGTTGTAGTGTAGCATAGTCTAGTCTAGTTGTTCCTTTGCTTGAAATGACACATAAGCCTTTGTAGACTTTCAGTTGTCAATAAAATATATTATTATTATTATGATACTCACTTCATGAAATAAGCATGGAGGCAATTTTGAAAATATTTCATGGTAAACTTTTAATGTTGGTGTAAACTGGGTGGGCTTAGTGTAATTATAAAAGCATACATCGTTTATCATAAGAAAGGTTAACTTACTTCAACCTAACAGTTGTGGACATATGTACTGAAATCTGGGTGCCAGTAAGGCGCCTAACTTTTGAAATCTATTGGCCCTCTTCATCAGAAATATTTATTTAACTAGGAGCTGTTTATTAAAAAAAAAAACTATATTCATTGCATTCAATTTTGCTCAGATCCCATGAATTACTAGGGGCCAGTCGGTCGCCTAGGTCAGAAAATCTAAGGACCCCACCTCCTTTTTAAGGTATTCGGGCCCCCTGGCCCCAGGTTCTTTCAAATCAATAGAAAAACATTTACGAACTAAAATATGAGACCTGGAATGAGAACATATATAGCTTTATAAAACGTAAATAGAGATAACACTCCCGAACGTAGTGAAAAAGTAAGAATAGTAGGCATAGGAAATACTTTTCCTACTGTTTATCTAGAAGCAACTAGGAAGAAAATAAACTTTAGTAATCAAGTGCATGCTAGTCCTCGACGACCAGAAAATGAGTGTGGACGACCAGAAAATAAATTTTGGTAGTCCTCCTGACGACCAGATATTTTCTAGCAATTACTTAGATTTTCCCCACAAAAAACTGACATTTTGCCTATTTCAATAGCTATTTTGTGAGGTCAAATTGTCCTAAAATTGTGGACCACCTTTGAATGAGTGAGGACGATCAGATTGTCATTAGTGGTCGTCCTCTGACGACCAGAAAAGTGGACGAATTTTCCTAGCCTGAAGTGCTAACATAAAATCTGCACTCAAAACTAAAACTTTATCCCCTGACACAGACGTTATAGCAACGTAGGAAAAATGAAATGTGCCACTAGAAAAATGGAAATCGGCATCTCTGGTTTAACAAAAATAAGACATCATAATCATTGTTGTGGTTAGGATAAGTAAATCAACAACTTAGCATGTACAAATTTAATTTCCTTAGTAAAGGTTTATTTGATAGTTTTAGACTGTGAACTGTGCTTGTTGGCAACCCGTAGCCTGGTAAAATTCTCAAAGATGTTAGGAAAAGGAGACTAACAGTTCGAAGATTAATTTGTAATGAAAGAAATTGCAAATTTACCCAAAAAGGCAGAACAGTGTCTCTTATTGACCAGTGATCGAGACTAATGTTTTTACTCTTGGCCATCAGGGCTAACAGTTTAAAAAAATTGTCGGCCCTGATAGCTTTCAGTCAGCCCAGAAAAATAATGTAAATGTGGGAAAAAATAATTTAATGATGACTTTAGTGAAAATAGCTTAAATAATGACAGAAAATACCCTTGGCCATCTAGGCCAATTGAACAATGATTTCTTAATTTTTTGTCGGCCCTATTCAAAAAACGTCAGCCAATGGCCGACAGGCAGGTATTAGTCTCGAACACTGTTTACCCATGCCATTGATGTTAAAACCAGCTTACTTGAGTTAAGAGGTATGCCTCCAAATCTGGGCACGAGTAAGAGTCTGTTCTGATTCCCATCCATGCACCACACTTTGGCAAATCCTCGTTCATGGAGCAAAGCACAACCATAAAGACCTAACAAACCAGCTCCCTGAAAGTCAACAGCTTATCAGTGTTTTTTGTCTTAATTTTGTCTTAATTTTGATAATAATTATTTTGGTGACATATTTCTCCATCAGTGTGTGCTACGTTACCATTAGTATTTTAGATTTCTGACACAAATGTTGTACTTATGACAATATGGGGAGGAACAAATTATTAACATTGATATGAAGGGTGGATTAATTTTTATTAATGATTAATGTTTACTAATTAATCAAACAAAAATTAATGGTAAACAAACTTTTCATGCACAAATTAGGCGTTTCTAGTGAAACAACTTTAATCACTAAATAAAAAAGATAATTAGAAAAAATAAGAAAACAAACGCATCCACATCAATCAACATTTTCTAAGCCCTCACTGTACCTGTATGACTGCTTCCCCCTCCCCCTCCTCGGGTTTGGGTATCGAGTTGACCGCGTTGACCATGGTGGCCAGGGCACAGTTGATGGGTGCGGCAGCCCGGTCAGAGATGTGGTCCGGTATGGGGAACACCGCAGTCCCCGGCCGCAGTACTATGTGACTCGCGAAACAACCGTTAAACCCGTCACCGTGATCAGTCAGGGACATGTGGCCGTACTGAAACAGGAAGGCGGTAAAGGCTTGGATAAAGTGAAGGAGAAGCTATTACAACTAGGTACATCTTATGTGCCTTACAAAGTGATCTTCCAATCAAAAAAATATTTCCTTTGAAATATTTTGTGATTTTTCTCAAAATATTTCTATGATATATTACATTGTTTGGGGGGAAAAGTGTGATTTTCAAAATTATAAGGGGTAAAAGTATGATGTGGCTACTTTGCTCACCTTTTTGAGCTTCTGACATTTCTGGCGTAGATCCCTCTTACAGTTTTGACATACACCGCAGGAGTCAGCGATACTGAAGGTGATACGGTCTCCGACTGAGACCTTCGCTCCGCCCCGACTCTCCACCACCTCGGCCACAGCCTCATGGCCAAGAACACTTGAAGAAGAAAGGATATATTATGTGGTCAGTCTATATGCCTTGTGATGGTTCAAAATTAGCCATTTAAAAAAAACGAAACTACATTTTTATAAACGGAACAGGCTTGTGAAACCACTCTATCATTTAGAAATATATGAAAATGAAACATTCTTTAAAATGTTCAAGCGGATGCTTTTATGTGTAATTTATGTAAATGAAAATAAAAAACAACAACAAGATGATGAAACCTGTATGGTTGGTTTGTATACTGTGAGCTGTAAAGTTTAAAAAGTTTGTCTTTCTATCGACACATTGACATTGCCTTTCGTTGATTCTAGGCATTTCAGAATTAACAAGCAGTGAGGACTTTAAGGATTGACACCGGTGGTTGGGCCGTGATTCACGTTTTGGCCACTATCTCTGCATCCATGCTAGCTATATTGATAGAATTAACACCATTTAAAAGGTCTAATTTTTCTCTATCCTTTAATGAAAGGTATTGCAATATCAGATAAGAATTTGAAAGGATATGAATTAAAAACCTATTTTTCAACTTTAATTTTTTGAACAAGAATTACTCACTTGCTAAAAGAGCTATATGGCCAATTCTTGTCCTACATGTTATCAACCTCTAGATGCAGAGAAGGGTGTCTCAGATTTTTTATTTAAGCTTTAGTTTTTATTTTATGCCAAAAAACGGGCAACTTGAATATATTTAATTTCTATTTTTTACATTTTATTTTTTAAAAAATGATTGAAGACAGATATCAAAATTTTGAGAAACCCTTCTCTCCATTAGAATGTTAAGAACAAGTATACAAAATTTCAAAAGTTTGTGCCTAATGGTTACTGAGTAATCATTGTTCAAAAAATAAAAGTGAAATAATTAACTTTTGCCTTTACACAGGCATAACTTAAAAACCTTTTAATACTTTTAAATATATTTTATTTCATTAGATAGATTACAATCTAGGCATTTGAATTATACAAATCACACCAATGTGGATGTAGAGATAATTTATGAAAAACGCAATAGTCCTGAGGACCAGGAATCACCGCCCAACCACAGGTGTCAATCCTTAATCCATTACCTTATGTGACATTTCTAACATCATTTATGGCAACATTCGTTAATTTTCTATAACCGGTTATACATGACATTATATAAGTACTACATAGATCTAATATGGGAACCAACAGATGTGTGTAAATCTTCTTTATCTTGGCCAAAGTAGGTCTAGGAGGAGGGGGGTTGGGGAAAGGGACTTGTAGATCTAAGTGGCAAGGGGGTCAGATCCGCTACTGTCTATTATGACATGTTTAGACTGGTTTCCCACCCGGACCGCTGGCACTGGTGGCACCAGGCCTAGCCAAGTGTTGGGAGAGAGCCCCGGGGCCTGGGGGGTGGGGGGGGGGGGCGGTTGGTCACGTCTGATAGATCCAGAGATGCAGTTTTATGAACCTGAAAAATCTGGAAATTCATCAATCAGCCTTTCTGGATTTTGAGCAGGAGACTCTCCGGATTTTATGCAGGAAAATATAAAAGAAAAAGAAACTTATATTTTGTTTCTTCTGACACTCAAAAGAGATTTTAGACATGCATTCTGTTGTCTGAACACAAATGAATGATTTTTTTTTAATTTCAAAATACAGATATCCGGAAAAAGCAGTAAAAATGGCATCCCTGTAGGCGGTAGATCTAGAGTGTTGGGGGGGGGGGGGGGGTGGTGGTCACGTCTGATATAGTCTATAGTGTTTTTTTTGTTTTTTTTTTGTTTTTTTTTTTTTGGGGGGGGGGGGGGGCGTGGTCATGCCTGTTTGGAGGGGAGGGGGGCGTGGCACTAACATCTGAAGATCTACAGGAGCAGCCATGGAGATAATTGTACATGGTAGTTATGTAACATAGTCTGGGATACTTAGCAGGTGCTTGGGTTAGAGATAACAGGATTGAGTGGCAACTACTGTCCCCACCTATGATTGAACAACATTACGTTAATTACAGTTATCCAATGTTAAGGCTAAGGGCAAGGCCCAAGACTTAGTTTTAGATTAGACCTTAACCACATCATGCACATGAAATTAAAACTAGGAAATGACCTGCCACCATTTAAACAGTTTATAGTTAGCAGCAGACTATCAAGGCCTTGTGACTTGTTTCCGGGAAATAAAAATGCTGATGCAGGATATATTGTAAACAATGACAGACTATTCTAAGCACACTCGACTCAAGAGTTCTCTTCAGACTAAAACTTCAGTCTTGAGTTGAGTCTTGGTCGACGTGAGATTCCTACCTTGGGACGGCTTCAATTCTTTTCCCGGAGATTGTATGCAGGTCAGAACCACACACGGTGGCCAGGCGGATCTTGGCAAGGATATCTCCCTCTTGAAGTTCTGGCAAGGCTTTCCCCTCCTCGAAATAGAGGGGAGGCTCTCTCCCCGCCCCGAAAAACACACACCTTGAAGCAGACGCCATGACGGACCTGCAGACAAGCCGCGCGCTGGTTCCCGAACCAAGAAAATACGATCAAAGTGAAAACGCCGAGAACCAGCTAAGTTTTCTGGTCATGTGACCGTTCAAAATGGCGGCGCCCATGGTTTAGGCATGTGAGGGTGACGTGCCGTTTACAAAATCAATTTTTGGACATTATAAGTCGTACGATTCAGGTAATTACCCAATTTTTCAACTTTGTCAATGTCTCAAGCTTTCTTTTGAGATAGAATTAGCAGCGGACAGTGTTTTAACTGTTTAATCGCGGTGAATTAAACACCAAGGTGTTCATCCTGACGCAGATCAGGGCCTCTCGGACGAATACAGGAAAGCTACACTACTTTAAGATACAGGGGTATAGACACCAGAATCTTGGGAGCCCATTTCCACTGAAAGAATTTTTAAAGCTTGAAAATTAAATTTGTACTGGGTCTGTTAACAGTCCTAATTCTGAAAGCCACAGTCTGATTGCGTTCAACTTCAAGCATTCTTTATTTTAATTCAATTATATTTGGCCATAAACTTTCAATCATTTTCATTCAAGCTCTGGGCTCCCAAGCAGTGTAAACTGGCAGCCCAGGAGGCTGAAGATGGTATTCCCCGGGCACTGGATATGTCGAGGCCTGATATACGGTATATACATACAAAAAAAGTATATATATAGTGAAATACATTTTGATTTTGTAAATGTGAAAATCATCAGAGTTATATAAACACGTGAGATTCACATTTCTGGCTGCCATCTCATAGCACCAGGTGTAGCATCAACTGTACTTTGGCGAGGCAAGTACTGTAGACTACAATAAGTAAAATAAGTTAGGTAGTCACCTCTATACTTATACAGATCTCGTTCTATTGTGACTAGTTGTCAAAGCGACTAACTGTTAACAAATGTTTGAATTGAGTTTATCGATGAGGTAATGTGTAGATTATGACTAGTTTGGTTTGCACCCTTCCATAATAAGATAAATACATGTTGCCAGGTTTATTAGTTACTTAACATCTTTTGTATTGAATATGCTATTCATTCTATCCTAAACATCAACACCACTGCTCTTGGAACTTGGAAGGCAAACAGTTCGCGATCATAGAGACTCAAAAACTGGCGCGTAAATTCTAAAACAAAGCGGCTCAATCATACCACCTAACCCTATCGCGTCTGTTGACAGTTTCTTGGGTGGAAAGCGCCACTTTTGAATGTTGGTCGTTGAGGTTTCTATAGATTTTTTTTCTATTTGGGTCCATCTCAAGATATTCAAAAATCGCTGGTCCAAGGGATCTGAGCTGATCCTGAACTGAAGCTAAACTTTTAGACCGAGAAACTTCCCAGATTTCATATAGCTGGTTGATTTTCCTTTATCCTCGTTACAAAGAAATTGTCTTGCAATGTTTTTCTTCCTCAATTTTCAGATGGTGAGCGTCTGGTCTGTCTGATCTAGATATATTGATATTCCTACCAAATAGGATGGAGGGGAACAACTTTATGCGGCACCTCACGGAGCTAAATGTTGCTCTTTATGAGGGTTCAAAATGTGAGACAAAGCGCACCGCACTCATCAATAGAAGCATCTCAAAGCTAATGAGTTGTGAGAGTAACAATAGTAACTGTACCAGTAATACTGATAAATTAACACTTGAACAAACTCTAGTCCGAGTGACCAATGGTTTGTATCGCTTCTCTAGTGTGCCTGAGTTCCCGGGTCGGGAGGATATCGGATACGACCAAGCAGACTTTACAACAGTAACTTGCAGAGCAGAGAGTGCAATTCCTTGTTTGACTTTTCTGATTACATCCATTCACAAAACATTGCAAACTGGACCCAAGGAAAAACCTCTCCACCTCCAAGCCATGCTCCGTCAGTCTCTGCTCCTCTATGGGGAACACACAGAGCCTCACCCCTGGACAAGTCCTCGAACTCTGACCACAGCGAAGGAACTGTTAGATGTAATATTGCTCGTAACTTCCTGTGCGACCCTTCCCGAGCTGCTCGGCGACCCGCCCGAGTCATCTGTGCTGACACGGGGTATGGCTAGGGTGCTACTTGGGGAGTTGAAACCCAAACTACAAAAGGGAATCTGGAAAAGACACCCCGCCAGTCCCTGGGTGTTTAAATGGCTACTGTTACAGGTAAGTTTTGATTGATTTAATTTCGATTTGATTTGTCAACGAATTTTGTTCTGATTGCTTAAGATGGCAGCTGATAAAAGGTATTCTCAAGGACAATGTAGGGTGGCTATGATTGCTTAGGATCCCCAAGGGGTACATTATTGCCAAGCTCCTTATCTATAACCTAATCTGTTCCCCTCTGCTAGGCCCTGGACTTAGCAACAGTCTTGCATGAGCAACCATGAAGAAAGGTCACTAAGGACTTCCCTGACCCAGAAAAGGTTATGACAATCACATACACCTGCTTTAAGAATCTAATGTTCCACAACGTCCTATGTCTACCTATTCTACAAAGAAAATATTCAATTTGGGAATTTTTTGAAAAAACTTTAAAAACCAAGCTTAAGTGCGGCTTAAATTAGTGGTTTTACTGTACACCTTATCCTCCTTCCTCCTTTAGCTACGGTTCCTCCACGTAAGCCCCCTCCACTAGAGGTTTTACTGTACACCTTATCGTTATAGCCTCTAGCTGCGGTTCCCCCACGTGAGCCCCCACAATTAGAGGTTTTACTGTACACCTTATCCTCATTCCCTTTAGCTGCAGTTCCCCCACGTGAGCCTCCATCATTAGAGGTTTTACTGTACACCTTATCCTCATTCTCTCTAGCTGCGGTTCCCCCACGTGAGCCCCCACCATTAGAGGTTTTACTTTACACCTTCCCTCAAGCTGCGGTTACCCTATGTGAGCCCCTTCCATTAGAGGTTTTACTGTACACTTTATCCTCATTCCCTTTAGCTGCAGTTCCCCCACGTGAGCCCCCACCATTAGAGGTTTTACTGTGCACCTTATCCTCATTCCCTTTAGCTGCGGTTCCCCCACATGAGCCCCCACCATTAGAGGTTTTACTGTACACCTTATCCTCATTCCCTTTAGCTGCAGTTCCCCCACGTTTTACTGTACGGCTTATCCTCGTTCCTCTTAGCTGCAGTTCCCCCACGTGAGCCCCCACCATTAGAGGTTTTACTGTACACTTTATCCACATTCCCTTTAGCTGCGGTTCCCCCTTGTTAGCCCCCACCATTAGAGGTTTTACTGTGCACCTTATCCTCATTCCCTTTAGTTGGAGTTCCCCCACGTGAGCCCCCACCATTAGAGGTTTTACTGTGCACCTTATCCTCATTCTCTCTAGCTGCGGTTCCCCTACGTGAGCCCCCACCATTAGAGGTTTTACTGTACACCTTCCCTCAAGCTGCGGTTACCCTATGTGAGCCCCTTCCATTAGAGGTTTTACTGTACACTTTATCCTCGTTCCCTTTAGCTGTGGTTCCCCCACGTGAGCCCCCACCATTAGAGGTTTTACTGTACACCTCATCCTCATTCCTCCTAGCTGTGGTTCCCCCGCATGAGCCCCCACCATTAGAGGTTTTACTGTACACCTTTTCCTTGTTCCTACTTTAGCTGCGGTTCCCCCACGCGAGCCCCCACCATTAGAGGTTTTACTGTACACCTTTTCCTTGTTCCTACTTTAGCTGCGGTTCCCCCATGCGAGCCCCCACCATTTGAGGTTTTACTGTACACCTTATCTTTGTTCCTACTTTAGCTGCGGTTCCCCCATGCGAGCCCCCACCTGCCGGCCGTCCTGCCCCCCGCCCTGCTTCTCACTGACGACCACCAGGGGGTGCACAAGACAGTGGGCGTGGCCTGTCTGCATCACGTGATTAAGGAGACAGGACGAGAGGAGCTGAGGTGGTACGTCAAGTTTTAGTCTATATCAGATTTGTCTATATCAGATTTTATCTTAACTTTTGATCCATGCAGAGTGCTCATGCTCATAATTATGCTAGCCATGATATCGTTTATACACAATATTTTCTTCAGTATACATACATTATGGTAAATTAAGTATTCCTGAAGGCCTGAGAGTATGCCCTTTATTTTCAATACTGACAGGACACAATGTATAGTAGCGATCTCACGCCTGGTTCGAACGAATGAACCTTGCTCCTTAAGATGCGGCCGAGACTCAAGAGATAATGTTAGAAAATGGTGCGCAATGATAAAATCTCCTCATAAAATTTCCAGAGACATATTATTTTCACTGTTATGATATTGTTTTCTGTAATACTAGCTAAGAGATCTTGAAATTTAAAAAATCTTTAACAATCACATAATCATCCCACTTTGTGCCAAGTACATGCAGGACAATCATAGAAAGTGACCTATACACCTTGAATATTGTTTATTAAGCTTAAAACACCATAATTCTCCCTCCCTTCTCCAGGTACGGTCGTGGCGAGGTGGTCTACGAGGCGGTGCAGCATCAGCTCTACACGGCTGACGACCGGCTGCTGGACGTCACCCTGCCCGCACTGCGCTCAGCGCTCAGCGTGGTGGAGCGGGCACCAGGCAAGGCCGAGCCACCAGCCAAGGAGTCCAGGTAGGGGCTTCTTTTTTTTTTTAATTATTCTTTATTATACTGTAACAAATTACAATCAAATTACAATCTGGTCTTTCTCTTGCGTACATTGTTTATATGCAGCAAGATAAGTAATGTAATATCTCCAGGTCATTTTGTATGATAAAAGTTTTTACCACATGTTATACAAGTGATAATATATGTTAGTGATTGATAAATGAAATAAGATGAGATCTAATTTACACATACTATACTTAATAATACATAATTAACATATTATGAGACAAAGAAATAAAAAAGGGGGGTAAAATGTGAAAAGTAAAAAAAAGGGCTTTACTGTCATGCACAAAAATGAAATTCTTAGATATCATATAGAAATAGAAGAGATAGGGACACATGTTAGAGGCTGCTATCAGCATGAAAAGAAGATTCAATGGCACGTGCTGCAAACTATGCCTGTCAATGCTAAGATATTCATGACCATTATTAATTCCTGAGTTGATAATGTAAAGTCATCATCTAAGGGTGTGCGGGCAAGCTGATTAGAAGTAAGGCTCGGAACATGTCATCCCATGTTAATACCGAACTGTTTGAATTGGCTTACCGGCTCCACAATGCTCTTAGTTTGACTCTTATTCTCGACAGATCTTCTGGTTTAACAGCAGTCAAAGTTTAGACGTTACGGGCATAATTCTTATGTTTAAAGAGGCTCCGAGAAAAGTAAATCTAAAAGTTCCGTGTAAATAATTATTGGAGGTTGTTTTTATATAAGTGAAAGGGTTCAAACTGGATTTGTTGACAAAATGCATTACAAATTATCTGTAGTCTCATAACCTACATTTTGGGAGGGCATTCTGGTGGTACAGTGGTAGGGTGTTGGCTTTGTCATCCGAAGGTTGGCAGTTCAAGTCTCTGCTGTTGTGGCATCAGGTGTTCTCCGTGTGTCATTCCTGTAACAATGACAGGGTTATGAAAGGTCTTAGGACCACCAGCTGTTGTGTGTCTGGCCCTGCCTATGGGACCATGCACACCTGTCTCAGTAAAAGCGTAGGGGTATGGTCTCTACCTCCTCATAGAATCGATCATCTAGGAGCAAGGGTGAAATAACCCAGCACTCCAGAACCACAGAATCTGGTGGTTCAAAACAACAAACATACACTTTAGGTTTAATGGTGAGGTGCATGCTGGTAAATCTATTCAAAATGGCTGCCCCCAGTGGGGAACTCAGGAGAATTTTATTTTCTCGATAACATTTGAAACGCTTATCCGATTTTAATGCTGTTTTGACTGATGACATCAGAAGGGCAAGATTTATTTATATTGTTGTTGTAGTTTGTCAATGGTGTTCACTTTAAATGTCTGTAGCCCTTCCCCTGCAGGTATGACGTGATCTTGGAGCGCGTGCTCCAGTCCATGGAGCTGGAGAGTCGTCTCGCCGCCCGCCGGGTCTACACGCGCCACCTATCGCCCCTCCTCAGCGACATGGGGCTCAGCGTGTGCCGCCACCTGGCCAGGGTTACCGCAGTCATAGACTCCTACTTACAGGTACAGATTATAGGTTTTTGTTAAATATTTCAATTATGGTAAGGAAAACCCATACAAATATGTGTAATACATGTGCAGCTACCGCTACTTACTCCCTTTTATGTCAAATCAACCAAATATACACGGAACATGCTTGTTTTTCACATGCAAAGGAAAGTCCCCTACCTCCTATGCCCCGTAACAGACTCAGAAGAAAACATTGTGTGCATAATCATACATACATGTAAAATGACTGATCTTCATACTTATTACCTACATTAATCTCATACAAACTTTATACTGAGTACGTGGCCAGTTCTCTCTGCTGATGCTACCGCAAGTGAGGAGGCCTTGATGTAAGGCTTGCTCTGATTGGTCAGTCTACCACCATCTCCATGGGGATGGGTTACAACAATGAGGTTGCTAGGTAACAGTTGTTATCCTGGTAACCAATAAACCAGTGGCTCACCAAGGGCTGGGGAGGTTGGTAAATGGTCTCCAGAGTGATAAACTCTGGAAAACCTTTTCAGAAGACCTGGATGGTCTCTGATTGAAATGCGGTTTCACCTATGAGGATTTTCAGGCATCATATTTTAGAGAGTGAATAGCGGTACCTAACTAGTCGTGTGGGAGGAGTTTCCTTAAGTAAGGAAAAACCTCATTTGTGAGGTGTAAAGTTACACCTCTGGAGAACTTCATGTGAAGTTGTGGTAGACTGTTAACCTCTGGGGTGTAGAACCCCAGAGGTGGGAAATATATTAAAGACCTCCTAGCAAAAAACAATAAAAAAATTTGTACGTGGCTAGGCTCGGAGGCTTTGATTTCCATTTCGAAGGCCTAATGAGAATGGAAAAAAAAAAAAAAAAAAAACTCATACAAACTTTATGTTAACATTGTACAAACGTTTGCCTACATGATCCTGGACCCGCCAGCTCTACATGTAAAGCAAGTATTCTGGGTGACGTATCAACTCTACCTCAAAACAGCTTAGACAATCTACTCGAATTCACCTAGCCGAAACGTTGAAGCACATCCACTCCCGAGCCCTCCAAATTTCCGCATTAGCTATTATCAAACTATAGAAAACTGGTTACTTTTCGGTCTGAGACAATCAAATTACACTGTTAAGTTGAATTCAACTGTATATAACAAATAGTTCAAATACTGTTCAAAACGATTTTCCCAGGTGTACGACGGTCCCACAGAAGAGGCGCGGTTTGGGGCGTTGACCATCCTGCAGGTGGTGATCCAGGAGGCGTGGCCGAGGATGCCCCAACACACACCCGCCATCCTGAAGGCCCTCCTGCGACTCGTGTATGACCTGTCGACCGACCGCTCCATGACCTCTGCCGAGACCCGGGCTCGGCTGGTAGTGGAGGCCGAGGACTGTGTACGACTGCTGCGGCCGATCAGCGAGGGGCGGGTGGATGCACTGCTGGGGCCTGTTCTATGTACGGACTTTAACGTAGAGTGTCAGCAGTTTGCAAAGAGGATTCTACTAGATGAAACATGATGAACGAATTGTAGATGTAATAGGGTATAAAGCGGTGTATGTTTTATTGGTTCCTGAATGGAGTTGTTTTATCCTACACTGAAGGTGCTTTTGTGTTTTCTGAGGATCCATTGTCAAGAAATCGCCCAGCGTTGGAAGATTTTCCATGAAAAATATCAAAATATTACTTTTTGCATTTTTCTTTTGACATGAATTACAATATATCTGATGCCTTACTAATGAACGTTGGTTGGGTACTGTCAGAAATATGTATTAAGATCTTATGAAGCTTAACTTTTTTTTATAGGTTATATATTATAACTTATATTTGTTTTCTGAAATCGTATATTTTTCATTTAAGATTTCTTTAAGTAGTCTTCATAATTATGGATGAAATATATTCTATCCTCGCATAAAAAAAACGAACAACTTGAAGCAATGCAATGTCCTATAAGAACAACGAATGAATATTTCTACTATAACACTTTACTGCCAGTTTGTTTCTACAGTATATTGTAAGTTATGGTAATTTTGTAATAAAAGCCTTAGATGGATTCCATTTTGCGTCTACAACTTACTTACTCAAAATTGCAACTCTTTTAAGAGGAGTTATCGTAAAATTCTCTTTTCACTAGGTATATATCTTAGCACAGAATGACAGGAGCTTTATTATTGGTTTTAGAAAAAGTCGGAATCTAGTTTATTTCTGAGGTGGGAAGACTGTGAAGAAACAATAGTCTGTGGCACAAAAGTAGTGGCCTTATCCTTTAATGTTTTAACAGGGATGCAAGTCAGGGTCCATGGGAAGTTATCTTAAATATTCTGCTAATTAGTTTTGTACCTATTCCTAGCATAAAATAATTTGAGTTGTATGATTAATATTAGTGAATGCATTAGATTTTTTTTTAAAAAGGAGGGAACCAGATTTATAAGTGAAAACTACAATCTCGGATATAGGAATACTGTGAAGAAGTTAAAGTCCCTGTGGGACAAATGTCTGAATATTTAGGGTAGGCGCTGCACAGGTAAGTGGCAACAGAACTAACTTGGAGGCTGAGAAAGCATTTGAAATGTCAAAAACATAGATCAATTTCTAAATTTTGACGCTGAATGGTTTTAAGACATTTTTCCCCCTGGAATCTTTGATTGCTCATACCAATAGGTGATATGAACTTGGACTTATGATTATAAGGTTCCAAATAAATTTGTGAAAACCTTAACCGGGAAAACGAATACTTGGAAAGAGAAATATCATGGGAAAAAAATAATTTTTGAAGATTTTAGCGGTCACCCTAAATAGTCATCACTTTCTGCTAGTTTAGTTAAACAAACAACAAACGCCATCAGGTTTAACATGTGACCAGCGAAGCTTTTACTTGATATCTTTGCCGCTAGAGGTCTCCACCCCCCCTCCCCCTGGGACGCCCCTGAGACGCCCCACACCTCTGTCCGGGTGGACGCAGCGCCCAACGCCACACAACACGCCTCCAGGGGCGCGGGCCCCGTGACTAGAGAACTAGACCTCCACATCAACCAGCCCCGAGCTGAAAGGTGATGTGGGCCAAGAATGATGATAATGATAATAACCAAAAGAAACGTACAATACTCGTTTTTTGTTTTCTTTCTTTTATATATCCATAGGAGACCCTGTACATGTATAGTTATCTTTAATAATGTATACGTACAGACATACATACATACACTGGGGTGGCTCCTATAACATAGACAGTGTTGTCATTATCAATATGCACGTTTCTCTGCTTACATCCCATAGGTGGGGCTATATTACAAAGACTTATTATACACAACGGGCTGGGCGTGACGTCACGTCTTAGGCTAATGATAATGATATAATATAAAAGTGCCTCCCAGGCCAGGGTAGGCTGCCACCGTCAGGTCAGGGGCCGGGTAGCCGAACATGAAACTTCATAATCATAGCTATAAGGATAGAGAATACAAATATAAAACTTTTTTTTATATCAACAAGAGTTTTTTTCCAGTCAACAAGCTCTGACCTGTGGCAGGTTGTTTGTAAAACATTGACACATTTTGTTCTTGTATTTTGGCAAACTGAGAATAGTCCATTTTCCCTACCTCAGGCCAAATGCATGCGCACCAAATCAATGTGATCACGTACATGGATTCAATGCACGTTTTACAGATGCAATGCCCATCTTGTTTTAACACCACATTTTGGAGCCACGGGACATTTTATGTTGAACAACTGTGGGTAGAATTCAAACTGACAACACCTCATCCCCCTTTGTCTTTAGACACGGGGGTATGTAGCCACAACTGTCAACAATCGCCGCCTAATGCCCGCCTAGGATAGGCTCACCAGGCCGAGGGATCGGCCTACTCAGGCCTAGATAATAGGCTAACCATTGAACGCCATCACAATAAATGTCTGTAAGCCATAGCTAAAAATTAAACTGTGCCCTAAACAAGTCGAACCTTTGGTTGTCTAAAGTTTGCTGTGCATTTTCAAATCAACAAAGGTGACCATCGGAAAGTAATTCAAAACAACTTTGGTAAAATAAAACTAAGTGAGGGGTATGACAAATTTGGTAGTGTATTTGCAGTCAGAGACATAGTGTAACTTTCCATGGCCCAAACAAACCTATCGGGGCCAGCCATGATGTGTCTCCTTATGAAACATGCACAGGACATCAGTGGGAATCTTTCCACAAAAGATGAGACAGAATTATCTATAAAAACAGAAAACATTGCACGATATAAATAATACACTGTACAGGCTTAGATCTACTTACAGAATGAACGCGTTGTGAGAGTGGGCCGACACAAACCAGAGGAGGCAAACCAAACACCCAACCCTCAGAATAATAGGGGTTTGAATGTACCTGCACACAGGAGAAATGGAACATCACACAGATGGGGGTTCAGTACAAATAGAAAAATGCATCATGGAAGCAGACTCAAGTGCCTGACATCACAAGATGACGTTGCTGCTACCTACAACATGGTGACGTCAGAGTGGTGTTTGAAATGTTTGGCAGCAGTAGCAGTGCCATGAACAGTAGTCCTGGCAGCTGGGGGAGGAGAGATATCCACAATCAAGGCACGGCACAGGGGGCACACAGCCAGTATTGCACTCAGTTTGTGTCTCTAAATTATCATGAAGTTCAGAAGCATACATAAATCAAAGATTACAAGTGGCGACAAAAATAATTTTTAAAACTGGCCAATCCAAATACTGTATTATCGTTTGAATGTGGGAATAATCAAATTACAAGTGACAAATACTTTTGATGAAAATTAATTAATTTCTGTTGGAACTAAAAGCCGGTTTTACTGCAGATAAAAAGGGAGGCTAGCAAACGATGTGTTCTTGTCAATCAAGACAAGTAAGGGAAGCGAAGATACTAAAAGAAAAAACTTTGTTAATTAGACACAGTTTAAACTGTCGGGACAAATGAGTTCTGTGGGATTTATTTGTTATAAATTAGATTAATCAAAATATACAACAGTAATCGCCCAAGTCCAAGCAATGTCTACTAACAACCGGTTACCTCCACACAGTGACTCAGTACAGAACCAAGGACAGAACAGAGGCTACGAGGGTACCAGGTGAGGAACAGTCTCGGCCAGCAACTTGTAGGGTAGGAATACCAACAGCACACAAATATTTCACATTGAAACTAGATTTCCTTGGTAAACAGGTGTCAAAATGGATTAATCAAGTATGAGGGTGATATGGGTAATCGCTTTATCAATTTTTTTGACCGCGAAGAACTTTGGGAAACATTCATTTTTACTTATTCAACATTCTTATCTACAAAATATATTAGTGTTTGACAAAATCAATCAGTCTAGGATGATGGGAAGAGCTATATGGAAGCTGTAGGAATCTATCATGTATAAGAGTTGTCTATGCACTTTTCACAACCACAAGTGTCACTTGACCAGAAGGCGGTACTGAACACAGTGCGGACAGCGGGGGGCAGCCTACCATGCGGACAGGACACGTCTCGTTTAACAATTTTGCACTTCCACTTTCTATCACAGAACTTGTAGTTCATCAAATTCACACCAGGGGGCATTGCAACACGTTGAGGACAATAATAGGTGCAAAATGGCAGTGGGGTGATTTTCTAAATGATTAAAAAAGAGAAATGCTAAAAAGTAGAGGATTACTTACATATTGCCATTTTAGTCAGGTAAGATCAGTTGAGACTTTCAGTCAACCCTTGGCTTGGGGGCTACATTCCATGAATCAGTCCATAAAAACTTCCAATACAAGTCTCTTAAAGTTTACCGGTTTCATTCTATAAATTCTTCACCACACACCAAAAATGCCACATTCAAATCTACTGTAACTCACTGCATTGAGTTTATGTTTACATCACTAGAGTCTAATGGCAGGTCTAATCGGTCAATTTATACCTGCCCTGCTGGGAGCCACCTCCCTTCAGCTCAGCTTTATTTCAAACCTTCATCACTTCTATTTCAATACTAGACAAATTCCGGATGGCCAAGTTTTTAAATCCATTCCCAAGTATTTCAGCTATACAGTGGAATGTATCTGAGACAGCCAAGACGACCAAGACACAGTTAACCGGAGAGGTAGCAGCGCCCAGCTTTATTTTACTTTCTACAGAACCAAGTTCTTATTTGAAAACAACAACTTTTAGTATTTGGATGAAATACATAATCATTCTTGTTGACATCAAATTTACTCATGTTCTGATTAAAGATAGTCAGAATTATGCCCGAGACACTCAACTAAATTGACATTTTTTGTCCCCCCTCTGATGGAAACTACGGTTGTTAACAGTCATCCGTTCACTTTATTTGTAATATAATGCAACAAGAGTTAACGATTCCCTCCAGACTAATAGAGAATGAGTTTCTACCAAAACAAAATAAACTAAGTCTGAGTTTATTGTAAAACTTGCGTAAACGTTATTTATAGGGAATTAGGTAAATGAGTCTAGCTTCAACGTTTTTCTACTGATCCTGATCCTGGGTACATACTATACACCCTGTATGTCTCATCTCATAATAAAAACATATCTCACTTTTCCTAGGGTTTCTCCTTGCTAACAGACCAATAAACAAAAGCAGGGTCATATTGTACACAATAGAACCCAAAGTCTTACTTTTCCAGCCATCCATCCAGACCCATTTTTCATTTCAGAACAGTGAACTCTATCATTGATAACTAACACTCAAGCTAGGAAATTTCTTGGAAACGTTTTCTCATGTACTACTTTTTGAATAGCGTAGTTTTGACAGGCAGCCTCCATCGAAGCCTTGTTATTTTGAGCAACTGTGGGTTGAGAGGTGGCAGTTAGCATCAACACGGTAATACACTGTTTTGTCTTGGCTACATTCATGATTATACTGCAGTAGGATATACAGGGAAAAAAACATCCTCCTACAAAAAACATCTTTACTATTGCAAGTGACAGGGTTAGGTGGCACTGAAATATATTCTCCTAAAAATATCCCTTGATAAATTCTGTAAATACATTTTTGAATTCAACACATTGGTGCAAAAGGATATAAATAATGGCATTTCTACATATCCAGACATCATTTCTAGTAGTATGTGGATACCGCAGAATTTTGGCAACGCTTCGCAAGGAAATCTTCACAACGGAGAAAGCTAAGCCCAGTTTGAGCCCATGCTACGCAGACTCTCCTGGCCTCTAGTCAAGCTTCACACCAGGTTCTTATATAAATGTATCACATCAAGTTGTATACAAAATAGTTTTCATCTTCTCTGCAGTATATCGTAGGATGTTCAGCCTTTGCTTCAGAAGGAGAACGGTTTTAAACACATGGCAGTAAAGTCCGGGCATTCACAAATTGAGCCGCATGCCCCGCCAGAACTACAAACAGAAGATTTACAACAGGAATATCATACAGGACCGAGCTCGTCATGTAAACTCGGCATGGCTGTCGCGCTTCTTGGCTAGCTATAAATACACTTGAACACGCCTCTGTACTACAGCATAACTTGCATTAGTATGAGAAGCTGGTCATCTTTTTTAAAGGTGCGCTTAACAACGATACTTTTTCCATAACACATATTTTGTACATCCATGTATTACAAGAGGTCAACTTAATACTGCCCCTGATCATACAATAATAGTGACACGTGGCTTTTGGGAAGTGCGACCGAGGTACTTCAATGACTTCCCCGAATACATCATAATGCGCATGTATACCGGTGGGTTGTATGTTTGGTGGTAGGTGC
The DNA here is from genome assembly GCA_936440205.1 of Lepidonotus clava. Taxonomy (NCBI): domain Eukaryota; kingdom Metazoa; phylum Annelida; class Polychaeta; order Phyllodocida; family Polynoidae; genus Lepidonotus; species Lepidonotus clava. The sequence goes on along the minus strand of OW387139.1, from coordinate 50,200,850 downwards.
AGCCGAGGCCGAGGCTGGCAGGGGAGTGCATACTTTGGTAAGACGTGGCAGCGAATGGGAGAACAACGAACAAAAGTCCCGAGTCATCCAGGCCAAGACCAGCCCTCATCGTCAAGTCCCGTTTGAATTTCATAAGCACCTCTCTGGTTTGTTTGAGTCCTATGCTCCACATAATGTTAAAGTCTCTGGCAGATTCATTGTTAATTGTGAACATTTACCACACAAACACTCAGTGGTTGTCTCTGCCACCACTGTGGCCCAGTTTCTCCCTTGTAGTCCAGTTTCTCTCTTCTCAACTACCAATGGCCATTTAGTAATCCAGTTTCTCCTGCAATTCACAATCCACTCGCTCATATGCAGCAAAGTTTCTCCTCAATGCACCTTTGTAGCCTAGTTCTTTCTAATTGAGTTTCACCCAGTTTCTCCTTTACTTCTGACCCAGTTTCTCCCTTGTAGCCTAGTTTCTCCACCACTCATGCTCCAGTTGTCCTCATGTAGTCCAGCTTCTCCTTCATATATAATCAAGTTTCTCTCCTATGACCTAATTTCTCCTCTTTCTCATGACCCATGTTTTCAATTGTAAGTCCACTTTCTCCCCTCACACATGTCCCAGTTTCTCCACTGTAGTCCAGTTTCTCTCCTCCCTGTCAGTCAGTGTAGGTCCATATCACACAATGATTTCCTCCCCGACCTGCTTCAGTTCGGGGATGTTGAGCGCTGGCGAGCGGTCCGTCCGGCTCACCGTGCTGTCTCCGGGACTGTCGGTTACGTCCTCAGCCCCGGCGTGCTTTAATGTTGGAGGTCGTCTTGTTGGAGTTTGTACTCGGTTCTTATTGAGGTGCCGCAGGCTTTTTGGTGGGCTCACAGCTGGAAAGAAAAGATACAAGACATTTAGATCACATCTATAATCTGTTTTAAAGTATGGGTCGATATGCAAGACAATCGCATATATCTTCTCTAAGAATGAACGAAAAAGAGAACAATTTGAGTTTAAAGATACTCAACAAACTATCCACTAAAGCAATCCATGTAAATGATAAACAAAAATAAAATACAAAATTGAAAAGCTTGTTCAGGTTATTGTTTGACATTAAAGCAATTCGAGTAATTTGATGATAACTAAATATGTTAGTTTTCAGTATTGTTATGGTTGAAGCACATACAATTAGATGACATGTAACACAACAAACATGTTTCTGTCGATGCTGTACAAAGTTTTAGTAATCATACAAGTTATGTGTGGATTAACGAAGATTTCACTTCATCATTCAGATTAAGTTTAGATGTTGTATAAAGCTACATGAAAGACTGGTATTGTTGAGTACTTCTTAATTATTATTTTTTCATTTGCAGAGTTTGCCTTAACATTTTATTTTTTTCTGAAATAAAGTTCCTTTATTCAGACCACTGCAGGTGGAGTTGAACCCGTTTGAAGACCCTTGTGACCAATGCCATGCCCCGTTATACCTAAAGTACCGGTCAAACAGCAACACAATACCAGAGTCCCGAACCCCTATTTCAGGTGATCCTGCAGGGTCCCCAGGTCAGGGTACCAACCCAAATTCCGTGTAATTTTCCCTGAGATTTCCCTGTATCACAGCAATTTTTCCCTGTGTCATGTGCAGCAAGTTGATCAAATTTAAAGGCCTCTCAGTGCAGAAACAATTTGGACAACCCAAAAACAAAAAGTTGAATCCCTTATATCTTGAGAATCAGTAATTTCAGAATCTGGCAAAATGAAATTCCCTGTGTTTTCCCTTTGTTTTTGCAAAATTTGCAAATTCCCTGTGTTTTCCCTGTCAGTGACTTTTTTTGGGGGCATTTTCCCTGTTTTCCCTGTGCGGTCGGTACCCTTCCAGGTTAAATGAAAATACTACAAAGGCAAGCTCAACCTTACTTCTCTTTATCACTTTGACTAAGAGTGGCTTAAGAAAATGGTTTGGCGCACATAGGTGAGGGATGGGATATTTTGAGGGATTAGTTTCAAGGAATCTAATCTTACACTAAAATGGACACCCTCCATCAGCTTGGGAATACCTGACAGTTAAATGAGTCCTAGCTTCTCTTAAGTAAAGAACACCTTTACTGTCCAACAACCATAATGTTAATGGGTGGGTTTAAGTTAATTACTTCAGGTGACCGAAAATACATGGGTACGGTACTTTATACACATTATTATATTATATTCATAAAAGTGGGTGATCTTGGTCATAACATCTTTGGTTGTCACCCTTAGCCCAATCAGAATTGTCTCCTCTGACATAAGTTTGTCTATCAAGGTTCTTTCTGGTCTATAAATCTACCTGGGTAGTCTATTGGTGTCTTATTATTCTAGGTGCGGTCCCTTGGGGTAGAGGGTTCTTTGGTTTGTGACTATTTACATTCTCCTATCACACCCCTATTCCATAAACTGTAACCCTAGAAGTACAGAGGGATTTTACCACAGGAACATTTCATCAAATACCCCTTCTGCCACTGTGAAGTCCTTTTCCATTTAATAAAGAAAGACTGTGTTTTAGATACTAAAAGTAATGATACATAGAAATATCATTTATTTAGGAAGAGACAATACTGTAGTTACATAGGAAAAGTATAATTTGTTTTTTCCCTCCCTATTTCTTTTCTCTACTGCCTACCTTTTCCACATACATATAATTAAGTGTAATCTTATCTGGGATATCACATTGGCAGAGGTCCATACAATGGCAGATCATTTTCCCCAAACCGATGCCCAACTACTTACTAATGTCGACCAGCGTCCGAACCGGCCTAAAAACCACGAATAGTGAGTGCGCCATCAACATAGAGCACTCAATTCATACATATCAGGTAAAAACTACCTGAATGATATCTGACATGCTTTATCCCCATGCATTTCTAACCCCATTTAAACTACTGATGGTAACAATTTTAGCATAGGTTAGATATATACTTGTTCAGAATTTTTTTGGGATATTTTAATATAAAACATTTAAAACATTTCAAGTGAAGTATTCCAAATGTGTAAAAAAATCTAAAGTACATAAATAGAAAAACATTTACAAAGCGTTTTATATTACTGTCTCCCTAAGAAGCATGTAAAATTGAGAATTTGCTTATTACGTGATGCACAGGATTATAAGTTGATTGTATATGCAGGGCGATGTGCAAGGGGGCAAACTGTAGCGCATCGGCCATGAGCCTTGTGGAAAGCCGGGGAAGGTTTGGTGCCACGAGTCGTCATTCAGTATTCACGGGCCAAGGTAACATCCCATTCTCGGTTAAATACCACCTTTGTGTGGTAAATTTATATTGAATAATCTATTTGTACATATACAGGACACATGCTGTGTATTATCTGCCGTTCGAGCGAAGCGCTCGCTGGCTGAGCGACCTACCCCTCTTGTGGCGGGGGCGTATGTATATAGGTACCCGGGCGCTACAGAAACGAAGACCTGTTGTGAACCGGACACCACATTACAGAATCAGTACGGAATAGACATTAAAATGGATATAGACAGAATTGATTGCTAATTAATACTGAAAGTTCTGCCGCTGGGGAGAAGAATGTTTGTTAGTTTATTGTTAGGTTTATGAAATGTAAAGATCCCAATACACCGGTATTAGAAATTAAGGTTAAGAGATTCCCTGATGAATGAAGAAATGTTCGTGAGAGGACAAATGGAGAGATTATAGAGAGAAAATTCTTTCGAAGGAATACTTTTAAAGAACCTCAACAAATAGAAATTGAAGGTTATAAATAGAAACTAATCCTCGATGTACTTATCTTTTCTTTTTTAAATTCAGTTTTTGTAAAACAGGTATTAGTTTTAGACCCAAAATCCCCTGGCTAATTTGTATGATAATTCAGAAACAGGGTTAGCGTGTCTCAGTGATTCCCACCATTCTGGCCTCTCCTGGATGTGCACAGTGTGTGAAAGGGTGACCATGCAGTGACAAAATCTCGGGCAAATAACACAAAAACTGCACACACAAAAAAGCCAAGTGAGCTGTAAAGACAGTGTGGTGACGAAATGAAGGTTATAAAGAATGTAAATTAAGTGATTGAGAGATGTTACCCTCACAAGAAATCAAAATAATTTTACAAACTTATCATTTTTTAAACTTGTAAACCTATTTCTCCATATGTCACTATGGAGTTGAGCAAATTTTGGGTATAACTTTGAGGCCATGAACAAAATATTACGTATTATTTAATAACTCAAAATTGTTCATTGTTAACTATCATAGAATCATTTAGAAAGATAATGATGTCGAAAATGTTAATAAGAAATTATTTTGTGATAGAAGTGTATGTTGACAAAAGAAAAACACTATAGAATTTTCAAGTCACGAATACAAAGATTTTTTACTGAGTAGAATTAAACCTGAAGATAAGTGTGCGGTTTTAATAAAATCACAATGTGAAGCTTGATTAGTATGAGCTTTAAATGAAAATATTTTGTATTGAAATCATAAAACAGGTCCCTTTTTAAAAATGATAGACAATATATGAGAATTTCTAAATAAGAAGTGCACAGTAAACAGAGTGCATGGCGTAGAGAAGCGGTGAGCGCGCAGTACCTGGCAGGTCAAAGGTCACCGCATACTCCTCATAGTTGTCGTCTCCGTCATCGAGCTCGTCCCCCGTTGAGTCGAGGTCGTCCGTGCTCAAGATGTCCTCCTCTGAACTGCTGTGTCGACACTCCAACGCCGGCATCTGCAACGTCAGGATCTCCCTGTGGTGAGAAAAAGTTTATTCATTTAAGGACTATTGTTCCTTTATATTAGCAATTCGGAGAAAATTATTTCATTATATCTAGCTAATATAGACTTAGGATTTGAGTAATCGAGATGTATCCTATATATCATGGAAGACGAGGGGCAACCCTGATTGACATTTTTTCAGAAATTAAAAGAGAAGATATATTTTGCTTGGTGATTATTAACTCTTTTTTTTTCAATTTTCTTTTTTGAGTAGAGTGCATGGAGTCTAAACTGCCCCTCAGTTATGTCTGTGTATGTTTGATGAATGAAGTTTTACAATTCCATATTTTAATAATAATGAAACTTTTAATAGCTTAAATAATGCACATCAATAGGCCTTTCTCCCACCAACTCTTTAGCCTTGGATTACACACTAGACTATCCCAGAAAGAAAACCTTGAAGAATCAAGCGTACTTTTCTTGTTGCAGCGACCAGATCTGTTCGGAGAGGATCCTCTCCTCGGTGCGCTGACAGTCGCTGCCCACGTGGGTCTCGGACACCGCGCCCTCCTCCAGCCCCGGCTCATCCACCTGCGAATAGGGTACAAGTAACAAATAGATTTAACCATGGTTCTGTGCCGTTCCATATGGATTTACATGGAAATTATTGGCAGTCTGCTTGCGATAAGTTAATAGAAACATTTTCCCATCGTCATTAGCTATAGGTTCTCTTTATGGAACACTGGCTCTGTTTATGGAACATCTTTTTCAAACCTCTATTACATTTTTGTTAGGATTACATGGAATCTCCATTTTGATAGACCTCTTATGAAACAAGCTGCTTTTATATATACAGTATATTTAATATCAAAATCAGCATTGATTCAACGCAGAAGTGAGGTGAAAGGGGTTTATTCCAATCCAAAATATTGGATTAAATAAATAAAATTATTTTGTTTCAATATGACTGAATCGACCTTAATGCCAGTCGGACACTAACTTGAACATTATATACTGTATGTATTAAGTCATAGTTCGCCTTGAGTTTGAGCGTAAAATCTCAATAACCAGAACACAAGCAGTAACATGGGAAACAAGTAGAACCCTTACCTTGGTTCCGTTGTTGCGTATACTGGCACGCACGGCATTGAGTCGGTCGGAGGCGGTGGCCGTAGCATTGTCCAACGTCTTAATGTCGGCCAACGTGTGACGAATTTTCCTAATTTGTTCTTGAATTATGCTTTGTAAACACCTGAAACGACCCGGGAAAGTCACGACCATCAGTGAAAGCTCTAAATATACATGTATGTGTCTGATGGAACATAGAATAAGAATATCATTTTGACCTCAACTTTCATGGTTTAGTGGTGGATATCATGGTTTGTTTGGAGACATACCATATCACAATTAGCAGCTTATTTTTAACTCTTTGCGGTAATTTTTATGGTCTGTTCGGAGACATGTTATAACACAACTAATGGAGTATATTTTATAACATTTGTGTAAACTTACATTGTTTGTAAGTAACTGAAGTAGTATTCACGTTTATTTCTACTTTTTCCTCCACGTGCATGGTTTGTTTGGAGTCATGGATCAAACTATAGTTTTATGACAACAAATAGGGTATATTTCTTCCATGGTTTGTTTGGGGACGTGTTATAAGAACAACAGCATATGATATACATATTCATTTCTACCCTTAGCGTAAACTTACATGGTTTGTTTGGGGACATGGAGCAGGCTCTCCTGGGCGGGCAGGGGTCGCGTACACCGGATGATGCTCGGGGCAAAGATGATGGCCAGACTGTTGGCAGACATCTTGTTGTCCACCTCGTGTTGGGCCACGCTGAAACACATCAGGACGTACAGATATTTTATTGTTCCCTTTCTCAAACTTTTAAGATTTATTCTTACATTCTTCATGATCTTTTCCGATATTCCAGCTCAGGGTTTCAAGTATTTCCATTGCCTAACCCGCAATAATCGTGGTGGAAATTTTTTAACTGGTAAAAATTACAGAAAAGTCTAGCATCTGAACTGAGGCCAGATTTCAGTATCTTTATAGTGTAGTCCTTCTTTTCAAGGAAAAAAGAAGTAAAAATCCATGGCTTTTTACCCTAAAAAATATTTTTCAAATTCAATCGTTTTCTATGATCATCAACATTCTTCAGTTTTTCTGGGATTACTATAGTCTCTGTGAAAAACCGATTATTGTAGACAAAAAAAATCCTATTTGTTTAGATTCAACCGGTAGTCCCTTTGTTAGCATCTTCATACCTAGAGATACATACAGGTTACCAACAAGAAATACACGTAGGTTTTCAGCGAGACCTAGAGTTTAGTCAAGCTGACCGGGCACAGCACTCACTTGGCGAGGTGGAAGATGAGTCGCTCGAACAGGTCGTGGTTGGCGCTCGGCAGTTTGTCAAAGATGGAGTACAAACACTGCAGCCGCTCCTTCTCGTCGTTTATTTCTGTAAACAAGGTTTCATCACTGTTATAAACTAAACTATTACACTTACTCTATGTCAAGATTCAGTTCATTTATAGAATGTGATCTATGGAAAAAGTTATAAAATCAGAAAGTCTTGGAGAAATATCGGTAATCAATCAAACTATCAGTAATTCATTTTACTCCCATGGATCAAGTGCAGTTACGTTATGCTACGTCCGCTTTTGGTTGCATTAATTTGAATTGGTTCTACTCATACATTACTTATTTATTTATTTATTTTGGAGTTTCAATTTAGATATGTTTTCTGAATTTATCATTGTGTCCATTATTTTTGAGTTATTTTGCTCACCGGCGGCCCGGATGAAGTCGTCGTACAGGTCGTAGGTGAGAAGTGGCTCCGGCATCTCCCGGAAGAAGCACTTCATGACTGACGTCAGCACGTGGATCTGGTAGTCGTTGAAGTCTATGTACTCGCCTGAAAGTAAGAGGTGACAACGTGTAGTTCTAATGTTGGATCAGTAGAAAACAGATTTTTAATCAGAAAGAAGCAGAGAACTTTCATCCCTGTGTGCAATTATCACGTATTTTGCATTCACTGAGAGGACTTGATTTGCAATTATTTGAACGTTCAATACTGTTATCCGAATTCAGGTTCAAAATAAATAAAAGTTTTCCATGAGCTTTCTCTATTCCACAAAATGTTTTCCCACTTGATGATTTTCATAATTTCCTTGAGTCTGAAGAGTTTCAAATAGATGTAGGTTGAGCGATCTATCGCCGACGTGGCTGCAAGGCAACTCGACCACAAGTGAGAGGTGGTTTTTGATTTTGGCAGGGAAAAGTGTTTCGTTCAGTTATTCAAGTTCCCTCTTTTTACCTGACTGGGTATTGTTGCCATTTTCCTGTTTCCCCTCCCCTGTGCCATGCTCGCCCAGTTGAAGGCAACCCAACCCAGGGGCTGTTACCACTTACAGTCTACCTATGCTTAACTTAGTGCTGTGTCCCTACCTGCCGTACCTGTTTTGTTCTCGTTGATGGTGTTGATGAGTTGTTTGACTTTGCCCGCGGCCCCCGCCTTGCGGTAGAGGCCGATGGTGTAGAGCCCGTTGAGCTCGATGACCGTGATGAGCCGCTCCATCACAGCGGGCACCTTCTGGTCCCCGTCCAGCAGGCTCTGTAGGCGGGCACCGATCACCAGTGACGACGACTGGCAAAATGAGAACAGGTTAAGGTCATTATCAAATAGGTGCTGTTTGACTTGTAATGACTATCTTACTTACATAGATTGACACTGACATAAGCAATTTCAGCCAATGGAAAGCAGAATATAGAAAGGTATTTGCGTTGATACTTGTGTTGGTGCAACACAAGTATCAACACAATACCATTTCTCAGTGATTTCTATAAGAAGCATGCGTTCTCAGATACCATCATGTTGGTATCCGAAAAGCTAACTTCTTTCGCTGGAATCTTAATGGAAATAATGTCTTACATTTATTTTGCCTTTAGGGACAATAAAACTCCGGGATTCAAAATTGTATTTTTGCGTTCCCATGGCGTGAATTTTCAAGAAAAACGTGTTACAATAGATTAAACGTCTGAGAGGAAGGCAAATATCTTTGGATTTCTGTTACAAGGCGTACTTACCCCTTGTTGCGAGCTGCCGTAGGCCCCTTTACAGCGGACTAACGACCGGTTACAACACTTCTTATGTACAGTATATTTACACACTGAAAGAGAGCAGACACAGAAAGGTTAGGTTATACATCCAATCATACCTCATTTAGCCAGATATGGAAATATACTTTGGCCAAACAGGATCATTAGCAAACGACAAAAGGAAACATAGTATATGGTACAACACATCAGAGCTTAAGAATTTTATAAAATGATCAACATGTCCTGATAAAGTAGAATTTACCGAGGAAAGTCGAAATATGAATACTTTAATAACATAAAAGAAAACACCTTTTTTAACCACTGGATAGTGAAAACCTTAACGTTTACAAAAGAAATTACTTCTGATGATTTTGATTTTTACAGAACTAACAGTCGACATTTTGGTTTTTCTTCCTGAAACTACTATAATAACTTAGGCTGGTCATTTTGATGAGTACAGTACAGAAGCTGTGGTACCTTGGCAGACGTTGCCCCTCTCGACCATCCACATGAAGGACGAGCAGTACTCGCAGTAGGTGGGGATACTGAACTGGATCAGCACGAACTTGTGGCCCAGGTGCTCCTGGAACAGGTGAGGGGGGAGGTGAGAAACAGGGGAGAGCAAATCCTTAGTCTCAGTATGGAACTTACTGATGAAGGGGATCACCAAGAGTTGATACAAGGCGTTTTGGCGTGGTGATAGTAAACTGTCGATGTCTTAAACCTCCAATGCATGACATTGGTTGTAGTTTTAAGTCATCAACATTGGTAATCAATGTTACACGGCACATGTATCATGTGCCGTGTAACATTGATTACCCATGCAGCCTATGATCTATTGATATACGTTATGGAAACAAATGTTAAAGTTTGGTTCAAGTTGCACGTAAGATTCTGATTCAAGTTACAACAAGATTATAATTTGAATGAGTTCATAAAAATAACATTTTCCTTTCAATTTCGTATAATCTAATGATCATCGCTTTTAGGACAGTGTAAATTAAAAAATTAATGGCTTTTCTGAGCACCATTAAAGCATTTTGGCCTACGTTGATAAGAAAAAGTTCTCATAGTTTTTACTCTTCCCACCCAATATCACAAAGTTCTCCAAACATACGTAGTAGCTCTCCTTCTCCTTCTTCTTCTTCTCTTTCTTGACTTCAGTCTTTGGTAGCTCCTTGTTCTCCTTCTTGCGGTTGAACTCGTCGAGGAAGCCGCGGAAGGCGTTGATGCCGATGGTGACGGGGAAGTCGGCGTCGAGCTCCTGTAGCTGGGCGCGCGCCTTGAGCGTCTCCTCAAAGTTCACCATCAGGTCGCGGTACCGAAACTCTACGCTGTTCTTCTGTAGAAATGGAAACAAATATTTTACTGAAAACTGAAAAATATTTTAGTATCACTTTGGGTCTGGCTTTAATAAGTCATTTTTTAATATTTTTCCCTCACTTTTTGTTTGATTTCATAGTGGTTCATACCGTTCTTTGTATCACTCGATTGTGATTGTCATGTTACTTAAACATCTGGTCAGCCCTTCATGGCTCTTTTTAAATTGCCTCAAGATTTTCTACTGTTAATGACATACATTATACTAAGTATACAGGGATGTCAGTTAGTGACAGTGAAAAAATCGGAAATACGTTAGAAATATACCATAAAATGACGTAAAACGTGTTCTAAATGTCAAATTTTGAAATGGATTTTTTGAGGTACTGGGGAGAAAAAAATCGGAAATCCAAAAGAAATTGACAAAAATATACTACATATATATATCTATCTTTAACGTCTTTTACAACACATAGCCCAATAGAACTATCAAGAAATCAGTCACAAACACCAACTGTCAGTCATCACCCGAGTCTGGTACTTACATGGTAGGCGACCGAGGTCTGCGTGATGAGGTTGGAGTAGAACTCTTTGAGCGCCCCTTTAAACACCACGTCAAACACCGTGTCGCGCCGCCCACAGTCTTTGCTCAGCTCGTTGATCTGAAAATGGTCAATAAAGGTCAAAATGGGTACTAAATACCACAGCATGTGACGGAATTTAATGGGTCAATGCTGATAAAGTTACTTCTTCTCCAAAATACCAAGTTTTCAGCAATACAGAAATATTCACAATTATTTTGTTTTCAATATTCTTTCTATTAAATGAATCAAGTCTCTATTTTTTTCTACTGTCTTTAAATAAATGCTTCGGAAAGCTTTTTCAATAGTATTCAGTAATGTAGCAAAACGAACCAAATTTATTTGTTACATTTTCAAATTGTTTATTCAAGTCAGAAATATGTGTTTAATAGCGATTTAAATATATGTTAAATCTTCTTTAACAACTCTGAACGGATGAAAGATTATTAAATTCATGAAACCCTTTTCCCACCATTTTCTTCGAACCAAGTAGGTACAGGAATCGTGCTTTCACTAAGAATTGGAACTGGCTTCCAAAAAAAAGAGAATCGAACGAAAAACAAGAACACGAAAAACAAGAAATCAAACCACTACTACACTGACCTTTGTACAGACAAAGCGGTCGAGTTGCTGCAGCTCGACCGACCCGCGTACGAGGTAGTCGGTCGGGTACTGCCACTGGGACGTGCTTGACACGTTCCACATGTGCTCGCCCTTCTTCTCCTCTTCACGCCGCTTCTTGCTCCCTTTCCGCCGGTGTTTCCGCTTGGTGCGCGGGTCTTCAGCCTGCAGCGTGTCCTTCACCTTACGGGGCGAGATGTCGTTCTTCTTGTTCTGATCGGTTCCATCTGGTTGGGTGGATCAAGAGTCAGGTGTGGAACTATTGTCATTCATATTACTATAAAACTATCCCTAGATGATGATGATGATGATTGTTTGAGTTTAAGGCATGCTCAGCAATTTTTCAGCTATATCGACACCAGCTCAGTTTTTGGCTCATAAGTACTATGATTGAAATTATGGTGTTGGAAACGATGGCAAGGCGAGGTGGTATAGCAGGCACAGCCTCGACTCGAACCCAGTCTGGCCACATGTGAGGCGAGGACCTTATCCACTATACCATCCTGCCCCCCTAACGGCCCGTAGATTAGAAGATAGCACTTACATTTGGGTACCGGGGAGAGTGGGCCGTCCTCCGTCTCCGAGTTGGACCGGTCGCTGTCCTCCCCGGAGTCCTTCTTATTGCTGTTCTTTCTACCACCTGCAGCGAACAATGCGAAAGGTTAGAGTCAAATCTGTACGTGAGAACATTTGAATTAGAAATAACCCATAACAAAAATCCTTTGATTTAAATGAGGTCTAAAACTTGTAGCTCGTGTAATTGGGAAACAGCTAAATAAAGTTAATGTCTTAGTTTCAAGGAACTGGCGCTGGCTTTGCTGTGAGGATATTTATCTTAATACCTCCAGAATTTTACTTGACCTTATTCAACAAAGTTATTTAAAAAATTGCTAAGACTACACTAAAATTATTTCAATGTTAAAATTGGAATTTGCGCATATATAGTTTTTCAAAATATCAAAACCAACATAGAATACAATAGTCTACTCTATTACTATGTATAATAATGTAGCTATTGGACAAGGAGGCACTGGACTAGAACGGTCTGTCACAGTACACGATACGTGAACGTACAGCTAAGAAAGCCGCCAAAAATACCAAGGTTGTGGAAACACAGAGTAGTCTATGGTAGGTTATAAACAATATTGGAGGACAAATTGACAGACAAGATTCTATGATAAAACAAACTAATGTTCATTTTCAAACAATCCTTATATTGTATCACGCAGTTACAGAATAAAATTATAAAGATGCAAAATTCAGGGTTATCAATCCAAGCATTTTAACATTATTGTTAGTATGGAGCTTTCAATTTTAGTTGTATTTTTGTTTAAATTTTGCCTTTAAAAACAATTGTTAGTTTTTCTTACTTCAGCATATTTGATGTCAAATTTGTTCTAATAATATTGCTTAAAACTTACCCTAAGTAAATAATCTTGATCTCAAAGCTTTTTATTTTTCTAAGCTATGCGAAAGTGCGGCTTTTGTCCAATCCAACGAAATTTGTTCTTTCAGGTCTAGCTCCTGATTTATCAGTCAGTGCCTAACTTTTCAGAATGTTCTTCAACAACAATCATGTAAGAAATATCTACAAAATACATATAAGTTTTGTTTCTATATTTCACTTATGTGACAGTAACATCACACATAGAAGAGGCGCCTAGTCCAAGAGAACTAAACGCTCTTCGTACAACAAAACCGGAGAGTACACGGTATGGTAATACTACCGTAAAGCATTAAGTGACACCAGATGACAGGTTACACACATTGGACGGGACTCCGCTACTCAAGGGAACACCTGAAAACAAACACTGGCCATGCGCGCTCAACGTTAACTCGGGTTTCGGTGGTACATGCAGATGGGGGGTTCGCCAGTAAATTCAAAGTGCATGCTCAGCAGTTTCTGTCTGGGACAGTGTCCATGTCAAGTAGTCTCATCAGACCTCACCACACAAATAGCTCAGTGATGGTGACTGGCACCAGTGCTAGGTTTATAAGCCCCATACCCACTAGGCAAATCTGACTGTCGGCTGACTAGTAGAATCAGCTGATTACTCTCATAAAATTGGCCAGTTTTAGCACAAATTCAGATTACTAGTCAGTATGTCATATTGAAATATACATATTTGATATGAGTCAGTGCTGAAATCAGCCGACTCTTCTAGTAGAATCGGCTGATTTTAGCACCAGTGAATCAGCAGACTCTGGTCAAAATTGCCTAGTGGGTATGAGGCTTTAGATTTGCAACAAGGGTGTTAGACCATGTGCAGGCAGCCTATTACAGACTGATTTTCATCAGTGTACATGTCTGGTACAGACCAAACAGAAAGTTACCAGCATGTACACTGTAAACAGTCATGCTGGTCAAGCATACCTGTAAAGGTGCTGAAACCCTCAGTCTTGCAAGTGCATCAGAAGTTTGCTTATTATTTTGAATTGGGAAAAAGTTAGCATGGAAAGGCCAAAAGTATCATCATACAAAGATCTGACAGATTGTTTTGGAAATTGTTTTGGAAGTAAGTAAGTGGTTAATATGTAGTTTGGAATTATAAATTCACAGTAGGTGTGGGGGCAAACCTAGCAGTGTGTGCAAGGGAACAAATGAGTTGGTTGTACAATGAGTTCACATGAGAATGCCATAGGACACAACCCATCATAACCGCTGAGCATGCCGGTTGTCAGCTTCACCGTAACGTAACAGCACATGCCCAACAGGCTAAATCCAGCAAGTACTCACTCCCGTGTTCCCCGAGAAGTGCCTTAAAAGAGATCTTTGAGTAGCGCATGAAGGTGGTGGTGGTGGAGCTCTTCTTGGAGACTTTGGTGGTCTCCTCCACTTTCCCGCCCTGGGTCATGGTGGTCGTGGTCTGGACCTGCTCCATGCGGGACGTGTGCATGCCACGCCGCTTCAACGGGGAGACCGACGTGCCGCTTCGCACCTCTCTGACAGAGATGATACTGCCCCCGGTGACTTTACGTGACTCCGACTGCACATTGGTGTTGGTTTCCTTCTTCACTTCCTTGCTGAGGCTGCGCTGTTCTTTCAGCGGGGGCCGCTTGGTCTTGTCCTTCTTCTTGCCCATGTCCTGGGACACATCCCTGACAACGACTGCTGGGACCTTGGTTAAGGCGGCCTGTCTCACCTCGCGGCAGACAGCACGAACATTTTTGGTAGAACTCATCTTCTCCTCCAGCTTCTTCTGAAGGTTCTTCTTGGAGCTTTCCTTGGAGTCTACCTGGAAGCCTTTAGCCACCTTCCCAGTTGCATCCTTGCCTGGGCCAATCTTGTTTAGCTTGGCTGTGACTAACTTCATTGACCCATCAGATTTTTTGGAAGATTTTTCATCATTTTTCCCCATTCTTTTGGTGGGTGGTGTCTTTGGCCTAACACCTCTGCCACCTAACTTTGGAGAACCAACACCAGACTTTGTACTTGTGACCACCTTGGCCTTCGGGCTCCCACTGCCCGAGCGTGAAACCACAGCATCGTCCATCAACCCCCACTTTTTCTGACTTCGCATTTCAACCTTTTTGTCCTTTTTCTCTGCATGGCCAAAATCCAGCAGTTTCTCCTGGTTAGCTGGAGTTCGCATAACCAACTCCACTTTCTTCCCCGATTGTCCTTTTCCTGACACTTTGTCCACACTGCTTGAGCGCTGATCAAGGCTTGGACTGGACAACAACCAATCAGCTTTGTGTCTTTCTCGTGCACTCTGGAAGAACTCGTCAGTCTGGCTGGTCTGTCCAGCACCACGGGGCTCCAGACCGAACCCAAGGGCCCTGTCTGTTTCGGCTTGGCTGACTATATCTATGGTCTTACTCCTCTGGATGCGTTCCTTGACAAAGAGGCCACCCTGCGGCTTACTGGTAAGCTGCTCCCCGGGTGTTGTTGTTGCGGGCTCTCTGACCACCGGGTCGTAGCTGCTCAGGTCCACGCTCGGGGTCTGAGACAACAGCCACTGAGCCTTCATGGCCTCCTTGGCACTGATCCGAGCAGCCTCACAGACGATATCCTCAGGTCGGTCCTGGTTCTCCTTTAGACTATAGCGGATCTGGGCAATACGCATCAGTTCAGGTTTGCGGGTGTCTGGCGTGGAGCTGCGTCTGCGCTCCAGCCTCATTAACCGTTCATCCGGCATGACCTTGGAGAGTTCCTGAGCCGAACTGGTCCTTGCCTCCAGTGGAGGGCTTTGAAGCTCATCATACCTGCCTGGGGGACCGTCTTGTGTAGAGTTGCGCCGAGAATCAGAAGTGGTCAGGCTGCAAATAGAGTCTTGTACTGAGCTGCAGCGAGAGTCATGCATTGATGAGGTGTGACATGAGTCCACAGTTGTGCTGGCCTGTGAAAGGATTGAGCTGCGCCTTGAGTCTTCGCTGGAGAAACTTGCTGACCACTCTCCATCAAAGCCATCTGAAGCAGTCCCATAGGCAGAGTGCCTCAGTCCTTCCCTGAAACTCTGGGCAGCCATGCGCTCTACCCTGGATACCTCTTTAATCTGATCAGAAAACCTCTCAGCCTTTGAAGCAGAAAACATGGTCTTTGCAGTGGTAGTTGACTGAGACTCTTCTGCATGTGATGCTAACATCTTTGTTAATGATATGACTGAGCTCTTGCGAGAAGACTCTGACCTCGAAGAATCAGACTCTGACTCCATGCTAAAGCTCTGATCAGATGCCATTCTACTGCTTTTCTCCACATACCCTACACAAGTCTCACGAGCTTGGCGAATGTCTGAGTCTGACACTGTTTCCTTTCTATGAGCTATTGTAAGCAGTCTTTCAGTATTAGCACCTTGTTCAACATGCCCTGCCTCTGTGCCAGTTGCCATGGGTGGCAGGGACTTTGAGAGCTGTAGCGTACGCTTGCCGGTGGAGAAGTCAACAGTAGACATGGCATCAGTGACAGTGAGGGTGGCACCAGTGTCTTTGTTTTGGGTACAAGTGTATTTGCTTTCTTCCACTTTAGAAGCTTGTACTTCGGTGGCTGATACTTCAGTGTTATCCGATACAAGTGACTGAGTTATTGTAACTACACTAGACAAAGACTGCTCTACAGAAGCCTTGCTTTGTGTAATCACAGTCTCCGGTGGTTTCCTCACCTCTCCCTTTGACACCTTCAAGGGTTCTACATTTCCTTTCCTTAAAGCTAAGTCTTTCACAGAATCAATAGATTTTGGTGGGGCTTCCATGACTATAGTTGCAGGAGGTTCAGGTTCAATGAGGGGAGCGATGACCACAGGTGCCTCTTGTACAGTCTTTTGACCGGTAGGGGCCCCTGCTGGTGGCACATTGACCGTGGCTTTCGGGGTGGCAGTTTCTGCTGGTTGTTGAGTGTTCTCCCATACGAACACTTGGTTATTGTCTTCCTCTTCCTCACGAGGCGACTCAAAGCCCGGACTCTCAGTCAGTGATGTCCGCTCTTTATAACAAATCAAATGACCAGGTATGACTCTAACATAACAAACCAGATTACCTTGAAAGAAAGGTGACAGGGTGCCAAAGATCTCAGGGTTTCATGTTTTGAATTGGAAAGCCATTAAGGCTATTTTAGGATGACTTGTATTTTACAAGTTTCTCTTTCCCAAAACTTAAGAAAGGATGCTTCGTTACACACAGCAATAGATTATAGAAGAGTCTTCAATTTTATATTTTGATAATTGCTTGGGCACCCTGTTCAATGTGGAATTTAAATGTAATCTGAAAGATTGAAATTAGTTGAGGAATCAGAGCGAATCAGGAAGAATTTCAGCAGTACAACCTTGTGCTGAGGGAAATATACAGTGTGATAACCGACTTCAGAGGACTCCTTGGTTCTGCAAACAACCCTGCATTCTCCAATCAGTAATTTACAATGGTTCTTTTTACTGGATCTTAATCATTAAGTGGGTCCCTGAAATTTCATTGCAAAGAATGAATAAGTCAATAGACCAAAGAGTTTGACTTTTTGAAGGGAGGTAATAGTCTACTTACCACCCATGATGTTCTTTATGTGCCTCTTGGCTCGGTGGAAGGGACTTCGGTGGGACGTGACCCCGGGTTGAGACGGGTGAGACAGTATGTTGGGGTCTATCGTGTCTTGGTCTTTCCTATCTAGTTCCCTCTTCCGATCATCAGGCACAGAGATTCTCCTTAGGAGACTTCCATCCTGCAGATTAAAAAAATTGAAGTCATTTACAGATATGACATAATTGAAGACCTGCAATTATGATAGTATATAGATAACAATACAGAACTTGATAAGTTCCCTTGTTGCTGATATGTTTAGGATGACTGAGAAGAGCAGGTTGAGCCTACTATAGAACATTAGGGTGTTAGAAAATGGGCATAATTCTTCATCACAAAGAGTATGCAAATGAACTTAAGATTTACCAAACAATATGATTAGGAGATAATACAAAGTCCTAATTGTGAGCAGGGGTAGTGTAAAATTGTGCAGGTTTGATTATTAATTCTGATAAATACCCCCTAAAGCCCAGCTACCTGTCACACCATACTGTCCACTAATACCCCTTGGTGGCTTTTTGATGTGATGACATCACATCTGTGCCATATATGCTCCCCTCCCCCCCCCCTCTACTGAAATGTACAAGACTGACCCTAAGTGGCCAGACTGAGGTGTATAGAGTGAAATGTACAAGATGGGCCCTGAGCAGCCAGGCTGAGAGGCCCAGTGATGTGAAATGTACAAGACTCTGGGTCACAGTACAGAATAAATGACCAGATTCATGGGGATAGGGTGAGTTGGAGGGGGGAGGGGTAGGTAGAAGGGTAAGGATTTGATTGTTGGGGTAGTTTAACGTCTGGTCAACCACATGAGGTTCTTTCCAGACTGCAAAAGGTAATGCTTTTCAGCTTACGGGTTATTGTATCTATGATATGATTTAGAAGAAACCCACCACTGGTTGTGATACCCTATTTGTTTCGCAAAGTGGCAAGGGGTCTTTCACATGCAATGTCCCATAGAAAGGACACCACACACCTGGCCTTTGATAACCCTGTTGGGAGTAGGGGGTAATTAGCATATATAGTTCAGTTGCGATGTCATGAGAGTATGGTGAGACAGGAAGCTTGGATTTTTGGGTGGTTTATTAGAAATAATAATCCCTGAACATAATCAATACTTTGAGTCATATGGACATCACATTATTGTTGTTTCTATAGCAAACTGTCCCTTATAGGGCAGTTATAGGGCAGTTACAAGCTTTACATCAAAGAATCAATAGAATCATTCTTCAGTTATTTACAAAGGGAAATGTACTCACATCTTCCAAATGATCCGTGATTGATTCTTGTTTAGCGAGTGGAGCAGATATCCGCTTTTCTCTCCATGCACCACCTGGTGCAATATCACTTGATGCGAACGATTCCTCAGAAGCTGATTTTTGGATGGCTGGTCGGATGCAGATCTCAAGGTCACGCGGTCCTTGCTGGGTGCGGAGACGTGGCAACAACTCAAACCTAAAATTTGAAGTTAAGCAATTGTTACTTTTATAACAAGACAAATCTGTTTTCAAGAAATAAATAGTCCAATGGCTAATGTTATATATATATATATATATATATATATATACATATATATATATATATGTATGAATCATTATACCTTTCAATATAATAAGTTTTCACACGTTTCGAAGTAACTGTAAAAAAGTTGTGTAGTACTTTAACATTATACTTACTGTTTTGTTAAGTATCACCAAACACTATTTTATTCTATTGCCCCAAAATGAAAATTCTCTTTCCCCAAAATGATTCTAATCTAAGTTATGAAGTAACATCTTGCATTCTTTAATAATTATTTCCTCAGCTACTGAGGTCCCATTCTACAACTGTACAGCCTCACACTTACCTATCTACTGATGCTTGTACAGGGACCTGACGTGTTAGGCCGGGCATAGGCAGAGGCGCTACTCGCCCGTCCACCAAGTCTGGCCCAAACGGTTGTGGGGAGTGGGGCGTGGAGGGCGGTGTGGTGAATGAACTGCCCCGACTCTTGGTGCGAGGAGTCTCCACTGACATATTGTCAGGTTCAGAGTCATCGAGGATACCACTGCTCCTGCAGAATAAAAGAATTGAGTAATGTCAATGAAGGTGTTTTGGTAGGTTGAATGCAGGATGATGGTGTATCAATATGCACCTGCTTACAAATGAAGTATCAGTACATGCGAGAGCTCACTGAGGAATCTTATACAAAGATACCGAGTTCTACTTTACATTTTGAATTAAATAATTTTGTTTTTCAACAGTTGCCCAAGTAAGCATTGTAAATGTATTATGAATTTATTTCTGCATCAAATGACAACAGACTTACTCTTCCGAGTCGTGGCCATGCATGTGATGTGGGAGGTCCAGCTCCCTGTCTATTAGTTCCTCGGTACTCGACTCCTTCGTCAAAATTCCCTCATCACTCGCGGAGGAGTGTAGATCAATAGTCTCTGTCCCTGGCTTCCCATCTTCTGGTGGACTAGTGCACGGTTGACCATCAAACACATCTGTGCTGCTGATCGACTGATTTGATAGTTGAACTGACTGTTGTTCTGCCAATCGGTTCCACTCCTCGGATGTTTTTTGCCTGTCGAGGCTTGGCTTGTTCTCTTGGCTTTTACTTGAGAGTAGTCTAGGTGTGATGTCTTGCTCTTCTGTACTAAAGGGCTGTTGTTGTTGCTGTAGTTGTTGCTGTAGTTGTAGTTGTGACTGTTCTTCTTGCTGTTGCAACAGCTTCCGCTGCAGTTGGTCTCGGTCGTGCTCCTCTTTCAGCAGTTTGTACCTGATAAAAGCAACATTCAGAGACGTTAGATTAACTGTTAAATTTGTATTATGAAAGCCTGAAAGATTAAGAAGGAAAATCGAATCAAACATCCAGGTATTCGGCAGTTGTGTGTCATTTTGACCTAAGAAAGGCTCTAAGCTTAGTATTTGGATTGCCCTTCAAACCGATGGTCAACTTGTAATATATTCATAGCTAAGCGTCTCCTCGATGCTACTATTTTATAAAACCTTTGGTCATTCATAAAACTGCATTGCAAATCTAACCTATGACTGAGCTCTAACATAGCCACTGCAGTAGACGAACATCAATCTGATAATCTGTCTCTAAAGTTTACGGGGAAATTTGTTCTTTTCCGGTATATATATGATACTGAGACAAAGATTAAAACTACCTTTTTCATCTGTAGTTACAAACTTTCATTATTTGATTTTATTATCAAAAGCCTGGCTAGATGTTTAGTTAAACTACTTTTGCTTTGGCATTAATGTTAATAAGGTTGAGTTAAACTAAAAGGGTTGACTGCTTACATTCTCACTATTGATAAGACATGTATATCAAAAATATTCTGTGTTTTGGAATGTAAAGTGTCAGAAAAAAAAGTTGTGCATGTGCCTTATCCAAAATACAAAGATGCATTAACCCACTATGTGCCGCCAAAAATTAGACTCCTAGTCATACATGCAAAGTATTATGATTATCTTTATTTTCTCAGCATAATTATATAGTTCCTTACTCTTAGGGGAAAAAAGGTTGATATCTACATTAAGTTCAACCAATAATCACTAGTCCAAGTATGAAGTATAATCGACGGTTTCCTTTCTGGGATATCTGACTGAGGCTGTAATGAACTCAACCCCCCTGCCATGTTATATATTGTTATATGCCATGTTATATGCCTTTAATAAACTTTTGAAATAAGCATGAGTTTTCATAAGGTGTCAAAGGCATTCAAATCAACATGCACTTTTCTAAAAACAATAACATGTGAACAAACAACAGCAACAAACACGAACTAGTGAGCATGAAGAAAGTTGGTGTTATGAAAGTGGGATAAGGAACAAGTTGCTGAGGCGATGGCTCGGTACACACTTTAGAGTGTAAAAGAGTCTGGGCTTTGTTATAACACCCTTTGGTGGCATTCCTGTGCAAGCTTTGTGTGAATGGATCTTGGGTTGTTAACATGGATATCACTCGGTGAGACATCAAAGAGGCCTGACGCATGTGTAGCCATCCGATGGCTCAGTCCACTGGCCGCCTTACCTTCGAACTGCGCCCTTCCTCGCAAAGTGAGACTGTGGCCTGATGTATGTGTGCACGTCCAGAGTACTGATCTCGGAAAGTCTGTGGGAACCAAGTCTAAGACTCAGACTTAAAACGATCTAGAGAATCATCACCTCCCCGAACCAATCAAGCGTCATCCATTACAACTATCCACATGCCTGGGAATATGACCCACAAACTGGGAATATGATGAGGATGAACTTTACTCCTTTTAGCCATTGTACTCCAGCAAGAAGGGTTTGGTACCAAATGCAGAATGAATGCAGATGAGGGGAAAGCAATATAAGGATGAAGAGATGAAGACATTCTAGGGGGAGGTATGTCCATTGAACTATCCCTCAGGAAAATGTGCCTTTCAAAAGCAAACTTATATACCTGCATACCACAAATGCACAATCCATGATGATGATGATATTTAGTTGGTAGGTACATGAGAGTAAGGAAAAGAAGAGGTGGGACAAAAGCTAAACATGGGTTGCAGATCATTTGCCTTAAATATGAACAAAAAGCAACAGGAGTAATATCATCCTGTGTGGTCTTGTAGAAAATGGGAGCATTTGAAGCAATATTTAAGGAAACTCCATAGGTCATAACACAGTGGTGAATACCATAACAGTTTCCAGACCCACATAATCAGTGATTCCTTTTCTTGCTTGGTTGTCCAATTCACTACTACCCAAACATCAGGCGCTCAACCAAGGTCTGACGGCTTTACCACTCGGACCAGCCAAAAACAAATAAATATTTGAGGGATGGTATCGGACAGGGATCGATAGAACAGGCTTTGGTGTATATCAGATGCCGCACAAATTATGTTGCATGTACATGCTGTGGATGATTGTTGTATGAACTTGGTACCTCAATTGTTCGTGTGTTGGGGTAGTTTTTAATGCTGGCCAATCCTTCATGGTTCTCTCCAATATTAAACAAGGTAGTGTTTTTCAGCTTTCGGTGATTGTATCTATGTGATGATTTAGGAGAAACCGACAACCAGGATCACTATCCTACTCTTTTTAAATAATGGCAAGGTGTCTTTTATGTGCAAAGTCTCATAGAAAGGGAATCACAAACCCAACCTTTGATGACACAGGGTTTTGGTACCTTAAACTTAAAACTTATTACTACTGCAGGTCAAATTAGTTAAATCATGGAGACAGAGGTGAGCATTCAAGAAGCTGCAAGACTTTGGTGTGGCAACTGACATACAACTTGTACATGTACCTTGAATTGGCCACGGATGATATAGATGCTTGGTGTTTTGGAAAAAAAGTGTCTGCTATGTGTAAAATCCACCCATTATATATCCCATTTCATTATAGAAATTGAGCATGCTTTTTCCAATGGCAGGTTTTGCTAATCAAGACTTTTCATATCTCTGTTCAGGTTGGATGTTGAGTCTGCTAGAAATCTCCCAGCCTCTGGATGAGAGTTCATGCTTGCCTGGTTCAAGAGTCTTACATGCACAGCCAATCTTGTATGCACAGCCAATCATTTAGTCAACCAGTGTCAATGCCTTAACCAGCATTCATACAGTCATGTGAATGACCAATCACATCCTACTGTCATAAAATGATGTTCATGTAGAATATTTTATATATTATTCTAGACAAAAGCTCATGACATATTCTTTACAATATACATGAAGCAGAGACAGAGTACAATATACAAAGAGGCTTAATCTATTTTATCAGGAAGGAATCCTATAACTTTGATATTGGAATATTCCAACAAACCAACTGCCATGCACTAACTTTATGAATTTTCAAAAATTGTTTGAAACCTTTTCTTCTTTTTTTATTATTATGTATTTGTCCAATTTAGAAAATTTATATTATGGGGCAAATGAAAAGTCCTGACATGGAATTGACATAACCACTTGGAGACATGTTTCAGACACTAAAAGCACACTTCAAAACCTGTTCAGACTTTTATTTGTTCACAATTAACAGCTCATACTGATATACTTGTCTAAATCACAAGGATGTTTCCAGGATTTTTTAAACTACATAACTTAACTAGGAAAATGCGATGAAATCAAAATACAACATTTGCAAAACTTTTTATGTCTGTTCCAACAAGAGACCACTTTGGAGCTGCAGGATACAAACCATGTTATTACTGTATTCTAGGGGAACAGCTGTGGTTGGAAACGACCTGCCCAGACAAGAATCCCTACTTCATAGCAAAGACCAAACAGGCCACTACCAGGTATCATATAGAATCCTGGAAATTTCCTTTTTACCATTTACAGACAATGTGTTTTTGAAATGAGTTGTATTGTTTTTTGTACGTACTGTTTGCGTGTGATGTAGCCACGAAGCATCTTCTGTATGCAGATTGCTGCTTCTCGCTGCTGCTGCAACCGCTTCCGCTCCCTGAAGCCCCGGAAAGCCTTCTGGATGAGCAGGGTGGCGTAGAACTGTAGTCGCAGCTTGTTCAACTTCCGCTGTGCAAGGAATGTCCTGACCTGAGCCTGGAAATTGGAATCAACTTTCAGTTTGGTCATGACCCAATAAATCTGCAAAGGTTGTTTACCCCTGGATAACACAGGATAAATGCATCTCGGTCTGATGAACCCAACCATCATATCTGAGGGGAAAACACCAGTTCGTGATTCTTTTAAATGTGTCAAAGCTTTAATGGGGATACAAATGATACAACAAACTGGTTCGTACTAACCTGTATGACGACGGAGGCCATCTTCATGCGGATAAAGCGCTGTCGCTCTAGTCTCGTCCGAGCCCAGCGTTGGATGTGGACAATGTGCTTCATTATAGCCTGATGCAGGGCGTCGTCGAGTAATAACTTCTCTGCCTCACGAAGGAACACCTTGGGGAGGTGAAAAAGAGACAATGAGATCGAGCTACCAACATGAATTGGGAAAATATCTATACTGCTTTTTCACACTGACAACTTCAAAAATGATTTCCTATTTTTCAGAGAATAAACTGGCTGATAAGACACTGATTTTGTAATTTTGGTAAAACTTAAGAGAACAGATGTCAACTGGGCAACAAGACAAAATTGTAAAATTCTTTGAATTAATCTATACTGTTAGTGTCACATAATTGCGCGCACTTTTATGTTAGAGTATAAGGCTTTAAAGCATAGGTAACCCACAATATATATGGAGCCCATATCATTATGTTTCCTGGTATTGGATATTATCGATTGATATTTGAGGAAGCAGAATAGGAATAAATCTAAAGGGTCCTTCATGAACCTGTTTAAAAAAAACCCAGAGGATTAAGTTATTCTTAGGATAAAGTCTACTCAAATACTATTTCCAACTGTTGGATTCCATTGTAATACCCAACATAAATCATTATGTATACTGACACATAAAGAGAGGGATGTTTTACAAGTTATTTTTCCCATATCCTCTAGACCTACAGAATATGACATGCAACCAAGAAGCTAGTACACCAAGGAGAAACTGCAGTAACTAAATGGTAACCTGAAAAGATCTCAACATTGGACCCACCTTGGTCTCAGCTATTTGGTAGTTCATGTCCTTCAGAAGTCGCTCAACGACATGCTTCACATGCAGCTAGACAACACATAACATGGCACACAGGTCACACCAGAGGTCACCGAGAAGGTCATAAGGGTCAAGGTCACCCTAAGGTCAGAGGAGTTAAACCCACCAGGTCAAGGACACCTCAGGTCAAGGCCACCCCAGGGTCAGAGGAATAGTGATGTTAATATGATCTGATATGGCAAGACTGGCTCAGGTTGGCTAAGAGTCGGTCAGGTCCAGGTACTTTCTGGGTAAGCCAGGTCAAGGCCAGCATTAAATAAGACTGGCTCTGGGTCAGCCAGGTCAAGGCTGGCTCTGGGTCAGCCAGGTCAAGGCTGGCACAAGGTCAGCCAGGTCAAGGCTGGCTCTGGGTCAGCCAGGTCAAGGCTGGCGCTGGGTCAGCCAGGTCAAGGCTGGCTCTGGGTCAGCCAGGTCAAGGCTGGCCCTGGGTCAGCCAGGTCAAGGCTGACACTGGGTCAGCCAGGTCAAGTTTGGCCCTGGGTCAGCCAGGTCAAGGCTAGCATAAGGTCAGCCAGGTCAAGGCTGGCACTGGGTCAGCCAGGTCAAGGCTGGCACTGGGTCAGCCAGGTCAAGACTGGCCCTGGGTCAGCCAGGTCAAGGCTACCATAAGGTCAGCAAGGTCAAGGTTGGCGCTGGGTCAGCCAGTCCAAGGCTGGCGCTGGGTCAGCCAGGTCAAGGCTGGCGCTGGGTCAGCCAGGTCAAGGCTGGCGCTGGGTCAGCCAGGTCAAGGCTGGCGCTGGGTCAGCCAGGTCAAGGCTGGCGCTGGGTCAGCCAGTTCAAGGCTGGCGCTGGACCAGCATTGAATCAGACTGGCTCTGGGTCAGCCAGGTCAAGGCTGGCACTGGGTCAGCCAGGTCAAGGCTGGCGCTAGGTCAGCCAGGTCAAGGCTGGCGCTGGGTCAGCCAGGTCAAGGCTGGCACAAGGTCAGCCAGGTCAAGGTTGGCCCTGGGCCCATCAGATCACGCCTGACTGGCTGTCAGGTCAAGGCCAGCACTGGGTCAGTAAGGTCAAGGCCGGCCTTGTAGCAGTCAGGATAAGGCTTCCCTGGGTTAGCCAGTTTAAGGCCACCTAAGGGTCAGCAGTGTCAAGGCTGCTATTGGTTGTTGGGGCTGGGGTCAATTGCAGTGGTGCTAATACAAAGCTGACTGAACATCAAGGTTAGTAAAATCAGAAACAGTAAAATGCAAATTCTAAATTAGGAGCACTTTTGAGTAGGCTTTGCTTAAGTTTCTTTAGAAAATATATATGCGCAAAGTATGCATGAAAAGATATTTATCATTATGTATTTAGCACTTAAAGATGTCCCTGAATATTGCTTGAATAGACTACTGATATTAGTTTTCAGAGTGTTTTAACAATCATAGTGGCTATAAACTATAAACAGGAATTAATGATCATTATTTATGTGTATATAAGTGAATTTACAGGAGTGAAGTGTTTTGATGAAATAGTTTGTGGTTGTGTTTATCAAAGGTGAAATATACATTATAAATATCTATATAATTCATTAAAATCTACCAGCATAAAGCTTTGTTAAATGCATTTAATTACAAGTTTAATTTGGCAAGCCGGGTTCTTTTGGCAACTTATGATTTTGCTTCTTCAAAAAAATCAGGTTCACAATAAGCTAATCACTCTTCATGTAAGCATATCAATCTGTTTCCTGCATTTCCATTGTTTATAGATAAGACAAAGCAAACAAATCACTCAATTTCTTTTTCAGACCTGTATACTTTCTCTTTCGCCCTAACCAAACGAGAAAATAGAAAATAATTGGAATTTTGTAATCCATCACATGACAGATAAATCAGCACATTCTTTTTTAGAGGTATACTTCATTTAAATCTTATTCAGTTTTGTCTATAAATGTTGCATTAATCAATATGCTAGTGGGTATTAAGATACGTGCTTAGTGCAATAAGCATTAGTTGTTATGCGTGAAGCCATACAGTAGTACACGATTGACCTCCCTTTGAAGCTATTTTGTGACCCAAAATCACGGCAGAACCTTGTTATGAGCTCTGGCTAGATAATAACCTTGCTACTGATGCTATATTTTTCTATGAAATATTTGCATATGTTTAATCGCACACAAATTCAATATTTGCATTTATGTTCTAGCCAACAACGTAACAGCATACGATTGATCATCAAAGTCACTAATTTTAGGGTCCAAATTTTGACACTTTGCATCAATTCCAATGAGAGAGGACTTCGGAGCTACTGGATACCCACCATATGTTATTATTGGACTCTGGGGGAATATCTCTGCTACTGGTTCCCAGCATTGCTTGGTGACCACCTACCTACAGGGATGTAAGTCTGGGTTGGCTAAAAAGTCTGAAATCTAAAGTCTATGCTTGGAGAATGAGATATAGCAGATTCACAGTGAAATTAAATTCACAGTAATATCAACCAATCAGAAGACAGTATTTATTCACTCCCTTCTACAGCTTTCAGATTTTGTGTATAATCTGAACTTAATCTGAAATATATCTGAAGATCTAAACAGCTTCTGAGGCCCTGCCAGGGGCTTTGTTAGGTAACATTGTTGATTAATTCAGGTCTGACTGATACTTTACTGTTGTTTTACTGTAAGTTTCATACCCTTTAGGTGTGATTTCATTATTTTTCAAAAAATCTGAAATCAGACAAAAATCTGAAAAATGACATCCCTGTACCTAGAAAAATATCCCTAGTTCATACCTATGACCAAACAGGTCAGGCCAGTTACAATTTATGACTATACTTTCTGTATCCATAACTCTTTCGGATATAGCTATTGCTCTTGGTGCCCCCGCCTGTGATGGTTTCGGGTGAAATGAGTGAGTGATGGACGTTTTACGCCGTACCGACAGCCAGGGTCATTCTCATGGCAAAAACAATTTGGGACGAAATTTGTCTTGCTGATTGTATCTATGATAAGAAGGTGACAGGACAGGCAGACAGCAGGGGATCAAAACATGGATATGATATTTGCTGTACCTTATCCCTTAGTGGACCCAGACACGAACCGGGAATCAAACCCAACAAACCACTTGGTCAGTGCTGGGGACCCCCTATCGTCACCTCTTATGATCAGCAGGGGCTACTGAGGGCCTATATTCTTCCCAGGAGCAGAAGCCCCACCCTGGTACCCCCACAGGGGGTGGTTTCGGCTGGACAAGACCTCTGGGTGGTGGTGAGTGTCAGCCGTGTTAGTGTGGCAAGCATCAGAGATCCCCGCGCGACTCTCAAACTGAGGTCACGCAGGGTGCGCCAAGTCAAAGCAGTGACATGCTGAGGCAAAAAGGAAGACGTCAAAATTGTTATGAACAAATATAGATTTTATGTGTAATATAACTATTATATTAATATATATCTTTGGGAACATGTACGAATTGTATCAGAGGCAATCTAATTAACATTCATGAGTAAATCACATGATGTATTACAGGGTGACCACCCAAATTTGCTTTTCTAATTTCTTAAGCTTTCCCTGTCCCTCAGAAAATTTATCCCGTTTTGTTAACCAAAATTTGTTCAAATCTAAAAGTTACCAAGCACAAAATTGATTTGGAAAGATGTTCTACAAAAGGTTAAATGTCCATCATTTCTTAAATGAGGAAATCCATGCGGTTGTCACCCTAAGTTACTCTTTTACTCTGCCAAGGATTAGGCCAGTGGTGGCCCCACAAATGGGTCAACCCCCTTTAGCTTAATTGAGTTTAATTTACTTTAATCTGATTGCGGTAAACTTTGACGTCTTCCCTTTTTAGGATAAAAACAAACCTTAAGTTGAAAAGAAACCACATTCCGTCCTTGTCCTGTGAGCCAACCATGCAGAGCGGTAACATTCCGACTTACCTTCGTCCGGCCGATCTGAAAGTTCTCGGTGTTGAGATCCAGGTGTTCGAGGAAGACGCGGACGTCTTCCTTCGAACTGACGAGACCTTTGGGTAGGAGGATCTTGTACTGATGAATGAATTCCTGAAAACCAAGAAGGAAAAAGCAATTTAGGAACAAAGCAATATTCATTAACTGATTGGACAATATGGTATCAATTTGTCAGGTCCGACTTCCTCATTTAATTTGTAATCCTATCCATATGTGATTGTCTAAAGGTACTGGTAGTCAGCAGAGTTTAAACTGGAGACAAAAGACAACTCTACCAGTACCTTTGCCTATTTGTGTCTTGCAGGGTGCACACACTTTTTCAAAACTCAATTTAAGACCTTTTTAAGGCCTTAGAATTAAGAAAATCAATTTAAGTCCTATTAAGACTTGCGTGGGCACCCTGTCTCTGCTAGAATGCAAGTTGAACAAACATAGAGTAAGAGGTAATCAAGACTTTTTCAATCTTCACATTAGCATCTGTGTGAAAACCTGGGATTTGTTATCTTGATTTAACGATTAAAGCCAGTGTATCATCTGTGAGACGGATGTACTTTGCTACGTTGTAACTCCTGTATGGCCGCACCAATTTCATGACGTGACCAATAACATCGCTGGATTACATTCTAACGTCACAAAACATGTCATAGGTCGCGACATTGTTAAGCTAAGTAGTGGAGTCCCTAATGTTAGAAACGCAAGGATGATATTCCAGCTTTAAAGTAACAAATTTGACAATGAATCACATGGAGCAATTTTTTACAAGAATTCTGGTCTTACATCAAAGGTGAGTCGGTAGTTGTAGCCGGACTGTCGTATCTTGACCGTGGCCAGCATACCCGTATACCGCAGCTGCCGCAGCACGATCTCCTCGTCAAACTTACACGGTGCCTGAAGAGAGACATTGAACGTTGAACAGCCTACATCTAGAACCATATGTATCATTATCAAATTAACACTTGACTTTTCTTCACATTCAAATACTTATCTGAGTGTAATTTTAAGTCGTAAACTTAAAGAGCTTCTTTCTCTACATTTTACATTGCATTAATTCATCATTGTATCTATATTAAAAAAAATTTTATCATCATGAACAGACCAGACTAGGTAGCTCAGTTGGTAGGGTGCCCACTTTGAGTGTGGGAGATCATGGTTTCAAACCCTGGCCAAAGACTTTAAAAATGGAAGTGGTTGCTGCTTGTCTGGCACTCAGAAGTTAGAGCCACGAAACATGACTGGTTGGTCCGGTGTCAGTATAATGTGACAGGGTGGGGTATTGTGTGCCTATGACATGATATCTCAGTGTGGCAGCATTATAAAGAGGGCATTGGGTCCCACTGCTACAAACGGGCGCTGCCCTCGATATGGTCCTTGCCGTTAATCAGGGCATGAAGCAACCAATAACCAATCAATCATCATGATCAAGTAAGTATAATTTTGATTCATTATTATTTGATGCAAGGCTAAGGACGTGTCTGATCTTTCTAGATGCTACTGCTTTTGAGCTAGATTGCGATAACAATACAAATGCTCCCTCGCTTTTGTTCAAAAATTATAAATTCATTAACAATTCACTCTTTTTTTTTCAGCTTCTGGCATTGAAGTATACTGTTCCAAGGCCCTACATTGCATGCCTTACCTTGTCGGCATTGGACTTGATGCATCGTATGAAGAACGGGTTCGCCTGGTTTAGGGTCTCCATCAATTTGGAGAGTGAATGCTGCAAACAGAAACAGATGAGCTGAGAACAGGTTAGCCTGCTTTAAAGGGAGCCAAAATTTTACAAACTCAAAAAACTATGAAAATATGTTCTAAGAGTCTAAAGTTAGCCACTGGTACAGTAAAAATCATGATAACTATAACTTTACTATTATTCCATAATACTCATGGTATTTAGGCCTAGAGACAGGCAATATTTGTAAACAAACCAATTTTGGTGGGTCACCAAGTTTTAATGTATTTTGATGTAGTTTAAGTCAGTTTTTCATTCTATATTTTCCGACAGGTTATGGCCATAGAATATATTTCAATATTTTCATCCTAGAAAGTACAAACTGTGAACAATAAGTATTAGAGTAAGAATGGGTTAGCCTGGTTTAGCATCTTTTTATTCTTTATGTTTTTTATGCACGAGATTTTTTCAGAAAGCACCTGTTGGTAACATTTCAAACAATCTCTTAGAAAGCAGCATATACGTCAGTGGTATGTTTCAGATTCTTACACTTCACAGGACAGGTTAATGAAATTTGATGCACGTTCTTTATAGATATTTCTTCACTTAATATATAGCAAGTTCTACTTACGCTGAACTGGGCGCTGACGCTTGGCGACTTGTTCTTGCTTTTACTACTCCGCGGACCGAGCACCGTCTTCCCGGCCAGGGTCTTCATTGACTTCAGATCACGGAATGTCTTTGGAGAGAAAATACAGGAATAAGAAAAATATCTGTTTAAGAAAGAAAGGAGTTTCTAGATAAAGATTCACCCGGACTCAACAACACATATCTTACGCTTCAGTCTTTAATTTTCAGAGCTGTCCGATGTTTAGTACAATACAGGTTCTGAAGTAGAAATGTTCAGGATTTGTGTACTACGTCCTAGGATCTATTTCATAACAAACCTCCAAACCACTATGCGAGTTTTGCATTTCATGAAGTTATGATCACCTTTTTGATCATTGTAGCTATGCAAGTTTCAATATTGCTTACGTGAGTTTGGAGTGGACATACGAGTGTTGGGGTGGATTTATGAGAGTTTGGGGTGTATTTACGTCAATTTTGTTATGAAACACAATTTTAAGAGAGATTCAACTCACGCACAGTTTCCGTCAGCAAACATAAACTCACGTTGCTTTTTTAAAGATGTTTCTTATGAAACAGGCCAGTGAACTGATGCCCAACTTTTAATTTCAGTCAGAAAATGCACAAGAAAAATCCAGTATACTTTAGGAGAAAAATACAATGTTTGACCATGCCTACTTTTATTTTCCACAATTCCCAGGATTTCCCGTCATTGTTGAAATTATATTCAGTTAGAACATCTACAGAAAACGTAAAATCAGAAGTCACCAAAATAAAAAAAATTTCCATATAAATTACAAATGTACTTCATGGATCCTAGCTGTTTGGGGAATAACTGCCATGTTGACAACCTACCTTTGCTGGCCGTGTCCGTGGCTTGAAGGATTTACTTTTCCTGTTAAACACGAACGCACATTTAACAACATTAACCAAAAAATAAACACCTTAAAACTTATCTGTAAAATTCAAGAGATATCCTTATATGGTTATTGTTCCAAGACAGGGCGTATTCATTCTAAAATATAGAAATATCCACACAAAATTATGCATTCTAACATTAGGATTAAGATATTTTAACTTCATAACACAGAGACTTCAAAATTGTGTGGGAATAAGTCTTTTTTTTTTATTGTAAAAATAATGTTTAATATTTACTAACACAATGGGAAGTTTCTCTATAATAGTGAGATACAGTGTTGAAAGATGTTAACATGTTCCTGACATAATGCTCACGAGTGTTACTGAGAAACAATGAAACAATGCATTTCACGAATTGCTTTGTCGAACAAGAAAAAAGCAGTGGGTAAAAAATGCATTGCGAGTTGATGAAATCGTTCCGATTTCAGAAATTTTTCAGAAGTATTGGTTAATCAAAGGGGTGAGATATACTTTAATCCAGAGAAAATTTAGGTTATTAATTATAATTTTAGTATTAACTTTGATACAGTACTTAACATATGAGTAAAAGTGAATTATTTTGAGTGTGAAATGATTTCCATAGTCCCCATGCAGTATAATCATTGGTCAATATGTCATCTAAGCTTTTTTTGAAAAATAAATATATTTTAGCAACAGGAGGGTCAGGGTGCCCACGGTCCTACAAATTGTATCTAAGACCATTTTAGACAAATACAATTATTTTCTTCCGGATATCTCTTAACTGTGCGACAAGATGCATTTGATAAGATTTTAACTAAGTGATTATTTTAGGGAATTTCATTTTAGCTCAAAAAATAAGTTTAAATCCTGAATCCCTAAATTACCTAAGAAGTAATTTAAAAGGTTTAAAGAATTCAAAATTCTCTTCAATCAAAAAAGCCACTTCAAATCAAAATCTATTCGCGGCGTTACAAAATGTTGTTGACGTGGGCACCCTGGGGTTAGCGGGGCATTTGACTTAACGGTGACTAAGACATACATGAGAACGCGGCTGGCTCGCCGCATGACCCGCGAGTCCAGGTCGTTCAAGACTCCCTCGGTACCCCAAGCCTCGGCCGTATCATGCATGGCCCCACCTCGCTCCACCCCGGCCATGCCGCCTGCCCCGGTTAGCTCCGTGCCGCCATGCCCACAATCCTTAGCCGGTGTGGGGGCGGCAGCGGTGGAAGCGACACCGTTTACGACATCCAGATCGGCACAGATATCACCATGGTAACTGACATGCCTATGGTTACGGCGACTAAAGGGGAGTCTCTCAACTATGACCACTTTACGATTATCGCTGCAATGAAACGTAAAAGGGGAGAAAATAGGAAAATGATAATAATGGTAATCATGTAAATACACAAGCATGACCAGAACATCACACAACAGTCACACCGAAAGGCAGGTCAAAGGTCAAAGGTGGTAACCGTGGGGGTCAGTCGCCTCATGCCCTATCCTGACGAACGGTGCACCGGGCAGAATATTGGTTACGTCCAAACAACGTCTCAACTCATGCTAGACAGTGGCACTTGTTTTTTGAGCCCCTCAAATACTTTTATCTATATTTGACAAATGTTAAGGACTTTGGATTGTCAAAAGGCCAGATTATGTGAAATTCACTTAGGGTATCATAGTACTCGCTCAAAACATATCATAAAGCCAAATATCAATACATTAGTCAAGCATTTCATTGCCAAAAATCCTTTGCATCCCTTCTAGATAGACCTATATCTAAGCAAGTTTAGGGATGTTCTTTTTTCTTTTTTACCTTTATTTTTGTTGTCAATTTCTTTTCGCTCTTGGGATTTTTTTTTATTCAAAGGCAAAGTTAGTTCCACTGCCCAGCATTGGTTGCAGACAACACACAAACCACTGTAAACGTTGTAACTCATGCACATATCATAAAACTGGTGAAATGGGACCCCGAAGCCTTGACAGACAGCCACAGAGGTCAAAAGGTCACAAGGAGAAAAGAGCGATAATAAGTGAAAAGAGAGAAGACGGCCATCACAAAAAAACATCAAAAGTCCATGAAAAAACATCATCATGAGCCACGTATATTGAAAACTTACTGAATCCGTTTTAACACTGAGAATGCGAGAGTCACTTGGAAAAGGTTTCTGTGTGTGTTTTCAGCCACGAGGAGACGAAGCGCAGGAAGAGAGAACACATGTTTACGTCAAGGTCGACGACTCCACGAGAGGCATGACACGACCGCCACCGACAAAGGCAACCCTCCGCAAACCTCATCTACCGTCTTGTTATTATTTTGATCAGTCTGATCACTCATGGGTCTTTCCATATAACAGATCTAGACCATTCACCAACAATTTATCTTACACAGGGTTGTTCCAAAAATATTACTAAAATTGTATAGCTAATAGAAAGTAGCATTTATTTCCAAAAGAAGTATTTAGTCACATGTGGATTAATATGTAACCTTAGAAATTCAACTTATTAATACATTATTCAATATGCAATTAAATCTGAAGTGATAAGCTGAACCAGCGACATCGACCCACATTGCTCTATGGAGACGAGCATGCGCCCTCTTCCCCCAATCGGTACACATAAGATGCCTGCTAACATTATGTCACTGGTTTCAGCCTATGGCTTCAGCATGTGTACAAAAATACCTAACACAGCAGAAAACTGTGAACAACTCGCCCTTGGTATGCCCCGGGGAGCGGTTTGCGGAGGGCGACCCCTGATGGCGGGGTGACAAAAGAGTGGACTCCATTTTACACTTAAGGAGTAAAAAATACAGCCAAAATGGCCTTTAAAAAAAGACATGCAGATTTTAGGTTACAATTGACTTTTGTGGTTATCTCTCGGGTCTGTTCGGCACTAAAGTCGGCTAAAAGGAGACGCTATAGGAGCTCTTATCGTATCATTGTCATAACTAGTTGGCCGAAGTGCGCAGTCAACAGGGGAAAGATGGGAGGTCTACATCCCACTGTTGCCTAGAGAAGCCTATCATCAGCACCTATATACTGTCATATCTTATATACACGGCCTAGTGGATACTCTAATAAAAGGCACATATATATATACCCAGGAGGGGGGACTGGCCACTGACAACAGGATTGGAAGCGCATACAAACCACTTTCCGTTCTCAATTTCAGGTGTGCGCTTCTCGTTGACTGTTGTCAGTAGTAACCCCCTCCACAGTATATATTCAATAGTCATCACTTATTACTATACGGCTGACATAATGTATCATGCCGGGGAGGTCAAAAGGTCAAACCATAAACAAATGTTAAGAAAATCAAGATCTCTGTAGCCGTGAATTTCACGATGAACTAGGATCAAAAACCTGAAATTCACTTTGGATGTTCTAGTTCAAAGAACGGCTACAACTATGAAAACCAAATGAAAGAAAGGAATTTCAACTTTATAGGTACAGGATTTGATATTATTTCGTTAAAACATTTAGGGGAGGGCTAATTTATAGGGGAAAACTAAGTATCAATTCTATCGTTATCAATGATTCTAGGGTTAAATATTGATGGGTTCAAGGTATTTGGAAGAAGGTAGGAGAATAATTGTTTCAAATATCATACAACATCATAAAGGATCATGCGGGTATTAGGGTGCTGACCAACTTTTGTTTTACAAATTGTATATCCTTTTTAGATATCTAATACCAAATCTTCCTTTAAACTTAAAAATGATACACTTAATGCATTAGCCATTCTAAGAATCTATTTAAGAATGACTATTTCAACGTTTTCTGGAAATTCAAAAGGCTTATATTCCTTTTTCTAAAATCATAGTCTTTATTAAATTATCTAAATTCAGGAAAACGAATTCAGATCTTCTCTATCTTACTGCAACATTGGTCAGCAACCCAAGGTACAGGAATGAAATGCATATATACAAAAAGTCACAGTTATAACACTGGGAAGCCCAGCAGAGATGGTAGAAGTGATCGGTAGATTTGCCCATTGGAGCAAAAGCGGTACCTCATATCCCCTGAAGGTAGGCTCATGTGCTGGGCCCGCGTCAACTGCTGCGACTGCGAAGACTGCTGACGGAGTATCGCACCAAACTTGTTCCCTGAAAAGGACAAGGGACTTGAATCACACCTGTCAAAATCACTAGAATTGATTTGTACAATATTTTGTTGTTATTAGTTATTAAAAGATTTTAATCGTTATAAAACAGGATTTATAATCGTACTTGTCAGTTTTTTGACATATGGATTAGACACATTACAAAAATTTTACATCTGTGATTTACCGATTTGAGTCAGGTTGTATAAAATTTTAAATGAGTACAGGATATTTCTTGCCACTTTTC
Organism: Lepidonotus clava; assembly: GCA_936440205.1. Taxonomy (NCBI): domain Eukaryota; kingdom Metazoa; phylum Annelida; class Polychaeta; order Phyllodocida; family Polynoidae; genus Lepidonotus; species Lepidonotus clava. The sequence continues at coordinate 50,164,537 of OW387139.1, read as the reverse complement.
ATTTGTTGACCCTTGGCAAACTTTACTCACAAGGTGGTGCTTGTGCGGCGCTGGTGCCCGCGGCCTTCCGATGTCGCCGGCCGGCGTCGATGAAGGCGAAGTACGCCCTGAAAAAGGCCCTGATGATGGCCCACCGCAGCACGGCCACCGGGTCGTAACCTGAAATGGCGGGTGGTACAGCGTTATTTCTTATGACCTGCTGATTCCCATTTTGACTTAAATGTAGTATAGACCTTGATAACATTTAAAGTTTGAAGACGGAAGATATTGGGATTAATGTCAACAAAAAGAAAACAGTTCACAAATATGTTTGCGAAATCCCTGAAGACGTGCAGTAGTGAAAAGTGCTTGGAATCTTCGGACAGTTGAGCGAACCATTTATAATGAATTTTTTATCTATCATTGTAGTGCTATTAATATCTCAGTTGAGAGTAACATAACTTTCAGTACGGCCAAGATCTATTCTTGATAGTTTTTACATATTGTTTCAGTTAATGATTCTTACATTCATAAGAACATATTAACTAAATTAGTACTATTTAAGAGACTGAAAATGTCAAAAATAGTAGTTTTTTTCAATTTCATATTGATATTTGTCATATTTCAGACCAAGCTGTATCTTTCTAAGCCCGTACTCACCGACGAGCTCCCTGACGAAGGCGAGGCTGCTGTTCTTCAGCACCAACATGATGTCCTGTCGGATCAGGTCCGAGTTCTTCTCCCGGAAGTCCTGAAACAACCAGAATGTGTGCGCATCAGTTATGGCGACTAGTGTCAAGTATCACGACTTTTCATTCACTTTGAAATCAGGTGATATGTTTCTTTTGGGGGCACTTTACCACGGAAAAATGAGAAAAGGTAATGAGTGTGTGTATGTCGCCAATAATGCTGGGGATGCAGGGAAAGTAGATTCTTGCATTGAAAGCAATTTACACAAATTTCACAAATAAAAGGTATATTGTAATATTTTTGAAACTGTGACATCAGTACATGACAGTTCTCTAGCCACGTTTCAATCATTATTTTTGAAACTGTAACAAAATGTATGAAGACCTCAAAATTCAGATACCAATATGAGATGACCCGCGGGGTCGTCAGAGGGTGCCTGTACGACCCATAGTTGATCGTCACGTACCAAGGGAGATGCCCAAGGTAAGCACGATCCCCATGGGTCGTACAGGCACCCTAGGACGACCCCTAAGGGTCTTCTATATTTTATCACCCAAGCAAAGCTTCAAATATGTTTAGAATACTGAAAACAAGGAGCAGTACGTACAGCCCCTAAATACACACTGGCCTCTGTACGCACCGCTTGTTGGCCGTGCGGGTGATAAATATGTGGAATATTGGGTGAGTGGTAGCCCTTATAAGAGGCTCCCACTCTTCTGTTTTAATACGGCCAGTTATCCCGGCCTGTCCGTACCTGTATGTGGTACTTGACCTTGCCGGCGTAGTGCACCACGCTGAAGGCGCTCTCCTTCATCTGCGGCATCTCGTAGTTCGAGTTGTTCTGGTGCTGCGCGTGGAACTTGTCGAGTAGAGTGGCGTTTGTTGCGCCAGGGAAGCTGAAGACAAGAGCCAATTTACTTATTTCATTTTACTAAATCTCTAGTTTTCTATAAGACAGACATTTACAATCGAGATTTGAAATGTTGACCACAGCTAATGTCCCATTTCTGCCACATCTTTTATGGGTTTTTTTTTATACTCGAACAAGGATAAACAACCTTATCTGCTTGGTGTCTCTCTGTATCTATCAAGTCTTTTGTTTTCTATGAGACATCTTTGGTAAGTCTGGTCGTCAAATATGCGTATGGCATGTTGATTTTTGGTTTCATAATTTCTTCATTGCTTCCACCTAGCAAGTGTATATTCTATCCATCAAAGTTTCTCTAACGTGTTACAGCTTGGACAGAGAAGACACATTTTCTGTTCCCCCTTTTTTTTTCGTTTTTCTTTTCTTTTTCCTTTCAATGAACTCTTCTCTAATTTAAACTGAGAAAGCCTCATCTACATTTGCCATTTCAACGACTAGTTGAGCTGATTTCCAAGTGAAGATCATCAAGATAAAGGAAAAAAGTCGCTATTTTTGCTCACTTGCACTCCTCATCGAGGAGGTAGAGCAGCCCGGTGGGCTTCTTGGCGAACAGGTCGAGACACGCTGTGTTGTCGATGAACTCGATGTTCTTCCACTGGATTCCTTCTCGTACGTACTCCTCCTGCAGACGGGGGAGATAGGTTGACATGTGATATGTAGGGAGGTTAGACATTGTCGGTTAACCGCTGTACCGCATTTATTTTTCAGAAACAGTGTTGTACACACAAAATAGTATTATGGGTTTAAATGTGTTGATTATTTTTCTATTTGAACTTTATGAGTACAACTGATATTTTAGCCATTTCTAAACAATTAGTAAGTTTATATCTGTGTTACTTTGTAGGATGAATAGGTTAAAAACCTAAAGTATCAGTAGTAACTTTTTTCAGTATTTTCTTCTGGTCTGACTTGAATAACCGTCAAATCCGAATGTCAGTCAACTACAGTTTATTTTAGGCAGCATATCATATTATAAATTTAAGCCTGATTACTTATCATAAATTAGAAGCAATAAGTTTAAACCTATTCGCACCTGTTCGAACTTAAAGATGTGTTGGTTGAAGTAGTAGTGGAGTCGCTCATTGGCATAATTGATACAGAACTGCTCGAAGCTGTTCTTGCCGAAGTCCTCGAAGCCGAAGATGTCGAGGACCCCGATGGAGTTGCCCTGGTGCTCGCGGAGCTCCTGCTTAGACAGCAGCGCGTGGTTCACCTGCAGCACGATCCAGTCGAACAGGCCCCCGTACAGGCACTTGGCCATCGCGTCCCGTGTTTGCACCGCCTGGGGCAGAGAGGGAGTGGGTCAGGAATGAAAGATATACTATGATAGGTTAAAAAATTAATCGAATTTTAATTTTATCGAAGCCCTTTTATATATAACGGTACAATATTATGGGGTAAGCTCAGTGCTGATGTAAAACAAAGTCCAGATGTTCATACTTTTATGTCACAAATACGGTGCCAATATCTGAAATATGAGGATTTATTACATGTCTGACTTTATAAAAAGCAATGATTTATTGTAAATTTTTCTATCTCGATGTATTGTTTATCATGGAAGACCAGGGGTAACCCTGAATGATGTTTTTCAAAAATAGAATAGAAAAAAAATCTTTTTCCAAACAGACTACAGGCGAGTAAGCTTTGAAATGGGCCAAATGTTTTGGAATTTTACCAAAATATAAATCCGTAAAGTTTTTTTTTGGGTTATCTATATCTGTAAATGCTATCTATGACACTGGGTGTGTGCCTTACGTCGGCCATGTTGTAGCTCATGACGACCGTCTCCCCGCCGGCCGTCGTCCGTTTCCTGGTCAGCGCCTCCACTAACGTACTCTCCTTCACCTGCAAGCAGAGACAAACACAATTATTGTAGGATATTTATATCAGCTTTATTTAAGAACTTATTCTTGTATTTTGTGATGATACAATTAAATTTGATGAAACACATCATTAGAAATCTTATTGTCGCTGCATTGTTTGTGACCCATCCGACCTTCAGTTCGAAGAAAAAGAACAGGGAAAGAAAAGCAGGCATCATACCGCCCTCCCAAAAAAATAAAGGAATTTAAAGGAAGTTTTTTTTCGTAAAAATAAAGGAATTTAAAGGAATTTGCAGGGATTTGTAGGAAAAATAAAGGAATTTTAAAGGAATATTTAGAGAACTTTTAGAGAGTTTAAACATGAAATAAGGCAAATAATATTGTAACAGGACTGCTTTTCTGTTGATTATTTCTGTGCAGCACTGCGTTGACCCACGTCGACCGACTCGTCGACTCATGTCGATCGACACGTCAACCTGGATCGATCGACGGCCAGAAAATTTTGCAATTTTATCACTAATAATATGGAATTCTATGCATTTTATGAGATAATGTGATATTTTCTTACTCTAGAAAAAAAATAAAGGAATCTAAAGGAACTTTTCACAAAAATAAAGGAAAATAAACGAATTTTGCCTATTTTCACAAAAATAAAGGAATTTAAAGGAAATTCCTTTAAAATAAAGGAACGGTATGATGCCTGGAAAAGTGGTTGAGTCCCTGCTCATTGTACAAAGGGATACGACCCAGATATCGAAGAACAAATTAACACCTCCAACTTTTATGATACTATTGCCCATAGAAGTGATCACAGAAGTTCAAGGAGGGAGTGTTCAGTCTGTGTATGATATAATCATGAGGCAGGCTGTGACCCTATTTCATGTAAAGGGCTTATAACAAAAACTAACGTTCAATGATTTAGTTTTACGGCGCAATTCCACTATGCATGTAAACCCCAGTGAATGGTTGTAAATGGTGGCCCACAAGTATCAATCCTTTCCATTAAGGATAGACAACACCTCTAAGGGGCCAATGCGCAATGCTCCCTTTCTTTTGGAATTAATTGTTCACTGTTCATGGCATCATAATATAAATATATATTTTAAAAGACAATATAGAACCCTATCTAGTGGTATAAGCTATATTAGGATGTGGAGAATTGCACCTTTGTAGTTAGACTGAAAAGTGGAAAAATGTATTTTTCAATTTTATTTTTTGAACAAGGATATCTCAGTAACTACTGCACATAAGTGCATGAATATTTTGGTACATTTAGATAACATTCATTCTGAGGGAAGCGTGTCTCAGAATTTTGATTAAGGTCCTACTTTTTGTTTTATAAAATGTAGAAAATAATATTGAAAAAAATAACCAAAATCTTCCCGTTTTTTGTCATAAAATTTAAATTAAGCCCTAAATCAAAAATCTGAGACACGCTTCCCTCGATGAGATCATTATGGATGTGTCCAAGAATTTTCATTAGAATCCATTAAAAGGTTACCGAGATATCCATGTTCAAAAAATAAAAGTGAAAAAAATAGTTTTTTTCATATATTTTCTAAAATTTTACAGAATTGATTACAAAATGTATTCTGAAAGATGGGGAAAAATGTACTCTTTCATTTGATATCTAATATGATGTTATAGCCTTTATAACCTCTGCAAAATCTTCATTTTCGCAAATGAAGCCACTCTGAGGTGTTGTCTATCCTTAACAGTGTCTAGAGCTGCCAACAAGCTGTGGTCACCATTGACTGAAAGGGGTTGGCACTTCTGGGCCACAACTTACAAGCAGTCACCGGGGTTTACTCACTTTGTAGAGATGCCCCTTTATTTATACTTAGTTACCCAACAGGAAGCTCCGCAAATGATCCATTACCACTTCCAAATTGATTACCCTTCCTACTGAAGTGAGCTTCAAAGTTGAACGAATCAATACTGAACAAGTGTTGACCCCAAAAATCAATACCGGGAAACAAAAACAAACACTTCACTTTTTTTTGCAATGCAAGTGGTTCACTGTTCGTATAGATTTTGGTAGTAAGCTTCTTTCTATTTATTGACTTTGATTTTACAGTTGGTTTAAAAACCTGTCGATTTGCATCAATACCCGTTTAAAAGATCAATGCTAAATCTATCCAACTGCAATGCTTTGAGACATGAAAATGTTTCCCGTAATTCTATTTTCAGACACATCCTTCTCCCCCTAAAAAAACACACCAACTTTTGTGAGTACCGGTAATAACGACAGTAGTACAAAGATTTTTTTTCTCATTAATAAAACAAACATTAGGTATGCCAAATGTAATACCAGAACTGAGTGAGTGAGTGATCGAGGTTTTACACTGTACCGACAGCCAGGGCCATTTTCATGGCGAAAATAAGTTGGGACTAATTCTGTATTAGGTGAATGTATCTATGACATGAAGGTGAAAGGGTGAGCAAACAGCAGGGGATCAAAACCTGGAAATCATTTTTGTTGTACCTCATCCAATAGTGCCAGAACCGAGACTTTTTTCTTCTCAAACAAAGGAGTCGCCTTACCTTAAGCAGACTGGAGATGATTTTGATGGTGGCGATGTTCTTGACGCTCACCGCCTCGTGGTGCTGGTGGTCCGCTTTCTGCAAGCGAGAAAAATTATAAGGTTTTAGTAAAGATGTTGTATATCATACGAACGGTCTTATAATTCGCTTTTGAAAGTTATATGTTTGGTTCAGTGCAATATTTTCAGAAAAAGAAATCAGAGATATTAAATCGGCAACACTCAAATCAGCCTATGGAAAAGAGGCTTAACCGACAACACAGAAATAACAGGGATGTAAGTCAGGGTTAATGAAAAAATCTGAAATCCCAGAAATGAAATTTGAAATTATCTGAAAGTGCCATAAAGGTGTTGTTAGAATTTAATTTTGAAAATTATTATGTGAGTTATTATTAGGTGATGTGAAAAATCTGAAATCTGACTGTGTTTTCCCTGTCACTGAATTTCTTTTGCCATTTTCCCTGTTTTCCCTGTGTGGTTGGTACCCTGTACACTGCAGGGCTCGACAAATCAGTTCAAAACGTGGTTGTCCGCTAGACAACTAGCTATCTTCACTTGGTGAGTAGCCCTACACTGTGGTGCCCTGGATTTTCCTTACCATCAAGTGTATGCCTTCAAATCATAAGTCGAAAATATCTTCTTAGAAACGATTTGTGAGCGTTAAATCAACATGAAAATATTTTTGAAATGCAAGAAAAACTCGCGCTTGTCCGCCAGGCAACCACCTCCTTATAGTTATCTGGTTGCCCAGCACTACTTGGAGGTTGTCTCAATTGTACGGGTTGTCCACCACAACTCTGAGGTTGTCCTGGGCGTCCGAGCACCCGATTTATCTATCCCTATCCATGACTAAAGCCCCATACCCACTAAGCAACTTTTACAGAGTTGGGCAACAGATCTGCACTAAAATTGGCCGATTCTGCCCTTAGAATCGGCCTGTTTCACAGGCGATTCAGATCAAACCTGCACATTCAAGTATACTATACTTACAGGCAACCTTAAGAATTGGCAGACTCCCCCAGTCACCCGTCGCTTGTCACCGGTAAAATCGCCTAGTGGGTATGGGGCTTAACTCAAATTTTCAGGTACATTTTCCGAGTTTTTCAATACCTGGCTACAGGCAATTTCCGTGGTGGCAATAGTTTGCAGACTTTGTAGGAAAGAGGAGACTCATTTATACCAAATAATTGTATTTTAGTCAGTAAATGCAGCAGACAAGCAGCCGATTTGTATGAAAATTAGTTAATTTTCTCCCCTCCCCCGATACATGTTCAGGTCTGTCGTATTTCTGGTTTGAAGCTTTACTTGTAAATCTGATAGATATCTACTTCATCATAAGATTATGCTCATATTTCTTCGATGATGTTCATATATCATGATTTCAGGACAGTTTCTTATTTCTGTCCTTAAGATATACCAGACTAAAGATTAGGCCATGAGAATTGGTTGTTTTTTAATGAAGGGGAGAACGTCTATCTTGATTGACAAACCGATCTGACCATACTGTAAAAGCGGATTTAGAAACTATTAGTTAACTCACTGTAACAGGGATGGGGGAACCGTATGTGAATGTATCAGGGTTCTCCAAAATTTTATACTAAACATTCATATATTGGATATAAAATAATCCATTTTAAAATGTCAAATTAATACCAATATTATGAGGCTTGGTAAAGAATTTACTACAATGATTAAATCACTGTAACAAATGCTCTCCCTATGTTGTTGATAGCTACCCAGGCGCCTTCCCTGACTGCCTGCCGGCCCTGCCAGCAAGCGCTGCAGCAGCTGCCTTCAGCCAGCGAGTGAGCGCTGCAGCTGGATGGACCTTGCCGCTGCTGCTGCTGCGAGGACAGCACACCTGCGGGCGGGGCGGACGGTGGGAAGCGGGAGGAGAGCGACTCCCATCTGCTGCGAGCTGCTCAGACCGGCTCCGAGCACTGAGCGCCATACCTTATTTGTACCGAGATCTCGCCTCTCCGCCTCACAAAGAAATGTCATCACACACTTGGGGACCCCAGGGACCAGCGGGGACGAGTCGGTCTAGGCTCGAAGCGGGCTGGCAGCGACACGGGTTGTTCGCCGTGTTGACATGGCTCGTCCCACTCATTACGGCCAGATGTGTAATTAATGCGCTGACCTTATAACAATCACAGCGCCCGTTTAAAAACGGTGCCACCGGTTAGTGCACTCCTGCTTTTCATGAAGTTGGGACTGGGTCTGCTTGATCAGATGTTTATAGGCAGGGGACTGCCTAAATGTGCTATGACCTGCCCTAAAATTAGATAGCGGGCCAGGCGACAGCAGCATGGCATGGAAAGCACACTACATGCTATCCCTAGTGAGTGAGTGAGTGTTTTTCGCCATACCAACAGCCAGGGTCATTTTCACTGCGAAAAACAGTTGGGATGAATTAAGTCTTTGGTGATCGAATCTATGAGATGAAGGTGACAGGGCAGGCAAACAGCAGGGGATCAAAACCTAGCAATAATTTTTGCTGTACCTCATCCCCTTGGTGAACCATGACACTAACCGGGAATTGAACCCAATGAACCACTTGGTCAGTGCCAGGTCCCCCCTATCGTCACCTTCTATGATCAACAGGGGCTACTGGTTACCAGGAACCCCCACGGGTTTGCTATCCCTATCTTAACCCATCATCTTGCACAGTCTGTTGTAGCTTTGATAACTGCCGGATGTGCAAGTTCTACTCGATGAAAACCTCTACTGGACCGAATCAGTACATGAAACGGCCAATTGTAATAGGATAATCGGATGATATTTGCATCAAATCACTACGCCATATTGAAATGTACTAGTTAAATATGAATTGGTGCAGAAGTCAGCTGATTATTCAGTAGTCAGCCGATGATAGCGCTGGTCAGCTCGCTAACTGGGTAAAGACAGTCTAGTGGGTATGGGTCTTGAGGCAGAGGCTATACTACTAAGTGATGATACTTTCACATCTAGACTTCCGATATTGATAACACATCCCAAGTTAATTGATACTGCAAATATGCAAATGTATCCATGGTTCTAAAAAGTGGTTTATTGGGAACCTATAAGGAAGTGTAAAGGTGGGGCTAAGTATTGTGACAGGGCAGTGTCTGAGAAGAAGGGAGAGCCTGTGACATGGCAGTGATCAGTTACAGGACATAGGGAAGGCTCTTGCAGGATAGCAGGAGGATTGTGACAGAGCATTGAGCAAACATGATAGGGAAGGGTGGCAGGAGACAAGAAAATGAAAACTTATGACAGGGCACGCGGAGACTTGTGACAGGACAGTGGGAAGCTTGTGACAGGGCAGTGGGAGGCTTGTGACAGGGCAGTGGGAGGCTTGTGACAGGGCAGTGAGAGGCCTGTTACAGAGCATTGGGAGGCCTGTGACAGAGCAGTGGGAGGGTTGTGACAGGGCAGTGTGGGGCTTCTGACAGGGCAGTGGGAGGCTTGTGACAGGGCAGTGGGAGGCTTGTGACAGGGCAGTGGGAGTATTGTGACAGGGCAGTGGGAGGCTTGTGACAGGGCAGTGGGAGGCTTGTGACAGGGCAGTGGGAGGCTTGTGACAGGGCACTGAGAGGCCTGTGACAGAGCAGTGGGAGGCCTGTGACAGAGCAGTGGGAGGGTTGTGACAGGGCAGTGGGGGGCTTGTGACAGGGCAGTGGGAGGCTTGTGACAGGGCAGTGGGAGTATTGTGACAGGGCAGTGGGAGCTTGTAACAGGACAGTGGGAGGATTGTGACAGGGCAGTGGGAGGATTGTGACAGGGCAGTGTGGGGCTTGTGACAGGGCAGTGGGAGGCTTGTGACAGGGCAGTGTTGGGCTTGTGACAGGACAGTGGAATGCTCAGACATGGCAGTTGGAGACTTGCGACAGAGCAATGGGGGTATGTGACAGAGCAGTGAATGGTATGTGACAGAGCAGTGCGAGCAATCTTGAAGGGACAGTCCAGTTACAACAGAAAACGGATATTGTAAACTTAAATAATGTCACAACTGCTTCCTTGTTGCAATATCATATGTTCTTTCACTATTTATAGCCCATGGACGACCAAAACAACAAGGAGGTATGGATTCACCCTATATGCCAACAGGAACCAGTGATACTGAAGTCAGGATCCTAGTTTTTGTGATGAGATATATATAAATTATAGGTCTATCACTTACCCTGCGGAACTCAATGTTCCCCAGATGTAGCACCGCGGCCAGTACACTGAAGATTCTGTCAAATGAAATAAAAACAAATATAATTTTTGTTCAATTTCAAGAAAATCTAGATTATAATGTGAACCTATGGCATCGTGTTTGTAAATACACTGCCTAAAGTACCTCTTATTAATTACACCATTATGATAATGACTATGACATAAATATACAGAACGTAAGTTGAGTAACCGACCTGCGCTGTAACTCGGTGCAGAACCCAACCATCTCCATTGACTGTTTGAGGCGCGTGAACTCGTGTGCCTCGTCCACGAACTCCCCGTCAATGCCCTCCAGCGTGTAGCACTCACTCTGTCAAAGGGAAACAAGGCACATTAACTGACGTGGTTTGGTCCATCTTTGCACAGTGGGTATCAACTTGCATACTTTACCATCATAGGCTTTTTACAAACTTTGGGAACATTTTCCTTACAAATATAGGGTAACACAAGAAAATGGGACTTTTTGCAATGTATTTCAGTTACTATTACATTAGTTACTGGGTATATATATGAAACCATTTCTAATGAAGTTACACACCAAATTCATTATATTAATCTTAGGTTAGAAAAACAATTTTCACTTTCCCCCCAATAAAGAAACAAAGTTTCTAAATTTATTTGCAATTTCTTCTGTCATTTGGCGAGAACTGGTTGTAAATGAGACTTGGCACGTACCTGGTTGAGATAGAAGTAGTCGTTGGGGTGGGTGAGCCATAGCGACTCCTTCTCAGTGTCCAGCGCTCCCGCCAATAGGTAGTAAAACACATGGTAGTTCCTGAAAACACAAGTTAGGGGGCATGAGAATGACGCCAGCGGGTAGTAAAACACGTAACAGTTTCTGAAAACACAAGTTACGGGGCATGTGAATAACACTTAAAGGTAGCAAAACATGTGGTAGTTCCTGAAAACACAAGTTATGGGGCATGAGAATAACGCCTGCAGGTAGCAAAACTTGCGGTAGTTTCTGAAAATACTAATTAGCAAAAGGTAATCCCTACTTATAAGACAGTTTGTATTTCTCGAGTAAGGTTAACTATATCATAACTAGATATTCCTTTATGGCAAAATATGTATAGTTCTTATTGATTTCCCTTTGTTTTGGTCTACCGTCTTTAATATACTGCAATGATATGATATAAGAAAACGACCGAGGAATAGTGAACAAATTTTCAAGCTTGAATCTTCTGTGAAACCAACAATACTTCTTTATAACAAGAGTAAAATACACAGAATCAAATATCATACACACCTTTCATTCTGAGCCTGAGAGACGATCCGTGACTTCTCCAATAAATACTTTTCCACCACGGCCCTGCAAAACACAAAAGGGGTTTCATTTTATAGTATGGTGTTTACCAAGTTTTTTTTTTTTTTAATGTTTTCAGGTTCCAAGGGTTGAGCTTAGCTAACTTTCCACCCGCTCACACCCTACTACATACAAGTTCAAATATGTCGTATTACATGTCGTATTACTGAAATACAATAAATTAAAACTGGATTGTTCTCTCAGGTCTGGTTTACATAGCAGGATGTGATGACCGACATAGGGAGAACGTCGTTTGTCATGTTGGTCAGGATTTTCTCGCTTGTTTTGCAATAACTCAAACTCCTATTACTGATGACTGAAAGCATCTTTAATCAAAATAGTTGGATATTTTCAATATACAGACACCAATTATTTTCCGACAACCGAGCCACCTTTCTTGTGGTCATTCTCACTCGCCAACACCAGAAAGCAGCGATTGTTGGCGCGCGCTAACGGCTCGCGGGGGACTCCGACAAAGGGTCGCGTCTCTCTGAACACCTAATCGCTGCTAATAAGAGCGCAAGCCTTTGTTTCTAAATTAGCCGACTGCTACAATTATTATAAGCCTGGGTGAGTGAAGATGTGGCATGCTGGTAGGCCCGGGATGCCGGCTCGCTGCGGCTCGACCAGGCTCAGCAGGCGACTCGCAGCACATTAACTCGTTACTAATGAGCAGGCTTGAGGAGTTACAGCCTGATATTAGCAACTTGAGACTTTAAGTTGAAAACTCGTTTTAGCTCTGAATGCATTCGTTATGAATTGATTTTTATTCAGGATTTTAAACTTTAGGAGTGAATTAAGACTGCGAAAGTACTTTAATATGTAAAATAATATGGTATTTACATGGTGATTACTAGGTATGGGTACAGTGTCAGGACCAAGCTTTTTGGAGTAGAATTGGTCTTGTGCAATGATCTGCAACACGGGGCCTTAAAATCATCCCAAAATTATAACACCAGCAACAGAAGACAAGAAGAGGCAATCCCTGGGTGTCCCCTCTCCTGGTCTGAGTTCTCTGTAAATCTAGGCCACCCTTTAAAAAAAATTGTTTTCGGTCCAGCGGGTGGTGTAAATAAAGGTGACCCGGGCAGCCGGGATTTCTTTTTTCCCCCACTTTTTTCAGGTTGTAAGAATACAACATGAAATTTTTGAAAAAAGAAATAACTTTTTTTTTTGAGAAATGAAAAAATTCTTCTCATCCGGGCTAAAAATACTCACCCGGTCGGTCTACCGGAAACAGAATTTTTTTAAACGATGGCCCTAACACTGGGTGGGCCTACTTTCACACCGGGTGTGAGACGAGTGGGTGAGACCACAGGACTGAGTGGTGCTGTGGTCGGCTCCTGTACACAGGGTGGGACCGAAACCCGGCCTCTGTTTCCTCCTCACTCACGTGGAATGGGAACAAATATTTTCCATGGCTTCTAAATGACCCTCTCTATTTTCCAGGTGAATTTGAAGTTTTTGTCTTGTGCTAATTGTGCTCCACTCGAAATGTGTGTGTTTTTGTGTGTGTTTTTTTTAATCTATCATAAAAAGCAGACTGTCTGAACCGATGCTAAATGGCTTGATTTTAGTTGAAAAATAACAATAAGAAGTCAACTTATGGGATGGCTTCCAGTTGGTTCAAGCTCTTTGCCGATGTTTAAGACAAAAAAAGACATCCTCCAGCATTACATGTATGCAAGGAGACGCTGTGAGGGACTCTAGTCAGATAATCCCAGGTTATTTGAAATCTAAGATTCTTAAATAGCTCTGATCTTAAAGATAACAGTAATGGAAATAGTTAGATGCTACAATGGATGGAAGGGAGGGGGCATATGTGGTCCACGTGGTGGCACATGGTATCAGGATGCCCACGCTTTTTCAAAAATCAATTTAAGACCTCTTTAAGGGACTTCTATTTGCTAGACCCATCCCAAAAAAATCATTACACTGCCAGCATAGGACCGGAAACTGATCCAAAACGCCGAATCGTGAAGGATTATAGGGAACCGTAATAAGGCAATTGTTTTTTTATTTATTTTTACTTCACGTTATTACATGATCTTCCAGCCAATGCTCCATGCCCTTAACCCGTGACGTGAGCGCGTCTCGTGCCACCACCACCAGTACCCGTCCCCTGCCTCCTGTATCCCGGAAGTACAGGAGGACGCAGGGAGGACGCGTTACCATGGTTACTGCTCGGTGACAGGGGACCATCGTGTTAACCCTTTCACCATGACCGATGCCTCCAGGCACTGCCCAGGTCTGTTACCTGATGGCCCCTGATGCCTACGCGTATCGTTATTTGGGGGCCAACCTGTCTTCTTTATACATACACTTTACTTTACATCCCACCATGTAGTATTTGGTAACAATTGATACTTGATTTAAAACATTATTTTTTGTGCAAAAGCTTCAAACTCATGTGTGTGAAAATAGGTTGGTTGGTTAAGGGTGTTTAATGCCGTATCAAAATCTAAGGTTATATCACGGCGAGAACAAGGTTTTTGAAAATTCTGTCTTTTTAATGATCGTATCTAGGAAATAATTGTATCTATGAGAAGGTAAAGACCATCCCCCTACACTTTTACCGAGGCAGGTGTTCTTTAATATGCAGGGTCCCATAGGAAGGGCTCTACACACAACAGCCGACAACCCTGTCATTGTCACAGGGGGGACTGCAAGTGGCGTGGCACCCCAGCCCCAGGTATTTAGGTAAATAAGTATGTTCAGTTGAATCGTTATTAGAAATATGGGAGAAAATAGTGAGCTATGCATTTTAGTAATTTGCTGTAGTGCAATCAAATTTTGTTGATGTGCCAAGGGTTAAGTTACATGCTTATGTAACTGGTTGTAGTAGGAAATGCTATTGAAACGGCAGCTTTTTAAGGCGGCACCGGACTGGAAGGTGAGGTTATCATTAAACAAGGAAGACTTTCTGTGTTATTTCTGAGCGGGGACTAAGAGGGCGTGGAGTCGACACGATGCTGATATAGGAAACCGTTTGTTTCTACTCCAACAAGGCCAAGTCAATATCGGGTGTCATAACCTGACAACCTCAAGGTCCGGTCACGTGACCAGCTGGGACAGGCCATGTGAGCCTGTGTTCCCCCTGGCCCTTGAACCACATACATTCTACCATAATATTGACCATAACATGTTACCTTTTTCCTTGTGGTGCAAAATCCCTTTGATCATTAATAATATAATGTAACCCTCTGATATACATGTATGTTCCGCATTCATTGTATGTATGTTTGATTGTTTGTTTGTTGGGGTGGTTTAATGTTCGGCCAACCCTTCAGGATTCTTTCCAGACTGCACAAGGTAATGCTTTTCAGCTTTGGGTGATCGTATCTATGATACCCGACACCGAGTTCAATACCTAATTCTTTTCAAAGAGTGGAAAGGGTCTTTCATATACAGTATCCCATAGAAAGGGCACCACACACCCGGCCTTTGATGACCCTCATATATAAAAGTAATGGTCTATGTATGGAATTACCTCCGAGTTAGTTTCGGTCTAAAACATTCTAGTTCCGGTCTGTCTGATTGGCAGAATCAGAGCTCTCACATGGCGTATACCATACTACTGTGCATCCCCCCCACTCCATACCCCTCCCCTATGGCCTTGTTAGGTGCTGGACCAGTGTCCTTCAATCATTCAGGTCAAATCACTCACATCCGCCTCCTGCATTCCACCATCCTTATAGTCCTTCCATGACCTAGTTACCTCTTGCATAACGGGTCCTCACTCCCACAACAGTCCATGGCTACTTAAAATTTGTAAAAAGAATAAAAAATTGTATTGGCCCTCTATTTATGGCATGGGCAAACCTTTTGATGGTTGTTTGGGTGCTGGCTGGTTTGTATTCCTACCTGCCTTAAACCAGCGGCCCCAAAGCATGCTGGGATACAGGGTGGAATTCCCACCTAAAATGGTTGCTGGTAAACTGCCCTAGTTTGAGCGACTAGCGGACTTGGATGGTACTACAGTTTACCATCCACCCCCGCATTCCCAGCCTCATCCACATCAGTCAGTCCAACATCCCATTCACTCTTTTTAAACAGGATTTAAATGTTAATGCGTCAGGGTTTCCCCTAGTTTTCAGATACATTACATGGAATCTGTTAATCAAAGTAATATTTTTTCGTGTTCATGTAGTTGATGCGTCGTTACTTCTATACATACTAGTATCTTATTACACAATAAAGTTTAGAAAGCTAGAGGAGTTTCTTTATAAATCGTGCTGATCAATTTAAAAACAATTGTCAGTGGTCACAATCTAAATTTCCTCTGAAAAACGCTCTTATAATCTGGAGGACACCTTCAGAAGATTTCTATGTTCATCTAGACGATGCTGCCAAAATACGAACCCTGTATTGATAGTCGGCTGCTAAGACACAATTATGTTTAGGCACAAATACCACGAGACAGTTTTGGCTCTTCCACCTGGCAGGAAAAGGGGGTTTGGGGGGTCGGTCTTGGGGGGTGGGTGGTTACTCCATCAAGATATAGATTCTGTTAGCAGCTGTGCAGTTACTCAAAATAGATATGTCCCTAGGGCTTATTCCAAACTTTTCCCCAGGTACCTGTGTTTTGGGAGTAACCCACCTTTTCAATGAGATGTGTGCATTGGGTATGGACCTGGGTTCAGTAGCTCCACCCATTGATAGGGTTTAGGGAATACAGATTCTGGCAGAGATTTCACAGCACAGTGCCCCCCCCCCCCCATCCCCTACAGCCCCACCCCCGGGGCTTATTCCCACCTTCCCCCAGGAATCTGTGTTCTGGGAGCCCGGCCCAGGTTCAGTTACTCCGTCTCATAGATTCTGTTAGAGGTTTTACAGAACAGTGCCCCCCATCCGAATCCCCTACAGCCCAATCCCTGGGGCCTATTCCCACCTATCCCCAGGAATCTAAACTCTCAAGTTCCACCAAGATTTGGTTACTCCGTCCCATATATTCTGTTGGAGGTTTTACAAAACATTCCCCCCCCCCCCCACCTCACAAGCCCCCCACCCCCTCCCCACGGGGTCTTTTCCCACCTTTCCCCAGGAATCTGTGTTCTGGGAGCCCGGCCCAGGTTCAGTTACTCCGTCTCATAGATTCTGTCAGACGTTTCACAGAACAGTGCCCCCCTACAGCCCCCCTCCCCAACCGCCCCACCCCTGGGGCCTATTCCCACCTTTCCCCAGGAATCTGTGTTCTGGGAGCCCGGCCCGGGTTCGGTTACTCCGACCCATAGATTCTGTCAGACGTTTCACAGAACAGTGCCCCCCTACAGCCCCCCTCCCCAACCGCCCCCCCCCCGGGGCTTATTCCCACCTTTCCCCAGGAATCTGTGTTCTAGGAGCCCTGCCCAGGTTCAGTTACTCCGTCCCATAGATTCTGTACACACAGCAGCCAGTCTCTATCTGTTTATCATCTCTTCCTCAACTCACTAGACGTGCCACTGTCTCTACAGTAAGTGTTATTACTAATGTTATGCATGCTAATGGATAGTGCCAATGATTATCATTGTAACTCATTTATGCTGTTATGTTGTGGCCAGGCTCAACGGTTATTGTTATGACTTTAACATAATTATAGCTTGAAATAACGGATATCTATATCATGTATCACATGTCAGTTTCTAAGGTTTTCTTTATAACTAATGCATTATTATATATGTGATGACAAGTTTTTATGGTTACTGTTTTGACTACTGTAAATCCCATACTTAAGGCACTAATTCAAGCCACAGCATAAATCCCCAAAGTCTCTGGATTTTTCTGGCATTTCCAAAGGGTCTTAAACGTAGACAGCCCAATGGCTTTGACAATATTTCCGTCAATAAACCAGATTTTAACATACCTTTATACATTAGGGGACAAATACAAATATATTCCTCTTAAGGCCTCTGGGATTCCTTATTAGTCCCTTGTAAAAATGCCGCACTAGACTTGATTTGAGCGAGGTATTTCCCTCGCAGTTCACTATTGCTGCCCATATTTCCCCATAAATGGACCCGTACATAAATTTTAACTGCTAAGCTAAAACCCTCTAAATTTCAATAAACGGTTTTATTGACAGGTGAAATATCTGTCTAGGGATACCTCTGCTACCAGCATTAAGCAAGTCATCCTGCTGCCCTACTACTGGATGTGTCGCTGTTATCATTGCTGAGATAACCTGCACAGCGATCCCTGGGTAAGGCCCACAGACGAGGGCCAGTTGGACGTGTTTATAGTGTAACAGTCCCTGAATAAGGCCCCCAGACGAGGGCCAGTCGGACGTGTTTATAACGTAACAGTCCCTGAATAAGGCCCACAGATGAGGGCCAGTCAGACGTGGTAATAATGTAACAGTCCCTGAGTAAAGCCCACAGACGAGGGCCGGTCTGATGTGTTTATAATGTAACAGTCTCTGAATGAGGCCTAAGGAGGGCCAGTCAGACATGTTTATAATGCAACAGTCCTCGAATAAGGCCTACAGGTAGAGGGCCAGTCAAATGTGTTTATAATGTAACAGTCCTCGAGTACGGCCTATAGGCAGAGGGCCCGTCAGACATGTTTATAGTGTAACAGTCCCTGAATCAGGGCTCAGAGAGGCCAAGTTGGACGTGTTTATAATGTAACAGTCCCTGAGTAAGGCCCACAGACAAGGGCCAGTCAGACGTGATATAACGTAAAAGGCCAGTCAGAATCAGATGTGTTTATAATGTAACAGTCCCTGAATAAGGCTCAAAGACGAGGGCCAGTCAGACGTGTTTATAACGTAACAGTCCCTGAATCAGACCCATAGACGAGGGCCAGTCAGACGTGTTTATAACGTAACAGTCCCTGAGTAATGCCCACAGAGGGCCAGTCAGACGTGTTTATAATGTAACAGTCCCAGAATCCACAGAGGTTCAGTCAGACGTGTTTATAATGTAACAGTCCCTGAGTAAGGCCCACACACAGAGGGCCAGTCAGATGTGGTTATATTGTAACAAACAGGCATGTCCAATACTAAGGGCCAAGGCTCCAGTTACCAGTGGTCTTTATGGCAGGACACTGCAGCAGAAGCGGGGGAAAAGGAATATTCTACTATAAATACACTTATTTAGAATACACCTAGTACACACTTTAAAGTTATTTCTGTGTCTGTAATATTCGCTTAACCCCTGGTTATGTTGAAATTAAGGGTGCACCTGCTCCCGATGTACATGTTTTTCAGACATGTTGTATAGATTTAAAAGCTGTGCATCCAAAAAGGTGCACCATTTGGGCCAATCTTTGAGGTACTGACATGTTAAGGTTTGCATTAAAAATGTGCTGGGTGCATACATTTTTGGCCTGATGCTTCCAGTGGGAGCACAAATTTAAACCTTAATTTTGAAAACTGTGGGGCTAGGAGTAAAATGTCAGAAAATTCTGACTTGGCCAACGTTTTTTCAGGTTACCCTGCTACACAGCGGACTGTGGCGTTAGGTAAGGGATGGCCCGAGAGACAAACACAGTGCAGAGACTCCGAGATTCCTGAGGAGCCCTCCCACTTTTTACTGGGCAGTCCTCCCTGCCGGAGTGAGCCCAGGCTCGCAGGGTGTCGGGCCCTTGTTGTGGTTTGACGTTGGCCATGTAATAACAGTAACTTGAGTCAGGACTAAATGCCTTGGAGCCTTCCAATAATTACATCCACGTCAAGGGGTGAATGGGGTACATGGATGAGGGGTAGGTGGAGGTCTTTACAATAGCACAGAAAATGTGTATTTCTGTGCATAAACTCAATGCTAAGGTTGCTGTGAAAAGGGCTGTGGATGCGTCTGAAGTCAAAAAGTATGCTAACGGCTGTGATGTAGTATGGTCTAAAAGTATGTTTAGGGTTGTGGTGTGGTATGGTTTAAATGTACGCTAAGGGCTGTGATGTTATGGTCTAACGTTACGCTAAGGGCTGTGATACACTAAGGGTTGTGATGTAGTATGGTCTAAAGGTATGCTAAGGGCAGTGATATGAGAAGCCCTGATGGTATGCTAAGGGCTGTGATGTGGGTAAACTAACTTAGTCTAAGGGTTGTGAATGTACTAAGGTCTGGAGTATACTAAGGGTCCTAAGACCGAACCATATGCTAAGGGTTGTCATGTGTTAAGACCTGATGGTACGCTAAGGGCTGTGATGTGCTAAGGCTTGGCGGTATGCTAAGGGCTGTGGATGTGCTAAGACCTGACTGTACACTAAGGGCTATGATGTGCTAAAAACTACCAGTACGCTAAGGGCTGTCGACGTACTAAAGGCTGGTACTCTGAGTTCTCTCTGGGTTCCCGCTGGGGAGAGCCCTGCCTCCTGCTGCTGCCCCCACTAAGTACTGCTGCCGCTGTCCGCCCACACAGGACAGGTACTGCTGGGGAGGTCGGGCAGGGCCGGGGGGTAACGGGGAACACCTGGCCACCCCGTAATATGTAACATATTGTATTTATAAACAATCTATCAAAAAGAGAAAAAGCAAGAACACCTATTTCCTCCTATGTTTTCTTATTTCTAAATAGCGCTGTGGTTGTACACCTGAATCCAATGGGGATTATGAATGATATGATAGTCTGGGGCCCTAACACTATCAGATACAATCCAATTGTACTGCCATGATTTAATTATTAGCGCACTTTTCATATCACAGTTGATTTGATCATGTATAATGCACAGTCCTAAAATGTGTGCAGCGTACACTGTATGTCAGTTCATCAATGGGTGGTGAATCTGGGCAGCGGTTGGCAGAGGCCGCTGCACTGAGTAGTGATTTGGACTGGGTAATAGGTACAAATGGTGAAGCTGGAGTCAATTATTGGAAACTGAATTTCAGAATCTGAACCAGTACACTGCGCAGGGTAATTCCTAGGCCTCTGGAACTGCAATGCCTCCATGGTTAATTAAAATACTTCACAGGGGTTTACTTGTAGGTGTTGGAGGGCGAAGCAGTCTCAATGATATGATGTTTGACAGAGCTGAAATGGATTTTTGAAAAACAAAATCCGAAAAAATTCTTTCAGCCAATTGTACTTGGAGTTTTCGTTAGTCTTTTAAGTGATTTCTATGAGGGTCCTGTTCCTATCAGCTTTGTTACAGAGATGCCACTCCCAACTGATGAAAAAGTAGGAAAATTCTTTCGTCCATATATTTTAGAATTGAAATTGGTTAAACTGTATCAAACTCAACTTCCATTATGGAGGACAGGTTGATTATCAAAGCTTCATTTCAGGATAAGGGACCTCGAATCTGCACTTAAAATAATGGCTCAAAACTAAAATAAAGGTACAATCTAAAATCACCAAAAAGTAGTAAATTCTACAATCGTAGGGAAAATGTCATCTATGGCTATAGACGGTATGCAGATGATATCATAACTACCAAGAATGGGCTGGCGCCATATTGGTGATCAATTTATAATAACTGTCATTTGAAATTCAAAAAAAGGTGTATGCTACAATTAGTAAAACTAGTCTCAATAATTAATACTTAGCAGTTATCAGGGGTCGAAATAGCATGTGCCCGGTGGCCTGATGCCCCTAGAAAATCCGTCGGGCCCCTAGATTGTCTTGTTGAGGGGCCCGACTGGCCCTTAGAAAATACAGTACTCTGACTTAATATCGACCCCCGAGTTATTGTCATTTAGAACTTATTATATGGCCTTGATCACCACGTGGTGATCACCAAAATGTGATCACGTGACCACGTCTGCACGAGGACTATAGGTGTTCCTTAAGCCCCATACCAATTAGGCGACTTTTACACAATCGGTCAATTGATTGCCGCTAAAATGGGTTGGTGCTAAAATGTCCAATTCTTCTAGGCCGATTTTGGCACTGACACATATCAAACATGGACATTGCAATATACTATACTTACAGGCAACCTTATGAATCGGCTGATTTTAGCACCGATCCGTTGCCCAACTCTCTAAAAGTTGCTTAGTGTGTATGGGTCTTTAGGCAGACAGGTACAGTCTGGGCGGCCGCAGGTCGGCTCTGTACAACAACACCCACCTCTGACCTCACCTATGTACGCTTCGTGTCCCCAGTCCTTAGTGTTAGTTTTGTTGGTTGCATTGTTTTCGGTTCCTCTCATGTTTTTTTTGTTCTATGGTTAATGTTTAACCGTGAACTTCCCGTTCAGGATGTCGGCCCACTGGTCTGAAGGTAGTAGATACCACTCGGTCTGTGGAGTTAGAACAGTGCTCCCAGAGTCGTTGATGTTTGTTGGTTTGAACCACCAGACTCTTTTCACCCTTTTTCACATTTCACCCTTGCTCCTGGATAATCGACTCTTAGCGAAAGTAGAGACCATACCTCTACACTTTTACCGAGGCAGGTGTTCTTTTCAGTGTCCGAAATTAAGGTTTTATTTAGTTCACACATCGGGTGCGTAGCTTCTAAAACTGTGCATCCTGGGACATTTCTGTGCGCAAAATTCTATATTAATCCATCTAGAAGATTGAGAAATCGTGCACCAGCCGGGTGCACACTTTTGAAAACAGTGCACCCTGCTGCAAAATCATGCACACCGGGTGCAGGGTCTGAAGGCAGTAGATACTAATCAGTCTGCGGAGTTAGAACAGTACTCCAAGAGTCGCCCTGTCTTTCACGTTTATTGACCTTTATAAAACAGAATAGACCAAGACAAAATGTCCCCTTTAATTCTAGCCTCTGCACATTGAACGGTAATAATGATTGCTCAGAGTGCTTTCCAGGCAATTTGGTTGAAGGATCTGATCAAAATACTAAAAGAAGAGACCAATACAAAATTTCCCTTTTAATCCCAGTCTCTGAATATTGAAAAATTAATAATAATTGCTGAGAATGCTTTTCAGGAGATTTGGTTGAAGGGTCTGGAGTTCACACTGTTCCTATGATCTCGTTCGTTCCAGTCAAAAAAATAGATCCGGCTTTTTAGGTTGGTGACGGTCGTGTACTGCCATACATATATCCTCTCCTCATCTTAGAGGACTGTGTGCAGAGTCAGGTCTGGGGGTATTGTGTGGGGCACTGATTATCTTGTCTTGTTTAAACCTATTTCAAACTAGGAGATTTACTTCTTGACTGCTGCCGATTCTTTTATACCAATCACATTTGAAACCAGTTTGTAAAAGTATACTTCCTCGATGACATCATCATAATCTGACATCATGATTTTACAACTAATGTTCATTATGCAATTAGTTATCTTCCTAGAATTTCGTATTTTTGCCAAAGTCAGAAGCAGTCGTATGCAGTCAAGATCCAAAAGGTCGCGAAGTTTAATATGGTCTTATAACTCCTCGAGTCATGGCCGGACCTCGCACCTATTGAATACCCGGTACTGTCCGAAACCAAAGGCTACTTCTACTTTCTCCTTTTGATGTATTTGTCTATTAATTATTTATTTATTTCTGCACACACCTGGTCTTAGGTCTCATCAATTAAACACCTGGCATAGAATACAATCGTCTGTGTGACTTCACAAGCTTCTCATTTACATTTTTTTTTTTTTCACTATCCCTGTCACGTTTTCAATGTCGTGTTCTGATTCAAGAACAACTGAATATTTTCTTTCTTTTTCTTTTTATATCCGACATGTATACTTCTATGAAAAACATGGAAACTGTGCCAGGAAAAAACAAGTTTCTTGTTCAAGCCAGGAATCTACCATACTGGAGAGTCATTTGTGCTTGAATTCGCTTATCGAATTAGTTTTCGTTGGCACTATTTTCATAACCTTTATGGCTCAAGGGGTTTAATGTCTTCGCCAAGTCATCATAGAGAGACTATACCATTACTACAATACAGTGTCCTACCGGACTTTTCTCTTATTTCCCCTTATTTACAGGAGAATTTTCAACGCTTTCAATACTTTGCTAGAACCATTTTTTGGGATAGCAGTATTTGGAAGAATTTGTTTCATGATATCAGGGCCCATATTTTTGTAACTGATTTTGGTGATCAGGCTGATCAGACGAAATTTGATCAGTTTTTCAAAATACCTGATTCTGTCTTGTCAGCAAAAGAATGATGTCATTTGAAAATAACCTTGAAAAGAGATTGCTAGGTGTAGCTACTTTGATTTACAAACAGAATACATGAATAAGACACCGATTTCACCTGATTAGCCTAATAACTGAAATCAGTTACGAAGATATGGTACCTAGTCTCTGAAAACCCTACTCCCACTTACTGGTAATGGTAGGAATAACCTTCATACAATTAAAAATATATGTTGTTTAAAGACCATTAATCCCTACGACATGCCCTGGCCCCCGCACAACCCCCTGCTCTCCCCAACCCACCCACCTGTGTCACCCGGTGCCAGTCACACACCGTGCAGTCACCGACGGGCCCCTGGCCTTTCACCTTCCAACAGGGTTCCCACTCAAATTCCCTGTGTCAGTGTGTATTCCCTGAGATTTCCGTGTCCAACAGCAATTTTTTAACTTCTGAAACCCTACTTATTGTGATTAAATGATTGACAGATATGATTCCCTGCCTTAACTGAGTGCTGACACAGATATCGTTCACCCCACACCCCTTGAGGGTGGGGGGTACCTCCACTATCAATCATGACAGCTGGATTGACACTCTAATTTTAGTTTCAAATTCCCTGGGATTTCTCCGTATTTTCAGCAAATCTGCAATGACTATTACAGAACCTTTTTGTTGTCTTTTTTTCTTGATTTTTGGTTTTGTCTTTTTTGCAAATTTCTCTGGTTTCTCCATTTTCAATGTTCTGTGGTGACTCTCTGAAATACATTCATTATACGTGTGGATTTGAGGAACAAAAAGCCGGTCAGACTTACCCGTGCACCATGCCATTCTCCTTGTAGTTGACTTGGATGAACTTCCCGAACCGACTAGAATTATTGTTGTGAACTGTCTTAGCGTTTCCGAAGGCCTGCAGAAAAGAAAGCGTACATTAGAAACTGTATATCAAGAATCACTGACATTATTTGAGACTGAATAACAAGAATTACAGACGTTATACCATGGAGCACACGATCAGCTGGGATCGAAACAGTCTGGGGGCCTGCTGGCCCTAGAAAAAGTAAATGTGCCCACGTACGTATATAATGTGTATTATAAAATGTTCCCAGCCATACTTAACCCAGACTTTCCTGGGATCGCGTTAAGGGTTTTGATGGCCTCGCAAAATTTGCTATGTTTGTAAAGTTTGGATTAGCCAAACCATGCATGAACTCGCGAGAAATAGACATAAGTAAATTTCATGACCATTTCTGACCAATGGGCTAGTGCTTCATAACGAGTCCATATATGTGTGTCTGGAAAAATAAAACTCAGGTTTTGGCTAATTCACTCAGTGTTTTAGGTCGCCAAATGGTCGTTTTATTTGTCAGTAGCGATTTGGTGGGTGGTTAGCGCAACCCCTGCCATTGTAACGCCGACAACACCTTTTGTCATGTCAGGACCTTCTTCTGGCCCAGCTATGTTCTAACCACCCATCCCTATACTACTGGCCCGAGAGGTATACAACTGGCCCAACCCATATGCTACCGACCCAATACTAATGGCACAAAACTTGGCCAACCCATATACTATTGGCCTGATACTACCTGTCTGATCCCTATACTACTGGCCTGACCCGAATTCTTAAGGCCAGACCGGTATACTACTTGCCTGACCCTATACTACCAGCCCAATCCCTATACTACTCACCATCAAAGATGTGATACTATGTTCCAGTTCCATAAATGTTTCAGACAAGGGCCTGGGTAGGAGGTTACCAACCTACCCTACCCTTTTGCACAAGGATTTTCTTTTCCCTTTCTCTGAATATACATATATTAATATGTCGTCATGATGTGACGCTGAGGACACGTCAAGATGTGACAGTGACAGGGCACATCATGATGTGACAGTGACAGGGCACGTCATGATGTGACAGTGTCAGGATACGTCATGATGTGACATGGAGAACACATCAGGATGTGACAGTGACGGGATACGTCATGATGTGACAGTGACAGGGCATGTCATTATGTGACTATGACAGGGTACGTCATAATGTGACATGGAGAACACGTCAGGATGTGACAGTGACATGGAGAACACGTCAGGATGTGACAGTGACAGGATACGTCATGATGTGACAGTGACAGGGCATGTCATTATGTGACTATGACAGGGCACGTCATAATGTGACATGGAGAACACGTCAGGATGTGACAGTGACAGGATACGTCATGATGTGACAGTGACAGGGCATGTCATTATGTGACTATGACAGGGCACGTCATAATGTGACATGGAGAACACGTCAGGATGTGACAATGACAAGACACCTCATGATGTGACAGTGACAGGGCATGTTGTGTTTGTTTGTTGGGGTAATTTATCATCCAGTCAACCACACAGGGTTCTTTCCAGACTGCACAAGGTAATGCTTTTCAGCTTTGCATGATCATATCGATATCTTTTAGGAGAAACGTACCACCGGGTGTGATACCCTACTCTTTGGGAAGTATCAAGGGGTCTTTTATGTGTAGTGTCCCATAGAAAGGGCACCACACACCCTGCCTTTGATGTGACACTGACAGGGCACATTGATTGTGAAATCATTCTCTCAGTATGACCAGGTACTGTGTGGTGTGGAGAAGGGAGATGGCTGACAGAACCCATAATCTGAACGGTCTTTGAGCTACGAGGATTCTGCCACGAGTGAGTGTGGGGGCAGTGGGTGTGTGTCTGACTATCACATGTTACCGTCACGAGTTCCCTTTGTACCAAGCCAACACATAGCTGACGGAATGCACAACAACCTGAACAAGTGTTGAGCCATGCTCCGCCTGCACCTGGTCACTGCCCAGTCTGTAGAGGGAGTCAATAACTGTTGGGTGTTTTATGCCATACTGAAAGCCAGGGTCATTTTCAGGGCTAAAACAAGTTAGGACGAATTCTGTCTTTGGTGATTGTATCTATGAGATGAAGGTGACAGGGCAGGCAAACAGCAGGGGATCAAAACCCGGAAATCATTTTTGCTGTACCTCATCCCTTAGTGAACCCAGACACCAACCAGGAATTGAACCCAAAGAACCACTTGGTCAGTGCTGGGTCCCCCCTATCATCGCCTTATACAATCAGCAGGGGCTACTGGGGGCCTATTCTTCCCCGGAACCCCCATGGGGTGAGGGGTCAATGAAGGGGGAACACTCAATGGTCAAGTTTCCACTGATGCTGAATTATCTTTTTTAATGTTTCTAGTGTTTTTTTTCTTTATGGAAGTGCATACCTACAGCACAGGAAAAGGTACATTTAATGGCATTAGATGAAGTACAAAATACCCTTGAGATGTAATTACTGATACCTATTTTAAAGAAACGTATGTCAAATAGTATAGAAAATGTCAAGTGTTAGCTGGTACGTTACAGGCAACACTGTAACGGTAAGCAGTTGTACCATGATGTAGAACAGTGACACAGTGACTCCACTACAATCTATAAATATCAGAGTTATAACTCCCTATGTGATAAGAAACTAAATACTGAACGTAAAGCCTGTACAAAAACACCTTGACAGTGCGGTGGTAAGTCAAAATCGGCTAAATCATCAGGCTAGGAAAATCTGCATGTCCGCATGTCCTCGACGACCAGAAAATGGGGCCGTCCTTAAAAAAAATTCTGTTTCCGGTCCAGCGGGTGGGGTTTAAAAAGGTGACCCGGGCGGCCACAAATTCTTTTTTTTTTTTTCTTTTTTTTTTAGGGTTGGTAAGGATTTAACACAAAATTTTCCACAAAAAAAAATTTATTTTGAAAAATGAGAAAAAAAGTGTCCCACCCGGCCATAAAATACTCACCCAGCCGGTCCACCGGGAACAGAATTTTTTTTTAGGACGGCCTGGGTGTGGACGACCAGAAAATTAATTTTGTCCTCCTCCTGACGACCTAACATTTTGAAGCAATGACTACAATTTAAAAATCAACCAAAATCCGCAATTTTACAACAAGCACTGGGACTGGTGTTTTGCTCGCAGCAGAGAGGCTCTACAGATAGATGCTCCCCCTGCTCACAAAAATACACTGGGTCGACCTGTTGTTAGAGCTGCTCCAGTATTACCCCCCCCCCCCCCCCCCCGTTCTTGGCCCGTCTCTCCCCGTTGGCGCGGGGCCCAGGTCCGGCCCGCCCACTTCCTCTCCACTCTCCACCCACAGGTTAGGTCCACTCCGCCCCGCCTCGCCGACCGAGGATCTGCTCGGAGCACGGCGGGGGCGTTCACAAAGTGAAATGTCTTTGGGGCTGTTCGGGTAATCTTCCTATATGCCGAGGGGCTGGGGTTTCAGATACGTTTATGCCAATTTTCATTAATCACTAAAATTTTACCAAGATAAAATACATGATACTAGATAGCTAGAATCTATTTCAGCCAGTTTTATGTAAAAAACATGAATACTGTGTATCATACCAAGCTATTCATTCATAATAGAATAAATCAAATTCAACGAAGACCTGTAATATCTGTCAAAATGCAGAAAGTACAAAAATGAATAGTTTTAAGATTCAAACTCAGTTACTGAGTATATCTTTAAAAGAATCTTGACCGATTAATCTTTTTCATATTTTTTCCTGTCGTTAGCAACATTCTCCTGGTATTTTTTATAGTATAACGGAACCCTTCTCGCGCAAAGTATAACAGTGTTTAACAGGCCAACTCTTCTCGTTCTAGGTGGATGTGGGGTACCTGAATGTTCTGTGTGGGTGTGGGTCTGACTACCGCCCTTTTCCCCTCTCTTTCGGAAGTCGTTCACTGGTTCACTGACCTGAGGGTCGCCGGTGAGAGTACGTGAGGTCCTGTTTTCACATTAGGGAACAGTATTAAGCCTCATACCCACTAGGCGACTTTTGCACAGTCGGCTGACAAGTCAGTGGTAAAATCGGCCGATTTAATAGGTAGAATTGGTCAACTTGAGGGCCAATTCATATCAAACACACACATTTCAATATGATATACCTACAGGCGATCACAGGAATCAGCTGATTCTCCCAGTCGCTCGTCGCCAGTCGCTGGTAAAATCACCTATAGTGGGTATGGGCTTTAGACACGGAACGGCGGTATACTTGGAGTGCTCAACTTTGTTTTGGACATAATATAAATTAAACTGCATTAACTCAAATGCGATATAGATGACAAGCTGAATGTTCAATCTTTAACGTATTGAAAAATCTAATAGTTTTGGGGATATTGAGTATCATATAGTAATGATAAGTCAGTCTCCAGAGCCTACTCCTTCGGTGTAACACCGAGAATGATCAGGTATGTTATATTATGTGCTTTTCATCACAAGGCCACAAAAAAGACCAATTTCATGGCTCCCTGATTTTATACAATGCAGGACATC
Source organism: Lepidonotus clava (assembly GCA_936440205.1). Taxonomy (NCBI): domain Eukaryota; kingdom Metazoa; phylum Annelida; class Polychaeta; order Phyllodocida; family Polynoidae; genus Lepidonotus; species Lepidonotus clava. Next base: position 50,135,750 of record OW387139.1, on the reverse strand, counting down.
CGATGGTAAAGCCCTTACCCTTACCAATCACCACCATAGGATGCCCCCAAAAGCAAAAATGTAAAGGAAGATCAGGAAATCAACATTTAGAGTCCGAGGGTAGCCTCTGTGGGGACATACAGTTGGGTTTCCAAATTTCCAGTTAGAGAATAATAGCATTTTCATTCTTAACATTCTACTGAGGCAAAACATATTACCGTTTGAATGTTTTAGATTAAACTGACTTTAAACCTTTCTTCACTCTTTAATATTTTGAGAGTGGCCTCACAAACTAGTTCCGGTCATAGTCAATGTAGTTCCGGTCTCTCTGATTGAATGAAATGGACTCCTCATAGAGCTTATAGGAATGTACCTCTCGTGTTTATGCAGCCAAGGAAAGCCTGCTTCCAAACCTAGTTTACACTGGACATTATACTGAAATATTTGTAGGGATGTTAGTCGGGGACAGTGAAAAAGTCGGAAATAACAGTAAGAAAATCTGATTGTATCTTTAAATATCGTGAAATGTTTTCTAACTATCAAATTTGAAACTGATTTTTGGGGGTGCTGGAGAAAAAATCGGAAATCCGATAGAAATCAGAAAATTTACATCCCTGTATTAACATGGTAGCCATTTTAACTTGATTGTGCCACAAGTACACCTAAACTACTACTTAGGTCTATGGTTGTACTCCTTAAGTACGTTGGTCGTGTCGCGGTGGTTTGGCTCGTTCTGAGGCTCGGCGACCACAACCTATAGCTAGTCCACCAGGACTGGGACAGAGACTATGGACTGCACTGGGGCACTGTGTTAGAGGATATACCGTTTAATAGTTTACTCCACATTTTAGTCGAATACAAACTTGATCTCTCAAGTTTGTGTAAGCCTTAAACAATACCATGTACAATATTTGTTCCTCAGTGTACAGTAGCAATGTTAAGTAACAACATAGAACTGATGCTAATTCATGGATAATGTACGGAAAAATAATTGCCGTACTTTCAGTCTTCGCCCTATTGATACCACGGTAATATAATAACTGTATGTATATCAATTGACTTTTGAGAGAGCAAGTAGACCAATGTAGTCGTTAGTAGAATCTATCTGCTCTTTTCTAACCATAGACATTTCTATAGACCTCTATTTACAGGTGGCGCCCTGCTACCCGTATGGAACCGACACAACGGCAACGAGTCGGGGTATGGAATCCCATGGGCCCAGGCTAAAGGAGTTGGGATGTAGGTAAGGTTCAATGCGCAGACTCATTAAAAAGGTGTATAGACTCTAGTTGTCCTGACATAGTCCACTCCATTCTCGACATGGCAGACTCCTAGGTCCCCTGCATAGCCCCCGCCTGCCACCAGTATAAAAGTCCCTTCTGACCCAGATTATCTATTACTTAATGGGTCAGTATACATACAACAGTCCGTGGCTTTTATTGGCCACTTCAAATCTGTTAAGAATTCTTTTATTGACCCTCTATAAATAGCACAGGCAACCCCTTCGATGGTTGTTGGCCTGCTGGCTGCTTTATGGTCCTACCTGCCATAAACCAGCAGCTGCAATGCATACTAGGATGCAGGGTGGAATTCCCACCTAAAATGGTTGCTGATGTACAGACCAACTTTGGGAAACAGTGGGTCTGACTGCGACAGACTACCACCAGCACTGACCTACTCGTAATTACTCACAGATGAGCGGTTAATTAGGTCACATAGGGTTAATTAGGTCATATACAGTTAATTAGGTCACAGACTGAGTCCCTCACTCAGATGTCCTATTATTGCCCAAACCATGCTGGCTGGGGGAACGAGTTACGTGGAGTCGACTTGAAATAGCCATGGAGACTGCATTACACTGTCATAGGTACATACATATGCATAGATATATATGTACGTGCTTTGATTTGTTTTAAATTTGCAGTTTTGTTTATGTGGCAGATCAGAAGAACACTATCTAAGTTAAATAGATAGCATAATTTACACAGACTAAATTCTATATTCAAATAACGTAAATAGTGTTTTCCCCCAGCAGGCATGCCAGTCATTGATGGGCATTTGTGCGAAATTTTGTGAAATTCACTAAAATGGGATGGAATCCTTAATTTCCAAGGAAAAAAAGTTATAGGCTCATCTTATGGCCTGATATTTTATATAACCTTTACAAAATAGGGAAAAAAATGATAATTTTTTTTTGATGGAAATAATGTATCAGCAATCTTTTTTGAACCCCCACCCCCTACACTATAGGAAAATTGTTTTTTCCTTGGATTTGCACTGATCTCCAAAATGACCTTAAAATATTCCAAAAGTGCGGAATTCCGCACTTGTACGGAAGTCTGGCATGCCTGCCCAGGCTCTTCTAGGCGCCTGCATTCAGACCAGCTTTAAACCTGATTGTCTTGGGAAAACCCTGTCATATTTCCTGGTGCTTGTTCCATGTGACGGTGACCTGTTCCTTCCCCCTGTCGGTCGGAGATGTCCCAGTTAACCAGTTTACAGGTCCGGGAGGGACAGTTACACGACCCCCCCCCCCCTCTCCCCCAACCACACACACAGACACACCGTGATCTAACAACACACAGCGGAGAGGGCGGGGGGGATGAGGGTACTCACTCTCTGATGGTGGGTACCAAATTCGCCTGGAAGAGGTAGCCCATAATCCTTTGCGCCACTAGGTATTCCGGTTCCGGTGGGCAAACTTTGAACACTCAGAAAAATATTTCTAATCGCAGGAAACGTTTAAAAAATTAAATATAATGAACACGATCATGATATAATTTACCTTATAGATGAGTTTGAACTGCCTGAAATGTGCCCTACAAAAGATGTCTAAGCCTAAGGGAGACAGTAAGCCTTGGCAGCCCCCCTTTTTAGTGTTGTCTGGTCAGTGACAGCCCTCCCCCCCCCCCCCCCCCAAAAAAAAAAAAAAAAAATCTTTTTCCTGCCTTTGTCACTATCACAGCCACAGCTCCGAGAGGCCATTGGTACCCAAAATCCAAGTCAAGCAACCCCTCCTCCTCTCCCCAGTACACTGTGATATACCACTGGTAGGCCCGCCCAGTGCTAACATATACAACCAGGCTGTTTTTTGTAGAATAAACCTAAATATTGAACTAAAACGCCTTGACTGTTTACAATTTGACGGTTAAGTGCTTACGTAAAGGGTTCGTAAAAGAATCATTAGGTTCTCCTGTACCAGTTTACCAGGTTAGGTACCAAGTGCTGCACCCTATCAATGGAAATAGAAAAGTAGGAGTGTGCCCAGCTGGTTATACCATGTAGATCTGAGAGGATATCATTGCAAATGTTTGTTTTCTGCTGATTTCAAATTCGCACCTGATTAACTATCTGAACCCTGGTCAGATCAGCACGCTCTGCCCTTTAACTAAATCTTGACTCGTTAGGTGTCCCAGTACATCCTAGAGACCCTAACACTTGACGTGACTATGGCCATTTCCTAAATACTACGACAATTGAAAACAAACGACACTGTGTGTGTGTGTGTGTGTGTGTGTGTGTGTGTGTGTGTGTGTGTGTGTGTGTATGTGTGTATGTGTGTGTGTGGGGGTATGTGTGTGTGTGTGTATGTGTGTATGTGTGTGTGGGGTGTGTGTGTGTGTGTGTGTGTGCGTGTGCGTGTGTGAGTGTGTGTGTGTGTGTGTGTGTGTGTGAGTGAGCGAGCGAGCGAGTGTGTGTGTGTGTGTGTACTTGTGTCTGATAAATATTTCTTCCTTTCTTTGATTTGGAGATGAAATTGTACTCATGTTGAGGGATTTATCCCATAAAATGCTGGTCGGGCAGAAAAGCACATACACAGCCATATCGGGCTAAGACCCATTCCACTTTCATTTCTTAAATTAACATACGACATGAAAATTGCAATTTGTTCTTAAAATCAACATCACCTAGTCTATGTGACATGACTACCATTTTATCACATCGTTCCACATCACCGCCAGTCGAAGTTAGGTCTTATGTTATGTATTTGGTTTGTTGATATATATACAAAATCTGGGCTTATCTCAAAACAGATCCTAGAGATGTCCCGGGGAGATGTCAAAGCTCGAGGATGCCCCACGGACCTACGGATGACCTACAAACTTAACACATACCGAACGTGTGGGAATCACAGAACGCTGACGGGGCACCTCGTGATAGTTAAGAGTATGGAGGGCCCTTCGACATACTACTTGATCTTTGATGTGCAAGGCCGCTCCCTTTTTTCTTTTCTTTTATACTTACGGCCAGATCTTATCTGACCCCACAGTGCCCCTTGCTATGTGCCTTGTGACCTCCAAGATAGGGATATCCTGGGACCACAGAGAACGGCCTGCCTGTACTGTTTCTGTTTTTACATGGGATATAGAAGCACATAAAGTTTTCAATGATCGTTGGCCAACCCGTTGGCCAATCGGACTTTATACTCAGACTTCAGACTCTAAACATCTCGGAGACTTGGGCTGTGATAAATTTTGATATTTCTGCACTCGGTGGGAGCACATATTTTTGGCAGAATAATTAGCCTTATACACCTGTGTGTGCATGGGAACTTCCCAAGGTTCCCGGGTGCACATATTTGAGAGCTGAGCACCCGGCGTGTGCATGTTTTAAAAGCTTGATGCCGAACACTGTTAAGGGTTTAAGGTTCGGGAAGGGCTTGGCCGGGGACGGGGGTGGTGGGGGGAGGGGTTGTCTCTGGGGTCCTTCGGGTACACCCATGGCTTTGTTTACGTCTGATGTAACAGGTCATGATCTGCCGCTGGCACCCGGCGTGCTGCTATAACCCTGACTCCAGCAGCGTATGGGGGAGGAGAGGGGTCTGGTACCAGCGGAAGCCTCAATTAGTAAATATTTATTTATACATTCAGCACGTCTATACCCAGGAAGCCGTTAACATTTGGATTAAAAACGGGGCATGCTATTTTCCTAATTTAAGTCTTGAATGTCTTTAAAATCGTGGCACTTTTTCTTTTCTTATTTCTGCTATATCTGTGCATTGAGAATAATTATATGCTATCAGCCTATGTATTTTTATGTATATTTGCTATAGTTTATCGGATTTCGCCTAATTCAAAATCGGTTTGTTAAACAATAAAAACATTAATTTTGATCAATGAAACTCAGAAAACGTATGATGATTTCTCTAGATCACAATTTTTCCAGCCTTGCATTGTACGTGTGCCCAGCCCAGCCCAGCCAAATCTGGGCTGTTGTTGTTGTTGTTGGGGTTTAGTTTTAATTACTCACGGCGACTGACGTGTAATCACCATACTCCTTAGTCGCTTCGGATTCCAAATGTAATACTCCTTAGTCGCTTCGGATTCCAAATGTAATACTCGCTCCGACTATAGCCTTTTTTCGTCACGCACTTTTACTGTAGTATTGCGCGACCGCATCACGCATGTGGCCCGCCGCGAGAAAGTAGTTCTTATAGAAATAGTCAAGTCAGGCTGGTAACAAGTCCCAGCGAAAAGTAGTCCCGGCACGCCCCAGAATGCTATAGTCGGAGCGATGATTACACGGGAATCTGAAGCGAGAAAGGAGTTTGGTGTAATCACGTCTAAGGTCCTGAGTCAATAACGTGGGACATATGGCCGTACACTGGGGCCGCGTCACCGTCAGGAGCGAGTCCGTCCATGACCTAAAGGTCTTTTGTCCAAGAAAGGACCGAAAAACTTAAAACTTATAATCATGTAATGTGCTATGCCCTATAAGTTAACAAAGGCTGATTGCAATGTCATAATTTGTTCTTGTGAATAATATCTATTCTCTATCTGAGAAGTTTCAAACATATTTTCCTTGTGACATTTTGTCCTCACAGTATATTCAAGCACTTAGAGTGTTATAATCAGATGCCTTTGTTTCTTTATAGAATAAGGTCACATGAATAAAATCAGTCCAGTCTAATAACTTTGAAAAGTATGCATCCTAAAACCTATGCATCTACCCTCAATTATGTATGGCTATTTATTCTATTAAAAAAAAACCATCTATCGGACATACACTTAAATCCATGCACACATTGGCGAAAATGCACTTTGGGTGCAGGATGCACCCTTAATCTCGTACACTGATTTAAGAGCTTTTAATAATGCTGATATAATAGATGACCGATTCGTCTGAAATAAGTTCAAGAAAAGGCAGTATTTCCCTTTCTGAATCTGCTAACCCCATTTCTTGTAAAACAGTATGCAGGCACTTGCGAAGATCAACATTACTGCCCCAACAAGTACAACCCTAGTTACTCCTACACCCCTCCACCCTCTGTCCGAAACCAGTCGGTATCTGGTGACTCAGGTCGATGTGTCCTTAATCAGGTAATAATCCACAGATATACCTTACATCCTCACCACATATACGTGATATCATTACCACAGATATACCTCAGTGATACCATTACTGCACATATCACGTGTATTTGATATCATTACCAGACTGGAGCATATGATGGTGATAGATTACCACAAACCCGTTAACCACATCTATATGGCCTACACTTTAATACTGAATGATACGAGGTGGAGATACCCGGGCCAAGCGGCAGTAGATGCTTTCTAAATCAGTCAAGGGCGGCCCTAGCCTTTTGGATGTAGTTACCAATTTCCAATTTTAGTCACAATTTTTAGTATTTTGCTATGAGTGCTATAGCCAAATGGAAAAGCTATTATTAGTTGAGTCGCCAAATGGAGAAAATTGTAGCTATTGGCGACCTGGTGCCTTCATAAAACGGGCCCTGTCAGTTACTGAGTATGTCCGAAATACTTAAATTAACTACTGAAAACCTACTCAGTACTGATAATGATTTCATACTGATTTTTACTGACAGCTGATATATACATATAACCAACCGAGAAGGGAGTACGAGGGTGGTTATCACCCCGATCCGGGACCCCAATATCAGCCCGAGGCCAGGGCCCGAAGGGCCGGCCGAGGGCTGATATCGGGGTCTAGGCGAGGGGTGATAACTGCCTGAATACTGCCTTCGAGGTTGGTTATGGATTTATTATACCTTTTCTGTTAGATCTGAGCTCCCAAGGAAGGATGCACAGCAATCAGTGATGGTGGGACTGTGATGCTGCACATTTTTTATGTTTTTTTTCCATATAACTCTTTTGATATCCATCAAATCCACAAACAGTAAGCAGTAAAATGTAGCTAGGAACGTTGTGCAGATAATGCATATGTTAGACTTTTTATTTCTTAATGATTTCATTTTTTCATGAATTTTAGAAAAATAAAAAGTGTCTGTATCACACTGCAGGGTGATACAAGGCTGGTTATCACCCAGGTTTGTATCACCCTGTGTTAAACTCTTAACTACTAAACTTGTATCACCCTAAGGTATAATAAATATAGTACTTGTCTAGGTTATCAATCTCGCCATTTATGGGTTTTTAACTGAAATTGAAATTTCTCAAGATACTTGGTATTTCATTCTCTGATTTTATCTATTGAATAGAACACCAGCAGATTCTCAGTCTAAATTATTCAGTAAATAACTCGCTAACATAACTGGGTGAAAGCACAGTAATGATTCTATCCCTTCGTGACATAATGATTCTATATCTAATAGAACTTATACTTATAATTGTGCTTTCGCCAGGCTTCGTCGTGATAATCACATTCACAAAGACTGAAACAATTTCAAACATTATGTTACTTATATAATAATCCACAAGCAAATCACAGACCCTGAGAAGATGGAGGATACCGAAGGCAGGCTCAGATTGCCCGTCGACTCTCCGTCAACCTCTGTTTAGGTCGTATTTTCCCACCACCGCCTCTTCCCAGCCTGGGTTTCGGGGCGGCAGGGGTTAAGCCAGGCCTAGTAGTATTACAGGCGCTGTGTTACAGGCTGGCAGTGGTTAAGGCCCGGCCCCCTCACACACCGCCCCGTGTTACCTCCGCCCACACACTGCTCCCCGCGCCACGGCCAACACTACGACGGACGGCCACGTTATAGGGAAACCATCACCGGGAAGACGAATATCTCTGTACCATAGTGAAGAGTCTCATTTATTTAGAGAGTGTATTATGATAGGATTCCAGGGGGATCCATTTTGGTGGGGACCAGATATTTTGTGTCAATCACTAAAATATTTAGCTGTAAACTGTTCTTTCCTTTTAACGTATATACCCTGTTAAAATATTAGAAGTTTTCTCTATGTTAAGGACAACATAAGGCTATGTGCGGACGACCATGTTTCTCTATGTTATGGACAACATAAGGCTATGTGCGGACGACTAATTTTGCTAATGGTCGTCCTCTGACGACTAGAATTTTGGCCGAATTTTCCTAGCCTGCAAAGAGGAACAACAGACAACGATGTCTTGTGCCTATTTTTCTATACTATTTTTATGTGGTTTCCTATCCAAAAGCTCAACCATATTATTGTCATTCAAAGACATTTTGAAATATATTGGATGTAAAAAGTATTTCGTGCTGCTACAGTATGGGCCCCTGCAACCAAGGGGAGTCAGCTTGTTGCCCAGTGGTCAACCATACTTGAAATGATTTGAGCCCTTCCTCCCTTAGGTTGACATAAACAGTAAAACTCCACCTAATCCACGATAACCCCCTACCGCACTTACTGGGAGTAAAGATTACAATCTGATCCGACTCTCAGACAGGGTACCAACCTAAATTCCATTTTCAAATTCCCTGAGATTTCCCTGTCCCACGGCAATTTTTCCCTGTGTCAATTCAGTGTCCGAAATTAAGGGTGCACCCTGCACCCGGCGTGCATGATTTTGCAGCAGGGAGCAAAATTCTAAATGTGTGCTGCACCCGAATGGTGCACTGCTTTTCAACCTTTTAAATAAGTTATTATAGTAAATAGTAATGTACCCAAAGAAATGTCCCCAGGTACACCAGTTTAGAACTACTGGAATCATACTTATTTTTACTGATTTACCACAGAAATCTTACTGCGGCCCCGTACTGCTTCTGTGCTGATTTCTTGCTGAATTTCTACTGCATTTTGTCCCGGGTTAGACTGTAAGACGTAGCAGCAGGGTCTCCGTTCACTAACCATACCCCCCCCCCCCCGACTCCCAGTGTAAACATTGCGGAGCCTGCTATCCCTCCTACCCCTACCTAGACAGTCCCCAGGGGGGCAACTTGGTCTCAAACCTGCCTGTATGTCTGTGTCGAAAAGTGAAGGAGATGGGTCCTTTTTCAGCTCCAAGTGAGTGAAATGAGTGAGAAAAGTTTACCCAATATGGGTGTGAATTCTGCCTCTTCACCCAAAATGGGTCAGGAATTCAAGAGGATTTATTCATTGTAATATGGAAAAGGGCCAAAACTGAGCACTTTCTATGTAAATTTAGGGAAATTGATAAAAAAAATAGGCAATAATGTGCCTTTGTGAATATTGATATACTTTCCCATTGGATTGACAAATTGGGTATACAATATATATTTACAACTTTCTAAATTTTCTTTCATTAGAGGTAGATTTTACTACTTCACAATGGGTCTGTTTTCAAAACCTCAACCCAAACATCCATGCATTGAGAAGGGAAGTCGCCCCCCCCCCCCCCGGCAGCTCTCACAGTGTTACAGGCCCAGAGTACAAGATGCAGACCCAGGCTGTACATCAGGGAAAATAAAAATAATATAACAGCTGCCTTCAGGTAGCATTGGTTTACAAAAACTCAAGTAGGAACGTAAATTCCCTGACTGCACAAAACATGTTTTCTTATTTATTTAGGCATAGAGACTGTAAGAGTCTTTCTCGTATAAAATTCCAAATTGATGAAAAAAAAAAATCATAGTATTTTGTAATGTAAAAACGTATCTAGACTAGAGTGGGCTGGGCAACATGTATACAACATTTTTCTAATTTGGAGATTAACACTAAATAAAAACCCCACAAAACTCACATTATGGATCTAGTTTAGAGGCGAACATAATCAATTTCCTTTAAGTCTTAGTAACTCACTCTTAGTACTTTTTAGAATATAGACTAAAAATGTGTACTGTTTGATACAACTGTAAATCAGGGCTTGACAAATCAGCATGATATCTGGTGGCCTACTGGGCAAACAGACTACTTAATATGATTGTCGAGCTACAAAATGTGGTTGCCCAGTAACATTTGAAGAGAATAAGGTAAAAAAAAGATGACAAAATTAACCAAAGTTCATAATCTTAAAGTATTATTTTTGGATTCTTACTGGTTGCCCGCTGGGCTACTCAGGCACTCATTTTAGTGGCCCAGTACAACTTTTTGGTGGTCCTGGGCTACTGGACACCCAACTTTTCAAGACCTAAATGTTGGTCACCTCCCCACGTACGGCCTTCAGACACTGAGGACCCCCTCAGTACTCCGGATTTACTCACCACATCAACATGTACTATGAAATGCGGCATTCACTCCGGGCCCATTCAACCCTTCCCCCCTCCCCCACTCTGCCCCCCCCCCCCCCCCCGTCCAATACCGACCCCCATAACTCAACAGCTGACACAGAGGAGACCGCGAGAGGCAGGATCTAACGTTAGATATAGAAGAAAAGGTTACTCCTATATAAAACTATATGGAAACTGTATGAAAATATGAATAACTATTACTCTATGTAAATATGAAATAACACACTACGAAAAAGAAAAATAAGTAACCCCTTCATTTTTATCCTATAGATTAACTATGTGATCATAGAAATACATAAGGTTATATATGTCTAGTATGATGTGATCAAGACCAGTGAATTTATTTGCGACAACCTGTGAGGTATTTGGCTTAAAAAGTAGTCGTTTTTTTAAAGTGAAAAATCCTGAGGTCATCGTCCCTGATTTGTATCTCTCACTCCCTACTCCTACCCTATAGGGACCAGGCGGGTTACACCTCATCTTATTTCAATTTTAATTTTGTTGTCAATGTTTCTGGTGAGAAAAGGTTGTTATTTCCATTTCCGATTTCCTATTTAGACTTAAAAACATTGATTTATTAATTATTTATCTAATTTCCTTTCAGTATACATCTAGAGTGGCTTCACAATATAGTTCGGTTATAAGTTATGTAGTTCCGATTAATGAACGGTAAAATCAGGCTGCTCGTGAGGCATAATGTCTGAGCTAGTTAGCAGGGTACCAACCCAACGTCTATTTTCAAATTCCCTGTGTTTTCCCTGAGATTTCCTTGTCCTGCAGCAGTTTTTCCCTGTGTCATATCCAGCAAGTTGTTCAAATTTTAAAGCATCTCCATGCAGAAAGAAATTGGACAACCCAACAACAAAAGTCTAATCCCTAATATCTTGGCCAAATGAAATTCCCTGTGATTTGGCAAATTTTACAAATTCCCTTTGTTTTCCCTGTCAACGATTTTTACTTTTTTTGCCATTTCTTTTTTTTTTGCCATTTTGCCATTTTCCCTGTGTGGTTGGTACCTTGTGGTTAGGGACGATGGGACGCTGGGCACAGACAACTGAGGCTACTCAATGGAGAGCACAGGCTGGCCCATTGATAAAAAAGCCCTAAGGTCGGACGTATACTGCGTAAAAAAACCACACAGCACTGCCTGTACTGGTGAGAGGAGGAGGCGCATAGACAAGGTTTGAGGTGTACTCAGCAACACGGGCCTTTGTGTAGACCTGTATCAGACTCAGAGAGGTGAGACATAAATTACAGATTTGGTTGTATGTTTCAAAATCTGATTTAAAAGCCTCTCGGTTCAGTCTATACCTCTGAGGTGAAACATAGAGATCGCTGTGTGTTTTACGTAAAAAGTTGTTTCCATACAGACATACAATACTGAGTTGAGATATAGTATACTATTACTAGTACTACAATCTCAGCTCTATCTTAGAACAAGTCTGTGACTGGGAGATGAGAAGTTCAGAAGTAGCTCTGTACACATATTGTGTAAAATCAGTACAGACCTGAACTGCTGATGTGAGACATACAGACTTGGCCGTGTGTTTTACATAAAAAGCCGTCTCTGTACAGACCTGTACTGCTGATGTGAGACATACAGACTTGGCCGTGTGTTTTACGTTAAAAGCCGACTTGGGACAGACCTGTACTGCTGACGTGAGACATACAGACTTGGCTGTGTGTTTTACGTTAAAAGCCATCTCGGTACTGACCTGTACCGTCAAGGCGAGACATACTGATTTGGCTGTGTGTTTTATGTTATAAGCCGTCTCGGTACAGACCTATACTGCTGAGGTGAGACATACAGAATTGGCTGTGTGTTTTACGTTAAAAGCCGTCTCAGTACAGACCTATACTGCTAAGGTGCAGTCATACACACTTGGCCATGTGGTTTACATTAAAAGCTGCCTCAGTACAGACCTGTACCGTCAATGTGAGACATACAGACTTGGCCTTGTGTTTTACGTTATAAGCCGTCTCGGTACAGAAATGTACCGCTGAGGTGAGACACAGAATTGGCCGTGTGTTTTACATAAAAAGCCGTCTCGATACAGACCTGTATCAGTTAGGTGAGACATACATAATGATACATACGTCCCATCTGCCACACCAAGAGGTCACCTGGCCCCCACATACCTGTTGTCATGGCAACCACGGAAAACACATGCTACCAAAACACTACTCCTGATATGGGTCACTTGGTTTACGTGAATCTAGGTTATTTCCTCCTTCTTTGTTGGGGTTTATTATTGCATAGAAGAACTACAGCTCCGGTTAACATAAAATCTTATTGTCATTAAATTCTATCCATGATATCCTTGGCTTCAACAATCCACATTCACTATTATGCTGTATGTTTGTTATTATGCCCAAGCACCTATAATTAAACCTTTGTCAAGACTTAATTTATACAGGGATGTCACATATTTTCCAGCATTATTTTATCTATGATGCGCCTGTACTTCAAATGAAAGGCCTCCACCTCAAAGCATTGACTTACCCGAATTCTTTAACTTATAGTTTAAGACTTTTTGGAAAATCTGAATTAATTGGACAAAATACTATAGTGAATTGTCTGACAAGGGCCCTATGTCGTGAGGACCCCGTGCACAGTGGTATACAGGCACAGGTAGGGAGATAATCCAGTGTGTCCAAACACCGGTGGAATGTGCCCGATAGCCGCGATAGCCTGGATTATCGGTTTATAACCCGTGTAACCCCGACCAGAGGCCAGGTACTAAGTGACCACTCACAGGCCATCAGGGTACGGGCTATAGGTCGTACAGGGAGGGCCGTCCTGTTAGAGTATTATAACCTGTGTAACCCCGACCAGAGGCCAGGTACTAAGTGACCACTCACAGGCCATCAGGGGACGGGCTATAGGTCGTACAGGGAGGGCCGTCCTGTTAGAGTATTATAACCTGTGTAACCCCGACCAGAGGCCAGGTACTAAGTGACCACTCACAGGCCATCAGGGGACGGGCTATAGGTGGTACAGGGAGGGCCGTCCTGTTAGAGTATTATAACCTGTGTAACCCCGACCAGAGGCCAGGTACTAAGTGACCACTCACAGGCCATCAGGGGACGGGCTATAGGTGGTACAGGGAGGGCCATCCTGTTAGTGTATTATAACCCGTGTAACCCCAACCAGAGGCCAGGTTCTAAGTTCGTCTGTTCGTCTGCACCCATTTTCTGGTCGTCGAGGACACACAGATTTTCCTAGCCTGGGTCTGCTATAGGGCATAAGGCCTAAAAAAACAGTGTTGTGTTCAGGTGACCCGACCTACCCTAGTTTTGACAATTATTTTCCTAAGAGATATATAAAAACTCAATAGAAATGACCATGGTGACATGACTCTTATCATAACCTGGTCGTTTGAAAACAGATTGGAAGGCTCATCTAAAAGATTATCCTCCGAGGCTCAAAATCTGGGCATCATAATAACACTAAAGCCTGACAACCATAGGGGCATGGCAACGGAGGTCGTGCTTACAACTATCATAGACATTACACACATATAATCTTACGTCTCTCTATGGAACTATAGAACTATTCCGTCTGGAACTTTACTTTTGAGGATATATATTAATACAAGTTAAAAAGGCAATAAATACAAACTTAGTAAATAGGTTAATTATTGCAATGATTAAAGCCTGGGCCCTGATGAAGTATAGAAAATTTTAAAGAAATCCTAGTTTTCAGTTGAGTGACTAGAAATGATTACAAATCTCTGCAAAGTTTAAAGATTCGAAATTCGTAACTAATTCCTGGAGACCTACCTAATTATGAAAGAATAAAAAGTTTGAGAGGAAAATTTAGATTTAAAGATGTTAAACTCATACCTGTAGATCTTGCTAATTATGAATATGAAGTTACATTGCTGTGACGATGCAATGACGTTGACATGACATTTGTTACAGTACTAAGTACAAAAAGGCGCTAAGTGAGAAAATTATTGACGTTCATTTGCTAATTATTTATTATTAATTGATTATTATGTCAGTGTTCCTTTAACTACTAATTCATTACGAGTTATCTTTTTGTGACTGACGTTTCCTGACTTAGTCCCTCTTAGTAAGTTTTTGTGGGTCATGTGGGTCATCCCCATGACATCCCCATGACCCTTCACCCCTTTACCCTCTTCACCCCCTTACCCCCATATGAAAATAAAAGGGTTGAGTGAGACCTATTGTGGCATTGATATATTCATTATGTTAATTAGACTTGCATTCCCACAATGCTGTGAGACAACAATAATGCAATTTTCTTTTGTCTTTTGGGAGGAACTGGATGCGGAAGTAGAAATGTTCTGAAAGCTGGTTCCCAGAGTCATGCTAATGCATAGCACTTTGAGAGTTTTAGGCCGACACCAGCAATCTCAAAACGTGTTCCTATCTGGGTCCAATGACAACTTTTACAAGGTTCACCATCGGGGCCACTCCGGGCCCAGAATTATAAGATACTTTTTTTAAACCAATTGTGAAAAAATTATTAACATATATGAATTGAAATTAAAAAGGTATGGAAAAAATTATAAAATGCCCAAAAATTACTTTGAAAAGAAAAAGAAGAGAGGAATACAGTACTGTTCAGTTTGGAGTACGTTTTCACAACACTGTGGTTGGCATAATTTCCCTATTTTTAAGTATATTTGTAAAGTAAATCCTGTGACAATAGTTGCCCATTGTGGAGGTGCCTAACCTCAGGCCTATCCCACTGACACTGTGTCACATCCTGCTGGCCTACTTCAGGCCTTAATTAAGGGGCAGACCGGCCCCAATCCATGCCGATTGTGGAACGGGGGGGCGGGGGGGTATTGGGACCGCTTGGCTGCCTGGTGGGGGGGGGGGGGGGGTGCACTGACTCTTTGAAGGTAACTGCCCGATAACGAACTACCGCACAGAACACCGCACCTAAAAATCAGGGTGTCCATACCAGAAAATAAACATATATCAACAAACTTCTGATACAATATCATTAGTTTTTTTTGGGTAAAATAATAGCAACAAGTTAAAAAAAAAGGCAATAAACACAAACTTAGTAAATAGGTTAATTATTATCATAATTAAAGCCTGGGCCCTGATGAAGTATAGAAAATTTCGAAGAAATTCTAGTTTTCAGTTGAGTGACTAGAAATGAGTAAAAATTTCTGCAAAGTTTAAAAATCTGAAATTCGTAACTAATTTCTGGAGACCTACCTAAACAAGAAAGAGAATAGAAATTTTTAGAGTAATAGCATTAGGAAAATTACAATTTAAAGATGTTGAACTCATATCTGTACATCTTGCTAATTATGAATAACAATATGAAGTTACATTGCTGTGACGATGCAATGAAGTTGACTTTCATTTGTTACGGTACTAAGTACAAAAAGGTACTAAGTGAGAAAATGATTGACTTTCATTTGTTAATTATTTATCATTGATCATTATGTCAGCAGTGTTCAAAATTAAGGGTGCGCCCTGTGCCCGGCGCGCACATTTCCACGGCCGTGTGCACGATTTTCGGGGGTGTGCGCCCTGTGTGCACACCTATTTTTGGGTGTCTACTATATCTATATGTCAGGGGAGTGCATGGAAAAGGTTCCGGGTGCATACTTTTAGCATATATGCACCCGGAAGGCGCATGAACTATGAAGTTAATTTCGAACAATGTGTCAGTGTTCTTTTAATTACTATTTCAACACAAATTATTGTTTTTGTGACTGACATTTTCTGACTTAATCCCTCTTAGTAAGTTTTTGTGGGTCATGTGGGTCATGTGGGTCATGACATCCCCATGACATCCCCTTCACCCCTTTACCCCTTCACCCCCTTACCCCCATATGAAAATAAAAGGGTTGAGTGAGACCCACTGTGGCATTGATATATTCATTATGTTAATTAGAGCTGCATTCCCACAATGCTGTGAGACAACCATAATACAATATTCTTTTGTCTTTTTGAAGGAACTGGAAGCGGAAGGAGAAATGTTCTGAAAGCTAGTTACTGGCATACAGGCAATTGTATAGTAATTTAACCATTTCAGGAGGACACCAGCAATCTGAAAACGCATTCCTAACTGGTCCTTTACATAACATTCATAACAGTGATAATCGGGGCCACTCCGGGCCCAGAATAAACCTACGTTTCAAGTTATTGCCCATATATTGTTCTATATATATATAGTTCACCGCCCCCCTTTCAAGCCAAAGTGCCCCCCCCCCCCCGGACTTGGCTGGCACCAGGCCTTATCAAACCAGTTCTCCGTATACAATCAGTACCAATTAGGTCAGAGTTAAACTTGTTTCAGGGAAAATTCAATTGTTGACTTTTGATTGTTTTGACATGAATTTAATTGTTTATATACATTTCAGTTAAGAAAACAATTTTTTTTTTTTTTTTTAATAGCCACGTTTCACTCATTCAGTTAAGAAAACAAGTGATTTCCCCAGAAAAAGACCAGAAGTCCTCGGGATAAAAGCAGATATTATGGGCTTGGTCCTGGTCAACACTGGTTTCAAGTATTTTGACATATAGACCTACATTTTCACAGATATCAAGGCTAATAATCATGTTTACTAGTATACTGGTCTAACATAATGATTTTCACAAAATAATCATTTAGCACTTCCCTACTATCTGTATGTGCTAGGCTCAACCTGTTGTTATCAATTAGTCATTGTTTATTACCTCAGCATCTATATCAAACACACACAGTGTAATCTACAGGCGTTACTAACTGTCCACTCCCAGAAATACGTGGTGACCTCCGCCTTTAGTACTGAGTCTGACAGACTATGATATAGGTCTCTGAAATCAGGACAGTTGACCCACAAACGACGAGCATAGTAATCCATAAACTTAAAGCCTAAATTCAAAAGGAGAACTTGGAAGTGATCACCATCGGGTATTCTTGATATGAGTGTTTGCTCGAGTGAGAGACAATCAGATAGTCTGATACGACTCTGGTCAAATGAGTGAAGTTGAAAAGGTCATACATCGTGACATTATATCCATTTTGTTTACTAAAAGTATCAGGACTGGTGGTGGATGTGTATCAGTTCCTCAGGTTACTGATTTGATACAATTTGTAACATTGTTCTGTAGTCGACTGTTATTTTTATTTTATAAAGGGCCACTTTACATCATTCTCAATTGAAACAATTCATTATAACTCGGAAAGACTCCAATGAAGGTTTTAAGTTGACGCCTACCAACCTTCCCTATAAATTTTACTTTAAGTACTCGAGTAGAATGTTAATCTTTGTATCTTTTGGAATTGCATCACGAGTCAATGATTGTGGGTGGGATACATTAATTACCTTGAAATCTCCCTTAGGTATAGAGGAAACCAAACTGTTACAGCCTATGCCAAACAACGGCCGGATATCCGGACATAAAATATTCTTCCGCCAATGACCAACGTTTTACCCTTAATTTATTACTCTTTTCAGAAAGTTTTTTGGAATACACTACTATTATTCAACCTATTGCCTTAATCATTCAGTCCACAACACCCTGGACAAGTGCCACGGCTGGCTATAACTGGAAAACCACCACGTTCATTTTTTCCCCATTATCCAACAACTTCACATGAACATACATGTTCTTCCAGTTGTATCAAAAGATAATACCATTTTAATAAATTGAAACAAGTCCGGTTTCTCAAAATACCTCAATGGAGAATACAGAATGATGAGAAATGAGATGAGATGGGTTAAGAAATGAACAATAACTCCAAGTCAAATATGATTTTCAGTCAGGCATCAGGTCAGTTGTGTTAGTTTTACACCTTTTTTGAATGTTACTCTTGTTGTTGACCTCTGTACTGATTCTGACAACTGATTCCACAGATTTACTCCACTATTATGGACTTTGAAGCACCTATATCATAGAATCTACAGGACCCTCTAGAAGGACTAGTCTAAATTAATAAAATATAAAATTAAATATAAAAACACAAAAACCTATATATGGGGGTGCATTCTGGCCGTTGTCCACACGCCGGTTTACAGATATTACTCAGAGTACCACGACTCGTGGTGCAGACACGGCCCGGCTGTTTTGACGGTTCCACCCCCGCCCCATACCCCAACAGTTCATACCGTAAAGGCCTTTAGGCCAAAATAAAAAAAAGAAAAGTTGTGTTCCGGTTTCCCGACCGACCCTATCTTTTTAGCCCCGACCCTAAAGGTTTTGAAGGAAAAATGTAGGGAAAATGCATTAAAATGTGCCTAAAATGAGCAACCAGCCTATTATCACAGTTTAACAAAAAATATTAAAAAAAAAAAAAAATCCAATCCGACCCTAATGTTTTGGAAACATGAAACCTGAACGCAACAAGTTTTTTTTGCTCTATGTTAGGCTGCGTCCTTAAATAGGTTTTTACCCGATCCAATATGCTATTTAAGAAAATTATGCATTATCAAACTGATTTAATAATTGAAAAAAATTGATAAAACTCTGAACAACTGATAGATTGCAGACATTTTCGGTAAAATTAAATCTGATTTTGAATTTAGATTGTAAATTTAAGAAAGATATGGAATGAGGCTCGAGAGGCGCTGCTTCAAGCTACCGCGTAAGAGACCGGTTCCTCGAGTTTAGATTGTGGAATACAGTTCCAGTCTGGTTGTTTCTGGTTTAAAGTTGGGGTTGCCTCTTAAATTAATTTAGGGTTTTTCCCATATCCTAAGGTCTTAGAAAATCTGCCAGATACAAAGCTAAACGTTGGGGTGCGTCTTAAATTAGGGTTCGGCTTATAATAGATGTTTTACGGTACTCCCCCACAGAGTCGACCCACACTGTCATAAGCCCCAGATCATGACGACCCGACGACTGCCTCATGACACGCTGCACAGCCAAGAAAAGATAAATATTTTTCTTTTCCAGCAAATATAAGGTACAGGAAAACCTGCGGAAATCCGGGTGTCATGGGAACAAAAGGTGGAAAATGTGACTTCTGTTACATGGATTTTCGTATCTAGACAATTGCACGAGAATGGTTGTTATATCATGACGGTGTTGAAAACTTCGTTCAGTGGACA
The DNA here is from genome assembly GCA_936440205.1 of Lepidonotus clava. Classification (NCBI taxonomy): domain Eukaryota; kingdom Metazoa; phylum Annelida; class Polychaeta; order Phyllodocida; family Polynoidae; genus Lepidonotus; species Lepidonotus clava. Next base: position 50,116,364 of record OW387139.1, on the reverse strand, counting down.
ATGCTTGATCTTGACTTCCATAGATCGCGATTCTGACCTGCCAAAAAACCCTAACTCTACTGACCCTATTCTTCAGACTGTTATAACTTAGTATGTACATGTATTAAAACGCAGTCAAGGCCTGAACGAAAACCCAGTAACATTTCTAGAGTAACAAGAATAAAGTCTGTCTTTTTTTTTAAACAAAGCAATTTCAACCATTAAAGTGGTTACTTATTATTGGACTATAAAGACAAAGAATCCCACCCAGGACCACCTGGCTTGAAGACTAATATTAATACAAACACTCGAATATTCTCAGTTTCAATGGTGCGATTGCTTTTCAGATTGGCCTAGAAAAAAATGCAGAACGTAAGGAAACAAAATTCTCTGCATTTTCCCCGAGTTTTGGTCAAATATCCAAGTTCTTTTATTTTTCCTAACCGGCATTTGTTTTTGCCATTTTTTCCCGTTTTTCCTGTGCCACCCCGCCCCCCTCCCCTCTGATTATTGGAGGTATTTCATGCCCGTACTACAAAGCCTGCACGTACTGGGTGCAAACCGAAAAAAGAATATGTTGACACCAGCCAATTTGAGCACGCCTTGTTCGGTCGGTTGGTTGGTTATTGGGGAATAACGCCGTAGCAACATCTAAGTTCATATCACAGTGAGAACAAGATTTGTCGTTGTTGATCGTATCTATGGAATGAATGAATCTATGAGAAGACAGATACCACACCCCCTACACTGTTTTGGGATGCATAATTAGAACAATTTATAAATCAAAAGACATGGAACAAAGAGAAGGGGTCCTACCTCTAGCACAGGCCCGGCGCCCAGGATGGTCTGTTCTACTCCCGTACCGTGTACCGCGCGCTGACTGAGGGCCGAAAGGTGGTGGAGCAACAGGTTCGTACTCTCCGTTTTGCCCGACCCTGACTCCCCAGATATCACGATGCACTGGTTCCGCTTCTCCTGCAGCATTGTGTGGTACGCGGCATCCGCTATCGCAAAGATGTGCGGCGGGAGGTCACCCAGTCTGCGGTTCTGGTACATCTTTACATATTTTGGGTTGTAGATCGGGTAAAACTTGAACGGGTTCACTGAGATCAGTATAGATCCTACGTAGGTGTATATGTTGCCATTGTGGAACCGCGAGGCAAGGTTTCGCAGTAACGTGTTCTCATTTAAATCAGGCAGATTGCACAAATCTGGGTACTCCTTGTTTTTCGGTTGAGTTAGGAACGCACTTAGGAAGCTCTCGATCGGATTCGGTTCGGCAAACTCCACCCATGATCCCACCTTCCGATCAGGCTCCTTTTTCCGCAGGTAGAAATGGTACTCCGTGCGATGTGCGTCCCCGGCTAGGTTGACCACGCGTGGCCATAGCAACTGGATCCGGACTGGGTTTTCCAACGGTTCCAGTCTCCTCTCCTTGCACAGCTGACCGCCCGAAGAGAAGGTCTCGGCTAATTCGTACAAATCTGGGTTCCCCAGCCGTAACTTCTGGACTGCCACCTGGACGATCTCGTCAGCCCGCGTGTTCTTGAGGGCCTCAACTGAGATGAACTCGGCGCTGAGGGTAAGAGCGCCGAGGTGGACTCGAACCATGTACGTCTCCATACTGCAGCTGCGCCGCAACGTACTGTTGGCGCTAAGGTATGACATGTTCACCAACCGAGACGCCATCTTAATTGGTTAATCCAACAGTTAAATTACACTGACTTTCTCAGAAACATAACTGTACAAGCCTGATTTTACTTTGTAATCCTTCGGAAAACAGGCTGTTTCTAGAATTCATATCGTGAAAGTACTCAACTTGATTTGGATTCATTTGTACTCTTTTCAATGATTATCTAACAATAAAGAAATAAATAAGAGTAATACTCCACTTTCACTCCTATATTCTGATAATACTCTTTGTATATATAGCTTTACATAACGGGTTAAATACTAGTATTCCCTCCGTCACTCTGGGAGGTGGGGTAGAGGTGACGTCATGGTGCGGGTCAATGTGACGTCATCACGGCGTCTCCCGTTGACCTCTGAGTGTCTGACCCCTGGTCACTCTGAGTGGTGGTTCTGGTGGTGGGAGTGGTGGTGCTGGTGGTGCTGGTGGTGGTGGGATCGGGCACAGGCCGCCAGCCCGCGACGTCTGGGCTCCACACCTACAACACACAGAATACATAAAGGCCTTTGTTACAATGTGTTAGTCATATATATATAAATATATATATATATATATATATGTGATATACATATAAATTCGAAAGATATATATATATATAATATATAGTGAGGGAAAATATATAAATAAACGACGAAAATATATTGTTATTGTAACTAGTATAAAAGATAGTATACTGTGACTAGCATAAAATTTGAGTAGACCTTTTCACAATTTTTGAAAAGAAACAGTCACACACAAAAGAACAGTGACGATGTGCTAATAAATCTTTTCTGCAGATTGTTTCTAAACACAATGTGTTTGTTGATGATCATTACTGTACTCTGCACCATAATATCTGAAAGTGGGGATTTTTATTTTACTCAAATTGCAAATGTTATTAATCACCCATAATAAAATAATTCCGATGGCATTCCAATGCATCGAAAGTTCAATACACAGAACCCATCGCTGTCCAGACTCCGTCAACATTCTCATGGGTTGTATATGTTTAAAACGGGGGCACATGAAAGCGGGTAGGGCAGCCGGGGGGGGGGGGGGGGGGTGTTACGGACCCCCCCCCCCCCCCCCCCCCCCCCCCACCACGATGTGCAGAGATCCGAATCAGGTCAATAAACAACTCCATATGGACACCCCCCTCCCCCTACTAGACTAGGTTCAACAAACATACCCCCACTAGTGGGGTATCGGGGGAGACGGGTTGGCAGAATATCTATCCTGAATTCTGAAACCGTTAAGCGCTGTGCAGTCATCTCTCATCTCCAGACACGCCGAGATCTAGTTCAAGTGACCTGACCTACACTAGGCATTTTTACCTTTTTAAGATTAGAAATCTGTAGAAACTTTAAAACAAACTTTGGAACCATTTCACTGACTACATTGACCCGAATCCACAGTAATGCCATATTCATGTTGAAAAAAATAAATGAGAGTGGGTATGTGTTTATCAATTTGTGGTACATGAGGCATAACAATGATACAGATAATTAAAAGAAAGCTGTGAGGCAGTGCAAAAGTATTACCTGATATCTTTAGAAGTCACTTGAATTCTCCCCAACACCTTTTTTCAACTGTCCACAGTAAAGAGAATTGTCTATAGAAACTCATGACATTATTTAGCCACTTGGATGACCACATTTTCATTAGGGTAAGCCAAAACCTTTTGTATGATATCTGCTTTTATAAATCTGTCTTATTGTGTTCCTTATATATACGAGTAGGTTTCATCTTGTTTTAATTAAAACGTACTATCTGTTTTCTTTTTTTGATAAAATGTATTTGGGAAAAACCTTTCATGAAATATATCAACTTGACAAAAATAAATTGTAGGCGGAAAGCAGTCTTCCCAGATCCAACCAAAAACCATGACATATAGATCTATCTCATGTTTTTTGTTGTTTTTCTGTTTTTTGTTGTTTTTCTGTTATTTTGTTTGGCCTTGTGGGCAGGGACGTTAGATTTCCGGGTTGGGAGGCCACCAGATACTGGGATAGGGCGAGGAGTCCCTTTGTCACCTCGCCTACGCCCCCACCACGTCTAGTAGGTCCATTCAAAGCCACTTTAATAAAATGGTTTTAGATATATTTAGATACTGATTTATCAGCGACACGACTTCATGAATGAATTTCACAAAGCATTTGGTAAGATCCTCTCTAGTCTAATAGTTAGGTCGGAATCCCTGATAAAAAGAGCCAGATAAATGGTGTAACTTATGACCACTCTGATTTTGGCCTTTAATGGTGTCATGACCCTCTCTAACTTCGGTTTATGGTCATTACATAACGAGTCTCCAAATTAAAGCCTACTCGGGACGTTACACAGGCCGGCATGCCATGGTCATAAACCTTAAAAACAGAACACGCTTTTTCTATACATAGAATCTACTCTGAAATACACTGAATAGCAATGTATCAAAAGGTACAATATAGAACTGAATTGAAATAAATATAATTGAATAGAAATGAAACCTCTAAGCGACCCTGCTATTCTTGCCCTATGAGCAGATGTTTCATAATATTTTTCTTGAGAATAGACCAATTCAGGCATAACAAATATGGATTCGATCCTGGACACAACAAGTTGTTTTGCTTGCCCTGGCCACTGTGACTTACCAACAGGTCTGTCATGTCCCAGTAAAGACTAAAGTGCCGACTTAGACTTTACCTCTTCTGACCCCACTTAAAACCTTTACATTGTTAGTGAACACATGCTTCCATTCCCTCAAGACGATGACGCATACCAGCATTAACTAAAAATGTCCACTTAATCTATCATACCTAGGGAAATAAACATGCCTCATTTTAGAAAATAGGTTAGGCCCTGAAATCAGAATCTTGGGTCATTATAGATCTACTGGCTGTAGATCTATATTTTCATGATAGATTTTGATCCATAGCCATTCATTCTCGATAAAGAATATTCTTCATTATCTGTCCAAACTGACGGGGAACTGAATTTTTCACTCCTTTCTCCATACTAAGAGAATACTTATAATATAGATGTCTATGCTTTCTTTCAGTATTTGCTCAGGTGACAAACTGATTTCTATCCAGGACAGGTTCAAATAAATATCTACATTAGATTCCTAGGCCTAGGCCTAGTCTCTGCATGTAATCATAACATGGTCAGATGTTCTGCACTCTTTCTACAAATCAACCCAGAAAAAACCTGACAACTGGTTCCTTGTGTACCTTTCACAACTGCCTTATCACAACAACAAGCATGATATCAGCTCTGTTGACGGCGACAACAGTCAACATGAACCACTGACAGCCCCTTCCCCTTCCCACCTCCTCCCCCCAGCTGCCACCAAACAGAAAACCACCACTTGGGTCTGTCTCCTGTCGTCACAGTCCATCGACAATTATAACTATAACCCACATGGCCGACCTTCTTCCGTGAAGGATGTAGTATTAGGGGAATGGGTGTCACCAACACGGACAAGAAAAGCGGCGGGGAAAGGGCCTGGGGGAGGTTGGGGGGCACTCGGTTCGGAAATGGGTACCAACTGCGGTAGGAACCTCCGGGGGCTGTAGCTGTGAATCGCCAATTTGGCTAGAAAAGGGGGGCTGTCAAATAATTAAGGGGAGCTGTCAATGATTATCTGTTTATATGCCATTTCAGGGCTGGACAAATCGGGTGTCCAGTGGCCCAGGACCACCAAAAAGTTGTACTGGGCCACTGAAATGAGTGTCTGAGTTGCCCAGTGGGCAACCAGAGTCAAGGTCTAAAATTTGGGTTTGAAAATTATGAATATAGATCTAGACCTTTTACCCCTTAATCCATGGAATCAATGTATATATATGTCATCTATATATTTTACATCATTCTCTTCAAACATTACTGGGCAACCATATATTGTAGCTGGGCAACCAATTTCTGGGCTCAAGTTGCCCAGTGGGCAACCAGGTTTCAAATTGATTTGTCAAGCCCTGCATTTAATTACTTTATAATGCTTCGTAAACAAAGTATTGAGTTCCAAAATCAAATAATGGTCACAAAATTTGTCAACAAATGCTTTTTTTGGAGGGGTTGTGCTAGCTCTGTGGATCCTTCTCTGATGGCAAGCAATGTACCAAGGTTAGGAGTAGAGAGGTGATCATTTAGCTAAGCCTAAGGCTGTCCCTGACATGGTCAGGGTACCAACCAACAGTCCATTTTCAAATTCCCTGTGTTTTCCCTGAGATTTCCCTGTCCCACGGCAATTTTTCCCTGTGTCACATCCAGCAAGTTTTTCAAATTTGAGAGCTTTTGCGTGCAGAAAAAATTTGGACAACCCAACAACAAAATGTTAAATCCCTAATATCTTGAGAATCAGGAATTTCAGGACCTGGCCAAATGAAATTCCCTGTGTTTTCCCTGTGTTTTGGCAAAATTTCCAAATTCCCTGTGTTTTCCCTGTCAGGGATTTTTTTTTGCCATTTTCCCTGTTTTCCCTGTGTGGTTGGTACCCTGCATGGTAGATCTACCGAAAAGGGGGGGGGGGGGGGGGAGGGCTGTCAGAGTTTATTCCCATGCCATTCCCAAAGGGCCGGTTGGGCCAACCTTAAAAAAATATTTGTTTCCTGTCCAGCGCCCGACTGACTTTTTGAGGGCCGACTAGACTTTTTTTTTCAGATTTTCGGATTTTTTTTTTATAGTCATAGTTAAAACCTTATCCAAAAAAAAAAAAAATATTTCCCGACCTCCCGACTGGGTTTTTTCCTCCCCACCCCCTGGACAGGAAACAAATCTTTTTTTAAGGGCGGCCTTGTCCCTAACATAGCCTGGGGGAAAAAGCGGGGGGAGGCTGTAGGAAGAATCCCATCCCAAAAAAAATGGGGGCTGTAGTTTCGAGGTTGGTAGATCTACCTACCTTCAGAGACCGACCGAGTGCCCCCCGACCCCCCGGGTGGGGAGCCGCCTCCCCCCGGCCTCCCCCCGGCCAGACCTCCGCCAGCCGTCACTTGTTTTGATTTGGACGACGAGTCAGACACTGAAAACCTCAGATCTAATCCCTAACCTGACACCGGTCCTACGTAAAACCTACTGTCATAGGTGTATTTGCGATACGATCGTGCTTGTGTTGTCTTTTGAAATGGAGGATTATTTGAAGAGAGAACGAGAAGGAAATGTTTGTTGGCGAGGAAAGGGTTTCATCGAGGAGGAGCGTAGGCGCCGCTCGGAGCTGCCATAATTTAAACGGTCGTCAGCCTTTTTCACGAATCGTCCTCAAACCTACCTGCCATTTTCACCTCACATGGTGATTCCCCGATCATCCACGTATCTTAGGATCCATATTTCCTCCGAAGAATGCGAATAAATCCCGTCTGACACATACAAGCTCCTCACAATTTTCCTTTTATGTATGTCAAGGAAGCTAGTGGTGCTGCACATGCGCACTGAGGTCTGGTCCGTTCTGACCCAGATTAGTCTTTGCATAATGGTCTGTACACCCACAACAGTCCATGGCTTTTATTGGCCACTTCAAATCTGTTAAGAATTCTTTTATTTGCCCTCAATAAATAGCATGGGTAATTCCTTTGATGGTTCTTGGCCTGTTGACTGGTTTATGGTCCTACTTGCTATAAACTAGTGGCCCAAAAGCACGCTGGGATTTGGATGGGGATTCTCGCCCAAAATGGTTGGTAGGATACAGACTAATATTGAGATGTTTGAGAAACAGTGGGTTTGATTCGACAGACTAGGGGCGCTAGCTGGCGGGAGGACGGCGAACTAAGGCCCTTTGTGGGGCCACACTGGCGGCTCCTGGCGGAGACAAAAGGCGTTTCGCGCGTCCCTGTGCGGTCAGAAAGGGAAGGAACACCTGGCATAGGGGCCATGAAAAAAAGGGTAAATTTGATAATAGGGGCACTTAACTCCAGATGTCCTGCCTTTATCAATAAGATTCCCAGTCTACCTTCAGCCTCAGGGGCGCACCCAATCCTGGATAGTCTTGATAGTCCTAGGGCCCAGGGCCGGATCCAGTTGGGGTGGGGGTGGGGGGGGGGGGGGGGGGGGGGTCCTGGAGGTCCAGGAGGTCCCCCCTTTTGGTGGACCCCTAAAGTACAAAAAGAGGGGAAAATGGTGTCTGTGTCTGTGTTTGTGTCTGTGTCTGTGTCTGTGTTCGTGTGTCTGTGTGTTTGTGTGCGCGCGTGTGTGCATGTGTGCATGTAGACTATAGGCCTCTGTGTGTGTGTGTGTGTGTGTGTGTGTGCGTGCGTGTGTGTGTGTGTGTGTGTGTGTGTGTGTGTGCTGACCTCACCCGCCCCCCGCCCCCCCCCCCCCGCCCCCTTTCGAAATTCCTGTTGGCCTAATCCACCCCTGGGGCCTATATTTCTGAGGGGGGTTCCAGGCTAATCTGAATGAGACTGAGAGGGTTTCAGTGAGGACCTTTTACCAAAGTTTAGGGGGCTTCTATGGCTATAATAAGCATGTGTCATTATTTTGAGCGAGTTCGTTCCAGACTTGGCAAATTTTAAGGGCGGGGGGGGGGGGGGGGGTCAGGCTCCCCCTTGCAATCCTTCCCTGCATTGACACATGATAAACGATAATTACATATGACTTTGGACCGATTTCATTATGTTCCTAGCCCCCTTGGTATGAGATGCCAACAATTTATATACTTAGCAAAGATAACATTTCACTGTCGTTATTTGAGAAAGGATGGTAAACACAATAGATTTATCACAGATTATTTTCAGCAGATTATTGAGGTATTATTCAACACCATACATCTATTACGCATAATAATTATGTCCTTTACAAAGTCACTATTTAACAGAGAAGAAAATACCAAGTATTTATTAGTTGCAAGCGATTCCCAGCTTTCTTAACTATCTTATTGATAAGACTTCATTATTTCAAGAGGAAAGGATGAATGTAATAATAAGTTACATTATAGTTTTTAGTTTTATGTTTGGAAGAGCTGAGCATTTCTCATTCCATGTAGGTACTACTACGTGAAAAAAGATCCTTTTGCATCTTACTAAACGCGGATGGAAAGAGTTTCTTTTCTATTCTCATGCTTTTTACCACACCTTTTTATGTGTAATGTAGAACAAGAGATATTAAAGGAAATAATATTGAGGTATGGATTCTGTCACTGTTTACCAAAATGCACCTACATTGCCGCATCTAAAATGAAAATCTGTGCATTACTTTAGGATTATGAGGCTTTGTTTTTCTTATACAAAAGTGTTCATGGAATACGTTGGAGTGATAATCTTAGTTTTGGATTATCCTTTCCTCCTGAAATTGTGTTTCTATTGTTTTTTTTGTCACACACAAAAATTTACCAAACAAAACATACAGAATCTGTCCAGATCTACACCCCCACAATGTGGAAGTGCCTATTCTAAGTAATTGACTTTTCAAGTTAACATTCTTGTTAAAAAGACAGTCAAATGAACTCTTGTTAAAAAGACAATCAAACGAACAACATAATTGGTATTTGGTTTATTAACGAACGATCATTATTAATCAATACATCAATGCCTTTCATTGTTATTAAAAAACTACATAGACAGATTTTATTCATATTTTGGCATGTGTGATTATTGCAAGTTTGTCATATAGTTGGACGATCACAAGTTAAACAAAGATACCCTATTGACTGAGTCAGTACATGTAAAGGGACGGATATGTACAAAAAGGGAAATGGCGGTCACACATCCCCCTATCATCTACCTGCCTTCCCTTTGGTTGCACCCCTAAACCAAACATAAACAACAAATGTTGTAGAGCATCGATGTGTATGGATTAGATAATTGCCATAACTTTACTCCATATGAGGATCCACATTCACCCATCAGAATGTCTTGAATTTGGATGATTAAGACAGGAACTACTTCTGAAGCCATACTTAAAGGGAGCCAAAAGCAATGTTGGGTCAAAATTTTGCAAATTCTATTAACTATTGAAATATATTCTATGGCATGGAAAAATATAGTCTGTAAATACAGACTTGAAATACATCAAAACACATTAAAACTTGTCCCTGGTCAATTTTGGTGACCCACCAAAATTGGTTTGTTTACAAACATTGCTGTCTTTAGGCTAAATAGCATGAGTTTTATGGAATTCAAGTAAAGTTCAAGTTAGATATAATAACTTTTACTGTACCAATGGCTACGATTAGACTCTTAGAATGTATTTTCATAGTTATTTGAGTTTGTAAAATTTTGTCATATTTTGACATGACATTGGTTTTGGCTCCCTTTAAGACAATAAATTTCATAAATTCGACAGGGCGACATTACCATTTCTCAAATTCGACAGGGTGACATCACTATTTCTTAAATTCGACAGAGCCACATGGGACCCCCCCCCCTCTCCCATCTACACCCCCACTATGGCCACGGTGATATTATTAATGCATTTTCATAGAAAGCAAATTAGCGGCCATATTTTCATTATTCATTGGGTTAATCAGGTGAGTGTTGGTTAGGGTCTTCTAACTATAGTGGTATTTGTTACCAATCAGCGGGTAATATTCCATGGATGACGCATTGCCAAGTCATAAGTGCCTCTTGTATTGTAACATCATTTTGATTGATTTTATGTAAAAAGCAGGCAATGAAATAAAGACAACCAATGGGGCGTCCTAGGGCTGCTGGATAGTTCATATGGGTCATTAACGCTGTGAGGTACTTGCTTTTGGGTTAAGGTTGTGTGAGAGACAAAGTTGTCTATCACTCGGCCTTACAGCACCCCTCTGCTGCCCCAGGTCTTATTATAGTATGTCACTTAATGTATCAAATTCTAATGAACCCTCTTCAATGTTATTCTGCAGTGAAGTCAATATATTTTTGGAAGATGGTATTGCTAATCACCAGACACTAATCAAATTTCAACTGATTAGTCTGATTAGTGTGAAAATAGGGCCCCTAGGAAACTTTTGTAATTAAATATGGTCCAAATTATTATCTAGGAATCACATTGTTTTTTAATCCTTTGTGAAAAACGTGAAGAAACATATAATGGCATAAAAATTCTGAAACAAACAGCACATTGGTCACCTTCTCATTTTCCAAAAGCTGAACATGCCAATGCATAAATAATCTAATCTAGTAACTGGCACCTCAAAAACAATTTGACAATTTGAGTGTAAAGTTTCTTCCAATTCTATTTAATTGCCTTATACTGGTTTTAAACATCATAACACTATTACTATATTGCACCTTGTTGACCGAAGAGAAAAAATATGGGGTAAAATCTATAAAGCCTTAGGCCATATAACAGCCATAATCACCAACATTTTACATGAATGCTTTTACAGTACTTATGTACATATGAATTACCTAGTGATTCAAACTTGAGTTATTCCTCTTCCTGATACTTTGTAGCACTTCTAGGATTCTATTCCATTTGCTTTTTATGCTTTTTCTAGCCTCCTTATTGTGAGCCTTCATTCGCTCGCTAGTCGTTTTCAGGAGTCCACTGGTAGAGGCTGAATGCAATTTGGCGAGAAGATCCTCAAAGCTGTCAAAGTAAATAATGTGTGGCCAGATGTACAGATCCATGAACTGCACCCAGAAACCAACACTCTCCAGCCTTTCATCATTCGGGTTAGGCAGTGAGAGCCTTCCTGGCATTTTATCACCCGCACTTCCATGGACAAGCCGAGAGACTGCTTTCAGTGTCCGGTCCTGGATAACTCCATGATCAACATGCCACCTTGGGAGTAACTCCTGGGATGGAGCAAATATCGGAATGTTCATTCGGTATATCTCAGTCATGCGCAGTGAGGAGGTCTGGTATGGGATCATTACAACCCCTAAATACTTGACTAAGGCCTCTGCTGAGTGGTCTAAATTATGCTGATTCATTGGGGTCAAGGTCAATGTGCTGTTCTGGGCAGCACTCAACCTTTTGAAGTTTTCAATGAACACCTCTTTAAATCTCTGGGACTTGATTGGAAAGAGGAGAAATTTGGAGTTACCCTTAGGTGTGTAGGTGTGAATGATGTGGGGACAGAGGGGTGGGAGAAGGACAGGGCCATAACCAGTGTAGAATCTGACATACTCAACATCATACTGACTGGTGGCTGCTATCACATTCTTGGGGTCTTTTGACATAGTCAGGAGGTTCTGAATCCACAAAGCCCACCGATCTGTACTCCAGCGACCGAACTCAAACCGAGTATCGATGATAACAATGAGACTCTTACCAAATGGCATGAAGAGTTCACACATGGCAGAGGGACGAATACATAAAAATGCATCTGTGGATGCAAACTGTCGATCACCTATGTACTCTGCATGGAATTTATGAGCGGTGTCATCTGGAAGATGTATTCCAGTTAATGCAGTGACACCGCGAATGTCAGTCGCGCAATCCCCGAATAAGGCACAGTGTGGAGAGAAACTTTTGTCAATGAAGTTCACACCAAGTGGTTCCAAGAAAAATTTGAGCTCATTGACAGCTACCACATGGTAGTCCTGTGACCAAAATGTCAAAGAGTACGGCGGATTGGACACATGGGGTTTCCGGAAGCAGGATGTGTCGTCCGGGTTGGACTTTGGGGCACATCGAGTGAGCTCTGAGGAGTCTGAGGTAGAATCATCAATCTTGTATGTTATGAAAGTCTCCAGCTCAAGATTTACTACAACTTTCACTGGTGGAGGTTTTTTGTTGATTTTATGAAGTAGATAATTATCCACTTCCACCTCTTCCAACCCATCTATTGGTCCAGGATCAGGATCACCTTTGTGCATGAACAAGTTGTAAGCAGCCTGGGCTTGAGCTTTGTAGAAGGCTTGAGGGATTTTTGTAATGTTAGACAATCTGTAAGGTTGTTCTATTCTGTATGAGATCCTTGGTTCAGGGTCCGGTCTCTTGGTGAACAGTATCCAAATGAAAAAGAAGCAGCAAACAGACAGGATTCCGGTCCACCGGACGAGTCCTGTCATACGTATGTAACGCATCTTGGAGTAGTAGGTTGGAGGTGTCGGATGGTTTTTCTTCTTCACATTTCTCTAGTGAGTAGCAGAAAGTCTTTGCATGTATTTTAATTCATGGTATTGCAGCTTCTATCTGGTCTAGAGGATGGATACTAAAAATTAGATAGTATTCATATCTCCAGTTTTCAGACTGGAACATCCTGATTCATCTCTGGCATTAGGACTTCCAAATTGCTGAAATAAAGGAAAGGGAAATGGTTAATCATGTTACTGAATTGCAAGTTGATATCATTACACAGATGCAATATTGATTTATGACTCCCTGTTTTCATGATGACAATATTACTATATACAATGTGGGGTACATGTACTCACTATATATTTTAATGATGAATAAACTGTCAATCTGCTATTCACATACATGTTAATTATTTCTGCCAGGTGTGACTCCCTTTTTTCCTGTCTTTTCAATTTTGCACCTGTTTGCCAGGGGAAGGTACATGATTCTGGCAAGGTGGAGGGGTCCAAATATTAGCTAAGTCCTCAAGCATTTAGAATTCACATGCAATATACTCATGCAAGATTTTCTTCACTTGGCATGTTTAAGTCCCAACCAAAGGGGGGAAGGACCCCCTTGACCCCCCCCTCCCCCAACTGGATCTACCCCTGCGTGCTAACATGGGGTAACCAGGGGCTGTAACCAGTGGGAACCACCTTTCCAACAAATCAATGTAAAATCAAAACAATACAGCGAATAATCAATTGTTACTCCTGTGGATAAAGAACCTCCGAAACAAGATTTGTTCAATTTTTGCCATGTTTTTCACTGGTTATAACTATGATAAAGGCCGATGTTGTCGTTTTGAATATACCACACATTACTAAGGGCTATGCCCAGCAAAAATATCAGAGGGGGTTTCTTAAAGACTGACTGGGTTCTGGGTAAATCTGAAGTGGTTCCAAATATATCTTAGTGGGTTCCATCTGACAATTCTGTCCAAATTTGTTATGCTACTAGTCAAGCAACCTACACTTATCAGTTATCGAAATCTAGCGGGGCACCAGACCACTCAAATCTCCCCTGGATACGGCATTGATCATGCACAGTGATTTAGCCTGCAGTAACCATACACTAATTATGAAGAAAGAGAGACTTGCATATAGAAAATTAAAGTTTTTTTTATTTTCGAGTTATGGAATTATATTCTTTTCACAGCAGATGGCAGAGCAACCCATTGTCCCAAAGAGTTTTAATTTCTTCGGTGCATACTATAAAATATCAAATCTAATATATTGAATTTTGAAGGTGTTAAATGTTGCAAGACCGCTAAGTTGCCTCCAAATTCAGCCCAAACGATATTGGTTCAAAAACAGACCAAACACCATGTAATAATAATTGCTAACCACCAATTGAGCCACCAATTGAGAGTTCCCTGATACTATAGCGGCCCAAGTTAGCCACCATAGACATATAAAGCATACATGTATATTATAGAAGATATCTATGACTAAGTGATTTATGTTACACATTCATGTTCACACACCCTAAATAACTGCCTTACGCCTTGGAGTAAATATTGCCAGAATCAGACTTAACAAACTAACAGAGTCCAGGGTGGTCTATAAATAGGACTTCCTACCAGTCACCTACCTCGTCTTGACCTACTGAAACTCCACTCCACTCCAGACAACACCACGGGGATGTTTTAACACTGGTACATTACATAGGGCGTCCCATTGGCGTCCCTACTGGCGTCCCGAGATGGTCACAGACAACACCCTCCTCCCCTCACCTACCCTCCAGGGTGGGATCAGACGCTACCCGGCGTCCCTGCCTCCTTCAGTACCCTTGTTACATGTCCTCTTGTTGTTGTCTTGGTTCTCTCCTGGCGTTAGGAGTGTACACATGACGAACGCGGGGCGGCGTCCGACGCCGACTGACCCAAAAGTCGTCTGCTGAGCGGGGGACGCCCGCGGGACTCCCGGGGAACGCGGGGAGGTGCAGGGGAATGTGCAGGAGGCGAGGAGAGGGGGTACTCTGTCAATAAACAAATAGATGAAGGGGGTACGCAATAAACAAATACTGTGAACGCGGAGTGTTAGACCGTAAAATGTAAATCTGACATAAAATGTAAATCAACGTAAAATGTAATTAGAATCAACGTAAAATGTAAATTCAACGTAAAATGAAAACCATGTCACCCTAAAATGTAAATATGAACCAACGTAAAATGTAACAAATCAACCTAAAATGTACATTCTTTTTAGCCCATGCAGGGGACCTAAAACAAGTTTGCTCCTTAAATGTAAATGAATTAAGGAATGTTAAGCGTAATTCCCTATAATTCTAGGGTTGGAAATTCCTTTCAGTTTCATACCAAATGAACCATCATTTATTCTTGTTATGTAGATATTTTCTCAGAGTAGAAAAACAAGAGTCATTCGATTTAGTTGTAATTATCAAATCACTTGTGCTCTTACTTCAATTTAGATACAGGGTATACTGGGCATAACGTTTCATGACAAGTCAGATTTTCAGTAACATGAATTTAAGATAGTATATAGAGATCAACAGGATTATTTTTCATGCATGACAGTACAGTCATATGTATTTACATTTTTGCATTTTAGGGCAGGTTTTGTGATTACGTTTTACGGCAATATGAGTTACATTTTACGTCATATCTACATTTTACGTCAATTTTATTTACATTTTAAGTTCAATTTCATTTTACGTGAGATTTACATTTTACGGTCTAACACGTGTTCTGAACGCGGGGTCTGAACCTAATGGACTAATCCCTGTCACCGCCATATTGTCCCCTCCCGTCAAAAATACTGTGAACGCATATATTTTCGCGCTGCTAATTTTTCGCCCACTAAGCAATGATTAGAATTCAGCGCATTTTTTAATTTCGCGCTTTTGATAGCTGTTTCTATTTGTTCTACAATATTGATTAATTTCACTCACGAAATACGCGGACATATGTACAGCACGAAAGTTAATAGGTTTACAGTATTTTATACACCCGAATAGAAACAATTGACAATGAAATAAACCGACAAACTTTCTACTCTATACATATAGCCTTTGTAGATGTGTTGTGGGCTATATGTGTAGTCAGGTCTTTGGATTGGGTAAAAATCTTTTATAGGAGCTCACTCAGCCACCATGTTGACATCCACACATACACTATTCTAATATAAACATAGGATATCATAAGGTATATATAAAATAGAACAATAATCATTCCGGATACCTTATAAAAAGTACCCCGTCGCATTCTTTCCCTATCCCAAAGAAATATTCCCCATACACCATCGCAACAACTCCCCACCCCCCCTCTGCCCCCTCAATATTAAAAAAAAAGAAAAAAAGAGGCCAGTTAAGGGACACTTTATTCATAAATCATTCATAAATCTAAGCAACCTGCATGGCCCAGGGGCGTTTTTTTTTTACTGCACCCCTAAACTACAAAAAGAGGGGAAAATGTTGCACGCGTATGCGCAAATGTACGCCATTTTAGTAGCAAATGCACACCGATTTAGTACTTAACCTTTATACTGATCCCCCTCTTTTGAAAATCCTGTTTGCGCCCCTTTGACCACCTTAATTTACGGTATTTATCACATCACGATTATAGAGGTAATAGGCAGAGGTGTGGTACGCATGGCTGAATGTGGTCCCACGTATGGGCGTAGACCCCTAAAATCGACATGGCGACATGGCCATTTCTTAAATTCGACATGGGGATTAGTGACATGAAGAAAAAAATGAAAGACATGCCATATGCTACTCTTTATATTCGAAATGCGATATGAGTTTTTTTTTTAGAAAAAAAAAATCATCATGAGACTACAAAGACAACTTTAATTTATATATTATGTTGAATATGTATTTCTTGAAACATATGTACAGTAATAACTGCTAATATGTAATTGCTATTGAAGAAACTAATGTTAAGATATTGCATTGTATAGTAGCATCGTCTGAGTACATGTGATGTCATCTAGGCTATGTTGGATAAGTAGGGCAAGCTGATAAGGTTCTGGTGAGGGGTGACTGCATGCATAAGCATTACTGTGTGACAGAGAGCCTAGATGATGTCACAGCCAAGTGAGATACGATTTGAGAGGTATTCACACTTTTAAGAAAAGATTATTTACCCTATTAATTTTACCCTATTTACTTTATCCATATATGCTGATTTAAATCTAATGATTTAAATCTTAATATTATTTACCCTATCCATAATAATTATGCTGATTTAAATCTAATGCTGCTTAACATATAAGGCAACTAAGTGATTTTTTTACTATATTTGGGATATATTTTTTTCCTTTGCGTTTCACCTTTAAACTCGACATCCGACATGGGGGACCCCCCCCCCCCCCCCCAATCTACACCCCTCCATGTGGGCGCACCGTGGACAATGGGTGCTCTGGGGGAGGGGTGCACCTCCGTGATCGACGCGCTTAGCTTTTCACTGATTAACCACGCATGTGGTATTAAGATAATTGAAAAATATGAATAAATGCACCTACGGTATCGCACGCACGATCATAACCTGCACTCATAACCCAGAAAGTAGGCGACTGTAACCGAATTACTCAATGTTAGAAATAGGGGGGGGATGTCGAAAATGAAAATCTTGAAGTTTTCCATGCGAGGAGCTCTAACGATATTCCGACATTCTGGCTTGATTGTAAATGCACGAGTACATATATATTTCGCGCACCTTGTAGCTAGATTCAAGAGGTATTTACAAGTAAACATAATTTCACGCTCTTGTTACCTAACGATAGACCTTTATGTGTTTCCTAATATGCTATAGCAACATTTTCGCCTGTGCCCTCCGGGGGTCGGAATTTTACATGGAATAAAACAACAATTTGACCGGAAATAGGGAAGATTACATAAGGGAGTTCCCTAAATCCCCCCTAAATCCGGTTACAGTAGGGTGATCAGCATCTACTTTGGGACAGTTGTACGTAATTACTCATAACTCTGCCATTTCATGGTCTTTTTTTTTTTTACATATTTTATATCAGATGAAAGGTGAATACCTTAGCTATCTAATAGTATAACTAACATTTTTTTAAAAAATCTTGAAATTGAAACTGAAAAAAGGGAAGGAAGTGACAAAATGAATATTATAACTTTTATTTTTTAACACACTTTTCTCACTAAAAAATGTCTCAATGGTTTTAAAACTTCTCAATCACGTCAAAAACATTCTTCACAAGGGAGTTTTTTTTTGATCATATAAAACATAAAACATGTGAAAAAATTCATTTCAATTCATTTCTACATTGAATAAAAAAGTAACTAGGACCTTAATCAAAATTTTGAGACACACGTCCATCGAGAAGAATGTTTTAAATTTATCAGAGAAGTTTCAAAACGATTGAGGCATTAATAATCGAGACATCCGTGTTCAAAAAATTAAAGTATAAAAATATTTATTTCAACTTTTCTTGTCCATCTCACAAAAAATATGGCCAGAAAGATACGATAAATGGCTATTTTTTGGTATATATTGTTTTAAAATATCTTCCATATTAAGAGAGATATGATCATTTTAGCTTGCACAGCATACAAAGGGCGCCGATCCCCCTACTCTAACTTAAAACCCAAGCACATCACCATCTTCATTAAAATACATCGGTAATGGCCAAGCAACCCAAGGGCAGGCTAAGTATTAAAATGGTGTGCATTTGCGTGTATGCATGCGTCATTTTCCCCTCTTTTTGTAGTTTAGGGGTCCCCCAAAAAGGGGGGGGGGGTCAGGACCCCCTGGACCCCCCCCCCCTCTGGACCCGCCCCTGCAACCTATAGTTATTTCCTATTCTATGTATTGGTTAAGTTAGTAACTTAGAGGTATGCAGTACTTGTTAAAAAAGAAAAAGAAATCCTGTTTAAAATTAAATATTTTATCCTGAAACGTCTCCAATTTCTCACACTCACAGAAAATACAAGTCTGTGTTTGACGTCACACATAAGAGACGTTATTTTCAAATTTCGAAATTCCAAATTAAAACCTAGAAATGTTATTTTTTATCCTAGGTCATTTTATGTATGATATCAAGCATTTTGGGACCGATTAAGAGAACCCAAGAAAATAAGATTATGATATTCATTCAATTTTCTATTTATCCCATCTGCTGTTTGTGACGTCACACACAGTAAAATGCACTGTACAAGGTGCAACAGTTGGCGTTGAGGCATTGTTCACTAGCAATCATAAAAGTGAGCATAAAATCATAAATATGACAGATAAAGACATAGGGATGGTTACTCCTTGGGTGGGTAGGATCACTGTGGGATGAACGGTCATGGACACTGGCTCCTCTCTTTAATGCAAGCCTTGCCCAACAAGAATCAAACGACCCACAATATAATATCGCCTTTACTCTTGCCTACATCGCATATTTTTTGATTTTATGTACTTCTTCACCCCAGAGAATTTTCAAGCATCGATATATTTTTCTTCAGAAGTACAATTTAGAATAAGAGAAAATCAAACAAGAAATTGAGACAGCTTATATAAAAATGACTATAGATTCCAGTTTGTGTGTATTCAGAAGTCACCTCCCCGCAGTCACTGCTCGGCAAACTGATCTCTGTGTAACAGGGGGAAATGGACCGTGACAGAGCCTTGAAAACCGCAGCTAGACGTGCCACCTGCCCCTTACCTTAGGTAAATGTGGGGGAAAAACAAACAGACATGCCACCTGCCTCCTACCTGAGGTGTATGTGGGGACATGACTACACATAGACTTGCCACCTGCCCCCTCCCTCAAGTATATGGGAAAATGACCAGACATAGACATATGCATGCCACCTGACTACACATCAACGTGCCACCTGCCCCATCACTGAAGTATATATGTGGGAAAATGACCACACATAGACTTGCCACCTGCCCTCTCCCTAAAGTATATATGGAAAAATGACCACATATAGATGTGCCACCTACCCCCTCCCTGAAGTATACATATATGTGGGAAGATGACCACATATAGATGTGCCACCTGCCCCCTCCCTGAAGTGTATGTGGGAAAATGAACACACATAGACGTGCCACCTTCCCCCTATCTGAGCTATATAGGAAAAAAGGGGGAACTGCCCCTCCCCCAACCATAAATGCACAACTTGATTTTCTTCAAAATTAAAGATCTGGTACTATCTGTTACCACTTTACATAAATATGTCGGAAAATGAACACGCATAGTCATGCCACTGTCCCCTCCCTGAAGTATATACGGGAAAATAACCATAGATAGATGTGTCACCTGCCCCATTCCTGAGATATATATGTGGGAAAACGACTACACATATATGTGCCACCTACCCCTGTTTTGGAATAGGCCTACACGTAGACACCCCTCTCTGATATGTAAAAATGGGAAAAGGTCTCGACAGGTAGACCAATTTATCTCTCAGATGAGGGAAAAAGACAAAACTCAAATCTTCTTTATTTGATTTTTAAATTTAAATATGTAATTGTAATATGGAGGGTGTTGGGTGGTTTTGCCGTTTTTCTATATCTAAAAACCAATGTACAAAAACAAACATATAATATATGTATATATATATAATATATATAAACATATTATGTTTATCTAAGTATGACCATATCGAAATGCCAATTTATAGACTCACCAACCATTGCAAAAGGAAAAGTTGGTTAAGGAGCAATTCTACCATAATATGCGAAGGTCCTTGAGCAGGTTTGTGATAAGGTCAAGTAGATACATTCCAAAGAAAGGGTTGTAGATGTGGGGTCCCCATGTCGCTCTGTCGAATTTAAGAAAACCTCATGTCGCATGTCCCTGAGGCCTAAAAATGGCATGTCCCCCTGTGGCTATAAGGGGTCTACACACATAAAGATTTGAACTCCCTGCTACCAAGTAAACAAAGAGGGTAACACAAAAACTAAACGAAACATGTTTCTGGTTTAATTTTATTGGCTTTTTGATGTACTCTGTGGAGCTACGTATTTTTCATTCAGCAATGCAGGCATTTGATTTCCATTTAATTTATATAAAAAAATGTTGCACTGATGGACATGTCTCATTTATTTTTATTTTGTATAATACATTCCTGTATTATAATGGCTGCCAAATTACACATCATGAGTTTATTCCATACAATGCCACATTGCCTATGGTTGCTGGTACACTTTATACTTTAACACCTACCATCATTTCTCAGTGGAGCAGTGCTGTCACCTGTGCATTTTAACTAAAAGCTATACATAAATTTCAAAGAGTAGTCCTTTGCTTTCAACTTTTACAATTGAATCGATTTTGAAAGATATGAGCAACCAATGAAAGATAAGCACAACATGCAAGTATTATGACTATTATATTGTATTTAACTATGACTGCCTGGCATTGTATTTTTCAAATATGAATTTAGTTATTGAATATCCTCTACAAATAGGCCTAGTTATATACCTTATGTACTTATTGCCACTTCCCAGGGGGACCACGCACCTACGAATACATCTTGTACATTATACTTTACATTATAATGCAGTTTTTAACACCAAACTTCATTCTGTAATGCCCAAATACACCAATCTTGAGAATAGAAGAATTAAGGCGACTCCCTTGAATAACAGGTACAATATTCAAACTCTAGGTGAATATAATAGGCAACTCCTATTAGGTCTCTCATTTCAACCTTAAAGATAAAACCAATGAAATTGTTATGTTGTTCTGATATTTGTTGAAATTCTTGCATATTAAAGCCACATACACTGAGTATCCTGGAATAAATATTTCATGTTGTTATTGTTCCAACTCATTGATCATTTCCTGGTGGATTTTCATACAAGTCTCCTGAATTAGGAGTTGGATTAACGTGGCTATTTTGAGGCCCTTTAGCTATTGCTTTCATGACAAACCCTCTGTCATGAACATGAGAATATTCACTATCCGTTGATCGCTGACTACCATAGACCTCAAGATAGTCAGAGTTCACAGAACTTCCACTATACACCTGCAGGTAGTCAGAAGAAATGACATCGGGCCTGTTGGGTTGGGGGTTGGCAACTGGGTTTGTGCTTGTAGTCTGTATGTGAGCGATGGTTGTATCATTGTCTGAGGACCTTCGTGAATAACGAATGGCAAGGCCAGTTAAGCAGACACATAACAACAAAACTGCAATTATTCCCAAAACAATTCCAATGATAGCCAGCACAGGGAATACTGGAGATGGTGTGGGGAGCTCTAGAAAGATATACAAACACTGTTAAGGGAATAGTACTTTTATGTATATGTCCCCCTCATTTATATCATCATCAAGGCACGTCAAACTGGGTGTAAGAATTAAGGCCCACATTTTGAAGCCCTAGGGTAGAATTTGGTCAGGGGTCATTTCATGGAGAAAACTAAGTTGTAAGAAAGGACAAAATGAAATTGTATAACTTTTGTCTGATAGGGTAACTGTTAAAGCATAAGGAAAAAGGGTAATTTCCTGACCAAAATCACTTCCAACAGACACCAAATCTGTGTATAAATTTTAACTGACGAGACACCACCGTTTTCAAATTCCCTCATGTATTGGTTGAATGGCCAGGAATGATGGCTGAAAATTGTCTTATTAACAGAGCACACGCCTCAACAGCCTGTTTGGAATTACAATTTAACACTACATGTAAGTATGATCATAAACACACAATTTCTTTTCTTTTGATTAAATAGGGAAGATTAGATATGAACTTGAAATACATTTTTCAAAATAAGAAAGAAATGAAAATATGATGCTTCTTTTCACTTGTGCGAATTAAACATAGGGGCCTTCCATTAAGAATGCACACACATTTAAAAAGATTTCACACCCCCCACCCCTTGAGGCAAAGTACGCCTTGGATTTGTACAAAAATGTACGCAAAAAAAAAAAAATCACAGACCCCCTCCCCCCTTTGGTGCATACGTACTTAATGGAAGGCCCCATAGAGAAAGGGTTAAATGAATATTGTCACTATTATTCTCTGCATTGCATTCATTCTGTGCATTGATTGTTTAATGAAATATTCATAGAGAGTAGATGTATTGGATTAAATGGTCAACTGAGTCCGAAGGTTAGAAGTGAAATTTCATTTGCTGTATTACAAGTTCTTAGAAATTCATTTTTTTCTGAAATATTCAACCTATACCTGATTTTGTAGTACTGATTTGAGTAGGCTGCAATTCCTCTGATTTTGAACTGTTAGTATTATCACAGAATGTGCCGTTAAAGCCGGGCTGGCAGGTACAGATGGGTTCCCCTGATGGGGACTCGCATACTCCTCCATTCTGACAAGGGTTGGGATAACAATAATTATCCAGAGGAGCTGTAAAGAAATTGGATATAAAAAGAATTTGGTAAGAATCCAAACCGAGGTGGTGACAGGACACTTACCCCCCTGACACTTACCCCCCGACACTTACCCCCAGACACTTACCCCCTGGACATTCACCCCCTGGACACTTACCCACTAGGACACATACTCCCTAGGACACATATCCCCTAGGACGATTACCCCCTAGACGATTACCCCCTAGGACACCTACCCCCCAACCTTGGACAACCCAGTCCAATGATGTTTTGACACTTCCCCATCTACTAACTGTTGAGTAGGGACGAGTTAGCCTTTTAGGTATGAATCCTAGACTTCTGTTAGAAGAGAGGGATATTTATTTAGTTTGCTTTCCATTAGAAAGGTTAAGTTCTTACCACATAAATTCCTCTACATTATAAGCCAAGGTTCAGGGGGTAAATGTCCGGGGGGTAAGTGTCCAAGGGGGGTAGGTGTCCAGGGGGTAAGTGTCCAAGGGGTAAGTGTCCTAGGGGGTATGTTTCCTAGGGGGTAAGTGTCTGGGGGGTAAGTGTCTGGGGGTAAGTGTCCAGGGGTATATGTCCTAGAACTGTCTGAGACTAAAGTTATGAAGTTATGAAGTTATAAAGTTATAAAGTTATCCCTGGCATACCAGGGATGGATTTATGAAAGTGTCCCATCTATTTGACTCATTTGTTCAAAGGCCACTAGGCACTGTAAATATTTACAATAGGGTTTCCCCATTTACAAAATCTTTGGATAATATCCATTCAAATATAAATAAAAGATATACTGATTAAATAGTATCATTTTAGTAATGCATGATTTTACTGTGATATAAACACTTACCTCTGATGTCACACATGGGGTAAAATATGGCAAGTGCTGATTCTCCACTGTATGCTAATACACTATCAATAAACTTTGCCGCCTCTGGGCCACAAGAGTTGTTGACATTTATCGCCAAACAGGCTCGAAAATGTTGCACTGTGCTAGTCAAAACCAAATGACAAACATGATCATTAATTCTTTTGTTTGTCATTTTTCACAATAACGATTACTGTACTGAAGATGTAAAAAACAAGCAGAATCAGTGTTGTACAGCATTTTCTACCAATAAATCAATTGCAATCTATTCTTTCGCTGACCAGACCAATATTTTTCAGGACAAAGCCTCCCAGATGAAGATACACATTTCCTGCCTTTTAATATGTGCAGCCTAATCGTGGCATTTTCCTTGTTGAAAACATGTAATGACAAACGTGAAGTACATATTTTTCAGTTATGATATAACACATGTGCCGGGCATCTGACCAACTAGTAATCCTTTTTTGTTTACTTAAGTACTTAAGGTCGGAAGCCTAATTGGGCCCATGAGGGGTGGGTCCCACCAGGCCCTACTTTCACCGTTATCAATAACGGGGAATAAACTGAATATATATCCCTCTCTTCTGATAGATCTTTGGGATTCATACCTAAAAGGCTAACTCGTCTTGATTCCACAGTTTTTAAGGGGGAGGAAACTAAATATGATATTATATCACTCTCTTCTGTTAGGTCACAGTTTGTAATGGGGAGGAAACTAAACATATATCCCTCTCTTCTGATAGATCTTAAAGATTCATACCTAAAAGGCTAACTTGTCCCTATTCCACGATTGTAAGGGGGAGGAAAATAAATATGTCCCTCTCTTCTGATAGATCTTTAAGGTTCATACCAAAAAGGCTAACTTGTACCCATTCCACACTTTGTAAGGGGGAGGAAACTAAACCCTCTCTTCTGATAGATCTTGAGGATTCATACCTAAAAGGTTAACTCGTCCCTATTCCTAGTCCCTAACTAAATATGCATCTTAAATTCAGTATATATATATGCTTAAAATTAACATGGTCAAGCGTCCTAAAGTAAACATGGGGGGATTAGCCATTGGTCAGATGCGGGCAACCCACATAACACACATTGGAAATGTATCAACACCACCTAAACATGCAGTTTTCCTCATTCAAAAGAATTGATCCAATGGTAAATGTGAAAAACTTGTACTCAAGAATTCAGAACTATAATATATCATAAAGCAATTAGATGGGATTATACATAAAAGAAGCAAAGTTCACCACTTACTTGCAGAAATCTCCACTGATAAAGGTTTGTCTTGACTCATTCCTGAATATCTCCCCGCATGCAACTATTTTTGAAGAAGGGAGTGGACTTTCCAAGCATTTTCCATGAATGTTGTATGCTAAAACACACACATTACTGATTAAAAAGACAGTCTATGAATATGGACTGGACATTCTGTATTTTGGTTTGTATCCCATCGAGCTGCCCCGGTTTCATCACCTGCACTGTTGTTGAGTGGTACTATATATACAGGGATGGTTTGTATTGACAGGCTGTATGTACTGCTCATTGTTTTCATGGTTTTCAACATTATCCTTTATTTTGTATTGGTGATAAAATATAGAAGAACCTTTGGGGTCACCATGGGTAGCCGTATGACCCATGGGAATCATACTTACCTTGAGTTTCACCCTCAGTTCATGACAATACCCTTGGGCACTCCCCCATGGTTCTTCTCATTATAATATTCAAATTTGCAGAAATTGTGAAAAACTGCAATTCTTTTGGTTTCCTTTAAAAGAGAGAAACATGGACTCCATACCTTGGACTGCTCTCTCTGAGCAAACATACTCCAGGAGGTTGAGGGCTGCCCCAGCACCAGTGGCCACTACAATCTGCCTTACACTGGCCTCACAGGACTGAACCACTTCTGTGACACAGGTCCTGATTGGGGGATAGATGTCTCTGAAAAGGATAAAGAAAGACAGTCATAAACTACTACATTTTTCTTAGAGTGCAGAGTTTCACAAAAATTGAAATAATTTGAATCAGGTTTAATTTCCTGGAGCTGTCGCGACTTTACAGATGTACCCTAAGTATCAACACTCAACCAAAAATTAACCATTAAGCCTAGAGCTGAGGGTTATAGCAGCAAAAAGCCATGTTGCTAGTGTTGCTAATAGAATAATGATAAAAATATTCTCACCATTTATTAGACTTAGTAGGGAGCTTTGTATACTTTGTATCTAAAAACCGTTGTGTTGCCCTGTCAATTCTAAAAATGCCCATGTCCCTTACAAGCCCATGCCCCATGTTGATGTTAAGAATTGCCCATGCTGCCTTGTTGATTTTAAGCAAAGCCCATGATCCCCTGTTGATTTCAGGGGTCTATATCCAAAATGTGGCATAGGTGATCCTTTTGTGTGGAGGGACATTACCTTTAATATAATGAAAATAAAAGCTGTCACGAATGGCACTAAACACGAGTATAACTGACTCGTAGATATGATGCTATTTTACCTGCAGTTTTCCTCAGGGTTTTCTAGGTTAATAAAGCGTCCGTTAGTGAAGAGGACATCTGTTCTGCCATGGGCACACCTGATCAGCTCGTCTGAGGTACATGCCTTCTGGGCCAGTAGTCTCTCTGCCAGGTTTATAGAGGAAATACCCATCAATATTACTCAAAAGGCTGAAAAAGGATGCGTTCACAGTGGCGTACCCAGGGGGATCTGAGGGTGTCTGGAACCCCCACCCCCCCAATCAGATTTCTCTAAGGTAATAATTAAAGTACGAATAATATCATAAGAAAATTATCCTCGGTTTTGCATGAAACCCTCTTGGTTTACCTGGAACCCCAACAGATTTGAGGGCTGGGTACGCCCCTGGTTCAGATAATTTAGATTGAAAAGATTAGGTATGTAGGTTGATTTTTATTTTGTTTTGATTATTTGTACTTACACGCATGGACTTGACAGAGCTGAAATTAATGTCTTTTTTTTTACCATAGAGATACATATCTTATGCATGTATATGTTTTTACTCAAAACATCCTCTAAATAATGGGGTTGGGTGGTCTAGTTGGTTGCTGGCCCGGGTTCAATCCCAGCTGATGCCGGTTACCTTGCCATCATTTTCACCCCTATGGATTCGGTCATGACAAATTAAGTCATCAAAAGATGTGAGTTGGTCCTGATGAAAAATTGTTGAGTGGACCTGAAACTCCAGCAATCATCAACATCCTCTAAATAATTTCTAGTATCTGAAATACACATGTACTGGTCATGGTTGATGCTGTTTTAGGTTATTTTGGTCAATTCCATTGGAGTTTGGCGATTATGAAAAATCTTTTGAAAAAGAATTAGGGTAGGGTAGAGGTTTTGCTGTTTAATTGGTCATGAGACCCTCTCTTTAAAGTCATGAGAAAGTGGGGATGTGTAAAGGGGAGGGGGACATGGGTTGGTTCTCTTGAACACTACTCACGCCATAAACTAATACAAAGAATAATATGATGATGTTCCTGACCCGATAACCCCATTTAATTCAAAAAGTAAAAAACTTATCATGAACATTATGTGGGGTTAAATAAGATTTGGCTGTCAAACTAAACACAAGGTCTATCGAAGTAAGAAATATGTAGTACATAGTTACCAATTGACAGCAAGAGTACAAGTGTACAGATCTTGAGTCTCCCGGAAATGTCTTCATTCGCCATACTATCGTCCTAGAATATACCAAAAACTCCAACATGAAGACTGAGTCCGAAGTTGTTTGTATGCCTGTCTGCCATGCTCTACTTAACACACAGTAAAGTTGGTATTACGCTTTACGACTCGGGCTGCCATATCAGTGCAATAAGATGAAATTACATACTATTCACATGCAGGAGTGATATAATTATTAGAAATTGACAATTTGGAGCATCTCACCTGTGTATAACAAAGAATTTCATTCATGATATGTGAGACTTCTGTGTGACATTGTCATATTGCGGCTCAAGTTGTGAAGTGTGATACCACCTTCACACATTTCTCGTGAGGTGGGGGACTTACATTCTGAGTGCGGGTCTTGATCGGGGCCCCATGTTGCTCGTCGAATTTAAGAAATAGCCATGTCACCTGTCCTTATATTTTAAAATTTTCTGTCCCTGTCACTAAGCTCCATGTCGCCTGTCGATTTTAAGAATAAGCTATGTCGCTGTGTCAAATTTAAGAATGGGCCATGTAATATGTAACTTAACCAAAAACAGCTGTGTCACTGTGTCAAATTTAGGATTCTAGACCCAGCTGAATCACTGCAACTCAAATAGAATGAATAGTAGTCAGATGTTGACCTTTCTCAAAACCCTTTACTTCAGTCCTGTGATAAATTTACTACCCTTCTCCGTCTGACTTTTACCTTCCTTCTTTTAAAACCAGATTGCTTCCAATCTTCACCAAGCCCCTTTTCTTTTTGGTATTCTGGTATTTTAGTTTTCAAGTATTCTGGTATTTTCAATTCTTTTTTTTTATCATTTTTTTCATGATCTTTCCTAAGGGAGTATTGATATAACAAAGGGATAGTTGGATAAATAAAAAATGAAATATTCAATGTGATATGAAAACTGCCTGGTGCTTGGGAGTTTTATCATTTTTCTATATCAAAAAGCCAAAGTACACAAACATGTATACATTTATTTAGGTATGGAAATATGGTAGTGCCACTTTATACGCTCACGAACCAGAGCAAAGGAAGAACTACCTCAGGAGGCATTCCACCAGACATGCGAAGATCATCGAGTAAATTTTAGATCACTTTGGGAGCAACTTTGTGACAAAGGGTCAAGTAGATACATGCCAGGTGCACCCCATACACCTACTTTCTGCTTATTCAAGAGGAAGAGGAAGAGGAAGGTACACTGTTAAAATGGTGTTTAGAATTTAAATGTGTTAAGGGCATAAACATGTTTATAATCTAAATACATTAAACCATATCTGTTTAAAACCTAAACACTTGTAACTTCTAAACATGTGTTGGGTTAACTATGCTTATAATCTAAACGCATCATTAGTTGTGTTTAAAAGCTAAACACTTGTAACCTCTAGCCTTGTTTTGAATGGGATATGTTTAGAATCTAAACACATAATATCAATTGTATACTATGGAAAAGCAAAATGGACACTTTGGGATTAGAACCCACATTATTTACATTCAAGGTAGAAGCCTAACCAACTGAGCTAACTTGGACTGCATGCAGTGCACACTGGCATAGTCAGCACCAATGAGTAGGATCAGTACTACTATACAGGTGATCAACATTAGACAGACATTAGGTCATTACTTTCCTACCCCTACTTATTCAGTTAAGTAGCAAAGCTGGGCTGTGTCTACCTACAGGCCTCCATAGCTCAGTGGTAGAGCATAGGCTTCATATGTAAGGGGCCCCGGGTTCAAATGTCGGCTACTGAAGTTACCAAAATACTACTATGAAGTAGTTGTACTATTAGTGGTTTGCCACATGCCCTCCATATTTTTGTCCATGATTGGTAAAATAGTTTTTTCATACACTTAAGAATTTGGAACTTTGTGATTAAAAATGTTAGATTTTTAAGTTTTTGTAGCGTCATTAAGATAATCACTTCATTGGCCTGCTATTCTAGGTATGGTCAACCAACCAGAACACCCCTAAAACATTTGCAAAATGTTTTAAAACACCTTTTTAGTAGGATTAACATGTAGACACCTTTTTAGTACAAGAACTTTATCAGCTATACCCCTAAAGGTTTTACCTCCAACAATCAAACAATCCATACAAGGCTAAACCAAGAAGGAAGGCCATATGTGGTTATTGGCTCAATGATCCTGTAGTGTGATTACAGGAAAAATAAAACTTTCAATGCTGTTAACATTACATCTGGTGTAAACTGAAGGGCATAGTACCATAGCAGTGTTTTACATGTAAGATCTACGTGGTTTTTTTTTACACACTACGGTATAGTATTGTTAAATTTAAAATGGTTTTCATCCTTAAGAATGAAAGTACACTGTACATATTACGGTATATTACTGTTTAACTTAACACTTAACCCTAAACACCTTGAAGACCTAAATGCTTTATAGATAAACACCTAAACATCATAGTTTTCTAAACACTTAACAGCTAAACATAAAAAAAGCATAAGCATTTTGATTCTAAACACCTTGAGGACCTAAACAATTCATGGTTAAACAGCTAAACATCACACATTTCTAAACACTTTACCTTAAACACCGATAATTCTAAACATGTTTAGGGAAATAAAGTGTTCCAAAACTGGATGCACCGAAGTGTTTAGGAAAATGTTTAGGTTCTAAACACTTGTTTTAACAGTGTATAGCCTCTTCTTCTTTAAGAGCAAACATTCTCCCTGTTATATCTTACATGAGGCTTGAAAGGTGAGGTTTTCTTCTTGACACATGAGGTTTAGTATTGATGTATACCACCAAGGGGTGCATGTATGTCCTCTTTTACTTGAAGCGAAATCCTTCATCAAATGAGCCAAACGTAAGTATAACAGGGAGTAAAAGGTGTGCTTCAAGAGGATGAGGGGAAACCTTTCTCTTCTCCTTAAAGAGAAAGAGTCTAGGTGTTTGGGGTGCACCGGCAAAGAATTGAAACCCTACTGCTCAGCAAACAAAAGAAAAATGCAACAACGCAACATGTTCATGGTTTAAATGACAAACAGAAAAAAACTATTCTGATGTACTGAGTGGAGCTTTGTATTTGCTGTCAGTTTATTACTACTTCATTTATAATTCATATTCCATTGATAGACATGACGCATTTATTTTTATTTTGTATGGTGCATTCCTTTATTATCTCTATATTATATATTATGAGTTTATTTTACATAGTGCGACACTCCTTCTGGGACACCATTGATTTAATACATTCAAAAGGTTATAAGTATTCCATTGCATTTATTAATTTAACACATTCAGAGAGTGAGAAGTATTAACTTGCATTTAACTTTACAAATGTATCTATGGAGAAAATTGTGATTAACCAATGTAGGTTAAAGGGAGCCAAAAGCAATGTTGCGTCAAAATATGACAAAATTTTGCAAATTCAAATTATTATGAAAATACATTCTAATGGTCTAACTTTAGCCATTGGTACAGTATAAATCATGATAACTAGCTTTAATTTCACTTAAATTCCATAATACTCATGCCATTAATGCCAGAAAACAGTAATGTTTGTAAACAAACCAATTTTGATGGGTCACCAAAATTGACCTGCGATGAGTTTTCAGCTATTTTAATGTAGTTAAAGTCTGTATTCACAGTCTATATTTTACCACAGGCCTAGGCTATGGCCACAGAATATGTTTCAATAGTTAACAGAATTTGCAAAATTTTGATCCCACATTGCTTTTGGCTCCCTTTAAAAGATTAATACAAATAGTATATAGATTAAATTGTATTTAACAGAGACTGGCATATATTTTTCAAATATAGATATATTTTTTTATATACATTTATGGCCGCTTCTCAGAGGACCACATATCTATGATTACATCTTATACAGTATACTTTACATTGCAAAGTAGCACCAAACATCATGCCGTAATGCCTAAATACACCAATCTTAAAGGAAACCTTGCACATTTACCGGATCGATGCGTGATTATTAAATTTGCTATGAATAGGAAATAACAAGTAACAAGTGATTAAGTTTGGACATATATAAATATGGGAAATATTTATTAATCCTCCTATTACAACAAGCTAAAAATTTAAAATCAGAGATGTGAGCAGGTCGGTGGTGTGGGAGCAACTGAATTCTAACGGTCAGCATCCCAATTTATATAGTCACATGTCAACAGATCTGCGTAACCACGGATACAGAATGGTTACGTCACTCGCCTGCTCCCGGAAATAACAATTTTAAGGTCTCGGAACCCAAAATATTACATTTACCGGATCGATGCGTGATTATTAAATTTGCTATGAATAGGAAATAACAAGTAACAAGTGATTAAGTTTGGACATATATAAATAT
The DNA here is from genome assembly GCA_936440205.1 of Lepidonotus clava. NCBI lineage: Eukaryota > Metazoa > Annelida > Polychaeta > Phyllodocida > Polynoidae > Lepidonotus > Lepidonotus clava. Next base: position 50,084,624 of record OW387139.1, on the reverse strand, counting down.
GGGAAATATTTATTAATCCCAAACCCTCCAAACTAATCACCTAACGTAGTGAATATAATCTTTGTTGTTCAGCCTTCTCAACTACTGAAGGTTTAATGTATTTATAGATACAATCTGAGGCCCAATTGCCTCGCTCCTTAATAAAAGTTATAGGAGCACCTAAGTTATATAAATGTGTAGTTCCACCCCTTCTAAGAGAGTGAGTTGAAAAATTTCCCTTAATTTTTGATTTAATTAAGAGTTTTTTAAACAACCTATTAAAATCTGAATAAGACAGATATCTAACATTTTTTGTTGAGAAAAGTGGTGAAGACTTCTTCTCTGGAAAAGTCTTATACAAGAACTCTAACCAATACACTGGGCACAAAGCCTTATTACTACTCCTGTTTACTGGAATAGTGTGAACTACATCTTTAGTAGTCTTTGAGGTTATCACCTTGACAACCATACCCCATTTATTAAATTTTACATGTTCTCGCAATAACATGTGAGTGGATTTTACAGCATGGCCCACTCTCAAAAGTGTGTTAAACAAGAAGATAATTACTATCCAGACTATCAGCCATTTTTCTGAATTAAATTTTACCTTCCTATACATCGACTCTAAATGTGAACTTGTAATTGGATCCTTGATGTCCAATTTAACATTTTCAGTATTTTTTATACCCTTTATTGTCATTTTTAAGTGCTTATTAGACCAATCCAGAACAGGAAGGCCTTTGACATTATGAAAGAAGATAACCGCCTGATAATAGTTGATAATTGAAGAGGATTTCATTTTAGATGAAAGATAGGTTACATATTGGCAGGCTTGCTTAGAGTTTATATTATAAATAGGCCAATTAAATTTCTTACAGACCTTCTTGTAGCAAGCCCACTGTTTCCTCCTCAATTTTAAAGTGTTACTCGACACGGCGGCTCTCCTCAGCACTTTTGCCCTCATTTTTAAGGCCTCTTTCTCTGCAAAATTTAAAAATTTTATTAATGCAGCACAAATTAGAACCTTCAAGACATTTTCTGGCCTCCCCCTCAGATTTTATATATAAAATTCTAGACAACGTGTCAGCCACAAGGTTATTTTTTGTGTTGATGTAATGGGGGACCAGGCGAATTTGATATATTTTGCATACCCAAAATAATTCCCTTAACCATGACATACATGTTGGGTTTGAGCTCACCCCCTTTTTGACCATATAGAACACTTGAGTATTGTCAGTAAAAATATTTACACTATGGCCTCTTAAGTCATCTACCCATAACTTTACACCGATCAGAATAGGCCATAATTCTAATTCATTAATATTGCCTTTATCATTAATGTCACAGGTTGGGGGACCCATTATATGAGAACATTCTGACTTTTCTAGGCTAATTTGCTCATCCCAGGATCCTGCAATCCAGTCTTGGCCCCTGTATATGGCATAGCCCTTGAGAGAGGAATCTGACACTAGGGGGAGGTGGTACTCTTTGTAAACTATTTTTCTCCGACCATTGAAATTTTCGCAGAAATTTCTCCACCATTTTAAGTCGTCCCTAGCGGCCTGTCCTATTTTAATTGCCTTTAAATTATTATTTAGGAGGACTTTGTACAGGTTAAATATTCTTCTGCAATATACATTTCCCCCTGAGACTACATGGGCGCAATGAGATAATAATCCTCCCAGGCTTTCTAACTCCTTCTTTGCAATTGTGGCTTTGCTTGAATATTTATCTAACAAGCATTTAAGTTTCTCTAGCTTATCTGATGGTAATCTAAGCTCCATTTCCAGTGAGTCTATATCTAAGCCCAGATACCTACATACTTGCGAAGGCGGGGTGACTTTCCCCCATGAAATATAAAAACCTAAATATCTCAGCGTTTGAATTACCAAATTCTGTGCCCTTTCTGCCTCTTCATAGGATTCAGCTACTACAATAAAGTCATCCAAATAATTTACTACTTGTAAATTATAGATATCTGTTAATATGCTGTAAACAAATTCTGATATTTGGTTAAAGTACATTGGACCTAGGCGCAGACCGAATGCCAGCCTGTTATCTTGAATATATACTTCTTGGCCCTCTATCTCCCATCTGAGCCCCATATATTTTCTATGCTCTGGGAAAATGGGTACTGCTCTATATGCTGATTTTATATCAACTACACCCATGTAGTCCCCCTGTTGTAGAATAGATAATACATTTTCCACACTTTTATATTGGAATTCTTCTATTATTTCCTCACAAAAATTATTAACAGAAATGTCCTTTGGCATGCTGCAATCTATGATAGGCCTAACTCCCCCATCTGGTTTTGGGACAGCCCCCAAACTATGAATACAGTCCGGTTTATCATAAACTATTTCCAAGTAGCCTTCAGATAATTCTCTACGAATTATTTTATCCATTTTTTCAAAGTTTTCACTCTCGTACACAGATTTGTAATTTCTGCAGTCGTAAATTAACCTGTTTTTTTCAGCACTATTATCTACAATCTTAAACCCTTCGGTTATTGAGTTAACCATATCTCTGTATTTTTCTTTACATTCTGCTGATCCCAGAGATAAAATATATTTAAAGCGACATGGTTTAAGTTGGGCTAATGCACTGTCAATAAAAAATTCGCACCGGCAGATGCCTTGCGCGCATTCCTCATAGACACGTACTAACCTTCCCGAAGCTGAAGTGGACGAAAAAATTATTTTTTCTGAATAATTCTCGTAAACCAACTTTTCAAGTGAATTTCCAAATAAGTCGCATACCGGCTTGTCCGGGGTGATCTCGTCTACACGAATATCACTATAAAAACTTGGATCATTAGCGAGATCCTTACCTTTTTCGCGAAAAAGATTGTTGCATAATGAATTTTTACTCGCGCTTCCCGCATCCGCCTGTGTACTTTTCGCCCCGCTAACCGTGACGTCATCAACTCTCGTACCGGCATTCCCCGCGAAGACGGGGTCAGGCGGAGTACGGCAGGCGTTTACGGATGCGCATTCTGATGCGTTATCATTCGCATTTTCGTCAAACTCCCGATTCACATTTTTTATTTTACTATCAAGATCACATAGGATTACCGTATCGGGACTACGGTGCTGTACTTTCACCGTAGGAGAAGGAAAACTACGGTCAAGAAAGCCTGGACACGACTGGCTTGCTAACCCCCGGGGCGTGACGTCATCGCTTTTAGATAAGTTCCCTGCGTTACGCAGATTGTTTTCAACGACAACTTGCAAACCAGATTTTGATTCCCCCTCCTATTTTTGGTCCTTCTTCGGGCTGTTACGATAACAATCCTTCTTTGCATGACCTGATTTTTCACAAATGATGCAGACACGGGACATGTTACACTTTCCCTGGCAGCCCTGGTCCGAGTTAAACCTAAAACAGATCTTGTCGTTCCCGCCTGTACCGGCGTTACGACGCTTCTTGTTTTCCCTGAAGGAAGACTTGCTGGCGCTAGCTTTGAAAGTATTCTCGAAGCTAAAATGAGAAAATATTTCCTCCTGATCTACAGCACCAAACTGTGTTACGCCTAGCCTATTGGCTCTCTCCCTTACCGCTTTGCCGTATTTGTTAAAAGTATCAAATGTGTACATTTTCTTGGTCGCCTTCTCAGTTAATACTTTTAAATGCTTTACAACTGGCGATGGATCTGCCTTTTCGACGATTAATTTCTCTACCGTCTTAACCCCTAATAAGAGGATATCCTCCACACACTTAGGCTCATCGCCTTTAGCAAAATATTTTTTCTGGACAAATTTCTTTGTGTGCTTTTTACCTTCCTCAGGGGGAGCGTTGTCCGAAGAGGAGGAAGAACACATGGCGCCCGATGATGAGGACGAGCTTGAACTGCGTAACACCTTCTTCTTTGCCTGCCGTTTCTTCTGACGTCTCGGCTTCACGTCTTCCCAGCCTGAAGAGGATTCATCATCAGATGACGGCTGAGCCGTCTTCCCGGCCGTCTCTTTCGCAGCCCCTGTCGTTGCCGCCTTCACAAGAATCTCGATGTTCTCCGACATCCTGGTGACCGTCTTCTCCAACTTGTCAATCCGCGCTCCCTGTTGCGCAAATAATTTCTCTCCCTTCAGACGAATCTGGGAAACGTCTTGGGCTGTACCCTGCTGCTCCTTCACATGCACACCCGCAGATTGTGCAACCTTGCACTTTTTGCCCGTTGGAGCGGCGTGGCGAATTTTGCAAACTCGGCAAAAATTAAACCCAGCCATACTCCTGACTTACGGAACTGCGTACCAATCTTCGTAACCTTCTGCACACAGGTAAGCAGGAACCTTCCTACTATAACCGCTTCCCCAGCCGGTCTTTACCAATCAGAGATGTGAGCAGGTCGGTGGTGTGGGAGCAACTGAATTCTAACGGTCAGCATCCCAATTTATATAGTCAACAGATCTGCGTAACCACGGATACAGAATGGTTACGTCACTCGCCTGCTCCCGGAAATAACAATTTTAAGGTCTCGGAACCCAAAATATTACATAACTACAGGATAGTTATTTTTCAATATATCTAATTCAGCAGGTTATTCACAACCTGCACTATCAATGTAAGGAAAACGGAATTTTTTTTTTAGTTTACACACAAATATTGAACACTAAAAAACATTTGTAAGGGAAATCACCCAATTTATGACGTAGCAAGGGGAGTTCTTGGGGAATCCTATCTACACTTAGAAGGGAATCCCCATCTCTGTAGAATTTGTAATAAGAGTTATGCTCTCTAACTAACAGTATATATATTTAACATAATGCAACTGATAATAAATTTAAATATATTTCCATGTACAACCAATCATTCATCAGGGAATTCCAAAATAACTTTAGAAGGAATTCCCATATCTGTGTCGTAGCAAGGGGAGTACTGAGCAGCCCAGCATTCAGGGAATTCCCAAAATTAAATTTCTTTCCTGAATAATTCCCTAAGACTTCAACATTTTCAAGTTTTTACTTTTGAAATATTTGTAGAATACTTAAGTCAAGTTGATTACACAAAAAAATAGCACATCATGAATTTATGTGCAAGCTTTCCTTTAAGAATAGAAGAATCAAGGGGACTCCCTTGAATCACAGGTACAATATTTAAACTCTAGGCAACTCTTAGGTCTTTCAGTTCAAGCTAAAAGATAAAACCCATGAAATTATTCTGTTGCACCTGTATTTGTTGAGATTCTTGCATATCTAAATAACATAAATTGAATATCATGGAATAAATATTTCATGTTGTTGTTGTTGTTAAAACTCTCATTGATCATCTCCATGTGGATTATCGGGTGCCTGGCAACTGACACCCCCAATAGATCACGTAAGCACTTAGGGTCAGTGGCCTCGGTCCTAATTGGGTGCATTAGGGGTCGGTTCCTACCAACTATTTTCCACAGTTTTTAATAATGGGGACTAAACCAAATATATATCCCTCTCTTCTGATAGTTCTTTAGGATTCATACCTAAAAGGCCAGCCCGTCCCTATTCCTAGTCACCATTATCCAACTATTATCCACAGTTTGCAATGGGGACTAAACTAAATATATATCTCTCTCTTCTGATAGTTCTTTATGATTCATACCTCGTCATAGTTTTTTAGTATATATCATATATATAATCTTAAATTCAACATGTGGGGTGGCCACCGGTTGAGCATCCCAAGGGGGATTACTGAGGGGTCAGTTGCCAGCACCCAAGATTATCATATATACCTTCCCCTGCTGGATTAGGATATGGATCAACATGGTTATCGTGAGCTTCTGGAGCCACGACTTTCGAGACAAACCCTCTGTCATGAACATAAGAATATTTACTATCCGTTAATCGCTGACTAACATAGATCTCCAGATAGTCAGAGTTCACGGAACTTCCACTACACACCTGTAGGTATTCAGAAGAAATGACATCAGGCCTGTTGGGTTGGGGGTTGGCAACTGGGTTTGTGCTTGTGTTCTGTACATTAGCGATGGTTGTATAATTGTCTGAGGACCTTCGTGAATGACGAATGGCAAGGCTAGTTAAGCTGGCACATAACAACAAAACTACCATTATTCCCAATACAATTCCAATGATGGCCAGTACAGGGATTCCTGGAAATGGTGTGGGGAGCTCTAGAAAGATATAAGAACACTGTTAAGGGTATGGTACACAAATATAAATGTGCCACTCATGACTATTATTCCCATGAAGTCAAGTGCAGGATACACATATAGGAATTTTGTGTTAGAGATAAATATAATGTGTCAGGTGTAAATGTAATGTGCTGTATGTGCCCCAGGCAGCTGCAGTGAACATAGCAGGCAATAACTAGTAGCACCCGAACGGGCCCTATACAAACTAAATGTAGATCAGGCTAGTATAGAGGTAAAAGCAGGTAGAACAAATGAGGTCAAGTCATTGCAAGAGTCATCATGGTAAGACTGGTAGGGCATGAGGACATTTTGTATTTCACCAGTATGAGGACATTGTGTAAAACCATTTACTTTGATAAAGACCTCAAGACCCAGAAGAGGCTATCATATTAAAAAGATTTAACCTTGTGAACAAGAATCTTATAATGAAAATGATAATGGAATTAGAAGCTTTACTTGGGGGATAGCCTTTATATCTTTAGGTACTATGTATGTATAGGTAGCGGTCAGTATTTAAAGAACAAGACCCTATATTGAGGGGAGGAGTTAAGATCAGCCTTATTCAAGTACAGATGGAGCTAGATAGTGTGATCAAACAACAAAGGGTAGGCTCAAACAGGTAAATAAGCTGACTTAGGTGGATTGCAATCTGATGGAATAAACATAGAGAAAGGGAAAAATAGATATTGTCATGCTTATTCTCTATTGCATTCATTCTGAGCATTAATTGTTTGATAACATATTCATAGAGAGTAATTGGATTAAATGTTCAAGTGGGCTGATGGCTATAGCTTTGAAATTTCTTTTGGTGTTTTACAGGTTCTTAGAAAGTTTTTCAAAAGCCGCAACCTTTACCTGATTTTGTAATGTTTGTTTGAGTAGGCTGCATTTCATCTGATTTTGAATTATTGCTATTATCACAGAATGTGCCTTTAAAGCTGGGCTGGCAGGTACAGATGGGCTCCCCGGATGGGGACTCGCATACTTCTCCATTCTGACAAGGGTTTGGATAGCAATAATTATCAAGAGGAGCTGTGAAGAAAAGAAAATACACAATGAGTGATTCTGCAATAATATTCCAGTCTGAGGCCAAAGCTGTGAATTGCCTTAGGATCATCCCATCTGGCATACAAGGGATGGAGTTATAAGAGCGCATCATCCTTACAAATTTAATGCCCAATTTGGTTAAAGTAAAATTCCCGGGGCAATAGGTACTTTAAATGTTTACAATAGCATGTCCCCATTTCTGAAATCTTTGGACAAAATCCATTCAAATATGCATATATGATATATTGGTTCTAATATATTGATATGATTCAAAGGTATGACTTAAGTGATGTACCATTTTGCAGTGATGCCGGCACAACTTACCTCTGATGTCACACTTGGGATAAAAAATAGCAAGTGCTGATTCTCCACCGAATGCTGCTACACTATCAACAAACCTTGCCGCCTCTGGACCACAAGAGTTGTTGACATTTATGGCCAAACAAACGCGAAAATGTTGCACTGTGCTAGTCAAAAACAAATGACAATCATAATCATTAATTCTTCTATTTTTTATTTATCACAATAACAATTACTTTGCTGAAGTTGTAAAAAAAGAAGCAGAATCAGTGATGTACAGCATTTTCTACCAATAAATCAATTGCAATCTATTCTTTCGATGAAAATCTTTAATAACATTTCTTATCACCAGACCAATATTTCTCATGACAAAGCCTCCCACATGAAGGTAATATTTTCCTGCCTTTTAATGATCCCTTTTAATATGCACATGCTAATCATGGCATATTTTCTTGTAACAAACATGTATACATAATGACAAAGGAGAAATACGCATTTGTCAGTTATGTACATAAACATGCATTGGAAATGTATCAACACCACCTAAACATGCAGTTTTCCTTGTTCAAAAGAATTGATTCAACGGTAACATTTACTTAAGGATTCAGAACTATGATACATAAGATAGGATTATGGATAGAAGAAACAATGTTCACCACTTACTTGCAGAACATTGAGAAACTTCCAACTTCAGATGTTTGTATTACCTCATTCCTGAATTTCTCTACACATGCAACTATTTTTGAAGAAGGGAGTGGACTTTCCAAACATTTTCCATGGGTGTTGTATGCTAAAACACACCAATATTCATTACTAATTACAAACACAGTCTATGAATATGGACTGGACATTCTGTCTTTCGGCTCATGTGCCCTTGATCTGCCTGTTTTATCATCCGAGTGTTACATACGGGGTGGTGTGTATTGATAAGCTGTATGTACTACCATCGTTTTCATGGTTTTCATGTTGTTTGGATAATAAAACATAGAACCTTTGGGGCCATCCTTGGGTGGCTGTATGACCCATTTAACCTCATTTTGTAACTATCCCCAAGAATCCAGTAGGGTGGGTCCAGGGGATCTCGACCACCCCCCTTTTGGTTTGGAATTGCCAAAGAGAAAACAAACCCATCCATGTGAATGCACACTAATTCTCCCAACCACGGATAGCAAATTTCTTGGTTTGTACCTGCAGGTTAGCCTAGATCAGGTTGCATGCTGGGTAAAATGTTGACAAAACCCAAGGCTTTAGTTTAGAGATTTTCATAAATTTGATTATTATCTGTGGTTAAACATGCTGAAAAATTTGCACCCTTATTTTTCTAAAAGTGTATCCACATACACTTAATATTTTCTAAGCTGTTAAAAAAAATTACTCATCATTGTTTGATTTTTAACAATTATATGTTTATTTTCTATAGTTTTTACAGAGGTTTTGTCGACAAAATCAGCCCAAATTAGCCTGCAGGTGCTTAAAATACTGTAAATCAGCTATCCGTGGTAGGGTGAATTAGTACTTAGCCTATAGATCTATGTGGACCCCCTCCTTGTTGAAATCCTGTATCCACCATTACTATGGGATGTATGGCCACCCTCAGATACTCCCTGTGGTTCTCCTTATTATAGGGTCATTCCATGTCACTTCACCAAATTTCGGAGGGTCCCAAGCACTTCGTCTCAGATTTTCTTTAAACCCATAGAAATATTTTCCTAAACTATAAAATCTTGATATATTCTTTTAGAGTACTTATAGGACTAAGGATACCAAACATTTCAAGACTCCAACTGCATATTCAGTAGAGATATGGGCCCACAAAGTTGGCATCAAAATTAAGGACTCCTGTTTTGCTGCAAAATTTGGCCCAACCTTGGGTCACAAAAATTGAAATAATATTATCATCAAAGGTTTTGGGAATTTGATGTTCAAATTTGATATATTTTTTCTCAATGAAATGCATGGGACCCTCATTGAATTGACATGGCTGACCCTTATAGTATTCAAATTTGCAGAAATTGAGAAAAACTGCAATTCCTTTGGTTTCCTTTAAAAGAGAGAAACATGGACTGCCTACCTTGGACAGCTCTGTCTGAGCAAAGATACTTGAGTAGGTTGAGGGCTGCTCCAGCACTAGTGGCCACCACTATATGCCCTAAACTGGCTCCACAGGAATGTACCACATCTGTGAAGCAGGTCCTGATTGGGGGATAGATGTCTCTGAAGAAGAGCAAGGAAAAACAGTCATAAACCACTAAATTTGTTAAAGTTGTTCTTAGATTGCAGAATTTCACAAGAAATGAAATAGTTTGAATCAGGTTTAATTTCCTGGAGCTACTGTGATTTTACAAGTGTCCAGGACCACCCCATAGAGTCCCTGGACACTCCAGACAATGTACCCCAAGTATCAACACTCAACCAAAAATTAGCAATTAAGCCTAGAGCTCAGGGTAATAGCAGCAGTATGGTAGGTTTGAATAATTATCAATCAGTATTAATAATTACAGAATTTTATGTGTGAGCTCAGTAGAATGTGTGGGGTGTAGATGGAGGGTCCAATGTCCCATGCAGATTTTAAGGAAATGCCATGTCCCATGTTGCAAAGCAAAAAGCCATGTCTGTGTTGTCATTGAGTGAATAATGATAAAAATATTCCCACCACTCAATTGACTTAGTAGGGAACTTTGTATAGCTGTCCCTAAGGTCTATGTCGCATGTCAAATTTAAAAAATAGCCGTGTCACCCTGTCAATTTTAAGAAATGCCCATTTCCCATGTCAGTAACAAGCTTAAGTCCCATGTTGATTTTGAAAATTGCCCATGTTGCTCTGTCGGTTTTAAGCAAAGCCCATGTCTCCCTGTAGATTTCAGGGGTCTGCAACCATAATGTGTCATAGGTAATCCGTTTGTGTGGGGGACATTACCTTTAATACAATGAAAAGTTATCATGAATGGCAATAAATACAAGTCTGGCCCATATCCAGGGGGACTGGTGGGGGTGGCTGGCCATCCCCACATATAGGAATTTTTTCCAAAAGTTCCACCTTCCTTTCCAAAATTTATTGCAAAAACCCCTAAAATTAGTAGGACAATATTGAAGAGTCCCACTTTTTAATGCTCACCACCCGTCTTTTCAAATTCAAATTATTGAAAATAAAGGCAAAAGTTCAAAAAACCTCCCAATCCCCGCTGCAGAACCTGGGTACGGCCTGCAAGTATAACTGACTCACAGCTATGATGCTGTTTTACCTGCAGTTTTCTTCAGGGTTTTCTAGGCTAATAAAGCGGCCATTTGTGAAGAGGACATCTGTTCTGCCTCGGGCACACTTGATCAGCTCATCTGACATACACGCCTTCTTGGCCAGCAGCGTCTCTGCCAGGTTTATAGAAGGAATACCCATAAATATTACTTTAAGGGTACAAAGCAAATAACCTGAATAGTATTATTCCCAATATGATTGCTTTGATATATCTGTTATACCATAGAATAACATTACCAAAAAGAAAACAAAACAATATTACTGTTAAAAATGAAAAAAAAAAAAAAGATCTACAATTATGTGAAGAACTTTTTGATTGATTTTTTTCTTCTTCAGAAGGGAATTCCCATTGCTGGGATGTCACGCGGTGACTAATTAGGAAACCCCTCTAACAGAAAACTAAGGAACTGCCTCATGAACTTTGAATAAAACTATTTTTTAGCATGATAAGTCTAGCTCAACTTACGATTTCAGCAAATCTCTTTTAGGGTATTAACTAATCAAATAGGATTTCCATTTAGAAAGAAATCCTATTTTTGTGATGTCACACGGACACAGATTAAGAAACTCCTTCTTAAATGATATTGGACATATATTTCCCCCCTCCATAATACAGCAATTATTGGCTATTTTGACTTTTTTAAAAGTAAAAGTAAAAGCATCACGAACATTAATTTGCAAATCTATATGTATGGGACCCTTTCAAAGGCCAACAAAGTGTGTTCAGGTATGGTAGGTCAAAAAGGTTAGGTATGCAGGTTGATTTGATTTTGTCGAAAAGTAAAACTGTTGGGTTAAATAACATTTGGCCATGAAACTAATCACAAGGCCAATCGAAGTAAGAAATATGTAGTACATAGTTACCAATTGACAGAAACAATAGCAGTGTACAGATCTTCATTCTCCTGGAGAGGTTTTAATACACCATACTATCATCTGAGAATATACCGACCTGGAATAAACAAATACAGGATATTGATCGTAAAAACTCCAACACGAATAATGAAGTAGCTTGTATGCCCACCCTCCATGCTCTACTTGACATGGTAATATTAGACTATACAACTCGGGCTGCGTCATCAGAGCAATAACATTATATAACAACATTTTTGCAGGAGTGATTATAATTGTTAGAAAGTGACAATTTGGAGCATCTCACATGTGTGCAACAAAGAATTTCACCTCTGGTATGTGCGATTCTGTGTGACATTGTCATATTAAGGCTCAAGTCGTTGAGTGTTATACCACCTTTACACATTTGTCGTGAGGTAGGGGGACTTCTATTCTGAGTCAGCAACTCTTACCAGGGGCGGATACAGGATTTCCGAAAGAGGGGGTGGTCAGTATAAATGCTTAGTACTAAAATGGCATGCATTCACTAATACCCGCATTTCCCCCTCTTTTTGTACTTTAGGGGTCCACCAAAAGAGGGGGGGGGGGGGGCGAGGTCAGGACCCCCAGGACCCCCCTGGATCTGCCCCTGCTTATTCTGTCTTTTTCAATATGTGACAGCCCACAATAACTTACATTGGTATACTTTATGAACGGTACAGGCACCTACGAAGTAAACATGTGATGTGATAGGATGAACGTTTGCTTGCTTATATTTCAGGTAGTTTTATGCCATTCCTGATCTTTCAACATCTTTTTACTAATGAATACATACACTTTAATGGGAACAACATCCGAAAACAATCCGAAAACAATTCTCACAAGCCGTCTGACAAGAATTTCAGTGCTATCATTGAATAGGTAGCTCCCTTAGAATAAACATTTATTATACCTTAGGGTGATACACATTTAGCAGTGAAGAGTGCATGCCGTATCAAATAATAAATATATATAACGGGGCTGGATCCTAATATCAGCCTGCGGGTGGCCCTGTGGGCCCTGCCCTTAGGCTGATATTGGGGTCCACCCTTTGGGTGCTAACTCCCCTCGTACTCCCTTCTCAGTTGGTTATATGTATGTATCCATTGGAGGAACCAATGGATTAAGGGTTGGGGGTCACAGGAGCGAAAGCGATTAACAGGTCCTCTCTGAGTGTCCAGAGACTTTGTAAGCTATTCATTAAGATGGGTAGATCCAGATGGATCCAGGTCCAAGTGCATTTAATACATCGCTTTGTCACTGTGTTAAATCATCACTGCCAAGTCCAAATATTATGCTATGTCACCTATATTGTGAATATGAAGGATAGGTCCCGTCACATGTCCCTATGTAGAAAATTGTCTCCCCTGGAAAAATCGTAGCAGCCAATTTTTGCTAACTGAAATGGCCGTTTTTGGATGAAATTGAGAAAAATATCACTCCTATTTACCAAATTTCCATAAATAATATACCCAGTATAGATGGCCAAAATTGGGACATTTCTTGTCAAAAAAACCCATTAACATCAACGATTCTACAAAGGAAAGATTAATGACTGGAGTACTTTTGGCTTGATCTCCATGATTGTGGCGCCGTCTAGGAGAGTCTGTGCAACTACGACACATCCGCCATGTTTGCCATTTTACATGACATCACTATGTCTTTGTTTATGGATGACATCATGTAAAAAGGCAAACATGATGGCCGGGTGGTAACGGGTTGCACAGACTCCCATAGACGGCGCCACACTTGAGGACCTCACAAATATGCTGTAGGAAACATTTGGACTTGCCCATCTTTGTGTAGCTATAATATTTTTTAGAACAAACACATCAGATCCTTAAAATAACTGCATAAAATCGGGACAGAAGCCTGAAATTGGGACAAACACTGTCCCGTGTTGACAATCAGAACGAGGGGCTAAAAGCGTGACTGTCCCAATCAAAGGTATTTGTCTGTATTCATAACTCTATAGTCTGTTGTATAGATGGGAAACCCCCTGAGTGTCTCGTAAATGGGAAACCTCCTGAATGTCTGGTCTGTATTCGCAACTGTATAGTCTGTGGTATAAATGGGAAACCCCCTGAGTGTCTGGTCTGTATTCATAACTCTATAGTCTGTGGTATAAATGGGAACCCCCCTGGGTGTATGGTCTGTATTCATAACTCTATAGTCTGTGGTATAAATGGGAACCCCCCTGGGTGTATGGTCTGTATTCATAACTCTATAGTCTGTGGTATAAATGGGAACCCCCCTGGGTGTCTGGTCTGTATTCATAACTCTATAGTCTGTGGTATAAATAGGAACCCCCTGGGTGCCTGGTCTGTATTCATAACTCTATAGTCTGTGGTATAAATGGGAACCCCCCTGGGTGTCTGGTCTGTATTCGTCACTCTATAGTCTGTTGTATAAATGGGAAACCCCCTGGGTGTATGGTCTGTATTCATAACTCTATAGTCTGTCGTATAAATAGGAACCCCCTGGGTGCCTGGTCTGTATTCGTCACTCTATAGTCTGTTGTATAAATGGGAAACCCCCTAGGTGTCTGGTCTGGTTCACATTTTGAGACTACCATATGTTATGCCCTGTTTGGAAACTGGGGATTTTCCTGGTTTCGGGAGGTATGAGTCAGGTTTGTGACACAGTCCGTCTGGTACTTACACATGAGTGACTTTTGGTAGTTTTGTATGTCAGAGCAACACGCTGCTTGTACAGGCAATGTTGCCAAACCTCTGTAAAAATTACAGAGACCTCCATATTATTCAATAGTCAAAACAGATAGCTCTGTATCCGTAAGTTTGGTGACAAGATCTGTAATTTTACTAAAAACCTTTGAAAACCATTGTATTTTCAGGAACAAACTGCAAAAACTCCCAGAAATTGCTTAAAATCTTTTCATTGGAAAATATTGATACCCTTATAAAACAAAAGGTTTCCAGTAAGCATTTTTACTCTTTAGATATTAGGGAGGTTGATGGTTCAAATCGTGTTGCCATCTTTTGAAAATCATACTATGACATGGACTACCCATACAGTTTTTTCCTCGTTAGTAATATATGTATTCTGATGAAGGATGTAATAACCCAAAATATGTTAACTGACCTTAATTTTAATGTCTTAAATAAACATCAAGTGTACACCAAGCTGTCGTCGCGTTGGATGTTTTTTCCACAACTTTATTAATATTTGTATGGGAAATTGTAAAATGTGCAATTCAAAAGATTTCCTATAAGCTTGTTGATCTTTCCTCAAGAGGGATACAATTAACATTTTTGATGTTTTAGTCATTGGTACAAAGGCCTAAATTCATGAAATATTAACAGATTCGATGTTCTACTCATTTCACACAATCATTTTTCTGTTTTCCTTACAGATTCATCTGAATGAAGATTTAAGGAAACCCAACGAAAAATAATGTATTTGGCAATAATCATTACCATACAGATAGGTGCTTATATATTGATTAATACTGGATTTTAATATCAAAGATTGAAAACATGAAATAAACACTCCAAATAAAAACATGATAAACGCCCTGATCCCTGGTTTCATAACTTATGACATCATAACTTTAAGATGTCACGGTATTCTTATGACACCAACAGTGACTTCTTTGTAGAGTGAATATTTCAGGTTGTGCCCCTTACAACGATGATAATGAGAATATAATTTTTTTTTACTTCATTCATGTTCTTTGTTCACTCAGTGCACAATAGATAATGGCTGCTCAATGGCCTAGTGTTCAAGATATCCTACTCATATAATATTATGAAAGGTCTGGGGTTTAAATACCAAAAGTGACTTTAACTTATTTTTGGCTTATCTTTCTTCAGTCACATCAAAAACGTTTTTGATACGACATGGTCATTTTTTTGGATATAGAATATTACATTTCAATATCATTAGAGGTAGCTCTCCCCCTTTATTTATAGCTGTTACCTCCATGAATGTGGTATAAAATAATTGGTAGATCCATGTTCATAGATATTGTCCCTATTGAGGATTGAATCCCAGCTGCTGGCACAGAAGGCAGACCCCTTAACACCATGCCATCTTGATAAGTGTACTAGTAAGGTGCTGAGGGTGTACTTTTTTCACTCACAGATGGAGCCAATGTGTACCACAATAGTATACAATGTAACAAACATAAAGGGTCAAGATCAGGTCAATATATGCATTTTTGCAGATATCTCTCTTATAATAGCAGAGTCTGAAATTAAGCTGTGCCCTGCACCCGGCGTGCACTTTTTCACAGCCGGGTGCATGATTTTTCAAGGTGTGCACCCATAATGTGCACAGTTTCTATGTCTTTTATCATTTCTATATATCAGAGGGGTGCGCGGACTAAATTACGGCTGCACAGCTTCAGGAATAGTGCACATAGCGGGCGCACACGTTTTGAGCTTAATTTCGGACACTGAATAGAACATAAATGTTATTTGTAAGAGAAGGTCTAAAACTATAAAGAACTAACACAGGTGAAGAACTAGCACAGGTGAAGATTTCAGACAAATCTATGCAATAGATAATAAGAAAAAGAAGAGAAATTTTAAGAAAGGTCAGCTCTTTACAGGTTGTCATAAGTTGTATTTGAGAAACAAAGTTATAAGAGGCACTGTCATAAATGCAAACAAATTAATTTTTTTTTCATTTGGTTCAGAAATACAATAGAACCTTTAGAATACATTCTTAGAGCCTGAATAAAGCAGAATTTTTTTTTTTTACACACATCAGGGTTTACAGCATTGTATGGATGTATGGTTGTATGGTTTGTATGGTTTGTATTATGAGCTGTTCCCTTCTGTGGAGCTATGCTTTGAGGAGAAACCCGCTCATGGGTTCTATACCCTACTAATTTCGAGGAGTGGCAAGGGGTCTTTTATATGCAATGTCCCATAGACAGGGCATCACATACAACAGCCGTTGGCACCGGTGGCCTTTGATGACCCAGTTGTTGTGCACTGGGAGACATGTAGAGGGGAGCAGCAGCCAGGCCACCCCAGCCCGGACTCGAACCCGGGCTGCCCGCGCAGCAGATGGACACGCTAACCACTACACCACCCCACAATTGATGCTGGAAGATCTTACTTGTAAGAAGCGATTTCAATTAAAAAAAAACCACAAAAAACTTTTCCGCCATATGTAACAGTGTGACTCTTTACTACCTCCACCAAATGCAAAACCAACCTCAAAAGTGGCAAACCACATACATGAATGTAACAAATTCACATGACCCTAACCCACCAATCAGGCTGGGCCAAATTAGGCAGAGTGTTGTTTTGTTCATTGGCCGAGTCCCCACTAGCCTTACAACAATGACATATCTTAAACAAATGAGGATCAATATTGACCTACCTTAAGTTAAAAGGACAACACCACTTCAACCACTATGCATATCAATAATAATAAGTACTTTATTGACAACAGAGAAGTCATTACAAACTTATGTATCAAATAATTACTGTGATGGAATAAACAAAACAAACAATAATTATCAAAAATGGACCTGCAGACATTATAGCAACTACTTTGTATCTATCTTATTATCACTAATGCATTTAGGATTTATTTGAATATACATGGAATTATTTAAATTTTTCTATAAACTTGATGTCACTTGGTAATGGAATCTTCCAGAACAAGGGCAAGAATGCTAAAGTTTGAATTCTGCATCTTCGTATCATTTAAGTATATGTCTTGTCATAATATTGCTGCTTAAGCCCCATACCCACTAAGCGATTGTAGCAGCGATGGACGAAGGGCGACTGGCACAAGGGCTGTCGTCGTCGCCGGGTGACTGGCATATCAAGCAAGTTTGATATTTTACCAGCGATTTTACCAACGATTTTACCGGCGATCCTGTTCCCCATCGCCGGTTGCCCAGAAAATACACCATACTGACAGAAAATCGCCCGGCGATCTGGATCGCCCGGCGATTTTGCCGGGAATTAAGCAGCAGTGCCATCGCCAGGCGACGGTAAAATCGCCTAGTGGGTATGACGCTTAAGTCATGTGTACTCCAAAGGACCTCTGCTTAGCATTCTATAGACCTTGTGCAGATGACGTCAGGTTGTCAAAAATGGGCTGGCCACCATATTGGTGATCAAATTATTAACAATATCATTCTCAATTCTGGTGACATTTAGAACAAATATTTGTGCTACATTTGATTAAAACAAAGTCATTTGATCATACTCAACAATCTTTATCCCTTAGAATTAAAAATTTTGAATTTATTTCATAGCCACATGGTCATGTTCACCATGTGGTGATCACCAAAAAGTGATTACCTGACCATATCTGCACACGGTCTATAGTATGGCATCATCCGGCATGTTGGTAAGGAGCCTCCATTCAAAATTCTCATTATCAAATTTGAGATAGGGTATCATCTGTTGAAATTCGAAAGAGAAAAGGAGAGAGTTATTTATTAAAAGGAATCCATTAGATTTCTTGCACACCATGTATCTATATTATGATGCTTCATAACAATAATATTGCTGATTAAACATTTTCATACCAGAAATATTTAAGTTGTTTAGTACCATGGAAATATATCTGATTTTATTTGATCAGATAAATTCAAAGTTTTTCCTGACATTTCTAATCACGTGTGACTTTTCTGATAAGAAATACAATCACGTAATAAGAAAATCCAGAGGAAATGATGCATTTTGATAATTCATTGAGGGACCTCTAAATAATCATTCTAAATCAAATTAGTATTTCTTTTGCTAAGTGGTACACTTTTTTAAAATCATTAAAAAATTATCAAGTTACCCCCATCATTAAGTTGAATTTCTTTTAATTGCTTGCAATTTGTTCACTCCCAAACTGTTTCAAAGTCCTTCTAACAAACATTAAAATTATCGTCTACATACACATATATTGTGAATGATTTTAGTATAATTTTTCACTGAACTTTCATGTCCACACTCATTTCTGCACATGAGCGACTGTCAGGATGTAGGCCACAGTTATGAAGTTGGATTAAAAAAGACATGAAGAATATAACCTACTAACCATGTATACAGCAGCAACTACTAAGCCAACCGTATCCTCCGCCTAACACTGAAAAGTCTCACTTTGACTCATGCAATACTACAGGAAAGGTCTAAGGATTCTTGATGTGAAAACAGGATAGACACTTCTAGAAAGGATTCTTATAATAACACAGTTAGAAATAACTACCTTCTGGAAAGGCCCAGTTGGGAAGCTGTCAATGGTAAGTAGTATTTGTTTGGTAGGGGCAGCTCTAGGTAGCGACAAGGCGCTTGTAAGGTCAGACCAGAGACTTTGTATGTGTGTGTATATGTATATGTAGAGAGAATGGAAAGCTCATCGATGTTATTATGTGATTGTTTTCCTGGTAGCTTTTCTGAAATATGAACAGAAAGGTTAGAGACAAACAAACATACAGAGATGAGTTGTGGTCTAGGTTGCTATGCATTAGCATACAGTAAATGTATGGGTTTCTCTCTATGATTAAAGTTGGGAAATTACACTGTATCATACACTTACACTTGATCACATTCATGAATCATTTATATCATATATCTGAAAGATAATTGTAAATATACTATAGACAAAATATTTATGTTCCAATCTGCTAATATATCTATATGTCAACACTGTCATTCATTTAAGAAATATTATGCCTCATTCCAGTCAATGGATATGTCATTTCAACTGAAGAAGTTTACTCTCAGAAAATGTAATAATCATGCTAAATATGCTTAATACAAGTAAAAATGATGTTTGGTCATTTTATACCCCTAGAACGGCTAGATCAGCATTACATGTTGCTCTGACATTTTAGCACAATCATGGTTTACATTTTCATATTTTCCGTTGAATCCATTCACATTTTACATTTTATACCCGGTTCACATTTTAGGACTACCACATGTTTACTGCACTTCCTGCTTTAGATGGGGAGGTACAGGGTCAGTCAGTCCAGTAATTACACATAAGTTACGCCTGGTAGTTTTGTATGTCAGAGCAACACGCTGCTTGTACAGGTCAGACCAGAGACCTTGTATGTGTATGTATATATATGTATACTGGAAAGCTTCTCTATGTTACTATGTGATTGTTTCCTTGGTGGCTGGTTGGAACCAATCTGGTCAACAGTGACCATGGTCTGATCATTTGCAACATAGCTTATGTACCAGAGAGGCCATTTTAATGATAGGAATAATGGTCAATCCAAATCTACTACAAACGCACCGCAAGTGGCAGGCCTATGGTGCATAATAGGCTTTGCTCTGGCTTTCTAGTCTCGACATACATGGTCTCTGGTTCAATAGAGAAAGTGTACAGACAGATTTTGAAGGAGGGGGCAATCACACCTTGATCTTTCTATCAGTCAGAGGTACATCATACATTGTAAAGCATTCAGATTTATGACTTTAACTTTTTTTAATGGATTTAGTGGGGACTTGAGACCCATACTCCCCAATCTTTGAAAAAGTTTTATCTGCCCCTGTATGTATGTACCCCCTTCCCCCCAAAAAAATAGAAGAGAAAAAAGATCGGTACAACTAATTAGATAATATCTAATGCCATCATATGGTTTGATTGTAAAGTCGGTGACCCACCCCCTGCATACTTTACATTACATGTATTTTGTCAGTTACATCTTTCCTTGTTAGATTATACGGTAAGTATAC
This sequence comes from Lepidonotus clava, assembly GCA_936440205.1. NCBI lineage: Eukaryota > Metazoa > Annelida > Polychaeta > Phyllodocida > Polynoidae > Lepidonotus > Lepidonotus clava. The sequence goes on along the minus strand of OW387139.1, from coordinate 50,064,373 downwards.
TTAGGGGCTTGGCTCTAACTACCTTTGGTAAACTGGGGAATTGATTACGTCTATGAGTTTACTTTTTTGAAATTCTCTCTGCCTTTCCCTCAACCTCTCAACTTGGACGTCCATATAACCAAGGCCAGAAAGTCACATGAAACAATAACATAATGTCCTAATGATACATTTGTTTCAACATATTGTAACTGGTTTCAGTTTTACTGAGATTCAAGGAGTAATTTGTAGGCAACCAGTCACTGGTCAACCTTAAAGGGACGTTCTCGTCCATTAGGCGGACGTATTTTGATCCGTTGTAACCCTCTGAGGGCTGTGCGAATTTCGTGGCGTGACCAATGACGTTGCGTTATTACATTCTGAAAGTGCAAAACAGGGGACCAGCCGTCGCGCCATTAGGCTAACGTCGGGGTATGTTAGCCTAGCAACCCATGGACAAGAACGTCCCTTTAAGCTACAAGATGGGATTAGGAGGGGTTGGGTCTCATTGGTCAAGTTTATTTAACTATTGGATATCTATTGAGATTGAATTTTAAACAAGAAATCACTCTTTTATTCTACAGTTATTTTATTCTATATTTTTCTTTTCTGAAGTCTTCAGGAAATTACACCATAAACAATGATAGATTAGTAATGACCTATCACAACCCTAATATAAAGATGGGTGCCTTAGTCCATACATCCACTTTGACTACTGAGGTGATGCTTACTTATACACTCATACAATCACCGTCAGAAAATAAGTTCACATTTTTGGTTAATTTGTACATGATAAGATAAGTGAGAAAAACATGATCAGTTAAATCCAATTTAGCCTTGTTAAGTATTTTAAAAGTATTTAAATGGAAAGAAAAGGAGAATCTTGCGATGAATCAACCCAACAAGATGAAGTAAATTTTTTATTGCATTTGAATCTCATACAACACTTTGGCTTGACAGTATGTTGCCGTTCTTCCAGTGATTTGAGAATTATATTCTTTGGCATTTCAATATCCTGCTTTCTACATTGTGACCATAGTAAATAATTAGATATTTGCAGGTAATTGAATGAATTCCGGTGAGTAAAGTATACAGTTGGTAAAAGCCTGTATGTGGTCTTACATAAATATTCAATACTAAAGCTTAAGTTCCTTTCCCTTTTTGAAATGGGGATTCCAAATTAGTCACTGTGTGACATCAAATATTTCCCCTTAAAAACATGTGTGAGACCAAATCTTAAAACCAGGGAATATTGTTGCAATGTAGCCAATTGTAAATTCAGTATAAAGACAAACATACTAATCTAAATAGTATTATATCCTATTAATGTTTCTGATCTTTCAACAAGAGGAAATCAATTAACATCATTGAAGTTTTTGTCATTGATACAAGAGCATGAATTCATGAAATATTAAGAGGTTCGATGTTTCTTTTTATATTGCACAATCATTTTTCTGTTTTCCTTACAGATTCACATACTTGGAATATTTGAGGAAATGCAACAAAGAAGAATGTATTTGGCAATAATCATTGCCATACACATAGGTACTTGTTGATTTATACTGGAATTTCATATCAAAGATTGAAAACATGTACTAAGCACTCAGTGTAACAACTTTCTGAATCAATTGCGGTAACTTCTTAGTTTTTACAGAATTCGTTTTAGAAATTAATAACCTCACTTGAATTAACATACTGTAATCATTGATAACCTGACAGGATTTACAGTAAGCCAGAAGACGTGCTCTCTGGAAGAAATAGAGAAATGTTTTGGAGGTAGTACGGGGTTGTCTTCATTCGGTCAGCCCTTTAACATCCAAGACCCAGAGACTAATTGCAGGTGAGGCGAAATCAGACATGTCAGTTCTATAGTTGTCAATTTAAATTTGTCATTATATTGATAAAAATGCATTGTAAATTAAGAGGTGCAAGACTTGGAGCCAATGGGGCATCAGTAGTCATTCAAGTTTAAAACACATTTTAGTTTGGTGATGATAGAGTTTTGAAAAATGATGCCTTCCTTCTCAAATTGATATTGCACAAACCTAGTTGCTTCAACTGAACTGGTTACTATCGGAATACTAAGCCTACCTGCTTTAAAACAATCTTACTTAAAATCAGCCATGAATAATAGAAAGAATGAATTTAAAACACTGTTCTCTCAGTATCAATTAAAGATATCAAACCAAAACTGACTCACATACTGACTCACTAGCCAATCCACTTACTGATTGACCCACTGGCTCACACACTGACTGACCGTTTGACTCCCACACTGACTAATTGACTGACTCACATACTGACTAATTGACTGACTCACACACTGACTAATTGACTGACTTACTGACTTACTGACTGACTGACTGACTGACTGACTGACTCCCACACTAACAAACTGACTGGCTGACTGGCTCACAATCTGACCAATTGACTGGCTCACACACTGACTGTCTGACTCAAACACTGACTGATTGACCGGCTCACACACTGACTGACTCACTGGCTCACATACTTACTGACTGAACAACTAACTGATTCACTAGCTCACACACTGACTGACTCACCAACCAACTAACAGATCCACTGGCTGACACACTGAATAACTGATTGTTGACTGACCTACTTGTCCATTTTCTTAGTAATGATTTCAGTGGCATACCCAGGAGGGAGGGGAGAGGGGGGTGTTCCTTGGTGTCTGTAAACCCCCTTTTATTTCGCAAAATATAAGTAAAACATGAGAAGTTTTGTGAAATGTATATAGGTTGGAACATTTACCGGGAATTCCTTGAATTTGACTTGGAACCAGGTTTCATGGCTATGCCCCTGGATTTGCTAACAAAACCATCAAAAACTGTTAAAAAAAGTCAATCTATTTTAAGAAACTTTGAAATATGAAGGATTTTTCACTGTAACAAAATGCTTTTTTTTCTAAGCTTATTTTTGGTTCGGTCATTGTATTTTTAGAACAATTTATCAGGAAGCTAAAACATGCTTACATGAGGTATTAGCTTCTTGTGGTACCAGCGAAGCAGACAGTATTGTGGTACAAGGCATTGGACCAGCTGTAAATGTTATTGAATTTGTTTGTTCAGAAAAAGGACTTCGTGGTATGTACTGTTTGCAATAGTAATATGAAATATTCACTTTACCACTAACACGTCAGATTTGTAATAGAGATGTGGCTATGTGCTTTTTAATGAATTGGAACACATGGATCACAAGTTCTAGTGACTCTATTTGCATTCATCAGTTTTTTTTAAAGGGAGCCAAAAGCAATGTAGGCTCAAAATATTATAAATTCTGTTAACTATTGAAATATATTCTATGGCCATAACCTAGGTCTGTGTTAGAATATAGAATGTGAATACAGACTTAAACCACATTAAAATACACAAAAAAATCGTCTCCAGTCAGTTTTGGTGACCCACCAAAATTGGTTTGTTTACAAACATTGCTGTCTTCAGGCATAAATGCCATGAGTTTTATAGAAATCAAGTAAAGTTATAGTTAGTTATTATGATTTAAACTTTACCAATGGCTAAAGTTAGACTCTTAGATTTAGAATGTATTTTCATAGTTATCTTAGTTTGCAAAATTTTGTCATATTTGGACATAATATTGCTTTTGACTCCCTTTAAAATGATGATACATATTCATGGTGATTGTCGGTGGAATACTATAATAAGAAGACACTATTATGGAGTATGAGGTGGGATATATTTACCTCTGGGTCCGTTTAGGCCTGCGCCCGTAGGGCAAGGGCCTAAACGGACCCAGAGGTAAAGTTCAGAAGCCAACAGATTTCTTTTAATCTAATATAAATATTCCCAATTTCATACATATGTAGACCAGGCCCGTACCTTCACACTGTAAAAAAAAAATTGGTTCTGAAGAAATTATTTTTTGAGACCCCATTAAGGCCCCAATTGGGCATGTTTCATGAGAATCAACCATATACTTGCTTTTTCAGTATTGCCAACTTTTGTAGAGTCTGAATTACAGACAACTACTCAAGGGCACCAACAAGTGCTATAATAGAGGGGTTGAGGGATATTGTTTCCCTAGGAAAATTTTGTATTTTTTGCTCCAAAATTGGGGGATTATGACAAATTTTAGTGGTTTTAGGACTACTCCCCTTAAATCATTGAGGTTTTCAAATGTTATCAGGGACATTACAGATCTTGATAACAAAAATATGGATTAAGGACCTATCTCTTTTCAGCAGTGAAATTACACAGGTCACTGTAATTTTTACTCATGGCTGGCAATGCTGCCTAATACTTAATCAGTTTTAATGAGTGAGAGAGTATTTTACACCGTACCGACAGCCAGGTTCATTTTCACAGTGAATACATGTTGGGACAAATTCCATCTTTGGTGATCAAATCTATGAGATGAAGGTGACAGGGTGGGTAAACAGCAGGGGATCAAAACCTGAAGGTCATTTTTGCTGTACCTCATCCCTTAGTGAACTGAGCATGACTTTTGCATCTAGCATACTAAAAGTACACTTCCTTCATTTTGTTTAGAATTCAAAAAGTATACATCATGTTTAGAGCATGATTCCGTTTCCCTGGAGATAGATTCATGTAGACAAAAATTTAGTGAAGCAGTAGATGGGATTTCTGACCTTGACAAACTTTGCAGGTAGGTAAGATTTTGTTGTAGTTAAACTTTATTAATGCATCAGTCAAAAATTTTCATCAGAAACATAGATTATTCGGTTGCTCAGAAATTCTCATTCAATTGTCATTTTTGACATGAAGGTGGACACAAAATAGTGGCCATACATGATAGGGAAAATTAGACACATATTTATTGCTAATCATTGTAATAAATTGGTATATGAAAATTTCAGTATTTCTGTGAAATGTCAATTATGAATTAGGCCTACAAATATAAAAGCCTCTAACATTATACATATACAGCTGCCCTGGTGATGTACACCATATGAAAATCAGTTTTGTGAATGCTTTTCAGATAAAAGATGTTTCAAAGTAGACCTGAGCTATTGGTAATGGTAGGTTTATTTGCAAAGATTTTCTGTAATGTTTGAAACATTATTTATATTTTTGACAGTAGGTAGCATTCCAGATTATTGTCTATGAAGTGTATTAGTGTAAAGGTACTTTTGACACCTTACTATCAACAACTGTTTATTGTCTGTGTAAGCCCACCCTTAGACTGCTACTGTTCCTTTTGTTTCTTTGCAGAGAAGTACACACTGTTAGGGTCTGTATTGCAAGGGCTGTTAACAGCTCATGTGGCCGAGACGCAGTCAATTTTGTTGATAGGTTGCTAACATTTAGCTTGGAATCACTTGTAGCTGTTTATATTCCCAGCTGCAATCTCCAAGGTGCGACCTTATCTCTTACATTCCAAATATACTCAGACAGATGTTACTACTTCTCTTATTCTCACAAATTTGCAATACAGAGGTTATGATGAGGAACACTTAGGTTTATTTGCACTAGCTTTCTTCACAGTTTTCTATTATCAATTTTAAATCCAACAAAAGTATGAAATATAGAAAAAGATTATGTGAAAATGATGAGGCTTTATGCTTGAGGCCATGTTCCACTATGCATTTAGTGGCAATTGCATTTGCTCTATTTAAAAAAATGCAAGGAGCTTCTGTTTCAATTACCAACATGTTGGTATCTGAATGCAAGTTATTGATAGAAAACCACACATACATTTCCTTGCGTTTCTACATGTGTTTCCAACATGCAAGTAAAAATACAAGCAAATTACATATTCCAGTATACACTCTTGGAAATTGCTTGTGGTTGCTTATGTTCACTTGTGTTCCTGTCAATAAATTAATGCAAGTGAAATGCCCAACATAAGTGAAATGAAGCATATTGGACTATAGGTATATTTTTTATCCCTAAAGCTATTTCCTTTTCAAAAATTAGCAATTGAAATCAAAGTACTCTTTTCTTTATATCACCAGCAATCATAAAGATATGGTCAAATGAATCTGTAACTTTTTTGACTGAATTCTTCTATTTAGACCCACTTAGCAAATACTGCTTCCCTAGTCCTTGCAAAAATGGAGGAGAGTGTTCATCCCCGTCCGGACAAGCCGTCTGCTCCTGCCCACCAGGCTTTGAAGGAGCATATTGTGAGCGATCAACTACTTCTGCCTCAGGTATACACCTTTCCCATTAACCTGTACAGTCCAATCTTTTGGGCCTTTTGGTAACTGGGTCACTTCACTTTCATATAGGTTAACTTGAGAAAAAATTCCACAAGAATATATTAAAACATATAAGGAAATTAAAGAAACCAGGACAACACCACTTTATTGAAAATATGTATAACACTCAAGCAAACTAAGTCAAAGGGACTTGTTCAAGTGATCTAAATTGTTTGAAAAAGCACTTGTGTAATTATAAAGTGTTTGTTTGGTTATTATACGATTTTATTTCACTGTTAGTCTTAACAACCAAAGCGGTAATTGTTAAAGATGTTAGCCATCCTTAATCCTTCAGTAGGGTTTATACATTTTTGTCATTTGTCATGGGATCTCATTGCTTCTGATCAAAAATGGTACAATCTTTTATCCTTCTCTTCAAAGACTGTCTCACAACTGGATGTTTGAACAAAGGTCACTGTGTGGTGAGCACACCCAGATATGTGTGTCTCTGTGACAGTCAGTATACAGGACCAACATGTGAAACTATGATTCAGCCGTCAACTGATGTGAATAGCACTGGGCAGCAATCAGTAGGTAAGACAGATGTGCAAGAACTGTTAAGTGGACTGGGGTGCACTTTTTAACCTAACTTAAATGTTGTTTGCTATATTTATTATATACCTCATAGCGCCTTTACCTTCATCATTGTCCTGCCCCACGAGCAAAGGTGGAATAACTGAGGGCGTTATTGCACACTGTGCAATAATAAAAAAATTATTGTCCTGTAACTCTCCATTTCACTCTCGTCTTATTTGATCAGAAAACAACATCAATTCAATTTATTTACCCAGCAAATTGTTCGAAAGCGTTGCTTCTCCGCCATCTTGCACAAACTAGTTGTTCCATGAAACGCCAGACGGCGTTGCAGTGGTCATCTCGATCTGATTTAATTCCTTAAAATTCGCAATTCTATGCATCTTTCATGCATTTTAACGCATAGATTCATGAAACTATTGAAAATAACACATGAATTGACCATAATAATGCGTTAAAATTCATAAATAAGACGTTTGATGCGTCGAACAAATGGTAGCAAGGCTAGAACTCTCCGCCGAGGAGGTGCATTTAACGCATGCCTGCAATGGCGGCACCCAGAATGTGAGCAGCCATGTGAGGTAAATAAAGAGAATTTGTCTTATTTTTTCACATATCTTAAACATAGGCGGGTATTTGATATATAATAAAACAAGAACTAACCTCGGGCGCACTCAGTCACGGTTGTTACCTCTTGTCTCAGCCTATTTTCAGGGTCTCCGGCAAAGCCCTCAACCCTGAAAATAGGCGTCGACAAGGGGCAATAATCGCGGCTTCATGCCCCCTCGGTTAGTTCTGTGTATATGTATACATATATATGTATATACTACTGACAGAGGGGGCACAAAGCAATTGCTATTGCCTAAATTTTGCACACTGTCAATGGATTTAGCCCAAGACATAGATGTCTTGGGTTAGTGTGCAAATTGGGACAATAACATTTTGATGAGTGTGCCTTTGGTCTATGCTATACATATTTACTGACAACACAAAAATGGCATTAGCATTCACAGACAGGTATTTTCACCCTCTGGAATCCTTATATGAATAACTATACATAATGACATTATTTCTGTGTTTCTACAAAGTGTTCAAGCTTAAGGTGACATGATATTCAAAGCATTTTCTATTTGAATCCTAGATTCAGAAGGCATATTGCATTTTTAGTAGGGTCTCTTGCAAATCAATTTACAAAATGGTATATTTCCTTTTTTTAGGAAATCAACATACTCTATTGATGGTGTTAACTGTGTTTTATTATAGGATTGTCAACTCTTGCTATTGTTGGAATTGTCCTTGGAATAATAATAGCACTGTTACTTGGTCTCTGCATGACATTTCTTGTTATTTGTAAGTTGCGAAATCCAAAGCCTTCTACAGAGACATCATTAGAATTGAACTCTGGAGACACTGGACTCCAAAATCCACCGAAGATTCTTGACGAAAGACCACCTCCTACTGCTCCAGACATTGTTACACAAACTGTTCCTCCGCGCCCCCCTCCACGAATGGAAAATATGCAAACACATTCTCCAAATGTATCACAGGATCCTCCAAATGCCTTCAACTACCTGAAGGTGCTTGACCCTGCCAATACCCAGGGTCAATACTCAGCCATGCCTGGGTATTCAGATGTGCGGAATATGGAGGAGGTCATGAAAGCTGTCTTGTCAGATTTCCGAATGCATCCAAAGGTGGCGGCCGTTTTTTCTCGGCACTGCTGTGAGCTGAACAAACAAAGCTGACATCCACCACTCTGAGGTAAATTGGGTCTGTCTAACTGGTTCAGTCAACCTATAAGCATACATAGATTAAGCAGAGGTTACATTCTTTAGCCAATTCTGTCAATTTAGTCTTTGTTTTAAACAAACTGAACTGCACCTGAGTAAGGTGTGTGACCTTGACCCTCCCCACTGTGGGGTGATTCCCCACTGTTGGATGCATTCGGAAATGCATTTTATGATGGGTGTGTAAGATGTAGTGTTTATTGGGCCCCATTCCTTTTTTGTTCCATGGTATAACGTAACTGCTTGACAACTACCGTACTGGCAGCAATGATGTAATGACGTAGCTGGTACTCCCACCTGTGATTTTGACGTTCAACATTGTTAAATACTAACCGTGGATTTGCCCTGAACCCACCCTCCTGAATCCTCACCACCACTGATTCATTATCATTGTTGATATTATGATTCATCAATAATTATTTCTTACAGTTTTCCTTCGTGGTGTCCCTTTCGGTGGTAAATAGCAACTGCAGCTTTACCCCATAGTAGGACCCTCTGAACACCAAATGTAAAGAACAGTACCTTTGTATCCTTCCTGAAACCGTTTTTTTTTTTTTTTTTTTTTTTTTTTTTTTTTTGTGTGTGTGTGTGTGTGTGTGTGTGTGTGTGTGTATTTTACTAGTGAATTTGTTGTTTTTGTTGTTTTTTTGTTTTTTGTCTGTTTTCTTGTTTAGCTGTTAGTTTTTTGTTTTTTGTTTCTTTGTTTTTTTGTATTTGTTTTTGTTTTCTTCTTTTTTTCTCTTCTTTTTCTTTTTTACCATTTTTTTTTTTTTTTTTTTTTTTTTTTCATTTTTTTCATTTTTTCATTTTTTCATTTTTTTTTTTTTTTTTTTTTTTTTTTATTTTTTTTTTTTTTTTTTTTTCATTTTTTTTTTTTTTTGTTTTGTTTTGTTTTTGTTTGTTACTTGGATAACCTAGTACCTATTGATCACCTAGCCAACCAAGTGTCAAGCCACGCATGCCGTAAGACCACATGGCTCGGTACGGCCAAGAGTCTGCAACAAATAACAATAGACTTATTGCCCAACCTCGCCGTAACAACCGGTATACATCAGACACTGTACCTGCTACTGCCTCTGACAATTCAACTAAAGCAGCAAGCAACAAACGGAAACGAGCAAGGGGGCAGGGGCCTCAATGTGTAGATAGTGATCCCTCCGTAATTGCCTCTAAGTCCCCCAACGACGACTCACCAACACTTGCTTCACCTAAACAAAAGAAGCCTAAGAGCTCTCAAATATTCACAAGCAGCGACGACGAACCCCTACAGCAGAGCCTAGTCATCCTAAAAGACGACATGGGTACTGAAGATGACTTTCCTCCACTCAGTGGCCACACAACCCAAAGCCCTACTCTCAACATTGGCAAGAGTCTTGCCACTCTCATCACCTCGATGGATACACTAAATAACACAGTAGCCACAAAGTCGGACTTGGAGGCGATACAAATAAATGTCGCTAAACTCGCCGATGAAAACTCTAAGCTCAGTGGTAGGATTGATGGCCTAGCCAACAAAACTAAGTCTTCTCATGAAAAGATCGAGAGTGATGTAAGCGAACTCAAGACCAAATACGAAAATCAAACCATTGAGATTGATAACTTACGAAAGATTGTGCAAGATGGCAATGCTGCATCAAATGTAACATATGCCCGGGCAGTGGATACGCCCTCTCATCTGCCTCAACTTGACAGGTTCTCTTCACAAGCCCGTTTCAATGTTATCATTGAAGGGTTAAATGAATCAGAGGGTGAGAACATCTATGACCTAGTCATAAGTCTAGGATCAGCAATGGGGGTTCCATTAGAAGTTCGTGACTTCTCCATGATCAGCAGGATCAGACGCAGGCAGCCTATCCCTAACCGGCCCAACCCTACAAAAGTCTGCTTTGTGAATGTCTTAGCTCGCGATGCCTTCATGAAAGGGAAATCCTTGTTGAAAGACAACCCATCCCTACAAGGTATATGGATCAACCCTGACGAGCCTACTGAAGTCCGTAGGGCTAAAGGTAAACTCAGACAAATTGTCTCCTTTATCCAAAAGAAGGGACTTCAGGCCCACATGAGTTTTGACGGTGCTACCATCAATGGGATTAAATATGGACTAAGTGACCTAGACAAAATACCGAAGGACCTTGTCCCACCAAATACCTTCATGGTGCCAACTCAGCGAATTCCCAGTAAGCCCCAACCAGTACACAAAGAACCTGTGTCTCTCACACTTGGCGCAAGTACTTCCTCATCTGCTGCTATCACCCCTGCATCTGATCAACGATTGCCACAACAGAACATACCACGTACACTGCCAGGGGACATATCACACACTATCGACCCTCGCAGAAGTACATCCTCTCCCAGGACATTGAATAGGAAAGATAATCCTGGACTGGTCGACCCTCGGGTCATGCCTGAACTAATGGATGAGGGCTACCAAGCTTTCCTCAGTTCCCAAGCCCCTCCGCCACTGTTCCAGAACCCAAGCAGTCGGCTCCAACGACAACCAGGGCCAAATGCCAAAATCAGGAAAACCGCCATGGCTATTCTCTTTTCTGGTCACACTGCTTACTTGAGCAACCACTTCTCCTGCCATTTCACCTATAAAGGTCAACACTATATATCAACTGAGCAGGGTTACCAGCATCTCAAAGCAGTGTGCTGCGACAGACCAGATATCGCTGAACGCATCCTACTAGAGACCAACAGTCTTGCCATAATGAGACTAGGGGATCAGGTAAAAGTCACAGCAACCTGGATAAAAATCAGGCGCCCCGAGATGTATGGCCTCAATGAAGCCAAGTACGAACAGAATCCTGACCTCAAGCGGATGCTGCTAGCAACCCATCCTATGAAGCTAATTGAGGCTTCTACCAACTGCTACTGGGGGGGTGGATTAAAGTTTGAATCCCCAGACTATGACCTGAATGACTTTCATGGTTGTAACAACATGGGTTTTGTGCTTGAAGATTACAGAGATAAAGCCCTATCGGCATTTGGCAGTGGCTTGTCAACCCAAACAGTGCAAAATCCTTAAAAGGTTGTCAAATGACCACTGAACACACATTGACCGAGTATGTGATCAGTCAGACTGTTGTCCATTGAACAAATGAAACCCTTGAACTTGATAGTGAGTACTGAACAAGAGATAGGTATAAACAAAACAGTTATTAACTAGTTGTGTAATAACTTTGCTACTTTACTTAACTAAGTACTGAACGCGGGAAAGGTTCGAGATCGTGCTCATTTAATTGCTATTAATAGTAGCCTCTTTTTTTTTTTTTTTGGTATCGATTATATGTAATGTACTTAACTGAATTGTATTACTACTAAGCAATCCCACTGCAGTTGTTCATTGATCCCTATTGCATAACTTGTAACTCGCATTTACCTATGTCCTGACTACAACGAAATTGATCCCTGAGTAGTGATCTCATCAATTACTAGCTGTGCATTGATTGTGCTAACGGACCTAACTGAGTACTGAACGCGGGAAAGGTTCCCGATCGCTTCCAACCACACTGCAAGTGAATGGCTTATGTTAATAGTGATATTCTTTGATACTAAACCTAGAAAAAGCCCTAAATTGATTTGTATTATGACTTAAGAATACCATTACTGTTTGTTTTTTTTTTTTTTTTTTTTTTTTGTTTTTTTGTTTTTTTTTTTTTTTTTTTTTTTTTTTTTTTTTTTTTTTTTTTTTTTTTTTTTTTTGTTTTTTTTTTTTTTTTTTGTTTTTTTTTTTTTAAATTATTATTTGTGTATCTTGTATGTTTGTTTGTTTGTTTGTGTTTTACATGTTTTATCTGTATGTGTTTTTTTTTTTTTTTTTTTTTTTTTTTTTTTTTGTTTGTTTGTTTGTTTGTTTGTTTTTTCCTTTCCAATGTTATACTCTCCTTGACATTTTGTATACACATCGAGTCCCAACTATGGTCAACATATTAGTTATCACTGACTCCCGTGGTAAGGACCTGTGGAAAGCCTTGCCACAGGATATTCGCCTTGATTGTAGTGTTAATGTTTACCCAAGCATGACACTCCAAGAAGCAAGTGTCAAGATGACTGGACTTCTTAGATACAGCCGTCCAGAAGCTCTCTACATCATGAACGGGGTCTGTGATATAACCGTGCTCAACCGAACTGACAGGACTCTCTCTCTCCACGAAAGTGATGTGAATGCTCTAACTGCACATGTTTGTAAACAAATCACCTCATGTTATGATGACATCCACACTGTTGCACCTCAGACATGTGTAATACAATGCCCACTGTATGGTATAGACCTTGCAAAGTACAATAGAATCTCGAGCTCCCACCCTGAACAAATGATTCTTGACCAGGCTGTTTTGAACATAAATCAACACATTTACACCCAGAACAAAAGCCACTGCTATTTAACGCCTTGGATCTCTGGAGTCTTCCATCGTTACAGGAAAACTACCAAAACCTATGACACACTGTACCATCGCCTCTACGATGGATGCCACCCGACTGACGATTACCAGCGTCAGGTGGGTGACATCCTTGGCAACTGCATGATAAGAAATCGTTCGGCCGGTTATGTGGTTGTGTAAATTGCTATTTTGTCTATTGATGTAAGTCTATACCCAATACTAAATGCATGCAATATACCAACATTATATATGCAGTGTGGGCGTTAAGTAAATTAAGCTAGGTGATCGAACTGAGTACTGAATGTGGGAAAGGTCCCAGGCCAGTTTCCTGCAGAATGGCTATCAACCTACGAAGTACTCAACTTGACAAATTAAAATTAAATGTAACCACTCGGACGTTTGGTGTGCATGAGAGATATCACTTGATTGTAGCAACTTCATATATTTGCCCACTAAGAATTGTTGTGACTGTAGCAGAGTACTGCACTCGGGAAATGCTTCAGTTTATTTCTACATGATGTCACAGTGGAGATTTAAGATTGGTTTATTTTAATAGTGCACCCTACATGACTTAAATTGTATTTGTTTATTGTATTGTGCTGAGTACTGAACTCAGAGAATGCCCTCGTATTTCTGTAACACTGTATCCTTCATTGATTGAATTAACATTTGTAACTTGTGCGAATTACTGAAATCGGGAAATGCCCTTCTATTACTGATGAATTGTATTGTCACTGTCGTATTGGTGTTTATATCTTTATTATTAGTAGCATGTAGTTATTATACTCACCATTGCATGATCTCCCGTGAAAGTTACTAACTATATGAACTAATAGTTGTCACTGCAGCAGAGTACTGAACGCGGGAAATGCTCCTGTATACTTGTACACGTTGTCACATTGAAGATTTAAGATCGGTTAATTCTAATATTGTAACCAATAGTGATTTAAATGACTTTTGCCATTTGTGCGGAGTGGCTAACTTGGAAAGCACCCCTGCACCCCTGTATCTCTGTACCACTGTATCTTGCATTATTCTGACGTTTGGTGTGCATGAGAGATATTACTTGAGTGCAACAACTGCATATATTTGCCCACTAAGAATTGTTGTGACTGTAGCAGAGTACTGCACTCGGGAAATGCTTCAGTGTATTTCTACATGTTGTCACATTGAAGATTTAAGATTGGTTTATTTTGATAGTGTACTCTGCATGACTCAAATCTTATCTGTTATTGTGCTGAGTACTGAACTCAGAGAATGCCCTCGTATTTCTGTAACACTGTAACTTGTGCAGAGTATTGAAATTGGGAAATGCCCTTCTATTGCGGATGAATTGTATTCTCACTGTCGTATTGGTGTTTATATCTTTATTATTAGTAGCATGTAGTTATTATATTCACCATCGCATGATCTTCCGTGAAAGTTACTAACTATATATGCACTAATAGTTGTCACTGCAGCAGAGTACTGAACGCGGGAAATGCTCCTGTATACTTGTACACGTTGTCACATTGAAAATTTAAGATTGATTAATTCTAATATTGTAACCAACAGTGATTTAAATGATTTTTGTCATTTGTGCGGAGTGCTGACCTTGGAAAGCACCCCTACACCCTTGTATTTCTGTACCATTGTATCTTGCATTAATTCAAATGATCCTTGTAACCTGTGCGGAGTACTGAACGCGGGAAACGCCCTTGTATTGTCGTTGAATTGCATTGTCACTGTCCTAATTGTGCTTACGACTTGACTGCTACTAGCTTGTAGTTAATATATGTACCATTGTATGATTTTCTGTGAAAATTAGTAAAACTATATGTAAAATGTGGGAGTATACCTACGATCCTATCTGGAAAACAAGGTCTGTAATACCCTTAAAAGAAATGCATATTGTATGTATCTACTTAATATGGAGGGGCCCACCCATTAACCTAATTACACTTGAATTTGTGTAAATATAACCTGTACTACTGTGTAAATAACAATTAAAACTTGCCATTTGGACTAAGTTGACAATAGCGCCTTAACGCTTTTTGCTTCAACATCTAACCAGTCCTGCTTCATAGCACGATCTGGTACACATCTATCATTTATACATAAAAACATCGATCGCACATCATATATCTTCACCTTAAGATTTAATTTAGTTTCGATTAATCATTATCAATGCCACCTGTAAATTACACTCTCAGTGGCTTTAATGTTGATAAGGGCTTTAAACTGATCCACCTAAACTGCAGGAGTTTATATCCAAAACTCGATGAAATTTCATATAGTTTTAAGAAAGCAAATGTCTTATCACTCAGTGAAACCTGGCTTGACTCCAGGTATTCAAACGACTTGCTGTCAATGGATAATAAAAGCCTGTATCGTCTTGATAGAGAGTCTGGAACAAATATCTCTAAGCAGAGGGGAGGTGGAGTTGCCTGTTATGTTGACTCAGCATTAGCTACCCACACATCTATAGAGGACAGATACTCTGTTATAACTGATGATTACGAAGTCCTGACCCTAAGGATTACGCAACCTAACCATAGGAAACTACTTGTTGTAACAGTCTATCGTCCACCCCAAGGAAATGTGAAAACTCTAATGGATTTCCTCAATGTTCTACTACAAGATGATAACTTGAGAAACATGGAAAAATGGGTCCTTGGAGATTTCAACATCAACCTTAGAAAACGAAATCATCCTAATTCAAAACTTATATTTAAATTTTCCCGGAGAAATAATTTGAAACAGATTATCAATGGAGTCACACGGTTCTCACAGTATGGCGGAAGCTGTGTTGATCACATTTATACCGATTGTCCTGTTGTGTCTCATTGTGGAATCCTTGATGAAGTGATCAGTGACCATTGCCCAATCTTTGCCATCAGGAAAAAGAATCGGGAAGAAAGAAACTTTACTAAACAGGAGGGACGTAGTTATAAATATTACAGTAAGGAAGGACTATATACTCACCTGCATAGTATTGACTGGAAAAAAGAGATGGCTGGCAAGAACACAACTGACAAATGGAGTGTCATGTTAGAACATATTACTGAATACCTAGACACTGTTTGTCCATTAAAACTGATTACTACACGCTCTGACAAACCAGGCTGGTTAAATCACACTGTGATGAAGCTAATGTCTGACCGTAACTTCTATTCCAAACTAGTTCGCAAATATTCTCGTGAAGACGATATAAATATATTACGTTACCTGAGGAATAGAACCAACCAAGCGATTGTTGAAAGTAAAAGAGTTTACATTAGTAATGAACTGGATAAATACAGAAGAAATCCTCGTAGGTTCTGGCGAATCCTAAATGGCCTGTGTAACTCCACAAGTGTTACTGACAATAATGTTACTTTCCTTGACACTGAAACCAATGAACAAGTTAGTCCAGCACAGGCCCCATATTTTGCCAATAGATACTTTGCGGAGATAGGATCAAACATTAACATGGGTAATCCCTATGGAATTGGAGACTTCTTGCCTACAGAGTCCGATGGAATACCAGTGGAATTTACATCCCCCACCTTACACGAGGTACAGAAATTAGTTAAAGGTATTGATTGCACAAAATCGTCTGGTATTCATGGTATCTCAAACACTGTTATCAAGCACTCTTTTGAGTTTCTTGGACCTGAGCTGACTGAATTACTGGGTTGTTCACTAGCGGAAGCCTCTGTACCTTTGACATGGAAAAAGGCTACTGTCAAACTAATACCCAAAAGTGGTAATTTGGCAAATGTCACAAATTGGAGACCAATATCCTTATTGAACACACCATCAAAATTGGCAGAAAAACTGATGCACTCAAGACTGTATGATCTGTGTATATCAAATGATAGTCTTAGTCCAAATCAATATGGCTTCATACCAAATTCTTCAACCAGCGACGCAATTTTTGACTATATAACCCAACTATACAAGTCAATGGATAACCTAAATTATACTGGAGTAGTCTATATGGATGTTATGAAAGCCTTCGACTGTGTTAATCACACAAGACTTTTGAGTAAACTAAGGTCTATGCCAATCTCACAAAATAGTTACAACTGGTTCTCTGACTATCTGTGTAACCGGCAGCAGCAGGTGCTACTTAACAGTACGGTGTCTGATGGAGTCAATGTCACCTCTGGTGTGCCCCAAGGCTCTGTATTGGGGCCATTGCTTTTCCTTATCTATATAAATGATATCTGTCATACTGACTCAGATGTGACCATCCAGCTCTATGCTGATGATGCTATTATGTATGTAACATCATCTAATCTAACTGATATTAAAAACAAGCTTCAATCTGCCTTAGACAATTGTCAAAAATGGTTCACTGCTAATCGTCTAAGATTGAATATTGACAAATCTAAAGTATGCCTATACGCTAGTAGGTACATGTTATCCAAATCTGACAACCTTTCATTGAATTATGATGGTAAGCCTTTACAACTCTGTAATAGCTACAAGTACCTAGGAGTGTACATTGACAGTACCCTAAGTTTCGAAAAACACATGCATGAAATGCAGAAAACCCTCACTCAGAAATGTTTTAAACTGTCATGCATACAGAAATATTTAACAAGAAACGTTAGACTACAATTCTTTAAGCAAAGTGTCCTCCCAAGTGTTGAATTCTGTAACTTCCTTTTGGGATGCAGTACTCAGGAACTAACTAACAATCTACAAAAGATACAGAATCATGCTCTTCGTAGATGTTTGAATATCCGCCATGCAGTTGATATCAGCACTGACATGTTGCATGCCGAATGTAAAATTGACTATATGTGTAAAAGAGGTGAGCTCATGTTATTGCAACTCATGTTCAAGCGAAGCCAGAGTCCGATGTATATTGATATTCCTAAAAATGTCCGAACTCGTAGAGACATGAAAATTGTCTTTAAACTGAAGATTCCTAGAACTGAGACCTACAAACACTCGCCTTTATGGAGAGGAGCAATATTATGGGATCTATTACCTACAGAAATTCAAAAATCAGAGTCCTTAGATAGTTTCCGGAAAAGTGTCAAAATTTTATATCGTGGAGTCAATAAAACGCTTCTTGAGTTGAAATAACATGTTGCTATGGCTGTACTGAACGCGGGAAAGCCACTGTTGTCAATTGCACTAATACCTATTTTGGGTTATTTGTATACCAGCCTGCTTATATTTAATATTGCAACTACTCTACAATTTAGCTGTTAAGTTATATTAGATTAAATGTCAATCATTCTATATCATACTGCAATTATGTACATAAGTTATATTCCATATGGATATTTCAAGATTGTTCTACACCTACTTGGAAGAGCACATGTATGTGAAAGTGGTTAATTAATAAAAAAAAAAAAAAAAAAAAAAACTCAGTTTCCAAACACAAGCACAGAGGGACAATCCTTTCCCTTCTCACCTACGTCAACTACTTATCCTATTGATACAGGATACTCAGGACCACAGCCATAAATGGGGGTGAGCAAGGATTCTACAAAATTTACCACAGCAGCATGATTGTACTGCACTACATCTAGTTGCCTAGGACAGTGTAGATAACTACAAGTGAAGTTTGCCCACAACTAAAGTTCTGTTGAACTGATTTCTTTTAAAGAATAATATATGTAGTTCTCATTTATTATTCCAGAGGAAACAGACATTGTTGAAGAATATCATTAGTCAAAATAAAATAAAAAAATCAATGTTGTGAAAAGTATTTATTATATACCCAGGTGCTAACAAATAACATTTTCATTACATATTATATTATGTTAAATCTTACACTTCTCAGCATATTTTCACATTCATGTTTATAGAATGAAAGCAGCATTCAATACTAGTGGGAAGAGAGTGGACGACTTTGCTACCTTGACTTAACAAATTAAAGAGTGTAATAGATTTAACAGTAGCTCATCATAACTGAATAATGAACCTAAAAAACATGTACAAACCTTTGAATCTCAAATGGGAGAATACTGGGTCAACCTATTCTGAGGCTAAACTGGAGTACCTAAGCTTGAGTGGAAGCCCACTTGGACTTAATGCCATAAAATAAAGGGCCTAAACTGACCAGTTGCTGTCATTAATACAGGTACACTGATCTGCTGAGGGGAGGGCAAAATATACATAGAGGAGGTAGAGGGATGTAGCATCTGGTGAAGTAAAATACAAAGAATGGATTTTCATGGACTATACATGAAGTAAGATGTGTTTAGAGCATGCAAGTCATAAGTGTTTCAGGCATACCTGTGTAAAGACCTTGTTGTACACTTCAGAAATAAAAACACTGTGCTTATATCATTTGAATCTTGTGAGGGCTTTATCCTGCCCTTGGGCTAAATATTTCTCTCTTAGGATGGATTTATCAGAAGACCTTAGTTACACGGATGTCATGTAAATCCATGTGCATGATAATCTATATGATAATTTCAATGTAATTCTCAATCACCAAAGGAGACAGTCTCTGTCATTCATGAGGGATACAAGTAAGGGGTCCCAGTGTGGCCATGTCACTATGTTATAAATTTCAATGTTACTTCTCAGAACCATTCAACTTGGTAAATTTTTAAAAAAGTGCTCATGTCATATTGTTCATTTTTATTCTCATGCTCATGTCCCATGTCGAATTGAAGAAAAATGGTCAAATGGTTTCCTTTTCAATTTTAGGGGTCTATAGTCATATCAGAACTTTTGTCTTTGGTTAATGGGTTCCTTGCAAATAAATTTTCAAATGCTTATTTTTTTATATTTAACTTCTCTTTGGTAGTCGTAACATATTTCAGTGGAAAAAATGGGAAAATGTCGAAATATGATGGAATTATAAAGGAAATAGTATAAAATTGGGGAATTCCCTAATTTCTGGGGTTACAGTTCTGTCTTTGCTATGTCATAATAAAGGGGAATCCCTTTCAAAATAGCTTTCGAATCCAAGGTAACTGAATGAATTTAGGTGAGTAAATGATACAAGTATTTCTAGCCTGCACATGGCTTAATATAAAGATTTAATACTATAGCTAAAATTCCTTTGTATACACTATTGCTAATTGGGGATTCCCTGTTTTAAAAGCTGGGGAATCCCAATTCCAGTCCTTGTGACATCACAAATTATATTAGTGGATTTCCCTTAAAAACCCATTAGAATAGACCAAATATCAAAGTCCCATAACAGTGGCTACAATTGGAATATGCTCCAAATATTTCTAGCACTATTAGTTCTTCATGAATATTTAATGTACAAAAAATTTCATTGACAAATATCTATTCCTTGATTATGTGCAAGGTTTCCTTTAATGACCTTAGTGTTAAAGAATTAAGAAAAGCATGTATATGTTTAGCTGATTTTATTTTTTACCTTTACCACTTACTTATTTTTCCTGCTCTTTTATGTTATTTTCAGACTTTTTTTCTATGATGACCTTGAAATTTACTTCAAGGTCAAAAGACAAAAATGCCACCAAGACTTTTTGTGATCAGAAGAATGTATAGATACAAGTTTTTCTTGGTAGAAAGTCTTTCCGAACAAAACAAAACATTTCATAAATCTCTGGACTAGTATTTCAATTAGGAATAACAATCATGGTTAAGAACAGTTACCCCAAATTACAAATGAGTAGTTCAGTAAACAAGATGAAAAGTAAAAAATGATAGCTCATAAAAATAATTGTTTATGAACGACCTTGGGGGTTTACCTTCACTACAAGCAACCCTAAAGTGGCGCCAGCTGGTGTAAAGTTACACAACTATCAAACTGTGCATGTGGCTCCAATGGATCAGCTTCAGAAACTTCTTGAGTACGTTTCAAATATATACTGTATACTAAATATTAAGGTCATGTTGAAATTGATTTTCATTTATAATGGTTTTTCTTTAAAAGTAATAAATAGTATACTACTAAAACTAGCCATAATTATATCAATGTTTTTATCATGAATCCATGGACTCAGTCAATATAAGCAGCACGTTAAACCCTTCTAGTATATCTCCACTCTTACCTTACAATACTCTTTTAATAGTGAAACTACCCCAGCCAAGGATATGACGTTCTAATAATGTTGCAGCAATCTGGATTTATTCTTGTTATGTTACACTTTTAGGTTACAGCGATATTTGATGACTCCCAATAGTGGCACTGTGACCAACTGTTGCCATGTTCTATTGTGATGTTCTGAGGCTTAGTCAGTAACAGACAACCAAAAAAGCATGTTTGTAAAACGTGACTGTTACGTCACACCTTGGCTGGGAAACAAGTGTCAAGCTTTTCTTCATCCAGTTCTGAAAGACCTCCTTTAAGATGGTATAATTAAGGTGCTGAAGGTCTAAACTATTTCCTATTATATGATTCTGTTTCTACTTATTTAGTCAAATACATGTATTTTCATCAACACAGTTCAGTAATGTTGTCAGTTTTCATGCATTAATAATGGAAATCAATGCAATGAACATTACTTACATGTAGTACAAAGGCTAGATAATTAGCTTTTTTAACATTTTGTGTAGACTGACACAATTCACAGCATTCCCATTGTAAATTCTTCATCAAAAATATATTTTTGATGATTAGAACTGTATTTTTCATCCCCCCCCCTAAATGTGAATAACTTGTGTTTCCCAAACGTTCTAGCTTGACATCCAACAGTTTTGGATTCGGGAGATTCAGGAGATATATAATCAATTATGCATGCTATGTCGAGGTATACCTCTCATGCATTTCTATGGACTATTTTGTTTATGATTAGTAGCTTCATGCATGTCAATGTCCTACCAATTAATGTCCAAAAAGAATACCATCATGTTTTTGTTCCACCTGTGCCTTGTTACTATGGCTAGATTGGTCTTGATATTAGAAGAGCAGACTAAAATTGACATTCATGCCGTTAATGTAAATACAAACAGATTACATTGTCTCCTCTAAATCAATAGATCACTTTATTTAAAATATCTCATTGTTGTGCTTAATGAATTTGTTCTCCCAAAGTGGCTAGTATGGAACAAATTAATGATGTATTATTTATAGAATTAGTTTCTATCACTCTTCATAAGGCACTGGGTAGAGGGGTAGGGTTGTCTGTTATGAGATAGAAATATTTTTTGAATCCATATAAATCAATGATAGATTGCAACATTAGGTAGAGCCATAAGAATTACATTACTCAATATATCAATATAAAATTTGTTTCAATACATATGCATAGGCTAAATGCAAATGTGACATCTTATGGACTGGAATATTGAATTAAGATGGTGTCTTGGGGAATCTTATACTGGAAAAATTAGGTAAATATACCCCAAGCAAATATATGATGTTATAATAATGTTGCAGCAACATTCTGTTTAGACCTGGATTGGTTCTTGTTACGTTCTTTTGAGGGCACCCAAAAACGTCTTTAGAACCTAACGTTGCGACGTCACACTAGAACGTTGTTGTGACGTTCTTGTAACTTTATTTCACATTACAATAACGTTTTTATAACATTCTTTATTAGTTTGGTCTCAACTTTACCAAAATAGAATGTTATTATAGCGTTCTTTTTCAGTAGGTCTAAACCTCACCTAAAATAATGATATTGTTACGTGAAAATTGGCCAGGTCTCAGACCAATTAAAAAAGTACAGTCGCAGAATGTTCTTGTTATGTTGCTGCTTGCCTGGGACTTATGAGAAAAAATAGTTATGTTAATTTGAAGACACAAAGGTTAAATCCGCTAAATATGCTAAAATAGACCAGACAAATAGGTATTTAAAAAGATATAACTTATATATCATCTAGGCCAAAAATTGAAATCCCAAATATGATTTCAGGAAATATACTGCAATTTTCTTTCTATTTAAGATATTCTGAATCTGTTTTTTGCTGAATATGGCCAAGCAGTCCCTTGATTCAGAATTTCAAATTTTGAAAACTTAATTTAGTTCCATGGTTACCATGGAAACCAACATTTGTGCAGCTGTAGTATGGGGGTTTTTCATGTGCTATCAACATTCCAGTTACCATGGCATCAAAATGCAAAAAATCCAAATTTTTTCACCAGAAATGAAAATTTAAAAAAAATCATTTATAGCATGGATATAGCTTATTTTTCTTATTTTTCTTATTTCTAAGCTAAATAAAGATCCTACAGCCATGAAAAGGCATTTCCATAAAGCTGGAAATCCCAGAAACTGTCACAAATGACAGTAGGATATTGGTTTCTAGTGTCATGGATAGCCCTATGAGTGAATGTCCTTACTTTTGAATGTAGAGGATGATCACAATATCTTTCTCAAAATGAGTGTATGCACTTACACATTTGTACAATCTTTTGCAAAAGAATTTGAGAATATTTTGAGAATTGTTTGTATACTCTTTATTCTTTACATGATGGTAGTTACACAAATAATTTCTCTATAAACTTTACATTCAAGAAACTCATGTCACACTGGTAATGGAATCCTCCATAACGACGGCGAGAATGCCATCGTTTGAAACCTGCATTTTCAATTCTTTTTAACAAATCAAAGTATGTTTTGTCAGTGTACTGTGGTTTGGTCATGTGAATTTCAAAAGACATCTGCATGACATTCTGTAGTACTCCATCATCCAGCATGTTAGCCAAGACCCTCCATTCATAGTTTTCTATGTCAAATTTGAGATAAGGTATCGTTTTCTGAAATTCAAAGGTAAGGGTTAGTGATTGTCAGGAATTCACATGAATCCTTACTCTCTATAATGATTTTGTGGACCTCAATAGTTTTGTCAAATTCACCATAATGCTCCATTGTGCATTTCCATAACTCAAGCAAACTAGTTGTTATGGTGTGAGCAAGTACCTTACATCATCAATGATTGCGCTTACTCAGCTCCTTTCTGCGGCCACATCTTTTGTACTGAGGGGGGATATCTATGTCATGATAGGACTAAAATCCTGATAAGACTTGCCCCCTTAAATAGCAAATCTCTTTGCTCATGAAATTCTGTTACTATTATTTTCTGATGATGTTTCCATTAGGTTAATATATTCTTTAAAAGAGAGGTTTGGAATGAATGGAAACAATCAGTCCTGAACATATCCAATGTGGAAAATCTAATCAGAATCAGAGGCAAACATAGTGATCACTTTGAAAATATCTAACAGTTCTAGATTTTAGTGCCATTAAATCACATTGTGGATGTTTCCTACTCAACTATATACTTAACAGATATTTCAGACGGACTAATTTATATTTTTCCAAGATGACATGTGTAAGATATTTATACAGCCAGACAAAAACATTCTAAGCCAAGGATATCATAATGACATTGACATTTCTGCACATGACATTCATACCCAATGAAGACCTTTATGAATGATATTGAATATACATCTTTCAAGCCAAAGATAAAGTGGTTGTATTTTATTTTGGAAATTCTATAGACACCTAGTCAGTCTTCAAAAGTGTCCTCATTTATTTTTGCACAGCAGCCTGCTGGGCTAGCTGCTCAATAAAAGCACTGGCCTTGATAAAAATAATGTTAACTGCTCCAGACCAATTTTCTATGGATTTTTAGATACAAATGAATAAAAAATGAAACACTCAAATATAGAATTACACTAGCCCACCATACCTCAATGTACTAGCCTGTTCTTTTTACTAGTTCCAAGCACTAGTAACCACATGTTAATATCAAACCCTTGTCTCTAAATTATTTATTGAGCTTCCAATAATTTCAGTTTTTGTTTCCAATTTAGATCAAACTCGAGTAGCTGCTGGTTAGAAAATTACCAATATACTTACAACAATCCACAGGGAAACATTAAATAATTAGTATCTTTGACTAACAATGATACTTATAAGAATCTATACTTGAAGCAACAAATACCAAATATCTTAAAGTAGATAAGATGAGGAAACTGAAAATAACTTTGATCTCAGTCTACCAATGTCAACAGAGGCAGTTGAAAGATTACGAATCTTATAACTTGGATACCAACAACAAAAATGGTCACATGGTATACAACAAGCACAGGATTGTGAAATCACAAACAAGTCATTTGTACTTGAGAAGCCAAACCTCACAATGTTCTACAAGATATGGCTTCATATTCATAAGAATTACTCAAAAATAGGAAGGATATTGATAAAAACAAACATTTATCAATGCAATCCCTTTAATGAAACCAAAAGTAAATATCTCACATTTTCCTCTTTGAATTTCATCAGAATGCCCTTGAAAATGTTCATTTTCCATCCATTATTCAAATCCGTTTCTTGGTCTGAGAGACCAATGGGATAAAACCAAACTGAAGGACTGTGTTCATGTTGATCTGTCCTCATACTGAAAGGCACAAGTGTGATAATTGTCAGAGAAGTCAAATCCCTCATCCTCTCTTATCTGGTGTCAATTTGCTTTAATAACCTGCATTTCACAACTTTTCTCGACAAGCCTCTACATTAACCGAGGAATGCTGGTATCCACCCATCAGAAACATCATCCATCCCAACCCCCAACAATATACACAAGCTAATATGATTATGGTATTCTCATACTGAATCTATAGCTAGGCAGTGAAAAGGTGAAAAGAATAAATAAATACAACATCATGCCTTCATATACCTTTTCAATAATCATAACCTTGATATCATTTATGTCTGTATTCCACATGCTGATTTTGCTGCCGATTTTAAGAATTGGCAGTGGGAATTAAGTTCAGATTTAAGAATGTTATACATGATGGGAAACGTCTTACCATTCTCTTTTAAATGACATATAGGATGTATGGTTACATGCCATATTCTCAGACAAAATCAATCAAATGGAAAATCAGCAGCATCAAAATTGGTATATGGAAGACAGCCTTTAGGCTCATAGAAAAGACCCAAATGGACCCAAGTATCCACCAGCTACCAAATACTGATACAAAATACAAAACTTAAAGTGCTTTATGAAGACCTACAGGTGGTAAAGCAAACCTTACCTTGGATCAAAAGAGCGAACTGTGCAACCGAGTCTACTGCGATATGTATCATCAAATGAGAAGTCAAAATTGATCCTGAAAGAAATTAACATTAATTTTATCTAG
This sequence comes from Lepidonotus clava, assembly GCA_936440205.1. NCBI lineage: Eukaryota > Metazoa > Annelida > Polychaeta > Phyllodocida > Polynoidae > Lepidonotus > Lepidonotus clava. The sequence goes on along the minus strand of OW387139.1, from coordinate 50,038,477 downwards.
AGGACCTTTATTTGAACTCAGGACCATTTAAACTTCCAGATGTAAAACAGCATTTATGTTTGGTATGTTCTAAATTGAGTACTGGAGGAAAAGCAATAAACTATGCATTTCTGCTCAAAGTTACACTTACTATTTATTACACAGGTTCTGGAGAAAAAGATGAAAATTAGGAAATAATCATAGATATATGAGAAGAATTTGTGTTTTATATCTATGATAAAATTAATCAGAACATGGCACACAACAGAGGTTTTGCAATAATAGGGTTCCAAATATGAATAAAGAGGATCAATACACACAAATCTCTATGTCTTAAGTTAAATGGATTTTGCAGAATGCTCTTGCAGGTTGAAATTTCGAAACTGTTGAGTTATTTACCCAAAGGAGTAGATGGTGCATGGTTTCTTCGGGAGAAACTGCTCGGCAAGACATACTGGCCAACCTCCATCGGACTTATGGCCCATTATCTCCCACGTTATGCACTTTATTTGTTGCTGTAAGGACAATCTGAATAGAAGAACAGAAAATAAAAACAATCATTTATTAACTTCTTTTGTTTTTAAATAAGTTGAAACAATAACAAACAACATATAAAGTATATCATAAGCACATGAAACACAGATTGTAAACTTCATAATGTTATGCAGTAATATTTTGTTTCAACAACTGTTCTAATGTTGTTTTTAATAAAAGAAAAAGAAAAAGTGTAGTTCATGGAGGAAATGCAAATGAGATTCTCGCAGAAACATTTTTTTTTTTGAAGTATTGAATATTTTGCATACAAACATCTATCTAAAATAATAAGGATCGTTAGTGAAAAATGAATAATTTGACAAAGCATATGAAAATATCTACCAGGTATCTATATAATAAACACACAAAGGTGCTCAATGCTTAAGTAGGTCTGAGTAGGAATAAGCATATGACAAAATATGTGCCACCTAAGACAATATCAGAATTATTATTTATGCTTACTTACGATTTTATAGAATCTGGGCCTGTCCAATTTGTGATGGGAACATAGTCAATGTGAACAAGCTCAAGAATTGGATTCTTCTGAAGAGCAGCATACTCGGAGGTATTAGTATATGGAAGAATTTGTTTCTGGCTAAAGATAATCCAAACATTTCCCTAATGGTGAAATAAATATAAACATTATTTGTTTAGCACGCTAACAACAATAGAGAATAATTGGTTGATTTTGACTTGTCCATGAGAGTTGTAAAATGAATCCTAAGGATTTAGAACTTTACCATAGATACTTACGTATCAGATAAGGATGTTTACAAGAGAAAGGAACCAGGCATAAAATCTAAACAAGATATGTTGTAAAATATAAGGTACAGCCTAGGTAATGGATTTAAGATATATTGCATAGGATAGAAAGTTGGTGGGTGGAGAGACAAGGGTAACAATAGAGAGACAGATGGATCAGTGAAGAATGAAGCCAAGGAGTAGGTTTTTCTTTTTTTTAATTATGATCTTTAAGTATGATCTTCCAGGAGTATTTGGATAGTTAGTAATACATGACAATAAGACAACAGTAACACATGATATTAAGACAACAACAGATTGCAGTATAAAAAGTAGGAGCAGAGAACTATTTAACATTTAGGAATAGCAGGACTTCTTGTTCATGATATCTTGTGTTTCCTAAGCTGAGGGGCTGGCAGGGGTAGCAGAGCACTAGGAAAAGTAGAAGAGGGCCAGTGAAAGTAACAAAAATCCATCATAGCATGCAGGCTTGGGTAGAGTAGGACTAACATGGTTTACAGAGGTCTGGAAAAAGTAGGAGAGGGCCAGCCAGAGTTTCTGAGGGTCACCAGACAAGAAGGCAGGCCTGAACAAAAATAGCAAGGAGGGGTATCAAAGGTGTGACAGGACAGAAGGGTAATGGGAATAGTCTAGAGGCCCAGCAGTACAATAGGTATGTTCTCCCTTCTTTTTTTCCTTTGTTCTCTTTTTTTTTAGAAAAAATTCCAGCAGAGGGTCAGCAGGGGGAGAAAACAATAGAATACAGTCTTTTTAAATGTTTATTAATTTTTATGATAAAAATAACAATCATACCTACCATTGGCAAAAAATCCATTCCCTTGAATATTACGATGGTTGTTGTGACCACAGCCACCAGAACAACCCAAATATTACAGTAAGATTTATTGCATGCCATTGTAGAACTATTGTCGCATATGCACTTACAGTTCTTGATACCTTAGAATGATTTGCAGGTGATATTTGAGCAACCAATAAAGCATAGTCAATTTCTATGCATATCTATCAATATAAACAAAAGATTATTTAATCAACATTTTTAAGAACCACACTGCAACTTTCCTGAAAATGTTTTTGCACTTCGTTTTACAATTCTTCGTCAATAGGTAACGTCAAAAAATCAACTTGAGATGTACTTGTAATCTTCCAGATGATAGTGGTGTATACAACCAACAGCAAACATATTATGATTTTCGCATAACCTAAGGAATTATTGACTTTCTTGCCTCAGATGTCATCCCAAATAGTTGCTACTACCGGCTTCTGGTGTATCGTCATTGATAAATAATAGATCCTTTCCTGGCGTTAGGAAGGTGTCTATAAAAGGGTTGAATTTTGTATGATATGTTCAATGTCCAGTCACCTGAGATGAGGGGCCTCCTGCTCTTGGGCTGTGTGAAAATTGTACTGATCTTGCCAACAATAAAATGTGTTTGCATTTTGTAGTATGTAGGGCTACACACACACTTGTGTTTCTGTATATTGTCATTACTGTTTAATGTTCTCACCCATCTAGGTGTGTTGGATTGAATGAACTTGTGAAAAAAAGCATGGTAGACACTTGCACATCATTTAGTAAATACTTGTTTTTCATTGATATTCTATGTGGGGAATATGGTCGAAAAATCTTTTTTTATTATGAGCATATTGAACATATAGAACGTTATTATATTGTCATACTAAAATTCGTAGTCTCCATATTAGACATGCAGAACATTTGTTATGTATCATGTTTGTGTATAGTTGTATAGATGTATACATCCCAGGTAACAAAGGCCCGTGATATGCACATTGTATACATGGGATCCAGGAGGCCAAACTCGTGTTTTAAACTCGTGCCATACTCGGGATTCTGTGGACCTCATTTCTGGTGTTCGAATTCCCCACATGTTTTTGACACGAGTTTAGTCTGTGATTTCACATGTAAAACTCGTGTTTTAAAGGAAATTAAAAAATAAAACAGAGTGGGACTCAAACCAGCAATGTCTGCATTTGCTTGCCAGTGCTCTTCCGCTGAGCTATGCAGGAATCCTTGCAACCCATGACCATTGCATTGTATTTAAATCATTTGCAATATTGGCATTTAAGTAAAAATCTTAATTTGTAATATGGCAAGATCAAGATGTATTTATATTCAATTTTTGCTAATACCCTTAACATATTAAAGGGCACACATACCAATCATACCAGTATTGGATGAGTTTACACTGTGAAATTCTGGTTAAAACATATCACTTTCCAAAGGTCATCTATGCGATTATTCAAAGAAATCTCAGGGAAAACCCAGGAAAAACCTGTATAATTTACATGTTTTACTCTGAAATTACATGGGTCAAAAACTAGTGTCAGAGGAAGACAGTTTTTCCATTCGATACTCCAAGTTTACCATGACACCAGTTTTACACAATAATAACACGAGTTAAAACTAGTGAAATATACATGCTTTACATAGAGATTGTCACTACACTGGAATGTAACCAAAATGACCTCAAAAAATAAGATACTGATACAGATAAGATAATGCAAAAATAGACTTGTCATGATGAATATGAGTATGCCATTCATATAATTAATGCCTTATATATAATATTTGATATAGGTGTATTACTAAGTGAAAACTCATTGTAAAACCCATCAAATTACTGGCATTACTCTGTAGTTATCACAACACAAGTATAACACGAATTAACACGTGGTAAACTGGTAAATACACATGTGCTGTTTGCTGGGATTGTTCAACAAAAACCAAAACTAGAATTGAGAAGTAAAAACAAAGTGAAAATTAAGAATATTGTACAAAATTGACTAGGTAGAAAAGAGTCCCCGAAACTGTGGTATTAGATTATGTAATCTATTATCTGCAAATATTCAATACTTAGATACAAACTGGAATTTAAAAACTCAATACAAACATTTATCAGCAGTAATAAAAATTCATTGTGATGTGTTGTACATGATGCCTATTGCTACAACTTTATAATTATAGAAATAAGTAGTCTTGTTGGTTGTGCTGTATGTACAAATGTTTCTGTTATTACTATCTGCTTATATTGTGATGAATTATAGTAATCAATTCAATGGCACAACATGAGTTTGTGTAGTAATTATAAAGGTTAAAAGACAAGTAATGTTCTCTGTTAAAGATACAAGTAAAGCTGTGTTTTGGGACAAGATCACGAAGTACACGAGATCATGTGGTACAAACTCGTATGGTACGAGTTGCACGATAATGTGTGCAAGTATGGAATCGTAATGTATCTTGTATTCTTGACTGGAAGTGACCTCAGTAAGGGTCAAAGTGACCACGTGATGTTATGTAACCAATCAGGAAAATTAAACCAGCAAATTGTAATAATGATCTGATAAAACATTTTATAATTCAGTACCAACATAAAATGGACTATGATCGTAATTGGAGTACAATGTTTTTCTACTTTAAAATGATATTTCTATATAGTCCTTGTCTGACATATGACAGGTTTGGACACATCTTCAATAAAACCATGGTTATACATCAATACTAATGGTTGAATATGTCTATGTTGTTCCAAACTTATCAAATGATTATCTGAAAGCGATTCATTAATACAAACAAAGTAATACCAAATGATGTTTTAACATACTCTTATGAAATCCTTTTAATCTTTTGAAGGTCTTTTACTTTACCGGCAACGTTATCAAAATAAATCCTGAATAATCAAACAATGGCAGTATAGTCTGTCTATAAATCAACATCATAGCATATTTTGTTATATACCATCTAAACACGTTTTTCATAGATAAATCACCTAATTTTTACCAGTGATACACAGGTACCATCTCCTTTAAGATACCCCTAAGAAGTGAAATAGGCAATTAGAATAGATAAAAAAGAAGTATACTCACTATAATGATTAGGTTCAAGAAATACTCACCACAGAAAGTATTAGGTATATTTGTAAGGGTTTGCAAACCCTCCACAGAGCTAAGCAACAGTCCCAAGCACTTACATCCCTCAGTTTTCAATGACAATGAAGAACCATTGTTAATTTTAGAACATGCTACCAACACAAACATAATGTGTTTGAATAAGATAAAACCGAGAGACAATGATTACTTATCTATGAACATTAGTCTATCCATTAAGAGCTCTGCAGCCACTTTTGGAGGTGAATGCGGGTGACCTTAAGGATTGACACCTGTGGTTGAGCCATGTTTCCTGGTACTCAGGACCATTGCATTTTTCATAAAGTATCTCTACATCCACATTGGTATGATTTGTAAAGTTCAAATGCTTAGTTTATACTTTATCTAATGAAACAAAATATATTTAAAAGTATTAAAAGGTTTATCAGTTATGCCTATGTAAAGACAAAAGTTAATTATTTCACTTTTATTTTTTGAACAATGATTTCTCGGTAATCATTCGTCATAAACTTTTGAAATTTGGTATGCTTGCTCTAAACATTCTAATGTAGAGAAGGGTGTCTCAAAATTTTGATATCTGTCTTCAATAATTTTAAAAAAAATGAAATGTAAATAATAGAAATAAAATATATTCAAGTTGCCCGTTTTTTGGCATAAAATAAAAACTAAAGCCTAAATAAAAAATCTGAGACACCTTTCTCTGCATCTAGAGGTTAATAACATGTAATAAAAAAATTGGCCCTATAGCTCTTTTAGCAAGTGAGTAATTCTTGTTCAAAAAAATAAAAGTTGAAAAATAGGTTTTTAATTCATATCCTTTCGAATTCCTGTCAGATATTCTAATCACTTATATCATGGGATAGAGAAAAATAAGACCTTTTAAATGGTGTTTATTTTATCAATATACCTAGCATAGGTGCAGAGATACAGACCAAAACGTGAATCATGGCCCAACCACCGGTGTCAATCCTTAACAATAGAAATTGTAGTTTTAATGAATCTACGTATATGATGTAGTGTAGCCTTTCCATCCACATTCTTTAGATTTTTTTTGAAGAAGAGAAGGATTATAATTGCTCCCATCTTCCTTACCATTCTTTCAGATTTTTTCAACTCATGATAATCACAGAATAAAGTTGAATGTTGTACAGTTTTTTCATGATTTCATCACTTGTTAGATAATGAAAGTACACAATAAAGCAGTAATTGTTAGAATTAAATACGCTACAATTGTTTTCTACATCACATTTTCAATAAAATGAGAGGCATTCTCTTTACCAAAAAAACCTTATATGTGCACCTCCCAGGCAAGCATATGACATTATTATAACATTGCAGCAATGTTCTGTTTAGTTTTGTATTGGTTCTTGTTACGTTATTTTGATGGCTCCCAATAACGTTGCTGCAATGTACTGCTGCGACGTTGCACTGTGATGTTATTATAACATTCTGGATACGTTATTCAACCTAAACAGAATGTTCGTATAACGTTCTGTTTTGGTTTCATCCTAACCTCACCCAAAAATAATGTTTTAAAAACATTCTGTTTTGGGGAGGTTTCAACCTAACCATAAATAACGTAATTGTTACGTGCTATCTTAGTAAGTACTTGACTGACTAAAACAGTATAGTTGCAGAAAGTTTCTGTTATGTTGCAGCTTGACTGGGCCTACAACTTCATTAATTCCTCAGGATTGCCTTTGATAATTGAGGTTCGATGATTTTGGCTCAAGTGTCAATTCTGGTTATTTTACTCTTCATATGCTAGGTGTGGTGCTAAGATAAAAGTAAGCAAAATCTCTGAAGTCCCCTAAGCCCCACATTCTTCTGTGAAACCTGAAGACACGTCTGTTTGCTCAGTGGTCCATAGCATAATCTCCTCGCTGTTGCGAGGGTTGTCCACCACCTCTCGCAACAAGGACGTTGCTGTAGTGAAGGATCTTGCTGTTGATTTGTGGCTGTTCTACTAGACCAATTTTGATTCTGTAAACAGTTCTGAAAACTAGACATTTAGATCTAAAATCCCTGAAAGTTTCAACCAGGAAAACCTATTAGAAATGGGTGAAAATTGATACTGAACTTTGTGTATAACAGCGAGACTTTTACCAAGTTACCTGAAAAGTTATCCTTGTTACAATCGTTATTGTGCAATGGGCAAATGACTTTCCAGAAAACACAAGTCTTTGTGGGACGTCACACAAAAACGATGTTGTTTTCAAATTTAGAAATAATAATTCTCTTTAAATGACTTTGGACTCCAAGTTTTTACCATGGATTAGATTATTTCATGAATTAAAACATTAGGGGGTTGAATAAAAGCATGCGGTGCGTCACATAATAAAGATAAGGAGTGATTTTTGGCACATGGTCAACTCTTACTGTTGTGCCAAAATTCAGCATCAATTTTCACTCATTCATAGTAATTTTTCTAGGCTAAATATTTAAGGAATTTCAGTTTAATGACACGAATTACCTCGAAATAGGTGGCACTGCATTGGGAACAAAAGTTGCAACATCATATGCAAACATATTCGTGGGTTACTTTGATAAAACATTTGTGTCTGGGTATTCGATAAGGTCCCAGAATTTGGTACGTAAACAAACCTAATTCTAGCCAATCAATATCCCCACCCTCCTAAGCCTATAATACTGGCCCCGTCCTCCCAAACCCCACTCGCACTTCTCCTTTTTTTAAAAATAGGTGACAGTCAGCCAGCCTTTAGATGTAGGGAGCCTCAGCACAACACCTGACTCACAGACAGATCCGGATTTTTTCTCCCACCTGTGGGTGTTTTATAACTAAGGAAGTTTGATTTGAACTTATGGAAACTATATGCAAGTTTGAAACTAGTGTATGGCAGTTTCATAATAAAACTCTTATAAATCTATTCAAAATTCTTGTAAATCCAACCAAAACCCATGTAAATCCACCAAAACTCACGTAAGCAAACAAAACTCATGTAGATTGACCAAAAAGGTGTTCATAACTTTATGAAACGCAAATCTTAGGGAGGTTTGTTATGAAGCAGGCCCCTGGTCAACAGGTCATTTGCAGTCCACACAAGCCATGTCACAACACACCTTTAATACTACCAAACATGTTTTCTCTAACAGTTTATCATCTTTTACTTAATATATTAACATAAAGATAATATATTAACATAAAGATAAGCTACTACTACAAAAATAACTTTCAGGAAGAATGAAACATGTAGCCTGCTGTTTATTTTTAGTGACCTGAGATGAAGTCATACCTGAGGTGAAGTCAGTCTGCCGTGACTCATACTCTGTGATCACGACTTGACAGAGAAGAGGTTGAGAGACACGGGGCATGACCACACACCGTCTTTATACGCACACATCACTGGTTAGATAACTTCTGTTTTCTTGAGGAACAATAATACTAAAATGTGTATTAACATGGTAAGTTGATTATGTTATTAGATGCTGTTTAAGGGGAGATCTTGGCTTAGGTGGTATACAGGTGTTGTACCTTGATTTAACGTTGTAAATATGCAGCCATTGAACCTGAGAGGAGCATGGTGTCAACTGTAATTAAGTTGTTGTATCACAGTCCTTATTGCAATACGTCTTGGTAACATATAACTATTCCTTTACTATCATCCGTTTCATTAAGATTGTTTATAACCTGTATCCATAGTTTGTTGGTAAATTCATTTTGGATCTTGGAAAGGAACGCTATCATAAGTTGGCCTTTAATGAATACTTGAGTTGCCTTTCATGAATACTTGAGTTGGCCTTTAATGAATGCTCAAATCATATTTATTGTGTTTCAGAATTTGATAATGAAAGGCCACAATGTATACCCTATTGGAATTCTACATTTCATTGTAATTTTATTGGTTTTTCCAGGTAAATATATCTATTATATCATTGTCCCTCGTTTTTTTTGACATAAAGGAAAGGGTCCTACTGAGATATGAATGGTAAATTAGTTATAAACTGAATTTGAATGGTGGTGTATCAAGTAACCTGTTTTATGAGGGATTATAAAGAAATGTGGAGAAAAGTCTGAGGATTTATGTTTCAGAAACTTAAAATGAGCCATACCCTTGTTGTATATACAGAGTCTTTTGTTTAAGATACAGAGGTTTTGTAATAAAACAATGATAATTTACAGTAAGTTATGGAAATTTTATAAGGAGATATATGTGTGTCTTATTATTAAATACAAAAGGTTTTATGGTAAGATGGAATGGTTTTATAGTGAGATACATGAACAGATACAGTGATTTTTGACAGGAGGGCGCCCTTAAGTTAAAATTTGAGGTGCTCCCTCTGGTAAAAAGAATGTTACATCTAAAATGTAAATTTGGCCAAAATTAGGGGAGGATCACACCTCAGGCCCGGCCTTTAAATCTATTTGTGAGATGATGAGGCTAATAATAAGATACAGAGGTTGTATGGTAAGATGCAGGGGTCTTATAGAAAGATCCAGAGATTTATAGTAAGATCCAGAAGTTCCATAGTTGGATGCAGAGGTTTTAAATTAAAACATATAGATTTTGCCACAAGATATGGAGTTTTAATAGTAAGATAGTAAGAAAATGCAGAAGTTACATATCCAGATGTTTGGAGGCTTGAAAAAGGGATATCTTTGTGAAATGAAATTTTAAATATTTCAAAGATCCATTTTTATGATCATTTTATTGATCATGGATATACACAGTTCTCTATCATTTTGCTTAAAAACATTCATTTGGGAAATGTACTTAAATATTCAGATTTCACAGCAAGTGAGACTTTGTGCAATATAGAGGCGGTGAAGGGATGTCTACCAGGCCAGTCTAGTCTTGGACCCACTAGCCCATTCCTAGATTTTCAAAATCTAGTAGGAAACTGTAGGTAAGAGTTTCTTTTCATTAACAATACTTCTTTTTTCAGGTGTATTTTAGTGACAATGTTTGGGGATATTTTTGGCATTCATCTCTGTGAGCATCACCAGGATGTATAAAAGCTAATTCCACTTTTAAAAGTGCCCATACATTACTCAAATGTTGTGATGCTCATCCATTAAACCAGCTTTTTACTTTGTCTTTTACTAAATGTCATTTCATAAATACCGTTTTTAATCATTTTTAGTGCCCCTGCATACAATACTCAGTTTTCTACGAATATTATGACATTTAGAAGATATGAAAAATAATTTGATAGTGTTACCTGGAATGGTTGCTGGCTTTGATAAGTCAGGGTTAGATATACTTTATTCATTAAAGTTATAGCAAATACATGTGCATATCCATGATAAAATACATGGTTTATGTTGTCTTTTAGTCAGACAAAATACCTTCCTATTGGTTTGAAAGTATTTTCAATATTTCACATAAATAATTTGTTACTGTTAATTGTGTATGATCATGTTATAAATCACATTAATCTACCTGAAGATTAAGGTTTAGCACGGATGTTTTCAGGTTTAATTCAAACGGAAGGTAACATTAAGCAATATGTTTGGATTTGAATTTGTTCAATGTTGAAATACATTCCAAGTTCTAATGACTCAAATTGATATAAAGGCTCATATTTCTAAGTCCGGACTTGCCTTGATTGTCCTGGAGTGCAGTGTTTTGATTTTCTGACAAACATGAATCTGATAAAGAGTGTGACTTTCTAAAGTCACTAAATTTTTTTTGCAGTAGTTGATGAATATAGATAGCATGATTTATCTCATATTTTTTGATAGAGACAACATTTTATATTGTGCCGAACTGTTATATATCAGTTAGTATCTATGAATGATATAATTCAAACAGGTTATGGTCAGTATTCAGGAGTTCAAAAGAAACAAAAATGGTGATTAAAGAAAGGGTTGTAGGCATAAAGTACATAAATACATTTGCACAGGTAGGCAGAGAAATTTCCTCATCTTGAGCACCTTTTTCGCCAGACTGAATCCAAGATTCCACCTTGGAATGGCTCATCAAATGCTAAAAAAAGTTTGGCTCTTTTCAGTACTAGTTCTCAACAAGCTGTAGCCTGCCTTGAAAATGTGTTGAACACATGTGGCAGCATGGTAGATAAGGGTGTGATGGCATGGGGAAGATCCAAACTGGACATACTGAATTATTTATGTTCTCCAATGGGCCAACAAGGTAAGTTGTACCATATTTCTTTACGATCATATTTTAATTTTGTCATCTTCAGAGAGAGTCTGATATTACACATGTTAGAAGGTTTTCACATTTTAAGACATTTTACAGGGTGCAATATTATAGCTGATTAAAAATTAGTATGAAGATGGTATCTACTATATGATATGTCATCATCTGGGTTAACATATGACTAGTAATGATTAAAGAGCATTTGTAGTTATTATCATGTCACTACAAACTATAGCTCCGTTTACATATTATATATGTCACATCAAGGCTGGAGTCAATGTATCTTTCGTTAAAATGATTTTTCAGACTATGTGTCATCTGCGTCATGCATTAGTAGTTCAGAAGTTAACACATCCATGGCGAACTGCAACATGGACTGGACCAATGGTATAGCCATGGCAGACACGAATGGGGACCGCTGCAGGTAAGTAAAAGTGATTGGTTGTTCTTTCGAGTTTAATTCTGCTACGGTCATAATATATAAACAACTAAACAACTAATTATTGAGTTATTGCACCTGTGGTGCTTATATCTATGATGATCAAATCTGTGCATAAATAGGAGTCCTACTGTAATGGCAAGAGATCTATACTTTCCTTTATTTCTTAGAAACAGTATACGATAGACAGGCCTTTGATATTGAAGTCCATTCAAACTGATGGGAAAAAGGGTCAGTTATGGGGTGAAATGATATTTATAGGGATTAGTAATCAACCTTCTGTATCAGACCATATGGGTATCAGGCTAGATCTTTAATGGGTAGCACAGGAAATATTGAACATTGAGTATGATAATACGGTTAACATTGGTTCATTCAAAAGAGACAAGAAAATTCATATATAAAACAGGAAAGCAATAATGTAGACCCTTTTTCTCCCACTGAAATGTGGTTCTTCATGGATTCTGTATGGCATCATTGGGCTGAGACCACAAAACATAGGACAATATAAGAGTGATGTCTTTCTTTAGGTCCTCACTGGTAATGAAATATATATTTTTTGGTAGCAAAACAACTCATCCTTCAATATTTTAAAGCTTGTTTCAGAGCTACAAGAGATGTTTAGAGACAGCTGTGACTGGTCTTTGTGGTCGGTCGGCTTCAGATTTTGTGGGCAAAGTGACATCGATGAGCTTGAGGCCTTTGAAGGAAGATTATTTTCCAAATTGCAAGGAGTACTCAAAGGGTATGGATAATCTTTCTTTAAAATCTATGTTTGGAAGCTTTTCTGCCCAGAGCAATGATGAATTCTTGCAGTGGGAGAGATGAACATTGGGAGGCGTGAAAATAGTGAAGTGGGAGGCTTGTAATTGGTGACAGTGGGAGGCATGTAGTTCTTGACAGTGGGAGGCTTGTAACTGGTGACTGTGGGAGTCTTGTGACTGGTGACATTGGGAGGCATGTTACTGGTGACAGTGGAATGTGTGTATCTGGTGACAATGGAAGACATGTAATTGGTGAGAGTGGGAGACATGTAACTGGTGACAGTGGGAGGATTGTGACTGGTGAAGGTAGGAGGCTTGTAACTGGTGACAGTGGAATGTGTGTATCTGGTGACAATGGAAGACATGTAATTGGTGAGAGTGGGAGACATGTAACTGGTGACAGTGGGAGGATTGTGACTAGTGAAGGTAGGAGGCTTGTAACTGGTGACAGTGTTAGGTTTGTGACTGGTGACAGTGGGAGGCTTGTACCTGGTGAAAGGAGGAGGCTTGTAACGGGTGAAAGTGTGAAGTGTAACTGGTGACAGTAGCAGGCTTATAAATGATGACAGTGGGAGGCTTGTAAATGGTGATAGTGGGAGGCTTCTAGCTATTCAGAGAGGCTTATATAACTATGCAAGCCAAATTTATTTTCACAGAAACACTCTCTAACAAATGTATTGTTCTGGGTAAATTCAAATATGTTCATTGTTATAAAGACAAGGATAAGTAGTGACGATGATTGTGGTATAGAAGTGTTTATTTTGTGCCAAGGAGTATACTCCAGTTTTGGTTTTTTAAATAGTTGTAAATAGAGGAAAAATGGAACATATCATAATAAACAGCATTATGCATTGGAATAATTTTCTTTGTTAGATCTTGTATGCCAGTTTTACAAGTAATGATACCTTCCTTGCTCTCATAATGCCTCATTACAAACGATTATTAGTGTTCTTCTGTTGAGACAGGTAGTAATGAGTGCAGTCTGAACCCCTGTCAGAATGGAGGGACCTGCTCTTCCTCATACGGACAGCCTTCCTGTGTGTGTAGACCTGGGTATGAGGGCACCTACTGTAGCATCCTACTTCCAGCGGGTGAGTGACTCAAAACCTACCTCTCTTTGGTATATGATCAAGTTGAAGCCGTGTCCATACAAAGGGCATATTTCACCTTGTGTTGCATCGCATTAACTTTATCATAAGTTGCCAACATAAAAGGACTTATGCCACCATGAGATGGCATGCAGTCTCAGTCCCCTGTTTTGCGTTTCAGATGCCAATGTCGGTGTCTGCTAATGCAATCATCCATACTAAATACATAGAAAATTGCTTTTGTTTTTGTAAAATGCAAGTACTCAATAGAAATAGAAAAACCTAGAAAATGTACTTACACTGCTATTTGCACGGCCCCAAGGCAAGTAGCAGTGGAAACACATGCATTCTGTAAAAATGTCTGCATGTTTGTGAATACATGCAAAATTAAGTAGAATAACTTATGGCAATATAAGAATTTTTTTTGTATCCTGTCAATCAAAATAATTATCTATGCAAAGGATCTCTCCCTCAATAAAGGGATTCCCTACTTTGGAACAATTAGATCTCCTGACATGGGCTTGTGTCATATTATTTGAGTAAACATGTGTCATAGTAACAAAGATTTTACTCTCATACTTTCAATACCTTAGTCCACAGACAGAACGTTACTGCAGCAAGCCGTTCTTAAATTTGGTAGACCACGAAGATTGCACAAAATACACAGCCCAGTAAACACACTAATGTTGACTCAATGTTGAATCAATGCTTCCCATCAATATTGAATCAACGTTTTATATTGGTTGATATTGGAACTATGAAAAGCTAATGTTGATTCAATATCAACTTTCAATATTGATACAATGTTGAAATCTGACATTGAATCAACATTGTTGATAAAATTTGTTTTAAATATCAAGAATAAATGCTTAATCATCATTCATATTTGTGAAAATATTTATTTGCTGTTCTTGAAACTTCCGTTCTATGAATATAGGGAAAGGTGAAATAATGGCTCAGAATATTTATAAAGCAAAATCCTGTCCCTCAACTAAATTATTCTTATATCATAATAATTCATGAACCTTTCTTGGTCAAATACCAAGATTAAGGCCATATATTAGTATTTTCCCAACCAAAACCTTGGTATGGATAGGTAGCATTGATGTCAGGTGGTCTGACAATGCATGGGAAGAGATACACAGGAACTCCAGTAGTTTAAACCTGTATGTTATTGCTTTTCGACGATAAAGGTGTTTTTACATGACACGCTTCAAAAATTGCAAAATTACAACAAGTTTAACAAAAGTGTGTAAATTCTTTTCATGTGATAGAATTTGTTATGGTTAACTTAGTCTGAGATACCAACACTTGTTTCTGAAATATTTTGACAGGGGATTTAGGATTGATTATCAAATATCTTGGCAATGTTAGCAAAAAGGCATTGAATCAACATCAAATTCTTCAATATTGATAACTCAACATTGAATCAACATCAGTTGCCAGTATTGAATCAATATCAGGAAATCAACATTTGATCAGCATTTAGATATGATTGATTGCTGGTTCAATCCACTTTCAATATTGATTCAACACTGGGTGTTTACTGGGAGTTTTGCATATTCCTCTATCCTCAATCAAACCGACTGAAAAGCTACTCTGGTGGTAAAATGTTTTATCAGATTCTGCTTTAACTTGAAAGATGATTTATGGATAGATTTACAGGAGATGTGAACTAAACAAAAATCTCTGTTAAGGACTATCTAAGGAAGGGCATTATTTATTCAGGCTGCCACAATTTAGCATTTGCTCCTATGGAAATGGTCTTTTTCTTTGGCTTAGGTTTTGCAAAAAGAGGATACCCTTTTGGGATTAAAGTTGTAAACATGTGAAATAATAGTTGATGGAAATATCGTAGTTAGATATTGTTTGAAGAAATGTACGGCAAAGCTGTTTTATTGTTTCACTGACTATCTTACATACACATAATATGAAATTCACCATTTCAGCACCTGGACCCTGTAGCCCTAACCCATGTGAGAATGGAGGTGAGTGTACCTGGCCTTCTGGGCAACCTGTCTGTTCCTGTCCGCCCGGATATGAAGGTGCCCTCTGTGAGAGAACAACTGAACAACCCACAGGTGAGCACTCGAAGGATCTTACAAAAGCTGATGACATATCTATGTGTATATATACATATATATAACCAACCAGGGACTGGGTACAAGATACGTTGTCCAACTAAGGTGTTTCAGGCTTGAGGCCCCTCAGGGCTGATATCCTTGATATACCTAGGGTTGATAAATATATTGCATAACTTCACACCAGTTATTTATTTATCAAACCCTGGAAATGCTTTAAAGTTAAATTCCAAAGCTTGGACTATATTAGGGGAACTTTTTCTCCTGCCAGAACTGCTTTCCTGTATCACCCTCCAGGGTGATAATACTTTTGTTATCATCCTCCCCCTCTCAGTAATGTATCAAACATGTATAAACCTGTATCACTCCATGGTATGATAACATATAGATTTTCAACAAAAAGTATTGTTTTTCTTTATCAGTTTTAGACCACGTAATATATTTGTATGTATATGATTATATATGGGACCTGCATGGGAATAACAATATATAACAACTTGACTTCAGAGTCTATATGTTCAGAGTTTAAGTGTGTATGTAGCATATCTATTTGAAAACAAAATATTGCTAGGTGATTATTCTAGTTTCCATAAATATGAAATTATGTATTAATAACAAGCCTGTTGTCATAAATATCTTGTATTCCCATAGGGTTGTCAGTCCCTACCATTGCTGGAATAACTGTGGGTGTGGTCAGTGCCTTCCTCCTGGGTATATGCCTGGCAGTTCTGGCCATCTGTCGGCTGAAGAGATCATCAACAACCAACAAAGCAGGAACTGTCCAATTAGGCCAAGCGAGAAACAAATATCCAGAAAACAAACCAGCCTCTCCCACTCCACCTGCAGTTCATGAACGCCACTCCCCTCGCCCCCTTCCTCGCCTGCCCCTATCAGAACCCTCTGGGCAGGGTGAAGGTTTGACCCCTTTACAAAAGGAGTATGACACTTACGACCCTGAAAACGGTGGATATTTGACACTGTATGATGAAAACTGCCAGAGAGGCCAAAGCTTATCACTGCCTGAATACAGTTATGTTAGAGACATGGAAGCTGTTATGAACACCATCTTGAGCTCAAACAAGAGTATCAGTGAACATCATGAATTCCCTTCATCCACAACAGAAGTTCATGAACAAACAGAATATTTTGGTACCAACCCTTAAATGATAGGGACACTTCGGTGAAAAAAGAAGGGGTTTTCGGCCATTCCGTGAATAACTATGGATCTACTCTTCTGAGTAATCTGTAAGAGACCCTACTTAGCAAGGTCTAGATCTCATTTGTCTTATGACTTTGTTAAGGAAGTGGCCAGGCACTTGTCATGAGTAATGTGGTTTATATATTTTAAGAAATACTCATAGTTCATGTCAATTTGTTTTATATTTTCACGTTTTGTTTGTATTAGATCTTATGATACATGCTGAGCATATTTCCTTACTGTTTTTGATGTTTGAAAGGAAGTTTTTCTTTTTGATTAAATTACAGGAAATATATTAAACATTATTTTAAACAATGGTAATGTGAAGAATGATGACATCATAGACATACAGTATCCTTTTGGATTAAATTACAGACCGCTTTTTCAACAACTTTATAAACAAGCTTTTATGGGTGGCACGAACATAATTACAACAAACATTCACAGTCAAATTGCGATATGACATACTGCTAAAATCATTATTCACACATTGTCCTAAAACAAATCTTTCTGAAAATAAGATATGGCCTATAAACCTCAATGGTCTTCAGTTATCGCAGCCAATGACTAATGCACATTGTCTTTATCTCCTGGGTGGGTCAACTTCCCTTCTCAATGTCTGGATGCATGTTAGGGTTTGAAAACAGACCCATTTTGAAGGACACCACAAGTTATAAAACCTACCCATTGTGAAGGGATATTTTAAATATATTTCATACTCCTATTTGTTGAATTTATTGAAAAAATATTAATATTCATTAAAGGACATTACTGCATATTCACTTGTTTCTATTTCCCCAAATTACATAGAAAGTGTTCAGATTCAGCACATTTATATATTACTATGTATGAATACTCTTGAATTTCTAATCCATTTTAAGTGAAAAGACAGATTTTGAGGTGGAAAAAGGACCCCTTTCCTTAAATTTCGACACATGCATCCAGTCAGGTTCAAGACCAAGTCACACCTCCCCTCCAAGGAGTCATCTGCCTGAAAACTATAGGTGCCATAAGTGCTGTGCATCTAGAGGTGAAATAAAGATACCAATTACAATACTTGTATGGTTTTTATTTGTGATTCTTTATAGGATTTGACTTGAGACCTTGAATCATCATAAAGAAATTCACACCAAAACTTTTCGGAATCCTTTGGTCATACTGATTTAAAAAAGTATAGCTGTTATAACTATAGCTGCCAGAAACTGAAATCATTGCTAAAGGATAACCACTGCAATTCATTTCAAAGGAACATATTCATTTTTTAGAATTAGAAGTTCTGTAACTCCCTTATCAAAGGAGATCCCCCTTATCAAAGGAGAGTCTTGGCTGTTCAACATGAATGCCACACCCAGCAAACAAGGACCCGCGATGTGGACGTTGGTACCTCGGGATCCAGGAACGCATACACGTGCCTTAGACTCATGTTATACACGGGATTCTTTGGACCTCATTTCTTGTGTTTCCAACGTGTTTTTAACACGAGTTTTTGACACAAGTTTTGAGGTGTAAGACTCGTGTTTTTTGCCTATTAACCTAAAAAAGGCATGGGGAATCAAACTCTGGACCTTTCACAGACCATGCCAGAGCTCTACCACTGAGCTATGCAGAATGAGTTGGAATTCACTGCCTACTACATTGTATTTGAATGATATGGAACATTGGTATTTATGGAAAAACTTTTTTATGATATACTCTTTTAGTAATATTTATTTTTATACATCCTTTTGATAATATCCTTAAAGACAATCGCGCTATTTGTTAATGTGCAAATGGGCCGCACAGCCTGCAGGTATGGGTGTGCAGTGGACCGTGACGACCAGTGGCTCTGCATAGATCCCTATGTGAGGTGGGGAGGGGGCAGTGCAATGATGGCTATAACTTTGTTAATATTAATCCAATCTTTATACAGTAAGCAGTACCAGAATCCTCATGATGTAGGGAACAATATTAGGATATAATACTTCAAGAATATTTGTATTTTGATAGGTATAGGGACCATAAAGCAAATAGACCTGGTGAGTTAATTTCAGACTTAAAGGTAGATAATCAATTTTTCTGGAAAAAGTCATGCAGTGACCCCATGTTTTCTTTGTTGAAAATGAAAGCTAACAGTCTGATGTACATTATGTGTCATTTTTATTTATTTTTCAACTTTGAATTTTTATGTGTGAACTTTCTTGTCTGAAAACTAATTTTTCTAATATATTGATTTGCAATGAAAATAAATTAAAATGCAGTAAAAAAACTCATTTTTTCCAGGCCATGCATAAAGTCTGTGAACATGTGTCCTAGCTTACAATTCAAGTGATTAGATTGTTTATTCGAGGATTAGCATGAAAGTTTTCACGAAAATTGTATGCCTACATATGGCTCTCCAAAACCTTAATTTTGAAGGAATTATGCCCATATTACTCTACCTGTAGATCAAAAGTTAGCATGGTGACCCCCTAATTTTTTTTCCATTTTTGGACTATAAACATGTTTATCTGGTATTCTCTGAGCTTCGAGAAAATTTCAACTTTAGATCTATAATGGCGCCATTGCCCTTAAATCAGTAAAGTACACAAAAGAAAATCGTTCTAGTTTTACAAGAGTTTACACTGTGAAATTCTAGTGTAAGGATACCAACTTCTATAGGTTATCTGTGTGATTATTCAATGAAATATCAGGGAAATCCCATGTTAAACTCATGTAAAATACGAGTTATACTCAGAAAATCCATGCATCGAAAACTGGTGTCATAGAAATACAGTTTTCCCATGTTTAACTCCCAGTTTTACACTACACCAGTATTACATGAAAATAACACGTGTTAAAACTAATGTAATACATATGTTTTACTCTATGATTGTCACTACACCAGAATGAACTAAAATGATACTAAAATGTAAAGTCATAAAGAAACATGAGAAAATGTTAAACTATAGTTTCCATGATAGCTATGATCATGTCAGTTATACAAATAATTTAGTTTTCATTAAATACATGATGGTGCTTTACTATGTGAAAACTCAGGGTAAAACCTACAAAGATACTAACACTACACAGAGATTACTATGACACCAGTATGTCATAAACTCAACATGTGGAAAACTGGTAAATACATATGTCCTGTTTGCTGGGCATACACTCCGTAAATTGGGCCAGTGGCAGGCCAGTAGCCAGGGGGGGTTCAGGGGGTTCATACGAGCCCCACCTTGGAAGGACTTTCATCTAATTTTTAATGTGAAATACGTCAGTAAATCCAAAAAATGTGTTGTTTTTTTTTCAAAAAAAGAACCCCCCCCCCTGCAAAAAAAACCTACTAGTCAAAAAAGGAACCCCCCCCCCTGAGAAAAGCTGGCTACGGGCCTGAGTGGTAGTACATAAACACCTTAATTTGTAATTAGATTATTACTTTCTAAATGTCTATTTATTCTATTATGTACCAAGCAGTCAAGCATCTTTCCTATGGTTGGTATAGTGAGACAGGGTGTAAGTCTTTAACTAGGTGAGTGGGGTGTTTCATAATAAAAGTGAGTTACGCTACGAGAGTTTTGCATTTCATAAAGTTATGATCACCCTTTTGGTTGCTGTAGCTACATGAGTTTTGTGTGTGCTTGGGTGGATTCTAGAGAGTTTGGGCATCATTTATGAAAGTTTGGGCTTGAGTTACGAGAGTTTTGTTATGAAACAGTTGTTTCAAATTCACATACTGTTTCTTTGGGTACACAACAAAGCCCCGTAGCTACAGAGGTTATTATGAAACACCCCACTGGATTTGTAACCTTTGGTAGGGGAACCACAGTATACTGATCTTCCAGTCATCTGGAAATTCATTACTACATATTGATAAATTAAAAAGATATAATATTTGTTCTTTAAGAACCTCTAAACCATCCTTTATAAATCTACTCAATAATTCCTCAATTCCTGATGACTTGTAAGTACAAATTTTATTTATTTTGGATTCCACTTCTCGCAATGTTATCATATTCCAGGTTAGAATAGGAGGAGCTGTTGGTTGATTCTGCTCTGGCCTTGCAACTAGTAAATCTTAATCCTTATCAGTTATCAGTTAGGTATTAAGCTAGCAAATCTTTGACTTATGGTTGTAAAGTAATTATCAATATAATTAGGGGTTTCCCCTTCTGGCACTCTCCTCGGGCTCTCTCCATGAAATGATTTATAAATAGGTAAGGCTCTATTGCCTGGTATAATATTATATTCTGCATAATTTTCCAATTTTTCGGAGTCTGTCTGATTAATTTCCGATTTATTTCCAGCTCATTTTTGAAAAGTCTATTTTGGCTTTTTGAAAAGCTAAGTTGGTTTCATTTCTTAGACAATTTGCAAACGTCCAGCTGGCCAGCCAGCGGCCTGCATGTCCTATGCCTTTTAGCCTGTTTTAGGGTGGTATCCCTATCCTTTGCCATTTCAACCAATTCATTGGTTACCACATGGGAGATTTAGATTATAATTTTTTAATAGGACATATATATGATGTATACTATCAGCTGCTCATCATCAGCTTGCACTTTTGATCATGTTCCAGCCTTCTGCATATTTTTTTGTATATTTGTAAATAGTTCCTATCTATAATTTCTAATAATCTTTTCCTCAAATACTTATTTGTCATATACTTCAAATAACATCTACCTGTAAATACTATTTTATCTTTTAAATTACTGACTGTCTTCTTCTAATCGCAAATATCAGTATGTGGTCACTTTGATTTGTCTGTTGTCCAACTTTCAATTATATGCTTGCTATTGGTATATAGATGGTCTATTATATAATCACTAATATATAATAATTCAAAGTGATGTAAATATATCCAACTCGACGACTGACTGGTGGACAGGTGTTGATAAAGATTTATTAAAATGAATAAAATCGTGGCGTGATCAACATGTTTTGACTGGTCAAAGTCTTCTTCAGGATCAATATATAATAAGTAAACTCATACATTTTGCATATCAATTAGTTTCACATGATGTAACACATGAAAATATCAGTAATAAGATTTAATTATCTTGGAAGAATTACAATATGATAAAATGGGCCTGAAGCAACTATTCTATATTCATTTTGTTATCATTAATCAATCTATATATTTATTCAATTACATATAACTATGTAAGCTTCTCTATAAACTTTGTATTCAAGAAGCTCATATCACGTTGGTAACGGAATCTTCCACCACGAGGGTGAGAATGCCAGCGTTTGAATCCTGCATCCTCAAATCGTTTTAATATATCAAAATATGTCTTATCATGATATTGCTTCTTAGTCATGTGTATTTCAAAGGACATTTGCATGACATTCTGTAGTGCTCCATCATCTAGCATGTTGGTTAGGACCCTCCATTCAAAATTTTCAATATCAAATTTGAGATAAGGTATCGTCTTCTGAAATTCAAAGAAAAGAGTCATTGATAAAAAGGAATCCATTAGATTTCTTACAAGCCAAATGTCTACATTATTAAGCTTTATAGTCAAAAAATTTGTTTTATCATGATGCTCATATTCTGTTAAGCATGTTCATCTTGTTGAGTTCATAATAAGAACATTTACAAGTGATATTTACAAATGGTACATTTTGATGATTCCTTGAGGGACCTCTAAATAATCATGTGCACATTCAATCAAAACGGTAGGTACTTTGCTAAGTGGGTACCCTTCCTTTAGGTTGGATTATTACATGAAAAATTCCAGATGCTACATTAATGAACAAGTAGTATTTTAAAAGGCCCTTTGAAAAATACAAGGTAACTACTCTAATTATTGTGAGACAATTGCATAAGTAATCATTCAGAAGCATTACAACCTCATGAATCATTAAAAAATCTCTTTCACCTTCTTATTCAGTTGTTTTCCCTGCGAGAATAAATAATTTGAATATTTGGGAAAGTGTCATGATAATACATTCTTTTTAGGATACATTTCATTGTTTTTCTTCAAGTATGAGTTCAATTCTCCTTACCACAGATAGCTGATTTACAGTATTTTAAGCATCTGAAGATTCAATTTGCCTATATTGTCCTGAGCTAGACTGGTGTTATTCTATTTTACTTATCATAATGTTGATTGAATGGTATGATATTTCGTCTCACTTGCTTCTTATTGGGGATATGTTCGATGTTTCATCAGACTACATGATGTTCATAATAGGTCTGCTATTTGCTTGCAAGTTGATGGTTATTAAATAAAGATAATTGTAATAATGATTGGGGAGGTTCTTCGTCATTATTCCTTATGTTAGCCAGCTCTTCGCTGCTAATCCGAATAGATCTTACTTCGGCCTTTTGTTTCATTCATAATTGGTAGAGAATCTATGTAAGGGGGCTCAAACCCATACAAAGAACACACACTTGGCAAGAGGTAATTTTATTATACCCTTGGAGACATCCTGAAGATACAAGTAAATAGTCAATTCCATTTTTACAATTCATCCCATCCATCTCATAGGCAAACAACATCAGTCATGTTCCAACCAGTTATAGCTGTGGTTAAGCTTCCCCTTTTGAGGTCCGTAATACCCAATTGCTAGTGGGAGCATCACATCATGTCTACCTTCATCCAAAACCATCGGTAGGATCTCCATTACGTCCCATACTCCGTCCGCAAGGCTAATCCTAAGCTATCCTGATCCTTACTATCAGCAGCTCTAGCCGTAGCTACTATTTCATACTACCCATGTGATCCAACTTGTATGTTAGACTATTGATCCCGTGTGTTCTTCTTGAAGTCTATGATGGTCTGCTCACCTATCCAAGTCTCATACCTTTATATAGTGTCAGCCACAGGCTAGGCACTATACACAGGTACTCTAACACTCATCAGATTCTCACTAGTCCCACATATTCCTCATTCATACCTATACTAAAACTAATCTCATCCCTAATTCTATGCCTCATAATACGCATATTGTAAGCATAACCTCCTAGTAGTGTTCTGATTGCACCTATGTCTCATTCGCACCTGTGCGTACCTGTCTAGGAGTTGATTAACTCAGTTACTATAATCTTCGCATGGTCGCGCCACCATCTATGACAACCTTATACTATACCTAGCCACAAAACAGGAGTGCCTCTCGGCACTTTGCTATTATATTAGTTCACTAATTCACAATGTACTCCTGCCAAACTTAGAGAGGTTACACTATATATTCTTAATATACTATAGAATATTATAATTCTTTTTGCACTGTGCTTCAGTGCAGTCTTATATTTTCATCTGTAATGAATATAATTTCAAACTGACCTAAAATGATATAATCATTGCTTATTTTCCAATAATCATTTTAGACCACATAAACTGCCATGATTAATGAAAGCTCATGTACTTAAGCCTTGTGACTTATCAACATTGAACAACCGTTGTGTTTATCTTATGCTTATCATGATGTATTAGGAATAAAGAGAGAGTCAACTAATACTAGATCATCTTGTCTGAATTAAGTTTTTTTTATGAGTTACCGTGTAAATGCTTATTCTATGCTAGCCGTTATCAATTTAAGGGTAGAGTAAGCGAAGGATGCTGTATTCTCCAGCTTGGATGTACAAATGTTCCTTAATAGAGATGGCTGAGGAATACAGCATCCTTGTTTACATCATAGTGCACGGCCAACCAACCATTTCATAGTTCCTTCCTATCATCATGGTTCAGGCCTAAAGTTTAGTCCATACAACCCAGCATGAGTAAAGTCCCACAAGTACTCCAAATACGGACACCAAGGAATACCACCAGCACCAGCATACAATCCCACCAGCTCCTGTATACCAAATTCGGGAGTCTATGTCCGTGCATGCGTAGTCTTTTGGCGCCAGCCCCTGTGGGTGGACAAGTGGGCCTTATCAGCCAATCAGGACCATCCCTTGGTCAACATGGCAGCGCCCACTGGGTAGACTCCCGAATACGGTATAGGATCAGCTTTAGTGTTAGTCTCCAACCCTCCTGCATTGATTGTTAATGATATATATATATATATATATATATATATATATCATTCCCTTTAGTGATTTTATATCTAACCTACAGCTAGCTTACCACAGGTAGGTGGTACTGCCATTCGCACTCTCACCAACCACGAATTGTGATGATGGTCTCATCTCCCTTAGGTGGCGCTGCCTTTTTCATATACATTGTTCTAAATTTACCATTATTATTTTATTGATTGTTATCATGCTAAAAACATAGCCTGGTGACCACTGTTTTCTTTCTAGTTCTGCTTAGCTGGCGATGATTGGGATTGTAACCAATATTCATACACGATTTGTGTATATAAAGGTAACTGACCTCAGTGTAACTTATTTCCTTACATGCATCTTGATCTAGAATAGTCTGCAGGTAAGATACTGGAAATGTGCTTTCTTTGGTAGGGAGAATCAAATACATTAATTTAATATAAGGGGCGAATTTGTAACAAATATTGAGATCATTTTCAGATGATTCATTCTTTACATTAAACATTGATGAACCTTATTTATAGATGAGTAGGATATCCCAAGACACATTTTTTAAATTCACCTACTATAAGAATATAAAGTGGAAGTCTTACATGTTCATCATTGAATTTCTTCAAAAGGCCCTTGAAAGTGTTCATTTTCCATCCATTTTTCAAGGTAGTCATGTTGTCTGAAAGGCCGATGGGATAAAACCAAACTGAAGGACTGTGTTCATGTTGTGATGTATTCATACTGAAAGGAACAAGCATAAATATGATTAAAGAATTCTCATGTTTAATCTTTACCGGCTGGTATTCATATACAATAAATGTCTTGAATATCTTTGAATAACACGCTCTTCAAACAAATAGATCATCAGTTTAACAAAGAATTTGCAAGAAAATAAGATATTTCTTGCTCATGTGGAATTTGATGTAATTAACATTACTTTCAGTAGTTTGATAATTAATTGTACCAGCTATGGCCTGATATTCTTCTATAATCTAAGAGTACCACAGATAAATAAGGATAATCTTTTGCTAAAAGAATCTGTTCCTTTTCTTCACAATAGAATATAAAGTCTATAATGCTTTGGGGATGGAATGTTTATTGATATATATGCAAAAAAATGTGTGGTTAATAACTGAATCCTACGGATACCAAAAAGAAACATCTAGCATATGTCATGCTTTTAAACAATTTGTAGAGGATACAATGTCTTACTTAGTATGATTATATTTATGTATAACGGTATAATAACAAATATGAACTATGGAGGCCTACTCACTGGAGTAAGCAAGACTTTTGGGGACTCGTTACTTCAATTCCCATTTGCAAAATTAGTTATTGAAAAGAAACTAATTGAACGACACAGATCAGACTTACTGAATTTTCCGAAATGAAAAAATATGATTCAGAAATGGGACAAGGTCCATTGGGATTTGAGAACAAAAATCATTAAAAACATTAAAATGACAAACATTAGCACAAATGGTCCTTCTGCAATTTAGGCAGTGAAAGTTCAATTTTTCAATCTCACTGAACAACATAGATCATGATTACAGGATTGTCCAAAATTGAAAAATAAGATTCAGAAATGGGACAAGGTCGACGTCCATTGATATAACAGTTATTTTGCCCCAAAAGTTCCATGCAAAAAAAAGATAAATCATTTAAAACATTAAAATGAATGTTAGCACAAATGGTCCTTTTGCAATTTAGGCAGTGATATTTCAACTTTTCCAACTTCTGTAATCACAGGCAACCTCAAGTCATAATAAGAATGGGACTGACATACTGAGGAGGGGAAGTATGTCCACATGACGGGAGTGGGGAGGGGGTTGGGAATTTTTGAAATTGTACATAAATCTGAGTATAGATCAAGCGCATACTTTTTCCAAGTGGTGGAAGGGGGGATCTGAGGTTTTTGAAAAGGTTTGATGGTTGGTTATTGGTTATTGGTTATTGGTTGCTTTATGCCCTAATCTTTTGAAAATGCATATGTGTGTACAAACTTAATGGAAGACCTTAAACTGATGAAGCAGACATTACCTTGGATCAAAAGACCGTACTGTGCAGCCAAATCTACGCTGGTATGTATCATCAAACGAGAAGTCAAAATTGATTCTGAAAGAAATTAATGTAAGAAGTGTTTCATTTAAATTCAAGACCTACTGAACCTTCCTTATAACTATATAACAACATACTTTTTTCCATCAAGGACCAAGTGTGTGTCATCATTCATGTCAGCAATTGAGTCCTTCAGGTTAAAAGAAAGGATGAAACTTCAAAAAATGTCTGAAACCCCTGTTCCTCAGAAAAACACAGTTTTGTGTGTCATGTCTCACGTAAAAAACAATAATTTTTTAATTTGGATTCGATTGTAGGAACAAATGGAAACCATTATGATAATCAAAAACTTTTCATTTCTGTATTTGTAACAGAATATTTTATCAGTTTGTGACATCACACATCGACAGATGTACAATGCAAGTTCCCCAGGTACACCTAGGGTACCTTACACTGTACATTTCTCACAAACTGATAAAATATATACATAAAAAAGAGTATTATAGGTACTACATAAAAATTAGTATGACTGCTCCCTGGTAGTGTAGAGAGAAAGATTGATTTTAGATCAAATATTATATTACAAATTTATTCATGGGCTGGAGCTCAACAGAAAACTGAACACATTAAATGAATATCACTTTCAATAGTTATATCTTCTTTAATTCACAATTTCATCTAATTATAGTTTAGTTCTATTAGTTATAACATTGCCCAAAGAATAGTATGGAAAGTAGGATTTCAAATATGAGTGAATTAGGTGTGCTCGTACATCTGTTTCTTTGCTGGAAAGCTCTGAAAATGACAAACCAGAAGTTTGCTTGATCTTGTATGCCTGGAGAATTATAAAATACTAAAATGATTTACCCAAAGGAGTAGATGGTACACGGTTTCTTTGGGAAAAAGGGCTTGGCAAAACACACTGACCAGCCCCCATCAGACTTACGACCCAATAGCTCTCTTTTTTTGCATTTAATTTGTAGCTGTGAAGTCAAACTGTGAAGAAAGAACATATATAACAAATACATTATGGTTTCAAACATTCTAATACAATATTACACAACACTGCAATATCATAAACCAACCTCATATAACATGGATCATAAAATTCATAATCAAATGCTGGCCTATTATGTCTAATTATAAAGGCTACTCCACGATGCGTTCATGGAACTTGTGTTTCAATGCAAGTTCCAGTTACGTTTCAACGCAAGTTTACTTCCATCCAGATACCAACATGTTGGTATCTTGACGCAAGTAAAGCCTTGCGTTTCCTAATAATGCAAGTACAACACATCATAAACACAAATACAACGCATCATGGAATATACCTTGCGTTGCACCTCAGTTGTGTTTATCACTTGCCACATGGAATGTTTAACTTGCATTGCAACGCAGGCTGACGACGCAAGTGACCAGAATGCATCGTGGAATACAGGCTTAACCCTTGAGACCTGGTTTCATGTTGTCATGATTGAAAATAATGTTATGTACCATATATTTTTGAAATGTCAGTCAATAGGTTTATCCATTGATATACATTATCTTATAATGTAATTTGGACAGAATTTGAGGAGCTTGATAGGGGTTTGAAAAAAGTCATTTTTATCTTTTAATTTTGAACAGGGATATCTTGCTTAATACTAAATATTAATGCATGACACTTTCTAAATACCTTCATTTGGAGCAACAGTGTCTCTGATTTACAATTTAGGTCCTACTATTTGTTAGATATAAAAGTTTATTTGAAAAAGATAACAAAATGTTTCCTGTTTTTTGACATTAAATTAAAACCAAGGCCTAAATGAAAATTACTCGACAGAGAGAGTAATATAAATTATCAAAAATGGCCCCCTGAGAGGTTTTGTCTATCCTTAAAAGATACAGAAAATCTAATTCATAGAGGAAATACAAATGGTTTTCTTCTAAAATTCATGCAGTGTTTGTTTTAATAATCATTTCACAACAGTTAACTTTATGCACAAGCTCAATCTTCAGAGGCTGTATTATCTACTTTAGGTATGTATATCTTTGCATTATATACATAATTATTTTTACAAATGTCTCATAACCTTCATTGAACAAGAAAAGAATGAGAGACAAATTCTTACATTGCAGTAAAAATCTTATTATCCTTTCGGTTGGTAGAGTTATGGTTGTGCAGAAATAACTTTGTGTTTTGATACTTGAAGACCTAGCAGTTTCAAACTGTATACAGTGTATCAGCTAGTATTAGGGACAGTACGACAATTATCCACTGAAGTATATCTGTGTACCTACGTTTTAATGGTATCTGGGCCTGTCCATTTTGTGATGGGAACATAGTCAATATGAACGAGCTCCAGGGTTTGTTCCTTCTGAAGAGCAGCCACCTTGTAGGTTGGAGTGTATGGAGGGAGAACCTCCTTGTTTTCATTTTCCAGCTTTCGTTTTTGGCAAAAGATGTTCCTAATATTTTCCTTAAGGTGGAATGAATATAGATGTCTAGTTTTTTAGTATATGGTATACTTATGACTGATCTATGAATGATAATGACATAAATATGGAATTTGAACCATGAACAAGTAAGATCTGAAAAAATATCTTGCTTAACTATGATCTTAGTATGAGTATTTAAGTATGAGCCAACTATGCTATCCTATAAGTTTAACCCTTTCCTGATGCCAGATACAGTAAATCATCACCACACTGAAGATGTATTAATCCATCATCTGTAAAATTCTACAGTAACAGTGGCAATCTAGAGTATGAGTAAAGGGCCATACTCACTAAGTGATTATAGTAGCAATGGGCAACAGACAACCATCAGGATTGCCAGTAAAGTCACCGGGTGACTGTATTATCAAGCAAGTTTGATATTTGTCTGGCAATTTTACCAGTGATTTTACCAGTGATGCCGTCATGTATCACCTGTCGCCCAGTATTCAGGCCATGCCCACAGGAAGTCACCTAGTGATTTTAGTAACCCTGGTGTTATATAGCAAAGTTAACTATTTACGTAGCATCATGAAAGGGTTTAACAAAGGTTCATTCAAAAAGTTATCATGGTTAAAATCAGGGGCTGATCCAGTACCTATAAAGGGAGGCTGGGCAAGAATTTATGATATGTGAGTACTATATAATACCTGTATATCATGCTACAGTAAGAGTGGCAATCTAGAGTATGAGTAAAGGGCCATACCCACTAAGTGATTATAGTAGCAATGGGCGACGGACAGCCATTAGGATTGCCAGTAAAGTCACCGGGTGACTGTATTATCAAGCATTTTGATAAAAACAAGATCTGTTATTTAGGAAATGAATGGAAAAGTGAACTGAGGTGCTCACATGGTTGTGGACGGCAGAAGTAGCTGAAGATCATTAGAGATAGAAAAAGGCAAGAGGGATTGCAGAGGTCCAGCATGAGGCTAGCAGAGCTATCGAAAGACTGGTAGGGGTGAGGAAAAGAATATAAAATAGTGTCCTCAACATCTTTTTTCTCTTTCCGTTATTCTTCCTTCCCCTCAGGCAGAGGGCTAGCTTGCAAATGTGTAGCAGAGGTTTGTCAGGATTGGAGGAAGACCAAGAGAGGTGCTAGAAAGCCACAAAGGATAGAAGAGAGCTAGAAGGGGAATATTGCAAAATAAGGTTCTTCTTTCATTCTTTCTTTTCACCTTTTACCATATTCTTCAATTGCTGGGAATCATTAATAAGATTTTTTATGCTTCATCATTGAAAAAATGCTCTTGTTTTATGATATCAATCTCTGAACAACTATGTTGTGTTTGATAAGATTGAGTTAAACAATTGGTCTAAATATAACTTGATACATATCTATTAGTATGAATAAGATATCAGTAACAATAATTATACCTACCCATGACGCAGGATCCATTTTGTTTAATAAAATGATTATTGTTGCAATCCCCAACATCAGAATAGCCCACTCTATTTTGATCAATCTAGTGTTTGCCATTGTTGGACTAGTGGTTTGATAGGCAGCTCTGAAAGATTGAGATATTTTGTAAGTCTAAACTATATGATAAACAAGCTTTAACATTCTTACTCCATTCTTGAAATCTTCACATTATACAATAAGTGTTAATCCCAAGTTTATTTCAAGAAAACTCAGGGAGCTGATCTTACAACTCTTATGTTCATGATATTTGTTCCTATAGAGTACTATAGGATTTTGGGGTATGCCCATATTACCCTACAAAACAGTCTTTCATTGATCCTCTATAAAATAAATGTTATTTCTCCTAGATCATTGAATGAGGTTTCTACTTGTTCTTAAAGGTTGCACTATGAGGTGGTATTTGAAAGGCTAAGATATTCCTACCTACTCAGATGTTATGTATGATTATATGATAGCAGGAAGTTCAGGTACCCTCTAAAAGAATCTTTAGCATATCCTAATAATTGAGAGTAATTTGCTGAAAGAAATGGTCTATGCCAATGTTTTCTGGTTCTTCTCTTCACTGTGATAAGAGTGGGCTTATTACCTGCAATGCCCATATTACCCAACCTTACCCTAAGATATTGGGATTGCTTTTTTAAACTTTTTTAAACTGTCTGTGGAAGTTGTGTCACGGTGGAGGAAATTCTGAAAGACTTTTGTGCAATATCACTGCATCTTCCAACACACCTAGATATATACATAATTGCCATCATCACAGGAACTATAATAGTACTATTCTTGTTACAAACTATCATACCTGCCCCATATCAACATAAATTGTATAATAAGGGGGATATGGTGGACGGTCGGTTAAGCTGAACCCATTAGTCCTAATAGAAATCAATAAAAGATATCTAAAATCATCAGTAATTCTTACCATTCAAATAATTCAAATTACCACGCATGTAAGGTTATAGAGCAACAAAACCTCTGCTACGCTTTCATTATTCCTAGTATTTAGGCGCCTTTCCTCTAAAAAGTACCAGTACAAGGAATAGTTTATTGGATGAAATAAAAACTAGACACAATTATCACTAACCTACATCACTTGGAGAGAGTTGTTTTTTATGCTAAATTCTCTATTTTAATATGTAGGTCTGCAATGATTACAGAAAATGATAAATGTCTATAAAACCTTATACTTTTTAGAAGACAGTTGTAACTTATCGCAGACTGCAGAATTTATCCCAGAGTTACTCAATATTACCACCCCGTCGGCACAATGTAACCTTATCGCTAAACCTACCATTTCCTGATGTTAACCATGTTGAACCTAAGTGTTTATATCCACCCAGCTTGACGGTAATGTAAATCCACTATTCTCTGATCTTAATCCCTCAGTCTTGCCATGTATTACTGCTCGTGCCACCTGGGGGAATTCAGCTCACTGCTACACTCTTATACATACTCCGTTAGAAAGTTCTTTTGACTGCCCCCAAGCCGATAAAACCCTGTCCTTATATATGGTTCTCTCCCCGCTCTTCACATTTATCATTCCCACAATTTGAAATAGATGAATAGATGAGCTTTTAATTATGCTAATGTCTAAACTCTTTCAATTGGCCACTACCAATACTCCCAACCACTCAGGTTTCATCAGTAATGGCTCATCAATTCTATCCACGTGGTGGATCTCATCCACTGCGTTGGTTGCATGTTGATGTGGCCACTTCTTACCTGTGTTCTTTCCATTAATAACCTATTGATCAACTTGTTTATGTGCTTTGACTCTGAAAAACCTATGAAACTAAGCTGTATCCCATTCAATTAACTAAATGACAACCATATGCTTCTAAGCAACACTGTCACTGCCTGGTGTCTCACCAGTTAACCCCAGGCAAGCATGTGACGATATTTTAACGTTGCAGCAACGTTTTGTTTGGTTCTGTACTGGTTCTTGTTACGTTATTTTGATGGCTTCCAATAACGTTGCTGCAACGTACTGTTGTTACGTGTCACTGCGATGTTATTATAATGTTCTGGTTACATTCTTCAACCTAATCAGGGCGTTCTTAGAACGTTCTGTTTTGATTTCGTCCTAACTTCACCAAAAAATAACGTTGTAATAACATTCTGATTTGGTGAGGTTTCCATGTATTTTACAATCTTCTAAGCATAAATTCTTGTATCATTTTTTTCTACAATGGACAAATTCAAAATTATAACTTACCAATCGAAAAATTGTCAGTATTGTGCATGTCCTTTCTGTTTTATTATATTATCAAGACCTTACATTTGAAGCTGTAACTGATTATAGATCAGCAGTATTTACTGATAATGTCTACATACTTGCCAGTAAATATGAAACTAGAGCAATGTGCTAGGATCCAAATAATTTTTACCTAGGACATTATCTATTTTGTGATTCTGCATCTTGTCACACAACTATAGACCCGTGCGCTGAGAAAGGGTGACATTTCTATATTTTACAGTTATTTATGAAGCATGCAAAATACATAATCTGATCTCCAAATTCATTGTTGGCCATTTTTTCATGATATGATGCTAAAAAAAGCTTTATTAGGAATTAGCACATTAAACCACCAAATCCTAATGTAAATCTCCATAGGGAACCTTAAAAAAAATTAGCACTTTGACCATTTTGCATTTTCAAAGATTTATCCCTAAAATTATGACTATAAATGACAGCCACTAACACTTTACACAATTGCAATCTAAAAGTAAGGACAGATGTGCCTAACAAATTTATTTTCACACATCACTTTTTATAAAGCCTCAAATCAGAATATACCACTTTTTTGTAAAAGACCTTTTTTGTTTTTTTTGGTTTGGTTTCTAAATAGAATGTTTGTTTATTCTATGATAAGTATTAAGAAACCAATCTGGAATAATTTTCCAATCTATTCTGAATTTGATGAAATATTATAGGAAAACTGCATGAGGATGTGGGATAAGGCAGGATACGAGCTGGGGATAAAAATTTATCCTGCACGAGCCCGAAGGGTGAGTGCAGGATAAATCTTTATCCCCAGTGAGTATCCTGCCTTATCCCATCATCCGAATGCAGTTTTACTTTTATTATACGTCGAATTTGTTTGTAAAACATTGAAATAATCAACATGGACATTTCAAAGTGTGCTGGTATCACAGAATACTCACTGGGCTGCCCGTGCTACATCACATCATGGTAAAATGTGCAAAATAGTTAATAGATGAGTACTCTTGTGAATCTAGTTTGCATTAGACGTACTGGAAGAAGCCTTTTGTCATAAATTGAAAAAAAGAATCGTGTAAATCCGTTGTAAATTGCCCAAATTGTAAAGTAAACAACCTCCGATGTTCGCCGTACGCTGCACGTCCTTGACCTTGGTTTCCTTGGTCACGGCGGACGTCGTAGAGAGCATCCATCGCACAACCACTCTGTCCCTGCTCACTGGCTGGGCCGCGCGCTATGGGGTGCCTCAGGGAGAATGTCCCTGCAGCAGTCCCAGCAGCCCGTTTAGTATTCTATCAGGGCGTGCGGTACACTCACTGATACCAAAACCTTAGTACTATCAGATGAGCGGGCGGGATGCGTGCACCGACGTATAATAATAAGTAATACTGAATCTCATTTAGCTAATTAGTTATGTTTGTTTGAAAATACCTAAATACCAAATCTGGGAAATGCTTCCCTCCATATGAATGTTGTTTATATGCTGTGAAAGTTTCATATTTTTCTATCAAATACTAAGTGAGATATCATTATTGAAAAATGTGTTTTTTGTACTCCGGGCATGCTCATATGGGCATTTGTCTACACATTATGAGAACAATATGCTTCAGGTATATTGAGATATAAGTCGCCACAATAGTGCTCGGTGCTGCCATCTGGGATCAAAGGACACTGGGTTAGGTGGCCCCTGCCACTGCCCACTCACCAGCACTTGAGCACTGGATACGGTAGAGAAAGGACAGACTGCCTGGACTTGGCTGGACTATAGGGGGGATGGCGCCGGTGCAATGCAACGCGTGTGACCGTAAGCATGAGCGTTCGGTAAACTCTCGTTGTAAATACTTCAAGAAAGCTTTGGAGACTTGTGCGGAATTAGGAGTTTCGTCTGACGAATATAAACTTTATTTGCCGCCTTTGGATAGTGAGTTCCAGACACTTGATTCCCCCCCAGCTACTTCGCCTAATCAGCCAGGTATGTCTATCAGTGCTCAAGATATTATGGCCCTTATGCGTGATAATGCGGAGTGTAAGAAAACTCTGATTCAGACACAGAAAGATATGCAGTCGTTAATTGACCAAGTCAGTACTCTCACGGTGCTAATGGCGTCGGGTGCCACCGTGCCGCCACCACTTGACCGGTCAACCGGGTCACGTGCGTCGGTTTCGGCGGCAACCACAATGGTTACTTCAACGACTACTCATTCTGTTGGTTTGCATAATTGGGTTTCACCTCCTGTTTCTACAGTTACTACCAGTTCAGCTGACTACTTTGCTAAATGTAGTATTCCACCTGCCACGGGAGTGTCTGTCTCTCATCCGACAACCTTTGGGACGCCCTTACCGGGTCACTCAGCGTGGATCGGACAGGTGGCGGCGGCCACTTCAAGGGTGCCTACCCAGGCGTCCGGGGCTACTCAAGCGCCTACTGGGCTTCAGGCTGCGTTCACCGTTGGATCGTGTGTGGGCGTCTCACCTACTCAGACGGCACCCGTGGTTCCGTTGCCGTCTGGCTCAGGGGTTACTACAGTGACACACCCGGCGATCGGGGCAGCGGCAGGTATCCGGGCATCACCTACTCTTATGGGAGTTTCGGCGGCCACACTCGCTGACCCTTTGGGTGGTTCGCCGGTGACGGTAATGGTCGACGCTACGGGCATCAAATCTGCCGCCAAGAAACGTAAGTGTGTGATTTACGATCTCGAGCCCCACATGTATGTTGACAATGTTAAAACTGCTTCTATAGAAGACATAATTTCGGCAAATATGTCACTTTTGGAGAGCATGATTGTGCTAGGTTTACCTATTCAAAATTTTGCTAAGCACATACGTTTCCTGAGTGATAAGTCGAGGGTCTATTCGAGCAGTGCCTTAGTTAGGTATGACTTAGCAGCTAGAGAGAAGGCAGAGTTGCTGGGACCGGCTTCCTTTCAGTATGGGGATCATGAGCTCGTCCATCACTTTTTGGGTATGGAGAACCTGAAGCCTAAATCCAAGGTTCAGTCTGCGTCAAATTCTCAATTGAACCGCGGTAAAACTCTCAAACCAAAAGGGATATGTTGGCGTTTCAATGAAGTCAGAGGATGTAAGAAAGACAAAGAACAGTGTCCGTTTAAGCATCAGTGCAGGGAATGCGGAAGTATTTCACATGGGTTTCCGGAATGCAAATCTCCCAAATAGGATAAGGTTCCCCCTAAAAAGCAGTTTGGGGGGTTGTCCAGTATCTTAGTTGGTCGTAACTTTTCTGATGATAGGGATCAAGAAATTGTCAAAGGTTGTTTCGTCGACTCTGTTGCTCCGTCCGAAGTTTGTGAAGATGTTTTTCAAGAGTGCCTTGATACTAACCCTTTTGCGGGGGGTTCTTCGGAACCTGGCGGCCCGCAGATTTCCGGCGCAGAGGGGGTGGTGTCTTGTACACCTCTTATTTTTTCTTCAGGTTTATCATTGCCAGAAGCTTTTCACTCTGAGCTGTCTGTGCGTGATTCTATGGAAGTTCTTCAACAACCAACCTTATTGGTTGGTAGCGATTTTGACCCTCCTGTTGAATTCTCTTATTCGGACTCACAGTGTTCTGTGGAATCAGACGACATTACAGATAGTCCTATTGATCTAGACAAGTTTTCTAGTGATCCAGTTGTGTATTTTTTCGATACAGCTCCAGTTTTTTGCAAAACTAACCGTGTTGAGTATGGCCGATGGGAAAGTCCTCTAACTCCTACCGTGGATAAGATATATCATTATGACACATCGTCGGATAGAATTATTTCTCGTCCTTGTGGTAGATCTTGTTCTGGTGAACATTGGATAGATGGTTGTCGTTCTCAGTTGAACCCTTGTGTAATTTTTGACTATTGCTTCAACAGTGATAACTTGGATTAAGATGGTGTGTTCATATTTGATGGGGTCCATGAAGGTTTCCGCATAGTAGATGATGATTTCTCTGGGTCCTATTTTTGTGAGAATTATTCGTCTATTTTAACTGGTTCGGTCAAATTCGACATGGATAAGTTAGTCGGCAAGGAATTAGCACTAGATAAGGTTTCTTTGATGGCAGATCGCCCAGTTTGTGTTCATTCGTTGGGTGCGGTTTCCAAGGCTGATGGCACCTTGCGTCCTATTACAGATTGTCGAAGGCCCCTTGGGGAGAGCATCAATAATTCTATGCACACAACTAGCAAAGAGTTTTCATATATCTCTATTGATGATGTGGCTTCGGTAATTGAACCAGGATGCTATTTTTCTGTTCTCGATGTAAAGTCTGCATATAGGTCTGTCAATGTTCATCCTTCTCATAAATGTTACCAAGGGTTTTTATGGGATGTAGGAGATGGCAATGGCAGTCAGTGGTATCAGGACAATTGCTTATGCTTTGGCCTTAGTTGTGCCCCTTTTATTTATACTCAATTGACGGAATTCATTGTTCGTACGCTTAATAACTTGGGTTACAGTAATGTCTTTGGTTATTTAGACGATTTTCTGGTGGTTTCCCCTAGTGAGATTGAATGTAAGCGTACTATGTCGGCTCTCATTGATATCCTTCAAGATTTGGGATTTTGGGTAGCTTGGACGAAAGTTGTTCCTCCCTGTCAGTCTATTGTGTACCTAGGTATTGAGTTAGACAGTATTGAAATGGAACGCAGGTTGCCACAGCGTAAAGTTAAGAAACTCATGGATCTAGTAACATCTTTTCGTTCCAAGACTCATGCCTCTTTAAGGGAACTTCAGGTTTTGGCTGGCCATTTAGCCCATGCTTCAACAGTAGTCAGAGGAGGCAGAACGTTTTCGAGGCGAGTGATTAATTTGGTTAAGAGTCTCCATGGTAAGGTGGCGGTTTTCCGTTTACCTTCTTGGTTTATGGATGATATGGACTGGTGGTATCATTTCTGTTCGACTTTTAATGGCAAGGCGAGGATTATTGGGGACCGTATGCACCTAGAAATTCCCATAGAGACGGATTCATCTATGTCAGGTTTCGGGGCTAGATGGGGACCGTTTTGGTTCTTGGGAGTTTGGCACCTACCTTTTCCTCCTTGGGATTCGTTGATAGATCATTGGGAAGTCCCTCCAGATACCTGGGATTCCAACTTTGATATTAACATTCTAGAGCTATGGCCCGTTGTTGCAGCAGCCAAACGCTGGGGCTGTCTTTGGCGTGATCATAAAGTTAGGATTTATACAGATAACACCCAGGTTATGTCAATGATTAATTCGGGGCGTAGCACTAGTGTTAAATGTATGTTCTGGCTTAGGGAACTTTTTTGGTTGAGCTATCTTTTTAATTTTCATATTGTCGCTAGCCATGTGAGGTCAGTGCATAATACAGTGCCTGATTATTTGTCTCGATTTTTTTATCCCCGTCGCAAAGGTACTATTCCTCAGTTATTAAAGGATGGCCTTTGTTGCTTCAGGTCTGGACGAGTTGAGGATCCGATTGAAGCATTATCAGGATAATTGGTGGACTCCTTCAACGAGGTCGACGAGGAACAGTCAATGGAAACATTATCTGGGATTTTGTGATATGTTTGAGTTGATCCCTTTACCTGCTTCATTAGACACCGTTCTCTTGTATCTGGCTTATATGGCTGGATCTTTCAAATATGTTTCCATTATTAATTACCTCTCGGCGGTGTGGTTGTTACACAAGCTTCATGGCTTCCCCCATATAGATCCCTCTGATTTCCAGATTCGTATGACTTTGAGGGGTATTCGTAGGGATTTAGGTGATGTTAGGAAGCAAGCTAGACCTTTGACTTTGGTAGAGCTTAAAGCAATTTATTCTTCTTTAGATATGTCTTCCAGTCAAGATGTATCATTTTGGTTAGCTGTTATTATTAGCTTCCGTGCATTGTTACGTAAATCTAACCTAGTTGAAGAAGGATTTGCTCTTCTTCGCGAAGATGTAATTTTCTATCCGTGGGGAGTCTTGTTGAGAGTTAAGAGATCGAAAACCATCGGCTTTGCCGAGCGGGTTTTGGAGATTCCCCTGATACGGATTCCATCTTCCCCCTTTTGTGTATATTAACATATTCTTTTGTTAGATAGATTGATAGGTCAGCGTGTTGGTTCTCAGTTAATCTGTTACGTTAGTTCAAACAAGTTAGTGAGAGGTACTTACACTTGGTTCTGTAATATGATTAAACGCATTTGTCAACTATGTGGGCTTGAGTCGTTCACATCACACTCTTTGCGTAGGGGTGGTGCCAGTGCCTTGTCGAATGCAGGGTTCTCCTTGACGGACATTAAAGACGTTGGAGACTGGAGGAGCCTTGCAGTTCTCCAATACCTGACTAGGACACCAGCCTCTAAAGTAGCCTTGGACAAATGTATGGTAGAGGCTTTGTTCTTGTCTTAAACATTGAGAGAAGTTTGTTTTGTGTTGGGCGTTGGCGATTTTTCCCAGTTATTATGTTGTTATGTTAATAAATACAACCACTGGGAATTGCCCAACACTTGTGTTACTTCTCTATTATTCCAGGGAACGAGTGGAGAGTTATGAGAACAATATGCTTCAGGTATATTGAGATATAAGTCGCCACCATAGTGCTCGGTGCTGCCATCTGGGATCAAAGGACACTGGGTTAGGTGGCCCCTGCCACTGCCCACTCACCAGCACTTGAGCACTGGATACGGTAGAGAAAGGACAGACTGCCTGGACTTCGCCATAACTATAAAATTTTCTTTGATCGATTTTTCCCAGTTATTATGTTGTTATGTTAATAAATACAACCACTGGGAATTGCCCAACACTTGTGTTACTTCTCTATTATTCCAGGGAACGAGTGGAGAGTTATAATATGAGTTATATGGGTAGATAGGGTTATCAAAAGGGTATTTAATGATAAAAGATTCATGATTATACTATAGATATTCTATAATATTGGCCTCTCTAAAGGGAGTCCCGCGAATTGGCCGCTGATAGGTGTTGTCTAGGGATCACCTCAGTAGTCAACATGTTGATAGAAGATAATCCCCTCTTGTTTGTCTTAGGTCGGTCATTGTTTATGGGACAATTAATAAGAAATTGAAAGATAGAAAAAAGGAAAGAAAAAGTGGGGTTTGGGGGCCCAGCCCCCGATTTCTAACCAATATTGACAACACATATCCTTCCCCATCCAATAATCACATCAATATTCTTGTCTGGAAAGTATTTTTGTAATTCTTGCATAAACTTTGACCAGCACTGCAACCCGATTCTAATCCCTGAGTGTTGTGTTAAGTTGACTAGTGGATGGCAGCCGTTGTCTATCCTTAAGAGGGAACAGGACCCTTTTTCTTCATAAAACTCCTCTTTAAAGGTACTCACTACTGTTCATTTTATTGTTACTGTTATCGTAACAACGATCATTTTGACACCTAAAAGAACTTATCTAAAATACCCTCAATGTGCTCTAATTTTGACTGACTTTAAAAAAACATTTTCCCCTTCATATATCAATTAACAGAATTCAAGAGGAAAAGTATGTTGTTGAAACTAATCAAAACCTTAACCCTTTTACTGAATTTCTTTTTGCAAATTCTGTAATAAGACATTATGACATGCCACAGCATAAGACCACAGCTAATGTTCAACCACAAACCATTTGGTTTAACACACCATCTGGCCTAAAACAATACATACCTTCATCGACGGTAGGCAAATGTATCCTGCTGGGACCAGGCTTCTCTATATGTAGACAGACAGAGGTGATACACTCATACAGGTGATCAAGGTGGATATGTTATATATGGACTTCAGAGATCAAGGCACGATATGAATGGGTAGATGTTTTATTCCCCACTGGCCAAATGGCTGTGGGCTCGTTGTATTATACATGCTATAGCAATGACGTGTCGGCTAACCATTGGTGTGGTTGCGTCGTCTATATATATATATAGTGTTATGCTGTTGCTAGGTATGATATAGACCATAAGAAATTGTATAATAGGAATGTAAATATGAGCAATTAATGTGATCAATAAGTACATATGGTGATAAGCAATTAAATTCTGGTATTATCAATAATCTATAAACTAGACATCATAATTAAATATGAAACTGATACAAGGTATTAATTTCTCCTTATAACATTACTCCCCTCCCCCCTGAAAATGCAGGATTTTTTTCTGCATGCTGACATGCTGCGGTGGGTACGCCAAAAGCATGTGTGTAACCCCGCCTTATGAATTACAGTTCTTACTCTGCACAAATTAATCCCAAGAATGCATTTGTGGCATAAGATAATAAAACAGGTTAAATACAGTATAGTACTGGTGAGTCAACATAATATATATATCAGTAAGATGCCTGAAATGAGAGGAGTTCTTGGATGCGGTTGTATGACGTTCTACAACTAGATATAAGTTGCCTACAGTAAGACATCATAAGGTCAAAGGTATAAGGTATTGGCAAGTTCATTGTCCATGGGGCGTTCGAGTTTGTCATGAAATGGTAAAAGACTGTTCGTTATCATTAGTCTATCATGTCGGCGGGCGTGGATGTATAGTTGTGACCCTGACGACGTCGGCGATGGGGCCCACGTGGGCCACCATTTGGGACTGCTGGGCCATGAAGGTGTTGTAGCAGGCGGGCGTAGCGCTGCACTGCTTGTTGCATGTCCATGGGGGTAATGGGCCGAGTCCTTCTAAACGGTCGGTCGTGCAGGTCTATAAAGTGAATAGTCATAAAAGGAGGATATTGTTGTGGCAAGGTTTCAGTTTACAGGGTTGCAATCAAACAGCTGAAAGAATGGCACAGAGTCTATTGAAATTTCCCTGAAGTAGTTGAGGGTAACGTTTTAAGGACAATTTATTCCTTTGGAGGTAATTGTTCTAAAAATGAATGTAATCATCTCATAACGTGATAGCATTAGTGAATCATAAAACGTGTTATAAGGATTAATTCTGTTATTTGATATCATAGGCATGCACATACACACCCTTAATTAAGAGGGGTCTCTTCTTCAGGTACAATACCTGGGGCAACTGAGAAGGGGTGCATGGCCGATGCGTTGATTTGCAGGTGGTGTCCGGTAGCATCGGAAATGTGCATTGATGCCTTATACTCAGGTTGTCGGAGTATTTTCTTAAGTTGGCTAGCAGTCTGCCTTGTCAGCGTGAGAGAATCAGGCATGACAACGTGGCATGGCTCGTTAAGTACTTGGAAGTTGAGTCTGCCTGTCCAGGTGATAGTGAGTTTGCAGGACCGGAAGCATTTAGTCTGAGTAGTGTACATTGCTAATATCTTTGGTGCGGCCACAATGTTAATAGAATTAATCATATGTAGCATCGGAGTTAGGGGCAGGTTAGTTATGTCCTGTCCATACTGGATTCTGAGGTATACCCACGGTCCGGTCTGGGTCAGGGGCCGTGAAGGCCTTGCCTTATAACAGGCCCTCTTGATCCTCTTTGTTATTTTGTAGGCGATTATTATTAGTAGTACAATAACAAGGACAGCCCAGAACATAGAGGTATCTTTGTACAGCGGTTGGTTGGCTGGTAAGGCTTTCTCAGTGGTGTTAATCGGCCTCAGTATTAGCGGTGGTACCGCATGGTGAGTAAAGTTAATAAAGGCGTGGACGTTCGACGCTAAGGTGATGAATGTTAGCAACCTCTGAACCCTGTAGAAAAGGATAAGAGATATTGCTAGAGAAATAGCAGATAGAATAGTAGCAACGGTGGAAGAGCCATATTGGAATATATTAGGGAGGTTTTCAATGTTAAAAAGGTTGAATTAGCCTGATCTTTCTGCAAAAGCACTCTAGCGGCTTCTTGGATATCTACTCCTTCTTTTAGGGCTAGTTTGGTTTTCTTTTTCAGAATGTCTAGTATGGCGGTTGCAGTGGGTATCCGTAAATGTATGGGTGCAAAATGAATTGTGGAAGGTAACATGTGACCAATATTCAGTCCGAAAGCTTCAGCAGCCGGAAGGTTAAAGCCTGCCATGCGAGTGAATGAAAAGTCATGAGAAGTGTTACAAATTTGGTCCAATGTATCAATGATAAAAACAGATGATGTAAATTTGCACTGGCATGGTATCGTGATAATGGACATAGCTGTGTTATTTATTTCGATTTTGTCACTCTGGCATTGTAAGTGTGAGTTGGTTGAAGTCGAGATTATGATGTGTTCATTGTGTGAAAGGGGTATATGTGTGTTTGGTGGCATAGTATGTAGAAACATTTTAATTTTGCAATATTCTTTGATATCCCTGATAGTTCCCTGGTATAATGCAAGGGCGCATGTCATAAACGTGAGGGGGTGTCTGGCATATTGTGTGTTGGGTGCACTGTCCTGGGAAAGTGGATATGTAGAGGGATGTAATAGTATAGATTTGGCAACATTAGTTATGACGGTGTGTCCTTTCTGGAGGGGATCATGTGCATGTAAAGGAATGTGAAACGTAATAATGTTGAAAATCCTGACTTGGGGGTGTTTGTTGAAAATGGGGATAGGTATTAAGATACTGAATTTGGTTTTTGAAATGTGCGTCAGGGATGCTGAACCCTGAGAATAATAGTAGTGTGGGTTTATTGAGTACGGTTGAAAAGGAGGGTCATTTGTTTGGAGTTGTAATTTTAGGTCTTGCAGGGCGGCATTCAGAGTGACTGGGTCGGCTAGTAAAGGTGACAGCTTGTTTAGTGAGAGTGCTTGAAGTCCAGATAACATATCAATGAGATATTGATATTTCTCTTTGAGGAGCATGTAGTAGAGGGTTTGCGCTTGCAAAACTTCAGCGTCTAAGAGTGATTGGAATAGTTGGTGTAGAGTTATAGAAACATTATCTGTTACTGATGTTATGTCTTCAAAATATGTATTAAAAATGGTTTCTGCCTGTCTGGTATGCTCACCAATGATGTATAGGACATCATTGTGAGCACGTGCTAAGTGTAGAATTAAAGTATCCCTGTCAATATTATAAACCTTGTTAGCTATTATGTTCCCTTCTGATATTCCCATTTTATGTTTAAGGGCCTGTAAATCCGGATCTGAGGCTACTCCAAATAATGCTTGGAGAACTGAACCAACGATCTGCAATGGTGCTCTCTTTTGCCTGTTGTTTGTCTGTATATATTGGGACAATATGAGGGCCTTTATGATGGCACACCTTTCGTACATAATTGTAATTGGGCCATGTAATTTAGAAGTGTTATTTGTATCCAAAATTGGCAACAGGGTCGTGTTAGGGAGTGTTAAGTCGAGTTTGTAAGTAATGGTTAAATTAAAGGTCTCAGTAGGTGGCAGATCTTTTGTGTGTATTTCATGAAATATCACTCCATAATTATGTCGCAGGATTGGTGGTGTTGCAGCTTGTATTGTTGTAAGAACCATCATTGTGAGAAGGAATTCCCTATGGAGAAATAGAGAAAAAAAAAATAAATAAATAAATAAATAAAAGGGGGTAAAGTAGCCAGATGTTGTAAATGAGAATCTGAAAGTCCTTATTTTAGCTACTACCAACCCAAAATCAATGTTTCCTTTTGAGCCTGAATTATAGATACATCGTAAGGGCTTTTCTTCAGAAATCTAATACTTTTTACAGAACCATTCTATCCCAATTAGAAC
Source organism: Lepidonotus clava (assembly GCA_936440205.1). Lineage (NCBI taxonomy): Eukaryota > Metazoa > Annelida > Polychaeta > Phyllodocida > Polynoidae > Lepidonotus > Lepidonotus clava. The sequence goes on along the minus strand of OW387139.1, from coordinate 49,993,956 downwards.
CGTAGATACTAGATATTATGTCATACAGTTTTATAGGAAAAAAAAGGTTAAAGGTGTCCAGAATTTAAAACTGTTGCGTTGGTAGTACCTACAAGGTATTTTTTGTGTATAACAAGAGATAAATATGTGAGGGGATAATATCCAATATTTATGACAGTGGTTTAAAGTAATGATATGTTTTGGTTTGGTAAATTCGAAATTCTGCCCTATCTCAGATAATGCATGATAGAAATCATGAATTTAAATGTTAGAAATACTGTTTTCCAAATGTGGGGGAATGGGGGGCTAAAATTCACAGCATGGGTGTTGTTATAAAGGAGCTTACCAGATTGTAGCCATTGCAGTGGATCACTCAGCTCAACTTATCCAAGGTAAGGGAGGTGTGTGATGTGTTCCTGTCTGTGTCCAAGTGGCCTTTTCTCAAGTAACTGGGACACTTTTGAGTGTCTCAGTGAGGGCCAGGAGTGACTACAGGGCAGCTGTTGTTATGCAACAGGAAGTGGCTAGGGGTGGATGTGGGGGTGGGGGTGGTAAGGGGCAGTGGGGGGTAGATGTGGCCAGATTTGGAAAAAGGGGTGGGGGGGGGGGGGGTGGGGGGGTGGGGGGGTTACTTTGGCATCAAACTATAAGAAAAGAGATTGCCCTGGAGGTTGGACTACCCCTCGTCAGAGGTTGGCCATTTATTCCTATCCAGGCAATCAAATAACATATTTGTGCTCCCTGTGTCAATGTCCTGCAAGGCATAAATTGTTTTGGCTCCCATGTTTGTCCTAGCATGCTTATGTGAAATCAGTAGCCCTAGGAATATTTGGTGGCAATTTGGCTCCAGGTATAAGCAATTTTATGGCCAGAATTGGCTAATTTGGTAAATGCGCATGAGACGGGCAACATGTGAGTGTGATTAAATGTGTTTTATCGTCGTACCCATGTGGGAATCAGTGCTTGTATGGATTTCAATGTATGGGTAATGGTTATAGGGGCATGATATTTGGCTACATGTGTGGGACGTTTTAATGGATTGCTTGTTTTCCTTTGACGTGTGATATCAATTTAAGTCGTTGAACGTGCGTGTTCTTCGCCAAGGTTTTACCATCTGCAAGCCTTCGCAATTTAGCTGTAAATTTCGATGGGATGTCAACAATAAGAAATGGGCCTGAGAAAAGCGGCTGCAATTTCTTGGAAGTACCCTTGACTATTATTGAGGGGTTTTTAATATAAACTAATTGGCCGGGTTTGAATGGGTTTGGCCTTGTGCCTTTGTCGTATCGGCTTTTCATTGCATGCTGTTTTCCTAATTGGATATTCTTAGCCATTTTTATAAAATGGTCTTGATTATTAATTATTTCAATTAAATGTTTCTGAATGGGGGCAAGGGAAAGATCTAGATTAGACAATGCTGCTTGAGCCGGGATTGTGGCTTGTCTTCCATGTATTAAAAGGAAGGGGCTGAACCCGAGGCTGTAAGTGTCTGCTATATTATAAGCAAATGTGATTGCCGGTAAAAATTCATCCCAGTTTGTTTGGAATTTGTTGACAAAAGTCCTTAATGCTTGTATTAATGTTTGGTTAGCCCTTTCAACAAGGCCCTGGGTCGTGGGTTTATAGGGGGACCCAAATATCTGTTTTATACCAAATTGCTTACAAGCATTCTTAAAGGCAGCCCCTGCAAAGGCTGGCCCATTGTCTGAGTAGAGAAATGAAGGTACACCTATGTGACATATAACATTATTAAATAGTTCTTTTGCAGTTGTTTTTGCCGATATGTCTTTTGCAGGCCAGGCAAAAATATACCTGCTGTAATAATCAACAACAACCTGTATGTATTTATTCCCTGTGGAGGTTATGTGCAGTGGTCCGACACTGTCGATAGATAAACAAATAAATGGTCCGGGCGCCGGATCTCTCAATGTTAATGGTAATCTTAGCGGTTTCCTTATATTTTTTGATGTAATACATGCATGACAATTAGCCACAAAGGCATGTGTGTCTTGGCTTAATGTGAGCCAGTAGAAACGTGGCCTAATTATGCTAAGTAGTTTTGTGGTGCCAAAATGAGCACCGAGTGGTGATTTGTGTAGGTGTGTTAGGATATATTGGATCCAATTCTTTGGAATGACAAGTTGTGGTTGTAAGGTGGTGGATTGAATGTGTCTAAGGGTACCTGGTATTCTAAGTAGTACTTTGTTTTTTATAATAAAGTGATCATGTGTTAGCAAAATAGTCCTTGCAAGATTGTTATTTGCTGGTAAGTTTGAATGGTTTATAAAGTCTGTCATAGCTGAACAGAATTCATCATCCCGTTGGTCCTTTATTAATGTATCTAAATCTTTAGTATTGGGCATATGTTGCATTATATCATTATACTGGTCACTCAGTCGCCTGTCGTGCAAAAACATTTTAATTTTTCTCCTTCTGTTGTCTGCAGCTTTCTTATAATGGTTTGATTTTTGGAGTTTCGTCTTTGTCGACCTGCGGGTCTTATTAGCTTGTTCAAGGTCTGCTTGGTTGTCGTTCTTTATTGGTGTTTGCTCGTGTTGTGTTGAATGGGGCTGGGTGTTATTACAGTTAGAGGGGTTAACTGGACGTACCATTGATCTGGTAATAGCCTCTAGCGTTTGCGTTTGACCCATAATACTTCTAGGCTTGAAGACTGTTATTGGATTGTTCTCTAAATAGTCATTTTGAGAATATGTTTTAACAAATGATATTGAATTAAATGAAACATTTTTCTTGTGGTTTTTAGTGTAGCTGTTATCATTGTTTGTGTTGTCAATTTGGACAGGGATTCTCGAAAGTACATCAGGAACAACATTCAATTTTCCCTTAACATGGAGAACTTCACAATCAAAACGTGTAAATGTGTCTAACCATCGGGCCATTCGCCCCTGTAAATGAGTTTTGTTGTTTAATGCAGTGAGGGCAGCATGGTCGGTTAGGATGAAAAACTTTTTGCCAATTATGAAATGTTCAAATTTTGACAGAGCAAATATGATTGCAAGCAATTCCCTATCTGTTGTTGAGTAATTAGTTTCTGCTGATTTTAATTTTCTCCCTCCAAATGCTACAGGTCTTAATGCACCATATTTGTCTTTTTGGGATAGGCATGCACCAATTGCCAAGTTAGAGGCATCTGCTGATACATAAAATGGACGTGTGTGGTTTGGATATAAGATTGTCACATCTTTGACTATTGATCTTCTTATTTTTTGAAATGCAGATTCAGCCTGGGGTGTCCATACGAATTTAGTTTTTGCTTTTGTAAGAGCATATAGAGGCTGCATTATGTCTGAGTAAGAGGGTATAAATGCACGGTAATAATTGGCTAGGCCATTAAAAGATTTAGTTTGTTTAGTGTTCTTTGGTCTTGGATATTTAGCTATTATTTCTGTTTTACTTGGATATGGCGATATTCCTTCAGGAGATATTACAAAACCTAAAAAGGGTATAGATGTATATGCAAATGCACATTTTGTCGCCTTGAACTTAATCTTGGCCTTCTGGAATGCTCTGAAAACCTGTGTTAGATCTGACAGATGGGCATCCCACGTGGGAGAGGCTATCAGAAGGTCATCAACATAAGGTAAACAAGACTTAACGGATGCAACTGCATGAGCAATGGCGTGATGAAAGGAACTAGGACTTGTCTTTAAGCCCATCGGCATTACCTGGTAACAGTATTTGTTTCCAGGGACCGAAAATGCTGTTAATGGTCTGTCTTTAGGACGTAAAGGGATTTGAAAAAAAACCTGAGTGTGCATCCATTTTGGTAAAATATTTACCATTCAATTGGCCAATGGCATGAAGTGTATCATCTGCTCTGGGAAATGAACGTGCTTGGTCTTTAATTTGTTTATTCAAATGTCTATAATCAACAACCATTCTATATTGTCTATTATTATCTTTATCTCTTGGTTTTTCGACCAAAAAGGCTGGGGAGGCCCACTCAGTGTGGCCTGAGCATTTTTGAATAATGCCCTGTTTTTCTTGCTCTAGTAGCATTTTTTTTTCATGATTTCTGTCCTTTCTGGTGATGTTCTATAGGGCCTAATATTAATGGGAGTGTAATTTCTTTTTAAATCAATTCTATGTTCATAATTTGTAGCTCGGCCCAGGTTGTTGTCTTTGCCTACAAATGTGTCACTATATTTTGATATTAATTGCTGCATTTCCCTTTTTTGTGTCTCAGTGAGATCAGGATTAATATCAAAAGTGGGTTTGGTGCTGGAAGGGTTATATTGAATGTCACCTGGTTTAAGGAAATCGCTTGTAGTGCGCTCACAGTACAGGGCCAGAATCATGTCTTTATATACTGTATATGGCTCTAGATCGGTGTTAAAGAGCGTTATAGGTACCTGATTATTTGGCCCTTGTGGTTTGACAAGGCCTCTTTGAATGAGGAATGGAACTGGTGTTTCTCTAGACATGTTTTCGGTGACCCCTATATTACGTAACTGGTCAGGGGCATTTACATTAGCAAGGAACGTATATTCTGTTCTAGGGGGCAGGGTCGTATTAGAGCGTGCTCTTATTGTTAGTGTGTTAGTGTGTACATTGGCAAAGTCAAGTGTGGCTTTATTAGTTTTGAGGAAGTCGAGACCTAGTATTATGGACCTATGCATTTTTGGAAAAATGAGGAACTTATGTGTTATGAGTGTATTTTCGATATAAAAGGGCAATTGTACACATTTCCTGACAGTGTGGACGGCACCATCAGCTGTGAAAACCCTATGGTGTACTTTAGTTGTTTTAATATTATGCTTTTTTATGATTGACATTGCTAGGCTCTGAGATAAACAGGACACAGAGGCTCCGGTGTCAAGCAGGGCAGGTATAAGTAAATCAAATATTTTCAAATTGACTGTGCCATTCTCAAGGAAAACTGATACAGATTGCACCCTACCTGTCCCCTCTGATTGCAGTGTATGCACCGTCCCTTGCCCATCAGGGCGGTGCGACCCTAGTTTAACTGTCCCTCTTCGTGTTGGTGTAGGGGGGCTGGGGTGGGGTCTCTTGGCTGCCTGCGCCGCCAATCGTCCCTCTGTCGCCCACGGTGACGACTGTCACTCCTACCGTGGTCCTGGTAGTCGTCTCTCCTTGGGCTCTGGTGATAATAGGATTCATCCTGTCGGCCCCTATAGCGATTGGTGTCTCTAGGGCTTGAGGTGTTTCTGTATCTCCGTGTTTGTCTATAATGGTCGCGGCTTCTTGAGTACTCGCGGGGCGAGTATCTTTCCGCTGAGTTATCTCTGCTGCCTCCTCTTGAATCTGATGATGACGGTCGTGAGTTACCAGATTCTGATGATTCTCTGGAGTATGATCTGTGTCGTCTGTCATAGGATCTGTTTCTGGGGTTCCTGGGACGTTGATTGTAACGCCTGTCCTTCCAAGACACTGACCTGACCATCTGTAAAGACTCCTCACTCTTTTGCTTTAGCACAAGTCCTTTAAGATTATCAAAATCGTCTTTTTGTGCAGCAAGAGTAGCCTCCACCTCCTAGGCTGCTGTTATGGCATTTTTCAGGGTATGTGGCGCTTTGGCAATGACCAGTTTTCTGTATTTTGTAATTAAGTTATTGATAAAAAAGTCAACTTTAGTAGGCTCAGAAAGGTCTGAAGAAGCCATTAGAAGGTTAATATCCCGAGCATATTCTGCTACTGGCTCCTCCTCACCCTGTTTTCTATGGGCATAAGTTTTCAGTCTTTCCTCCGGGGAGAGTGTGTCATATTCCTTTTTTAGCTCCTGTGCAACTGGCCAGAAAGATGATTTCTCTGGATGTACAATTAGAAATGTCTTATAAGTCGCCAGGGCCTCATCTTTAAGGTAGGACTCCAACCCTTTTAATATAATGGCAGGGTCCTCGGTTATATTGGAAGCATACTGGTGATACTCGTCTAAAAACTTAGCTGTGGACCTAGTGGCTGTAGGACGTGAAAATGGCTCAGGTGCCTTAATTAAAAACTTGTGTGCATCGCGAACACGGGCTGCCTGTAGAGAGGTGGTTTTATCGTCCCTGGCCCTCTCCTCAAGCAAGTGCTCCAAAAGTAATTTAGAGTCAGTTTTCATTGCCAGTAATTCCTCACACAATGTCCTAATAACATCGTTATTTGCAAGGGGCTGGTCGTTACCATTTGCCCCGTCCATTGTATTGGGCGTGTTGACAGTTGGCATCAGGCATATTCTCAATCCCCTATTTTGCAACTCCTGCAATTTATTTCTCAATTTGAGACATAAGTTTATTGAGAATATATCACCATATTCAAAATACGGATTAATTTTACTTGTGTAAATATGTAGGGCTTGTCGTTGTGAAATAAATTTCCTATTTGTAGACAACAGATACAATTGATGGGAGACCAGTCTTATACATTCTTTAGCATGCAGTTCAAACGTCAACTTACAGTCTAGTTTTATACCTAAGTAAGTGTAATCAGCCACATACTCAAGGGTTACACTGTCAATTAATAAAGGGTTAAATACAGCATGTTTCAGCATGTTCTTTGCTAACTCCTAGAATTGATCCTTACACTAAATAACTTTGAGTTTGACAATAAACACATCCTCTGGGTTGGAGGCACTGCAATGCATGGCACAAAATTAGCCCGCTCGTTTGCGAATCTCTTCACAGGCGCATTTGAAGAGAAGTTTGTCTATTCCTATAGACTAAAACCACTAATATAGAAAAGGTTCATTGATGACATTTTCTTCATTTGGTGCTAAAACCCTAACTAAATTTGTTGAATATTTAAATTCCCAACATCCTACGATCAAATTCACAGCTGAAACCTCAGTTACAGAGGTCCACTTTTCAGATCTTACTGTGAAACGACTAAACGTGGTAACATCATCACCACACTGTAAAGCCACTGATAGTCACAACTACTTACTCTGAACAGCCTTTCAGGACTTTTCACAAAACGCCCTTATGCTGCGCTCCCATTTCATTCACTGGGGATATCCTAAGTCCCTGTCTGACATTCCTTAGAAAGAGTGGAAGCCCTAGATAGGGATACCCTCTTGAACAATCATTTTCTCTCCAGTCTCAAAACTGATGCTAAATCAGACTAGGATAAATTTTATTGTATCACTACACACAACCATCTGTTGTCACACTGAGTCTAAATTTAATGGATTAATCCTGGGACAATACCATATGGTCTCACTCCCCAAATAAATTCTCTGATCTCGTATAGATGAGCCATCTGGTGTTTCACCCTGCTGCCCTTTCCTAATAAAAACTCCAAAATGGTTAGTGCCAAAAAGACAGACTCATTTTTGAGGTTCTTAAAATGTTTGCAACTAGTTCGATGAAATATTTGAAATTGTGAATATGTTAAGATGTTTTTAAAATATGTTGGTTAAGCTGTCATAAAAACTGTCTTGAAAACCTAATTAAAAGGTGAGGTAGAGAACATCACATGTAGGACATTATATGGCTGTCCTCTTCTGGTGTATCTCGTGATGGTGATTTGAAGCCAATGTGAAAAAATAATCTCCCAGAAAACATACACAAGAATTTGTGGACATGAAAGTTTCATGATAATCATTTCCACAATATATTTATTCACATATAATACTTTCAAAATTGTGTTAGAAGGATAACGGAACACTTTGATGTTTGACATTTTTTTGAAAATAATGAAAATAAAAATCCATGACATCTCATGGACACTAACATATAACCTAAATATTTATACATGTACTAACCCATAATCAATTTTGTGTACACCTGCATTCCCTCTGCAGTGCTGCCACAGGCAGACAGGGCTCCCCAGGTGAACATAGGTTCTAGGGTGGTCTAACCTGCCGTTAACACTGCCTATAGTGATTTATAGACTATCCCCTTAGTAATTTAAGTTTACCTTTTAGTAATTTAGTTTTATGTTTACTTTGGTTCTCATGCAGTCTGGTGACCATTCTCCTTTTTTAAAGTTACTCAGCTTTTACAGTAAGCATCCAAACTATATTTCAAGCACAAATATCATAGTCTTATTCTACTCTTCCTACATACATGAGGTTATTTTTTACAAGTGCAGTGAGTGCAGTCATATTTTGCAAAGTAAGACAGAAAACTAACATGTTACACACTGAAACTAAATTCATTGTATAGTTTGGTATTTGGAGAAACATGAATGAATTTGAAGAGGAAAAAATATGTTGTTGAAACTAATCAAAACCTTAAAGAGAAGGGCCAGTGAAATTTAAGTTTTGTAAAATTTACATTTTACATTTTAAATTTAATGCTAACTAAGAAATATATCATATTCCTGTGATTTTAAATAGCTTCTTTTCACAAAAAATCTAGCTTTCTCTTTACAAAACATCTTGAGTGTCCTGTACTCCTATATTTGGACGTCTGTGTGTGACGTCACACATAGACACCGTTATATTCAAATTTCAAATTTACAAAATCCTAAAAGATCATATTTATGCAATTTTTTTTCTCATAAATTATTAAAACCTATTTTTCCAAAATATACCAAACTCATTCAGAACATTTACAACACCTATATTTTTATTTATTCTTAGTTTTCTTTTTTTAGCCTTGTAGATGTGTGACGTCACACACAGAAATATTCAATATGTAACCTGAGTCAGCTCAAGCCAGGGACACTGAATTTAGTTTACTAAAATAGGTATAAAATGAAAAGTATTGCAAATAGAAAGATAAAATTTAGCATATTGATTTAATGGTCGGTAGGGATCACTGTAATATAATAACTTAAAGACACTGGCTCCTCCCTTTAACCCTTTTACTGAATTTCTCTTTTTTAAATACTCTAATAAGACATTATGACATGCCACAGCATAAGAACACAGCTAATGTTCAACCACAAACCATTTGGTTTAACACACCATCTGGCCTAAAACAAAATACATACCTTCATCGACGGTAGGCAAATGTATCCTGCTGAGACCAGGCTTCTCTATGTGTAGACAGACAGGGGTGATACACTCATACAGGTGATCAAGGTGGATAGAGTAGAGAGGATGGGAAGGTAACCCAATTAGACCAAAAATAAGCAGCCACGCCTGACAGACTAGAGGGAGAGGGACCGGGGTTAAGTAGCATAGTATTAATGAAATTTAATAACCCTGTATACAGAAGACCTAGGGCACCAACTAGTGTATAAAATTGGGGATGGATTCAACTTATGAAGTTTGTGGTGCACACATGATGCTTCCAGCAATACTCATATGAGTGGGATAAAGAGTGGCATCTATGATAATTTTCAAATGGCCCTCACCAGAAAAGACTGATTTGATATTTACTAGAATACATGAGTTTGTTTTTAGATATATGATATATTGTTTGCTCTGAAACATATCTCAAGCCTTCATTAAGAATAAATCTTATGTGTAACTAGTGTGATATAAATAGACTTTTTTTAAAAGCACAAATAAAGATTAACTCAACCATGGACAGATTAGAAATTTGAATATTGTAAAAAAGAAAATTATAAGTTGGATATTGATAAGTCTGAGTATGCAATGATAATTTCTGTACATGACCTAAGACCACCACATGTGAGTATGGCATGCATAGGGACAAACTGAAGAATAACTTCAATCACATATATTTCACAGCCCTAAAACATGCAAGTGTGCTGCAATCACATATCATTCAATGGGCTTCTTGTGCTGTTGCAAGCCAAGCTAAACTTTACATTATGGTTCCTTTATTGCATGTTTTTGAGAATTCATAGTTCGCTGGACCTCGTGATATTCTGTTTGCCATCATTTAAAATAAGATGGATGGGAATTCAGCAGGAATTGCCAAGTTTACAAAACAAAGCTCAAGCCTATTACAAGTTAAGAGCACCAACTTTACAAAGAAATCACCTGGCACAGTGGGGCTGTATGGTACATTTGTGTGTGTCAATACATCAAGATGGTCAAATGATTAAAAACCATCTCATACAAATATATAGGAGGCGTGGATAACACTGTTAGATTCCCACCAACCAGCGGGCCTCAATCAGAGGATGTAACCTGGATACGTTCCAAAGATGGCGGTGGCATGCAACGAGTGCAACAAGCAATTCGCGACCATTGAGGCATTCCAAAAACATATCACCCAAACCCACAAAGCAGAAACACTACAGTTCAAGTGTGAATGGTGCGACAAGCCGTACCACACGAATTCATCCCTCAAGAGACGCGCGGCAAGAACTGATCCTGACATTACTGTCAAATTGCCGGAATACAAGAAGATCCAGCAGGACCCGCGTCTGGTGTCACAACCCGTCAAGCCCAAGGTACCGGTGAAGGACCACAAAAAAGTGAAATTTAACGTTGTAAGTTCGATGAACTATCACACTGTCCCATCCAAACCGACCTTGTCCACTGACAACAATGATTACCGCCCGATCCTGTTGAAAACCATTCCAACACTGCCGACCCCCCTGTTAGACGAACCAACTTACCAACCGGTCACCAGCACCACATCGGCCCCGCTTCAACATGCAGCCGTAGCGTTAGGCTGTCTTGACCACACATCAGTACCACCAGCAATGACATTCGCCGACTGCACCAAAATGGAATTATTCCAACTGCTCAATGCCCAACAACAAATGTACGATCAGCAGTTCGTCCGTAAGTACACTCACACGCCAATGTACTCAGGTCATCCACTGGCCCAGCCGCTGTATCGCCCCACACCACCACCGTGGAATACACAGCCATTAGAATTACAGCAGCCAACCCTTGATCCAAACCAACGAGTGGCTCAGTTACCTTCCATGCCGCTTAACTTCCCATCTCTCTTCATGAATCAGCTACTCACTCCACCACCACCACCGGTTACCACGATGGCATCCACCGCTGTTGAACAGCCCGTGAACTCGACCTATGAAACCAACCCTCCAGATGACACCGCGGAGCACGAACCCATCAGTCCTGCACAAGATTCACAGGAGGACATCAAAGTGGATGATCAAGAATCCAACACGGACCCTACCAACCTCAGTGACACAACCAACGAATCCGGTCAAACCAACCAACCAGACATGCCCCACTGCTGACGAGAAGTTGTCGCCCTACGCCATGGAGGCCAAGTTGAACATGGTCGAAAAAATGGTTGATGACCTGCTCCCAGGATTTAACCATGGACAGGTCTTTCGCACTATGATATCTTACTTTCGTGACATTCATCACCCACAGTGACTTGTGTATTAACCGTGTTTACATGTTACTCTAGCCGTTGACTTTCACTATGCATATATCCAAGATTTATATTTGTAATTGTATTACTTGAAAACAATTTTTTGTTTTGGAGTTGTTGATGTACGTCTGGACGCGGAAGGAATATGGACCAAGATATTTTTAGATATAATGAGAAAACAAGCCTGTTAAACTTTAAACTTTTAATACTTCATTAGCATTTTCAAACAATTTAACTTTAACTCTTCTATATATAAAAGGACCCTTGGTTAAATCAGCTATGTTCTACTCATCCACTTTTTAACAGTGTTAAAAATTCTCACAGCGTTAAAAATTGATATACCTAGGCTTTATTGTGTTATAATTAATCCTGATGAAGGTTGAAAAACCAAAACATGTTGATTGCTACACACTTCGTTAAATAAACAAAACCAATGTCCACCCAACCTGGAGTTTGAGTTTGATACAGTTCATGACCTATTAAATATATAGTTTATATCAGAACACTTAGATTGTTTCTTTGAATTACCATATAATTCATCAGTAATTGTCCGGAATATATTCTGGGAATCAAATGTGGCTGAAAGGATGAATCCTAAAGGTATTCCTAATTATGAATGTTGAACAAATCATTTTTGTATTTATAAGTATTCTATAATGATTGTAGAATGTTGTCTCAATACCTAATACTGAGTTAACATTTGCCATCGATACTGAATCAACATTTTAGGTTGATTGAAATTGGATGTGTTTTTCTATCATAAATCTATTATAGGTTTTTTTTTTTTTTAATGTTTCAACAATGTTTGAATTTGGCATAAAAACAATGAATATCATGAAAAAGGTTTTATGCATATAGAAATTCACCATTTCACATTGAGTATTATTATCTTCAAAGGATCATAAGTGCATTAGGATTTCATGCTAAGTTGAAGTGTTTAATTGGTAGTCTCCTAATTATATCTAGGTCAACAAGGAGAGGAGTGATGGTATCAGGTTACCAGGTTAAGGGATGAGATGCATGGGAACTCATTTAGTGTAAATCTGTATATAATTATATTTCAATGGAAAGTATGTTCAATCAAGACATGCTCTAACTGCTAGGTAATTGCAGGATGTATCTACCTAGTTCTTCAAGGAACCCTTTAGATCACAACAGGCCTCCACCTAAGAGGCCTAAAAATCAAAAGAGGTTACCATTTTTTCCTACTGCATTTCGTTATACTTTTCTTGGAGTACAGGAGTTGCTCTTTCAAAAAAGCCAATATTCTCAAAAATTCCTATGCCAATGTGGAAGGTACAGCTGGATTCCATGGCAACCGTCAACAAAATTAGGCTATTCTAAAGTTAACCTTCTTTAGGTCATGCAAGATAGAAACACAAGTGAGGTGTCAAATTGACACATTCCATCAGCTCCATCAGATGATGATTACCTTGGTTACTTGGTTACTTGGTTAGAGCCACTTTTGTTGTTTCCAGCATGGAAAGGTTTATATATTATATATAATTATGCCACATCTTATTTAAGAATTAATTGACGGTAGTGAGTGAGTAATATTTTTAGCAGTAATTTCAAATTGCAACTTGACTGTGAGCCTGTGTTGTTATCATTGTCCGTGTTACCTTTGTTTATAAAGTTGTTTGAAAAAACGTTTTGTAATTTAACCTAAAAGAATACTGTACGTCTATGATGTAAATGATGTTATCATTGTTCATGTTACCATTGTTTATAATATTTTTTTGTTTTTTGTTTTTTTTAATTGGTTTTTATTTAGGCCTAGGGATTGTCATAGACAATTTTAATTCCCCTCTCTCGAAAGTTACAATACAAACTTGTCCTCTCGGGGTTGAAGTAACAGACAATCTCTGTTCTTGATATACATGAAGGTGGAATCAAATTATAAAACACATTAGTAAAAGTCATTTATAAGTATGAGCAAGATGACACTGATGAAAAATCACCAGTTGGCAGTCAATAAATTATTATGCCGTGCTCTGTGATTTACTTTAAAAAACACTTCCATTCAAACATAAAAAAGTTAAGGAAACATGCCCAGCATGTTTCATGAGACCTAATACAAACAAAATATGAAACAATCAAACAAATTGACGTGAAACATGAGTATTTCTTAAAATAGATCAACTATATTACTTATGACAAGTGTCTGACCACTTCATTAACAAAGAGAGTCATAAGACAAATGAGATCTAGACCTTACTTAATAGGGTCTCTAACAGATTTCTCAGAAGAGTAAATCCATAGTCATAGACAAAATGGCCTGACACCCCTTCTCCTTTCACCAAGGTGTCCCCATCCTTTAAGGGTTGTTACCAAAATATACTGTTTCTTCATCACGAGCTTTCATGGTAGGTGAAGGGAATTCATTACGTTCACTGATGCTGTTGTTTGAGCTCCAGATGACATTCATAACAGCTTCCATGTCTCTAACATAACTGTATTCAGGCAGTGATAGGCTTTGGCCTCTGTGACAGTTTTCCTCATACAGGGTCAAGTAGCCACTGTTTTCAGAGTCATAATTGTCATACTTGTCCTTGTGTAAATGGGTCAAGGTATAACCCTGCCCAGATGGTTCTGGTAGGGGCAGGCGGGGAAGAGGGCGAGGGGAGTGGCGTTCATGAACTGCAGGTGGAGAGGGAGAGGCTGGTCTGTTTTCTGGACCATTGTTTCTTCTGTGGCCTAATTGGACAGTTCCTGCTTTGTTGGTTGTTGATGATCTCTTCAGCCGACAGATAGCCAGAACTGCCAGGCAAATACCCAGGAGGAAGGCACTGACCACACCCACAGTCAGTCCAGCAATGGTAGGGACTGACAACCCTGTGGGAAAACAAGATATTTATGAGAACAGGCTGGTCATTTATTACATTATTTCATTTTTATGAACACTATAAAGATCATCTAGCAAGTTTTTGTTTACGTCCAGCATACACAAAGCACAGTATTTATTTTACCACAGGTTCATGGTTTATTTCCATTCAAATAAACATGCAACATATACATCTATTATGAAGTCATGTTATGTCATATTACCCCATTCAGGTCCCATATACATACATACATATGAATATATTAGGCAGTCTAAGACTGATATAAAAAAACTACACTTTTAGTAGAAATGCTACACATTATCACACCCTGACTGATGCAGGTTTAGTAGTTAAGTGTTTGATACATTTCTGAGACAGGAAGGGTGATGACCAAACTATTGTGATAAGAAAAATTGGGGTGTCTTCGCCTGGACGTTTAGTAATCCCCTCATGTTTACTTTAGGCCAGTCGACCAGCAGCCCTCCCCTGGGAGGGGGGCTCTCAAGGGTGAGGTCCACAAGCGCATATTGAAATTAAGAATATATATATATATCAGAAGAGAGGGATATATATTTAGTTTACTCCCCATTATTAAAAACTGTGGAAAATAGTGACTATGAATAGGGACGAGTTAGCCTTTTAGGTATGAATCCTAAAGAACTATCAAAAGAGAGGGATATATATTTAGTTTACTCCACATTATTAAAAACTGTGGAAAATAGTGACTATGAATAGGGACGAGTTAGCCTTTAGGTATGAATCCTAAAGAACTATCAGAAGAGAGGGATATATATTAATTTACTCCCCATTATTAAAAACTGTGGAAAATAGTGACTAGGAATAGGGACGAGTTAGCCTTTTAGGTATGAATCCTAAAGAACTATCAGAAGAGAGGGATATATATTTAGTTTACTCCCCATTATTAAAAACTGTGGAAAATAGTGACTAGGAATAGGGGTGGGTTAGCCTTTTAGATATGAATCCCAAAGAACTATCAGAAGAGAGGGAAATATATTTAGTTTACTCCCCATTATCAAAAACTGTGGAAGTGGGGCCCAGCGGGACCCACCCCTCATGGGCCCAATTAGGACCGGGGACCGGCGAACAGCTCTTACAACAACAGGGATTACAATTAGCTAAACATCCAGATGGGTGGCAGGCGAAAAATTAGTTCTGGCAGGAGAAAAAGTTCCCCTAATTCAGTGTAAGCTTTAGATTTACATTTAAAACCTTTCCAGGGTTTGAAAAATAAATAAATCGTGAGGGGGTCTGCAGTATGTTTATCAACCCTAAGTTGGGCCCTCTCCCTAGGCTGATATCCCTGACACACCTTAGGTGGACAAAATATGTGGCACCCAGTCCCCGATTGGTTATATGTAGATTTATATTTATACATAAATGCATATATAAATATGTATTTTATAAGATCCTTTGAGTACTCACCTGTGGCTTGTTCAGCTGTTCTCTCACAGAGGGTGCCCTCAAACCCCAGTGGACAGGAGCATACAGGTTGTCCAGAAGGCGAGGTACACTTACCTCCATTCTGACACAAGTTAGGGCTGCAGGGCTTGGGTGCTGAAATAGTGCATGCATATATCAGTGAAATGATAAAAACAGGTTTGGCGTATGTTTCTTCTTAAAGAGTGTCTAATAAATAAAGTGAAAACAATCATTTTCCACAACAACAAGCCTATTCAAATTTCCACCAAATATTATTGCAAATGCTTACAGTTTTGATCCTAAAAAGGTATCCAGTTGTTTGCAAAACTTCAGACAAAGAAAAAGACATAGGAAAAAGATAGGAAAAAATATTAAATGGACAGAGTATTACCTTTCCTACTATTCATTTATTGTATTTGACAAGTATTGAGAGTCTGGCTTCTTGTTACCTTGACCTTTGTGCTTCCCCCGATAATGGCAGCACCCATGAACAAACTCACACTTGGGCTATACCAAAGAGATGCCAGTTCTGAGTGACTCACCTGCTGTATCGGGAGTCTTAGTGTTACAGTAGGTGCCCTCATACCCAGGTCTACAGACACAGGAAGGCAGCCCGTAGTACGAAGAGGAGCAGGTACCTCCATTCTGACAGGGGTTCGGACTGCACATGTTAGGGCCTGTCTCAACAGAAGAATAGAAATGATGGTCTTTAATGATATACAATTCCAACTCTAATTTTTTAAAGGATTTTCAAAAAAGAATTTCACTATTTATGAAAAAGCAGAAACAAAAGAAAAAAAATAGCAGTACTGTCTATGTACATGTCATTTATAAAAGATTAGGCATGAACATTTATGTTGAACAATGAGGTATGATGTGGGTCTAAATGTCGTGTCAGCAGCCAGTTTTAGCCTAGCCAAAACATTAACACATTACAATAGGTTTCCTATGTCCAGCATCTTTGCCTTACAACTGTTACATTGATAAAATCGGAAGAGAGCTATGACAGGAAATTTTCAGGAAATATAAGGTCATCAGGTTTTCCATGCAGCTGTTAGGGCCCTAAAGTAAACTGATTCAGCTGTCATAAGATCTACCATGCAGGTTATCATAAGGATTATGACTATAATGTGTAAATGCCCCTTAACACTTCCCCCACCACTGTGGACATGCTGTATCAAAGGGCTTCTGTGTTTATAAAGCATGGGTAGTAAATGACAAAAGTGTTTTGCTATATCGGGGTAGGGTGTCTATCTTCTCTTATCATCATAGATACATTTATGAAAGATTGAAAAAGTCACACACAAAAAAAATACTTTGTCCTCTATTTTTGTAATGATTGGGAGTGCAGATCTGATTGGTTGCTTATGGAGAGAAGTATTATCAAATGATTTAGGAGGTACTGAATAATAACTATGGTAGCGTACAAGTGGGAATCGTGTCTACATTACAGCAAGTAGGACCACATATGCAAAGTTGTTTTCTTGTTTTTAACATATGGAGTTGAATAATGTCAGGTAAATGTAAAGATTTTTTCCAATGATAATAGTTAGTTGAAGTATGTTGTTACAGAGTAACCACTTCCTGTCAAATAACCCTACACAGCAACTAAACATAGCTTACCAAGGAAAAGCGTCATTACCCATATAACTGGCATAAAAGATCTAACATAGAAAATGATTGCAATACATAACTATGTTTATTATGATACTGTTTTTTCCTCCATTTAAAGCTATCATATAAAAAACAACTAGAGAATACTTCTTGACACAAAATAAACACTTCTATGCCACAATTATTGCAGCTACTACTGTGTCCTTATGTAATAAACATACTTGCATTTACTCAGATTAACACTTTTGTGGGAGAGTGGTTTCATGAAGAAAGTTTTTGGCAAGTTATGTAAGCCTCTCTGAATAGTTAAAACCTCCCACTGTCAACAGTCACGAGCCTACTACTGTCAACAGTTTCACATCTCCCACTGTCACCGGTTAGAAGTGTCACACTCTCAACAGTCACAAGACTCCCTCTGTCACCAGTTACAAAGTCAGACTGTCCTTAGTTACAAACCTCCCTCTGTCACAGGTTAGAGGCCTCCCACTGTCACAAGTTACAGGCCTCCCACTGTCACCAGTTACATACCTCCCACTGTCACCAGTTACAAACCTCCCACTGTCACCAGTAACATGCCTCCTACTGTCACCAGTTACAAACCTCCCACTGTCACCAGTAACATGCCTCCTACTGTCACCAGTTACATGCCTCCCACTGTCACCAGGTAGAAGTGTCACACTATCACTAGGTACACACCTCTCACTGTCACCAGTTACATATACAAGCTTTCCACTGTCACTGTCAGAAACCTCTAACTCCCACCATGAGCACATGTCATTACTCTGGGTAGAAAATCTTCCAGTTATAGATTTTATAGAAAGATTATCCATACCTTTTGAGTGCTCCTTGCAATCTTCCTTCAAAGGACTTAAGCTCATTGACATCAGTTTGCCCATAAAATCTGATGCCATCGGACCACAAGAGACAGTCAGAGCTGTCTCTAAGCATCTCATGTAGTTCTGAAGTAAACTTTAGAAAATTGAAAGAGATGAGTCATTTTACTACAAAATGAAAATGTTTATTTTCATTAGTTACAATTGAGAACCTTTTGAAAGAGACCTCTTTCCTATTGTCCTATGTTTTGTGATGCTGGGCTGGTGATGCCTTGCAGAATAAATACAGAACCTCATTTCAAAGGAGGAAAAAAAGTACAGGGGCTAAATTGTTTCCTTCCCATTTTCAAAAATAAAGTTTCTTCTTTTTCTTTTCAATGAACCAACTTCAATATCATACTAAATGTTGAGCCTCACCTGTTCTGCCCATTAAAAATGAGCTCTGATGGTTAGGTAAAGAAGGTTCATTGTTTATATCCTTATCTCTATAAATATCCTTGCACTCTATAACCGACCATTCTCCCATCAGTTTGGATGGACTCCCATATCAAAGGTCTGTCTTTCTCATACTTTGTCAAAGCAGTGTAAAAGAGACCCCTTGCCATTACAAATTTGTAGGAGTAAGGATTCTATTTTTGCATAGATTTGATCATCATAGATACAATCACCACCGATGGAATAACTGTTCAACTTTATTTCAGTTGCAACATCTAAGGTCATAACATGTAAACAACTGATCAATCATACTTACTTACAAAAGTCTTCATTCGTGTCTGCCATGGCTATACCACTGGACCAGTCATGGATGCAGTCCGCTATGGATGTGTTAACTCCTGAACTGCTCATGCATGGGATAGATGATGTGTATCCTGAAAAAAAATCATATACACTCAACCAGCACTTTGCAGTTGACGGTACAGTTTGAAGAATGATTTTGAAGAAGATGATTATTAAAGATGAGATGAGACGGGCTTCTGTAACAATAAGATAGTTTCGGAGGCATAACAAATTAGTTTCCATGTCATAATCTTTAAGACTTAAACTGATTAATCTTGATTGACCTTTAATTTGGACACCATCCTACAAGAGAACCAGCTGGACAGATTCTTGACCCCTTGATAGGTTTAAAGATAATTATATGGTCATTAAGTCAAAAGTGAAACTCCTCCAAAGCTCAACAATGATTTTCTCTGTTATTTGTTTATCATATCAGCAGCAGATCCAATAGGTGTGGGGTCCTGAGTGATAACTAGTTACCGTGGTTTTGTGACGAAATATTTTACATGTTTAATATTTCCCCCAACATACCAGGCTCTTAATCTCCAGGGTGGGGGACTAATGTGACCTCTAATTGTTGGCAGCTCGATGGGAAGAGCGTCCCACCATGGGGATTAGTTTTTTAGTAGTCCGGCAATTAATTTTTTGTACTTGGTCTCTGGTCAAAGCTACTAATATCCACTTATCGCTGGTATTAATCTCCCAAGTGGGGATGCGGCTTTAAGACTGGTCCCCACAGGGCAATTAGTTTGCAAAAATATAACAGCGACCAACGTGATAATTGGCGGTTTAGTCGCCCTTCAACTTACCATACATTGGCACCGTGATGTCTGGTGACTAAACCACTGATGGCTGTGGTTTCTGGGCGAAATATTTAACTTGTTTAATATTTTTCTCTGGTTGCTGCCGATTAGTGCAGTTAATCACTGGGCTGGGGGACTAATGTGACCTCTAATCATCGGTAGATTTGTAACAAGAGTGTCAGAACATGACAATTAACCTTTTTTTTAGTTGCTACTAACTAGTTGCCTGATGACATACTAAGTTCTTAATTGCCGGGTGACTAATATTAGTCACTGGGGTTTAGTCGCCATGTGGAGATCCACCTCAATAGTACTACTTACCTTGTTGGCCCTGTGGAGAACATAAGAAGTTCAGGATGTCCAGATTGGATCTACCCCGTGCCACCACACTCTGGTCGCCCATGCTGCCACACATCCTTAATACATTTTCAAGGCAGGCTACAGCCTGCTGATAACTAGCACTGAAAAAGGCAAATTTGTTCTGCATTTGACGGGCCATAGCGAGGTGGAATCATGGACTCATTCTGGTGAAAAAGGTACTCAAAATGAGGAAAATGCTCTCCCTTGTGCAAATGCATTTATATACTTAGCCCCCTTCCCTCAATCACCATTTTTGTTTTGAACTCCTGAATACTATCCATAACTTTTTAAAATTGTATCATTCATAATTAACACCTACTAACTGATAATGCGGAAAGGTGTGCAGTAAGACTGATCACAATATTGCAGTTGGGCAAAATGTAAAATGTAGTTTCTCTCAATAAATATAAGGTAAATCATGCTATCTATATTCATCAACTGCTGCTAAAAAAATAGTGACTCTAGAAAGTAAAACCCTTCACTAGATTTATAGGTTTGCCAGAAAATCAAAACATATTGCACTCCGGGGCAATCAAGGGAAGTGAGGAATACGCAATATCTCTTTAGAGTCTGCTTTTCAATACCAGAATTACATGCTGCTGACATTGCTCACTGAGAGTCGCACAAGAGCAAGACACCACTACCACAGTTTGTATATTACCAGGGGTGGATTTAGAGGGGGGCACATGGGGCATGCGCTCCCTCTTTTTTGAGCCAAATATTATTTTTTTTATATAAAACTGGCACCCCTGGGATGGGAACCAGGACTTTTTTGATATAGGCGCACATCCTTAATAAGGTTCCTGGATCCGCCACTGATTATCATTTGCAATTTAGTATCAGCGGCAAATTAGGGAGGACACTCTCAGGTTGGGAAATAGAAGCTTGGAATCTACTTTTATAATTGTTTGGGTTATTTGAGCTTGGACTGTAATTCAACAAATTCAGATTGAAACTTATTGCTTAATGTTGCTGTTAGAATTAAACCTGAAAACATCTGTTTTAGCTGATGGTAAACCTTAATCTTGAGGTAAATGTATGTGATTTATAGCATAATCATCCACAATTAACAGTAACAAAATTAAATATTTATGTGAAATATTGAAAATACTATCAATCCAATGATAATTTTTTTGTGTTTAATCAAAAACCCGTATAAGCCATGGATAGAATTGTATTTGCTATAACTAGAACAAGATATATCTAACCCAGACTTATCACAGCCAGTTATCTATCTAGGTAATAGAATAAAATTATTCTTCACACCTTCTACATCTTATGATATTCACAGGAAACTAAGTAATGTATGCAGGGGCACTAAAATGGTTAAGAAAGGTAATAAAACCTAGTAAAAGGCAAAGTAAAAATTGGTTTAATGGATGGCGATCACGACATTTAAATAATATATCCTTATGATCACTGTCAAAAGAGGGATTGGCTTTTATGGATCCTGGTCACACTCACAGGGATGAATGGGGAAGAATGCCACTGATATCCACAAACATTGTCACTCAAATACAGCTAACAAAAAAAGGATTGTTAATGAAAGAAATTCTTACCTACAGTTTCCTACTAGATTTTGAAAATCTAGAAATGGGCTGGTGGGTCCAAGACCAGACTGGCCCGGTAGACATCCATTCACCGCCTGTATATTGCATGAAGTCTCACTCGCTGCAAAATCTGAATATTAAGGTTATTTCACAAATGAATGTCTTTAAACACCAAGAATTTGGAAGAAATCCATAGAGAACTGTATTGATTGGCAATAAAATAATTGAAATAATATTAGGTAAAATTTTGATAAAGATGACCCTTTTTCAATCCTCTGAACCGATACGCATATGTTAGTTCTGCATCTTCTGCATCATGTTTACTGTGAAACCTCTGCTTCCTCTGTATCTTACTATAAAACCACTCCATCACACAATCTAACAATAAAACATTTATATCTCACCATAAAGCATCTATAACTTACTGTAAATTATCATTGTTTTATTACAATGGCTCTGTATCTTAAACCAAAGACTCTGTTCTTGCTACAAGAGTCTAGCTCATTGTGAGTTTATCAAACACAAATCCTCAAATCTTTGCCCACATTTCTTTATAATCCCTCATAAAACAGGTTACTTGATACACCACCATTCAAATTTGGTTTATGACTCATTTGCCATTCATATTTCAGTAAGACCTTATCCTTTATTTAAAAAAAACAACTAGTGATGATGATAAAATAGATGTATTTACCTTGAAATATCAATAAAATCACAATACAATGTAAAGTTCCAATAGGGTATCTGTTTTGGATTTTCATTGCCAAATTCTGAAACACAATAAACATAATTTAAGTATTCATTAAAGGCCAACTTAAGTATTCAATAAAGGCCATTTTATGAGAGCATTCCTTTCTAAAACAACTATATCAACAAACTATGGATGCAAGTTATAAACAAGTTTAATGAAACATATGATGGTAAAGAAATAAGTATATATAATTATATTGATACTTACTGTCAAGAAGTATTGCAATAGAGACTCTCACAGAATAACTTAATTACAGTTGGCAATTAGCTCCTCTCAGGGTCAATGGCTGTATATTGCGAACATATACACTGTTACCTCAAGGTACAATTATTATATACTAACTCCACCGAAATCTCTCAATAAACAGCATCAAATGACATAATCAACTTACCATGTTAATATACATTTTAGTATAATTGTTCCTGAAGAAAGCAGTAGTGATGTAACCAGTGATGTGTGTGTATATAGACGGCGTGTGGTCGTGCCCCGTGTCTCTCAGCCTCTTCTCTGCCAAGTCGTGATCACAGAGTATGAGTCACAGTAGACTTATTTCGTCTCACTTAAAACAAACGGAAGGCTACATGTTTCATTCTTCCTGAAAGGTTCTTTTTTCAGTAGTAGTCTTTATGTCAATATATCAACTAAAAGATGTTAAATTGTTAAATTGAGAAAACATGTCAATACACAAGAAGGTGTATAGCGACGCAACTTGTGTGACATCAAGGTGAACAAGACTATGAATGACCATAGCATGTTGCACAATGAATTTCATAACAACAAACGCGTTTGTAACAAAGAATGCATTGTAACAACTAATGCGTTCTTGTCAACTTTGATCATTGTTGGGCCATTTCTCACCCTCAAAATAAACGTATTTAGAATGCTGTAAATGACCTGTGATTTTTACAGGATATATTGTGTCCATATATCCATTTACATAATCCAATTTGATTCAGTAGAAAAAAGAATGTATAGGCATTTCGTAACAAAGATATCTTAAATGATGTTCTTGTTATGATGTATCAATCTTAAAGTGATCTTTAAAGTTGTTGTTAAAACTGGTCATTTTGATGGCTCACTGGTTTTGTGTACTGGTGCCTGGGTAGCTGTTACAGCTGATTTCATTGGTCAGTGTTGTGGGGCTCTGCTGGTGGTGAGGCTCCCTACAGCTATTAAAAGGGTGTCTGCCTTGCGATCATTTTCGTAAGCAAGCTAGGGCGAGTGGGGCTTAACCCTTTAAGGACGCCAGTATCTCTCAGGCATCACCACCTATTGACACCTGTATCTCTCAGGCATCACCAGGCCTAGACGCCAGATGCCTGAGAGATACATAGCACATATTATGTCAGAATTGTCAATTTGATGCTTAATATACATCAAAAACTTTTTTTCTATTTAAAAAGACTGAAATGGACCATATTATGGTTTATCTAACATTTGCCATTTGGGAAATGATTCTTTATATTAATGTTTTTGCTTCTTATTGGACTAATTTAAAACTTTATGGTATCAGTGGCGTCCTTTGGACATATTCCTTCAGATTTTTGGTGTCCATTTTGCACTATTTGAACATTTTGTAGAGTCTTGAAAGGGTTAAAGCCATGTGTTCGGGCAAACAATGATCAGACCCAACGTCCACCCGTATAAGGTTACCCATGCACACGGATGTACAATAAAACATCAGATTTCATTTTAATTATACCCCTGCATATACTTACAATTGAGATATGAAAGGGGAGAATCGTGATTAAGATTTTTAATGTGGAGCTAATTTTCTTATGCATTGGTTTTATAGGTCTGTGCATATAGTGCTTTATCGTACATGCAGAAAGTACGGGCATATAAGTTTTTACTGTAAGCTCAAGGTCCATGTCCTGAGTGTGTGCATATATAACCGGTCCCCAAACTCAAGCAATGAGTATATTACTTTTTAACTCAGTTCAAAGTGTTATATGGAATGTAATACAAAATATGCATTTTATAAATATACATTTTATGGATACAGCCACTTAAAACTACAGTGCTGCGTCGCATAACGGAAGGAGCGATATCGCTCCTTAAAACAGCAGGGGTTTGGCAAAGTCTCCCTGTTATGCGCGAAATTCGGCATCAATTTTCACCCATTTCTAATCATTTTTTTTACAGAATTAAAATCGGTTCAGCAGAACAGCCGCAAATCAACAGGGGGACCCATCGGAACAGGGACATCCTTGTTGCGAGAGTGGGGTGGACAACCCTTGCTGTTACAAAATCCGATATGCGACGCGGCACAGATGAACTACAGAGATGACTTGGCCAAATGGTGAGAGTCATCACTGTTGTCTTTTCAACAAGGACGACGCTGTTACAATAGGTCCTGCTGTTGAATTGTGGCTGTTCTAATGGGCCAATTTTCATTCTGCAAAAATGTCTGTAATATATATTAAGATTTAAAATCCCTGAAATTTTAAAACTGGAGAAATTATTATAAGTGGGTGAAATTTATGCTAGATTTGACTTGAAACCAGTGAATTGATGCACTATGGCAAGACCATGATCCTACTTGGTCTTTTACCCTCCCTGTTGCGATGACCTCTTTACCAGATAGGCCATAGAAAACAAAGATTGAAAACTGATCGTTCTCTCATAAGAAACAGTCCACGGATGACCTGCCACCAACAAAATTTATAACTTCACCTCATGTTGACTGACTTTTCTTATGGCACCAGTTTTTTTTTGGTCACAGTTCTTACTTCACCTGGTTTGACACAGTTTTAACTTGTTTTGACCGACAGTGACTATGAATCATCTTTAGAGTGAAGTCATTCATACAGCCCACACGTTTCCTCAAACTGTTATCAACACTTTTATCTTTTAAAACAAGAATACTTGATGGGGATATATTTACTGCAAAAAGAACAGACAGAGTTGATGTTTTTAACAGATTAGATATTACAAAAACAATATATATATATGTATTTAAATTTCTATTGGCTTTCTCATAATGTCAGTTGGCAAAAATTGTCATTGAAAGGGCACTGCAAGGTCAAACAGCTATGATTCAATAAAATCAATTTGTATTACTACACTGAGATCAACACCTCTTGCACGACAATGTTTTTCTTTTTTTCGTTTTTCTTGATTGATTCATGTTATGTCACACTGTTAGGTTGCAGCAATGTTCTTTTGATGACTCCCAGTTTTGTCGCTACAACCAACTGTTGGGATGTTACATTGTGACGTTCTGATAATGTTCTTGTAATGTCATTTATGAGGCCAAGACTTAATAAGAATGTAACAATAACATTCTCTTAAATTGTCATTGAGACCTAACTGAATGAGGATGTCACAATAACATTCTGTTTTGGTTAGGGTGATACCTAGCCTTATAAGATGGTCACTGTAACATTCTGTTTAGGTAAGGTTAAGACCTGACGTAATCAGAATGTCACAATAAGGTTCTGTTTAGGTGAGGTTGGGACCTCCTCTGGTCAGGAGGTCACAACAATGTTCTGTTTAAGTGAGGTCTGGACCTCACCTAATCAGAACATCAAGATGATGTTCAGTTTTAATTTGATCTTGACTTAACTTTGCCAGAATATTATGATAAGATTTTGTTTAGGTTAAGTCTCAACCTCCCAGAAAAGCAATGTTACAGTTACATGACATTTTAGTAAGTAACAGAAAACCCAACAAACAAGTATGATTGCATGACGTGACAGTTATGTCACACCTTGGCTGGGTATACAATGGCTTTTAGAGCAACCAGGGGACAGAATTGCAATCGCTCCATTACAAGATCTTTTTGTGAAAACACATTTAAATTTTATTCAAGTAATTTTATACAACAATTGAAGACACTTATTGTAGTTGGTGCACTGTCTTAACAAGGTATATACATGATTGAACAATTCATAATTCATCAATAGTTACAACCAAATAATGTAATAACCAAACAAACTCATGTCATATAAAATTTCAAAATAGCAGTTGTCCTTGATCCACAAATGAAAAATAAATCCAACCAAGTTGACTTTTAGCATCAAATTTTAACGCTGCAATTGACGTCTATGGATTACCAATATGGACACAATACTTTTCTGTATGTGCTGCCTTTTTAACATTTTTGTTGTTGAAAATAGATTTTTTTCAAAAATCTCATATTTTTCAAGCTATTTTATGAGTACCAAGTCAGAAAGTCTACTTCTCTGTAATGTGTGATTTGACACATTCATTATTGTTTATTCAAATCACTAAGACAGGGAAGAATCAAGGAATTTGGAAAAGTAGGATCAAAATATAGGCCTAGAACAAATGAAAATTGTATCCATTTGCATACAAACATGTAGGGTTTCTACTGCTTAGGTCTCAAATTTCACCCAGGGAAAATAATTGGAGTCTGTGTCTGTATTGACGTATATATGGTCAAGCGCAAGGGACATACCAGCACCTTACAGTGGTCTTTAGAAGAAGACTTAGGTGAAGATTGCTTTCTGCATAAGCAAAAATACTAAAGAAATTTAAAATACCACATAACAATCAGAGTATATAGGCTCCATAACACATTGCAAGGTATGGCAAACAGTGGTAGTATGAAGCGTCACAAATTGACAATATTAATACTCATAATATAAGAATTTGCGGTACCTTTCCAGATATTATTGTAACATTTTGTCATGAGGGTAGTTATGTATATATTCCCCACGTATATCATCTGTCCACCTTAGGAGGGCACAGACAATTTTGTATGTGCAGACTAAATTTGACCAAAAAGTGATGGGTGTCCCATTCCTTTCAGTAAAGTTCTTCCCAAGTGCCAGATTCAAGGGTCAAGATGTTCCTACAAATGCAATTCTATGCAATTCTCTTACAGCAGTAGATTTTAATCCTTACAGTGATGACATGTTTTGGTAGGTTTACTGACATAAAGGTACTTGTCATAGGCACATGATAACAATACATTGATATATGTAAAGCAATCTTTATATAACATCGCCCAGGCACAACATTCAAATGTAGGGACAATACATATCTTATCCATATAATGCATACCATAGCAACCAGCCATGTAATTAGGGAATAATGCACGGAGGGGTGGGGTCGAGGCCTTCTGGTGCTAGGCTAGAAGAATGGGGCTGAGGACCCCTCGCAGCATGCCGTAGGCTTGCGGCGAGGGGTCCGAAGCCCACCCCGAGTGCGTTATTCACGTTATAACACGGAGAAAATATTACTTTTACCATCAAAATAACCCATAAATATTATTTCCATGTGATTGACAAATTCAAGATTACAGTGTAAGCAC
This sequence comes from Lepidonotus clava, assembly GCA_936440205.1. Lineage (NCBI taxonomy): Eukaryota > Metazoa > Annelida > Polychaeta > Phyllodocida > Polynoidae > Lepidonotus > Lepidonotus clava. The sequence continues at coordinate 49,966,560 of OW387139.1, read as the reverse complement.
GTTGAGTGTTTTCTAAGTGCTTCTTTAGGGTTATCTCTTTATTTTGTTAAAAATTGAGTGTAAAATCAGATTTTTTGTGTGATATTCTCATAGGTGAGACCCATACAAAAATCTTTCTCGCTTACTGTGTATGAATTAGATGACAAGTAACAAAGATATGGTCTACTTTCTAAACATAGTCCATGAAAAATGATCCACCCAGCGCATCTCCATGCAACCTAGCAACGCAACCTGGCAACGCATGGCAACCTGACCTAGATATCTGAATACCCTCTTCTCATTGGATATTATTGAAGTGTCCATGGAGACGTGTTTTCTAGCTCAGGATAGATGCACGGCAGGGTGGCAACCAGAAAATCCCTTTTAAATGCTTTTATTCAGGGAAGATAATCATTTTGAAATATATTTCATTATTACTACATCATTACAAATCCGTTTACAAAGTTTGGTGATGATTGAAGGTTTTAAACTGTTTTTACAACGTTTGTTACAATTTGCGGACGTCTAGATCGGCACGTTGCTACCCCCTTGCCGTGTTATAAACATCAATAATGGTACCAGAATGCTGAAAACCCTTCACACTAGTAAACTTATATAATGCATCCAGGTTACTAAGCAACCAATTCTGATGTTGGGTTGCTAAGCAATAGCCTGTCGCTAGGCAGAACCAATGGTTACTTTACTACTCTGTATGAAAACTGTGGGTTGCTAGGCAACCAGTAACAATTGATTTACTCTTAACCATTGAATTAATACTATTGTATCTTCTTTTTCATGGTATATATGATATTGGTCGGATTAAATACCTTATAAATACCTAAATAGGGGCTGTTATTCTTATGGTAGGGTTGCTATACATACTAATGTTGCCATGCCAACTTTACTATATTAGAATGTAAATTCTTATGATATTCCTATTACAAAATGTGGCTCAGAGTATCTCAAATAAGGATATGAAGTTTCATGATGTTTCGTTGAATATCATTTTCATAAAAGCATTCCAAAAATGAACAAAATATTATAGCTAAACCTACAGGAATCTAAACAGGAACCACAATTTGGTTTAATGGTGAGGTGCATGATGGGAAATCTATTCAAAATAGCCGCCCCCAGTGGGGAGCTCAGGAGAATCTTATTTCCTCAATAACTTTTGAACCACTTATCCGATTTTGTTGCTGTTTCGACTGATGACATCAGAAAGGCAAGATCTATTTACATTTTTGTTGTATTTTGTCACTGGTGTTCACCTTTAAATCAACTGGATGAACATTTTAGTGTAATGGAACCGTTAAGAAATGGATTTTTTTTATAAAAAAAAGTCTTAAGATTCATGACCACGAATCTTCCACGCACCAGAAATTTGGAATTGTGACTTTTGTTGAACTTGGGATTAGTCAATTTTCTATGGTCGCCATCACGTCCCAGGCAAGCAGTAATGTAACAGGCACGTTCTGTGACCATACCTATTTGGTTAGCCAATTCTAACCTAACTATGACGTTATTTCAGGTAAGGTTGAGACTTACTAAAAAAAAATGTTATAATAACATTATATTTTAGTTAAGTTGAGACCTCACCAATAAAGAATGCTATAATAACTTTATTGTAATTTGAACGAACATTACAAGAACATCACAAGAATATTACAGTGCAACATTGCAATGTTTGGTTCTAAAGACGTTTTTGGGTGCCATCATAAGAACGTAACAAGAACCAAACCAGAACTTAAGAGAACATTGCTGCAATGTTATAATAATGTCACTTTTTTGCTAGGGGAGTCAGAAGTAAGCCTACTAATATAGACATATACTAGAGAGAAAACAGATACAAATTAGCTTACTTCTGAATAAAGTGTTTCAGGGAATCATTTTGTCACTTAACAGCTTCAGATACTTGTAGTCTTCCAATCCAAAGTAGGGGCAGAACCAGCTGCAGATGTTTTCTAGAGCTTAGAGCTGTTCAAACCATCACTTAGAAAGGACCTCATAGCATTCCGGAAGGCTGGGTACTAGAGTAAACTCCACAGATAGGATGGACTTGGTCTTGGAGCGGACTGGTGAAATGGCAACAGAAAGTCAGTGACATATATTACATTTGATGGACATCAATAAAGAAAGATCCGTTCATGCAAGTGTTCTTGTCCACTCTTGATGATCGAACTACATCTGGAGCTGATTTGTGGTCCAACAAGGATACTTGCTATTCCTTTCAAATAACATACAAGTAAAACAAAAAAAGTGTAAAACCTCATAGTTCAAGAGGAAGGCAGAGTACATGGAGTGTTTGGTTCTAGTGGTTGAGTGTCCCTATCCTTCTGTTGGTCCATTCTAGAGCTGCAGTTTTTGGCTGGACACCCCACTCGGTGCAACTTGTAGTGCTTTAGAACATGCCAAGTAGGAAGGATCCCAGAACGCATCCAACCATGGCCATAATGGTCGGAAGTGACAGCTCTGTGAGAAAAACCACGTTCTTTGTATCAAATAATCATGAAATAACTTACGAAAAAACTGAATGATTGATCTTAAGTCTTTGACAGATCTAATTTTGTGTGCATAAACCTGACCAAACTTCAATTTCCAAGTCATTGAGAGTGTTGAAGCGAAACATTGATATGAAAGACAAAAGTTGCAAAAGTAATTTTCTTTAATTACTTTGACACGTACATCATATAGACATTACAGCTGCATCCCCACTTGGGCAATTAATATGTTAGCATTTGGGTGACTAGTGTTAACCCATTCCATCAAGGGTGACGAGGACTACACTGTTGATGGAAAGGGTTAACACCTATCTCCAGGCTACAAAAATTGGAGTCGCTCAAGTGGGGACGCAGCCTTAGTTATAGTTGCTTGTTTGACACTAGAATTTGTAGACAGAACATTCATTTCCAAATGCCTGTTCCATTGAATACATGTTTTAACATGTGTATCAAACATGTGTTGAATGCTTGAATATTTGAATGATTTCATATATATGAAGAATGCTTGAACATTTAAATGCTTACATAATGTTTACCAAAGGATTTCTGTTTCACTGAAATACATGTATATGTGAAAACTTTTATTTAACAAGTTTTAAACACAAAACTTTGTGGGTAACTTGCCAACAGAAATTCCTGTTAATCATATGATAGGACCATGTGTCTAGCCCTTATCAAACACATATTTAGTCATTAATTCTCCTCACCACAAATAGCTGATTTACAGTATATTAAGCACCTTCAGACTAATTTGTGTTGATTTTGTCACCAAACCCCCTGGAAAAACTATGGAAAATAAACAAATAATTGTTATATAACCACCAATGATAGGTAAATTTTCAAACAACTTAGAAAATATTAAGTGTATATCGATACAAATCTAAAAAATAAATCAGCAAATTTTTCATCACGTTTACCTACAAATATTGGTCAGGTTTGTAAAAATCTCTATGCTAAAGCTTTGGGTCTTGTGGACATATAACCCAGAATGCAACCTGATCTAGGCTAACCTGCAGGTACAAATCAAGAAATATGCTATCCTTGGTTGGGAGAATTCCCTGAAACATTTTATATCCTTACCAGCGGCAGAGGTTGTACAGCGGGTGCCTCCATACCCAGGTTGACAGGAGCAAACAGGTTGTCCCGAAGGTGATGAGGTACACTCACCTCCATTCTGACACAGGTTAGGGCTGCAGCTACCTTTTGGTTGGTTGTATATAAAAACAGAATTGTTACAACTCAGGGTTATATTGGTAGAGCAGGGGCAGATTGAGGGGGTGCAGGGGGTCCTGAAAACCCTTTTGATAGACCCTTAAAGATTCTAGATGCTGTTCACCTAGATGCCACCTGGTGGGCTTTCAAAGAACTTTAGGTTTTGTATAAAAATGACTGATTTTTAACTTAAAACACAACAAAATCAAGACTCAACCAAATCTCAATTGTATCAACTCAAAGCAATATTTTTATCATTTCAATTACCCCCCTCTCTTGCTGTTCATATACTTAATGAAAAGCCCTTTGCTACAGCCTCACAATGCCTCAAACAAATAAATAATGTCACACTGACATTATAATAAATTTTTATGCTTGTATGGTTAGTTAAACTTAAAGATTAATTTAGATGCAATATTGTTTTATTCTAACACATTATTATATATACACATAAACAATTCATCGATCGAACAGAATTTGGCCCTCGTGGTAAAAAAGTGAATGAATCAATGAGAAGTAAGCAAAGTTATAATAACTAAAATGCATTAGAAATCTTGCTGGAGCTATCAGGAACCACTGAACACAATTGCAATGGACTTAAGTAATAAGTAGAAATTGTTATAGAATTAGTCTTTGCATACAGAATTATATTTTCAAGAGAGCACTCTCACCTGTGGCATTCAGTTTGCATGCAGGGAAACGTTGCTCCAACACTGGTTTGGAGGTAATCAGTAGGAGGTTATCCACGAAGTCAGCTGCCTCTGATCCACATGGACCAGTCAACGCATTCCGGTTACATTCCCGATTGTTCTGAAGCAATCTTCAAAACAGCAAATGAAATTAAGTTATAAAATAATTATGTGGGCAGCTGTTATGTACATGATTAAGAGGGTGTTGTCGACTACAACTATTTGTTTTAGATCATTCGTCACTTGGAGAATGACTTCTCCTCCTGTTACTGGTGATGTTTTTATTAGTCACTAGATACACATAATAAGTCCGTATTCAACTATTTATCATTTTCACGTATGTATATGCATATATATGCATATATATAGAATGACTAAACCCCTCCACTCTCATTTCAACATTTGCTGGCATAGGCACTGGATTCTGACTGACATCTTTATAAAGTTTGGAAACAATTTGTCCATAATTATCATAGACATCAGTATCAAAGGTCTGGTATATATAAATTTCTCAATTCTGTAGTGCACTGCTAGGAATAGACCAGAACGAAGTGATTGGGATATGGGTTCCTATTGGCCCCAGCTTAAGGGGTAGGAACAAGGAAGCCTTAAGGTGCATACTTACTTACAGACGTCCTCACTAGTGACTGTGCTGTTGGTCAGGACTTGGCTCGTTGAGTATTTCAGGCCACAAATGGTTACGTTAACAACAGCTGGAGGACTTGTGAAACAGGCATATGCTGCAATGATAACAATGGAACATATTTCCATCTGCAATGCATACATTTTAAATCAACAGGAAAAGTATGATTTGTAGGCATAAATTGGAAAAATGCTTATTACTAATTTTCCACTATGTGGCCTTCCATTAAGTGTATATGCATCATGGAGGGGGAGGGGGTCCAAAATGTTTTTAAATGTGTGTCGATTATAGTACAAATCAATGTGTCTTTTTGCCTTAGAGGGGTGGGGATCTGAGATTTCCCATATATACTAAATGGTTAGGACGTGGCAAACTGTGTACAAGATCGTTGCTACCGCTGTGAGTGCCTGGATCAGGGATCAAGCACTTGATTGGTGCCTTTAGCCATCTCCATAGTTACGGCCAGGGGCCTGTTGGTTGAGCTCCCTTTCACCAGGGGGTGCTTGGGTGGGGCTCAGGGAGTCAGGGGCCCTAGTGACAGGGCAAAACAGGACAGGACAGGACAGGACAGTGACAAAAAAAAAACAGGACAGGACAGGACAGTGACAAAAAAAACAAAAAAAAAACAAAAAAAAAACATATATACTAAATGGAAGGCCACAGCAAACACTATGGTTAATGAACAATTATATGTTTAAGGCTTGGGATTTGTCTACAAGTAACCCAGGTACGACGAAGTAAATGAGTTATCTGTGGTAGGGATAATTTGCAAAATGTTCCTATGCAAAATGTGAGGGGGTTCCAAGGAAATCAAAGGAGGTTCCACACTAAAAAGAAAGGGGTTCCAACTCAAAAAGTTTCATCATAATTTTAGTGGAACCTCCCCCCCTGGGTGCACTACTGGCTGTCTGTGGTACTTACCTCGAATCCCCTCCTCTGTGCAGGAGAAGTTGAGGGTGTTAATGTAGGTTTCTGCCTGTACTGCCACGTCCCTGTCACTAGGACTGGTGCCGCAAGACTCCAGCACATTTTGGAGGCATACCACATCTTGTCTGTAGATTCTGAATAGAATAAGAACTGATGTAGTATATCTACTGTCTGTTTTGTCCCATACACTTTTTCCTTGGTATGTTTAGAGGTCTGAACCAAAATGTAGCAAGTAGAAGCCATGGTCCTCAAGAATTACTGGACATATCTTATGCTTGCATCATGTGTCACAAAAGGGTGTGGGCATTGATTATAGATTCTAAATCAAAAAAGCATTTTACAGTCTTTCATCTCAAAGCGTAAAGTTAATCTTTCTTTCATGACGCTTTTGCTTATCCTGTGAACTTCATTGGGTTCCAAACTTGTACTTACAGTATCTAGTGTCAAAAGGAAGTGGGCACATAGACAAAAACCAAAAAAATGCCCATTCGCCCTGACCATCACAGTCTTGCGATCTGTTGTGACAATTTTTGTTCATAATTACTGGTGCAACCAACAATGTGATTTGGTGGTCTCAACCAAACTGATCCAACATGTTGGATTGATTGTTTATATTCCAGCTGATTCAGAGCTAGAAGTAGGAAATGTTCATTTGCAATCGCAAGGACCCCCATTTGTCAGTGTGAATGCTATGTGTTGAATTTCAGTGGCATACAATAATTCTATTATCCCCGAGATTATCGTCTTATGCATGCAATAAGTTTTTGGTTTCTCCAAGCGACAAATCATAGCCAGGGCAAATGGGTATTTATTCACAAATATCGTTTAAGAGCTTCCTAATTACACATTATAGAAACAAAAAAATTCATTATTTTGTTATCAAATACTTTGCATTTGTACTATTTTTTCAACAAAAGAAGAAAGGCAAACCTAATAACTGTTTTGGTCTTACCTGCAGTTTGCTTCAGTGAGTTGAAAGCTCAGCTGTGAGAGCTGACCGTTAGCCCCGACATCAGCCCTCAGACAGGCACCAATCTCCTGCAGGGTACATGACTGGCCTGCTGCTGAGCCTACACCCAGGGGGACATCAATGGATATAATTATACATGTCAATATAGGAATTTCGGTTAAGTTAATTATCTAAGATAGAATTAAATAACTACTATATATCGGCCTAGTTGTCCACTAAGGCAATTGGCCAACTGTGTGTGTTTCAGTGATCGGCCATCAGTATGCAGTATTGAAATGTACATGTCTGAAGTGAATCAGTGCCAGAGTCGACAGATTATTTGGGTAGGATCGGCCAATTTTAACGCTGATCAGTTGGCCTGTTAGTATGGCCCCCAAGGTTTGGCCAGGAATTTCTGTGTTTTTTGATCTACACTTTAAGTCAGCTGTAAGTAGGCAATATATTACATTCATTATGATGTGTTCACCCTTTGCTGAATCTCATCTGCTTTTCAATATGTTCCAATTGGTTCATTTCATAATGGTTTCTATGCAGAATAACCCTATACCCCAATACTAAAACAAAATTAATCTGATCCCAGATCTAACTTATTGCTGACAAAAAAAGTAGACTCCATATTAATAGATATTGTAACAACAATATTGTAACTTTATCTATAGAGGATGTTTAGAAAGCATTATATAAGAGGGTTACCATTATATCAAGTCTAGAACAAGTATAAGTACAACTTTATAGCACTGTACTGATTAGGGACGTCGTGATACAACCTAAATAGAACATAACCATGCATGGCCAAACCATCAAGTATCAAATAAATATGTCTTAATAGTAATGTGACAACATTGAATGACAGAACTGTGTCATATCAAGATGTGTCATCAGATCTATGTTAGCAGCCTTCCATATAAGTACATATGCATCCCCCTGAATAGTACACCGCCATTGCAACCTACATTTGAAGTACCATACAGATTGGATTTATAAGTTCCTTAAGCATAATGTTTACAACCTCAGACTCGCCTATCCCTCCCTTGCTATTCTATATACTTAATGAAATGCCTCTTTCTACTGTAGCATATTGTTTCAGATTTCAGACTCTCCCATCTTTCTCTTGTTGTTTATAAACTTAATGAAAAGCCTCTTGGTACACAGTCACAATGACACATAACCCGAACAAATAGATAATATCATGCTGATGTTATAATAAATTTGTACATTTGCAAGGTGACCTAAACTTAAAGATTAATTTAGATGCAATATTGCAATGGACTGAAGTTATAAGTAGAAATTGTTATAGAATTAGTTTTTGCATACAGAATTACATTTTCAAGAGAGCAATCTCACCTGCGGCATTGAGTTTGCATGTAGGAAAACGTTGCTCAAGCACAGGTTTGGAGGTGATCAGTAGGAGGTTATCCACAAAGTCGGCTGCCTCTGATCCACATGGACCAGTCAATGCATTCCGGTTACATTCCCGATTGTTCTGAAGCAATCTTCAAAACAGAAAATGAAATTAAATGATAAAATAATTATTTGGGCAGCTGTAATGTACATGATTAAGAGGGTGTCTTTGATTACAACTATTTGGTTTAGATCATTGATCACTTGGAGAATGACTTCTCCTCCTGTTACTGATGATGTTCATATTAGTCACTAGATATGCATGATAAGTAGGTATTTAATTATTTATCATTTTCAAGTATGTATATGCATATATATGCATATATAGAATGACTAAACCCCTCCGCTCTCATTTCAACATTTGCTGGCATAGGCACTGGATTCTGACTGACATCTTTATAAAGTTAGGAAACAATTTGTCCATAATTATCATAGACATCAGTATCAATGGTCTGGTATACACACTTCTTAATAGTGTTGCTCCCAGCTTAGACCTGAACCAAGTAATTGGGATATGGGTTCCTATTGCCTCCAGCTTAAGGGATTGGGCACAAGGTGCTTATAGCAGGCTTAACTGCACAGACTGTGCAAAAGGTGCATACTCACTTACAGACGTCCTCACTGGTGACTGTGCTGTTGGTCAAGACTTGGCTTGTTGAGTATTTCAGGCCACAAAGGGTTACATTGAGAACAGCTGGAGGGCTTGTAAAACAGGCATATGCTGCAATATAACAATGGAACATTAGTTACCTGGATATATGAAGAAAATAAAAAAGTATTTGCCATATTTCCATCTTGAATGCACACATTTTCAAAACAACATAAAAAATAAGATTTTTAGGCATAAATTGGAAAAATGCTCAATACTAATTTTCCACTACAAGTCCTACTATTAAGTACATCATGGAGGGGGAGGGGGTCCAATATCTTTTTAAATGTGTGTGTTTTAGTACAAATCCAATGCACCTTTTTACCTTAGAGGGGTGGGGGAACTGAGATTTCCCATGTATACTAAGTGGAATGCCACAGGGAACACCATGGTTAATGAACAATTATATGTTTAAGGCTTGGGATTTTTCCACATGTAACCCAGCATCTTTATCTAGGCTAGTCTTCAGGTACAGTGAAGTAAATTAGCTATCCGTGGTGGGGAGAATTTACACAATGTTCCTGTGGTACTTACCTCGAATCCCCTCCTCTGTACAGGAGAAGTTGAGGGTGTTAATGTAGGTTTCTGCCTGTACCGCCACGTCCCTGTCACCAGGACTGGTACCGCAGGAGTCCAGCACTTCTTGGAGGCATACCACATCTTGTCTGTAGATTCTGAATAGAAAAAGAACTGATTCAGTATGCCTACCCAGTCAAGGATATGACATTCTAATAACATTGCAGCAATGTTCTGTACTGATTCTTGTTACATTACAATGTTAGGTTGTAGTAACGTTTTTTTGATAACTCCCAATAATGTCACTGCAACCACCTGTTGCAACATTACAAAGTGACGCTGTGATAACGCTCTTGTAACATTATCTATTAGGCTAATATTTTGACCTCACTAAATAAGAATGTCACTGTAATGTACTGGTTAGGTGTGGTTAAGACCTCACGTAAAGAGGATGTCACAATAACATTCTGTTTAGGTAAGGTTAAGACCTAAGGTAATTTGAATGTCACAATAATGTTCTGTTTAGGTTAGGTTGGGACCTCCCCTGGTCAGGAAGTCACAACAATGTTCTCTTTCAGTGAGGTCTGGACCTCACCTTATCATAACATCACAATGACATTCTGTTTTAATTTGATCTTGACCTACCGACACTAGCACATTATGATAACATTCTATTTTGGTTAGGTCTTAACCTCATGGAAAAATAATGTAACAGTTGCATGACATTTTGGTAAGTAAAGGACAAAGCAAAATAGTTTGGTTGCATAATGTGACTGTTATGTCGCACCTTGGCTGGGTACTGTCTGATTTGACCCATACACCTTATCATTGGTATGTTTAGAGGTATAGAATCTAAATGTGGCAAGCAGAAGCCATGGTCCTCGAGAATTTCTGGACAGATCTTATGCTCGCATCATGTGTTAAAAAAGGGTGTTGGTATTGATAGTAGATTCTAAATTAAAAAAGCATTTTTCATTCCTTCATCTCAAAGCAAAAAGCAAATTTTGCTTTTATGACCCTTTTGCTTAACCTGTGAACTCCACTGCTTACAGTATTGGGTGTCAACAGAAAGTGGGCACATAGGAGTAAATCCCTAAAGGCCCATTTGCCCTGACCATCAAGGTTCCTGCGAACTGTTAAGACAATTTTTGTTTGTAATTCCTGTTGCAACTGATAATGTGATCTTGTGGTCTCCACCAAACAAATCCAACGTGTTGGATTGATTCGTTTGAATTCTAGCTGATTCTTGGCTAGAAGTACTTGAAAAAATGATCAGTCAACACAAGGACCCTCTTTTGTCAGTGTGAATGCTATTTGTGGAATTTCAGTGGCATACAATAATTTCATCGCCCTCCAGATTATTGTCTTATGCATGTGATAAGTTTTTCAATTCTCCCAGTGACAGAATCATTAGCCAGGGCAAGTGGGTATTTATTCACAAATGCATGTTGTTTAGAAGCCTCCTAATTACACATAATGGAAATGGAAAAATGAATTGATTAATTTAACTTTTTAGATTTTCTTACTTCATCAAAACTACCCTAAATCTGCATATCAACTATGATTTTCCTGTTCGTAATTGTCCATGGCAAACGTAGTGGGGGACACTCAAGACAAATCTACATTTGTAATGGTAACAGATAGTGGGGCGTTCATTATTTTGTTATCAGATACTTTGCACATTATTTCAGCAAAATAAGAAAGGTAAATCTTATAACTGTTTATGTCTTACCTGCAGTTTTCTTCTGTGAGTTGAAAGCTCAGTCGTGAGAGCTGCCCATCAGCCCCAACGCTAGCCCTCACACACGCTCCGACATCCTGCAGAATACACGACTTCTGGCCTGCTGCTGAGCCTATACCCCAGCCAAACATGTGATGTTATTATAACGTTGCAGCAATGTTCTGTATTGGTTCTTGTTACATTATTTTAATGGTTCCCAATAATGTTGCTTCAGCGGACTGCTGTCATGTTCCACTGTGATGTTATAATAAGGTTCGGGTCATGTTCTTCAACCCAAACAGAATGTTCTTATCACGTTGTTTTGGTTTTGTTCTAACCTCATCAAAAAAAATGTTATAATAGCATTCTGATTTGGTGAGGTTTAAACCTCACCATCAATAATGTAATTGTTACGTGCCATCTTACAAACTGACTAAAAAGCATGGTTGCAGAATCTTTTTGTTACATCGCTAGCTGGCTGGGACATCTAAGGGGACATCAATTGATATAATTATACATGTCAATATGCTAATTTTGGTTAAGTTGATTATCTAAGATTATCATATCACAGTATTAAATAACTATTATATATATAGACCTAGTTAACCACTATAGGGCGATTGGCCAACTGTTTGAATTGAAATGTACATATTTGAAGTTATATTTGAAGAATTTCTCAGTGTTCTTTAATCTACACTCTAAGTTGAACCGTGTATTTTTATATTTAAGTTTCGTTTATGTTTGTTTCTATTAAGTGAAATTAGAAGTACGTTTATACTTACCAAGAAGAAGCGCGAGAATCACCATTAAATGCATCACTGTTTAAGTGTTTTATCCACGTTCTTTACCTCTATCTACAATCTGAAAAGCGGCCGGAGGAAAATTAATATGTGATATATCAAAAAGGCATGTTACAAAGTTCTGCAAACAATTACTAGTAATACCTCTCTCCCATCCCTCTATAGGTGAATGCATAACATGTTTACAACATGTGTGCTTTAAGGTTGGCAAAGCAGGAAGTTGTATGATGTTGATTCTCTATACAGTCTTAGGTTTGATGGAAATCCCCAGCAATTTCGGCACAAAAAATGCAACATGAAATTTTAATGTTGGCCTCTGTAGCAGTGGTGCCAATGGACGAAAGGGGAATTCCCAGCAAGCATGAAATTCCCTGACAATTCGGCACACTTCGTGGTCCTCTGTATGGGATCAATGGTGAATTATCGCTTAAAAATTGCATATTAGAGAAATATTTAATGATTCGGGGTCAAATAAACTACATTCTTCCATAGAAGCCAATGTTGACACGACCAAATGCCGATCACTATTTCCGTGAAACGTTAATGTTGGATGAGTGACTATGAGACCACCATAAAAATGATATAAGTTATATCTAAAACAACTTTGAAAAATGTTTAGGCTTGTGGAGGAAATAGAATCTAAGATGGTATTCCTAAATACAGAACAATATTGGGTCTCATCATGGAGAGAAGAGGAGTTGAGAATGGGGCGATCCCCATATCCCTTCTCATATGACAGAAAAGTGCAGGCTTCGTGTGGATGACATTAGGAATTGTTCAATATTAAATTTAAGAAGCCCACGCGCCCCTAACCTTCACCCTTTTTGACATTTTATGCTGCATACTGAAAAGCTGGACAATAGAATTGAAAGAGATTGGGATATTGGATTTAACTAAAAGTAGACTGCCAGGAATTGATTTTATAATGATACAATCGAAGCTGAGAGTCATTATTTCCCGGCGATCTTTTAGTCATGTCCCCTCTGTAAATAGTCTCTTCATAATGTTACTGCACAGTCACACATTAAATAATCATGACCCTGTGCTTATTTATGCTTATATGTGTGTATTTACCCTTATATCAACGATTGTACAAGGTGTAGCTATAATGTTTTTGTTTATATCTAATAATAATGTGTCCTAAAATTCTTTAAAATGATGATGCTGATCTTTCACAATACAGTGTGCATGTGTTTGTGTGTGCGTTTGTGTTTGTCTGTCTGTCTGTCCCACCCAAGTTGCAACATAACCGAACTGTTCTGCATCCATACCTTTTGGGTCAGTCAGTTACTTAATTAGATAGCACATAAGAATGTTATTTTTTTGGTGAGATTAAGATCAAACTATAACAGAATGTTATAACAACATTCTGTTTGGGTTGAAGAATGTAACCATAATGTTGTAATAACGTCACAGTGCAACATCACAACAATAGGTTGCAGCGACATAATTGCGAGTCATCAATAGAACGTAACGAGAACAATACAGAACCAACCAGAATGTTGATGCAACGTAATAATAGCGTTGCATCCTAGGTTGGGTGCATGTGTGTTTGCTTGTCTGTGGGGGGTCTCAAATTTAGCTACAGAGGTTTTATGTGCCCTTACGGAAATTGTATGTGAGTTTAAATCTCACCATTTCATAACCAAACCCCTGTAAATAGACCCAACACTCATGTAAATTGACCCAAAACTCACATAAATCCACCCAAACTCACATAAGCAAAGACAAAACTCACGTAGCTACGACACCCAAAAAGGTGATCATAACTTTATGAAACGCAACACTCACGTAGCAGTATGGAAGTTTGTTATGAAACAGGTCATAGTTGTCACGCACCAATTACCCGTAATGACTGTGAGGGGGAAGTAGGAAAGAGGCCAAGAGGATGTGTGTTTAGAAGTAAAGAATGATCTCATATCTACGTGTATGTGCACCAACCACACATAAACATCAAGGAAACATATATACACTGAAATAAAAACAGTCTAGACAACACAAGACATCTTCAATCACAAGACAGAATATATTATGATGTATATTATACCAAAGGAACAGAAATAAGTGGACCCAGCCAAGGATGCAACATTATTATATCATTGCAGCAATGTTCTGTATTTGGTTCTTGTTACATTCTTTTGATGACTCCTAGTTACATTGCTGCAACACACTGACGTGACGTTGCACTGTGACATTCTTACAACATTCTGGTTTTGTTCTTCAACCCAATCAGAATATTCTTATAACATTCTGTTTTGGTTTCATCCTAACCTCACTAAAACATTATGTTATAGTAACATTCTGATTGTGTGAGAAAAAACTGATCATGACTAAAAACTTATGGTCACAGAATGTTTCCCATTAGTTCGTGAGCTGGCTGGGGAGTTCAAATAAAAACAGTCACATCCTTGTATAGTTATGGCACCGTTTGCTGCAAAGGTTGGTCGAGAGGTTACACTTAGATACTTATTGATAAACCCGCCTGGGGATAAAGGTATTTTTATGTATAGCTGTAGAAACACAAACTTAAATGTGATAACCTATTCCTGTGTATGTTATACAACTACTTACCTCTGTATACGTTCTTTCCTTCCTGTGTCTGGCTCTTTTGTCTCCAGACTCGTGATAATAAAAGGCCTCCACTTGGGGTGAGTCAGAATAGCATGACTTATTGCGGGCCAATTAGAAAACCAATTGGAAATGACAAGTTCACTGTTACGGACCACCTCCTGGAGGTGGTACATGTTATCTAGGAAGTATTTTTCCCCATAATGGTCTTTTTTTTTGTAGGTTTATATAACCGCTGTCACGAATCCGTGATTTTTCAGTTACCCAAATTGCATAGTTACATAAAATACAACAAACAATACAATCTGGATATATATATATATATATATATATATATATATATATACAAAAAAAAGAAATTGATTCAATATTTGTTCATAATTGTTTCCAACGGTGTTGTTTGTTGTTTTTGACAAAGTTATTCTACGTCTCATCAACACTGACATTACCCCGAGATATACTTTAATTCAATTTCTTTTTCCATGACTTTTCATGAAATATTTGGTGCAAAGCAATTACAGACGAATATTTCAAACAGAACATTTATCCGATACCGTATAAAAACTGTTTACAGTTAAAGTTAACCTCCTTAACTTTTAACCTCCTTTTAATGTAAAATTCTAGGTGCCGGAGCTAGCTTGGAATCTCTGGATCAAGACAGAGAAATACAATGGTGAAAAATACAAAAGTAGTCCCTTTTATCAAGGTACCTTATTATGGAATGAACTACAACAAAATGTACAGAGTAGTATTGATGTGTTCGAATTTAAAAGTTATATAATATGGTCGATTCTCACGAAAAGTGTCCAACTGACCAAATATGCCTTACAGTACATATGGAACAACAGCATAAACATATTTTCATAATATTATTTGTTCATCTTATGCACCTTGGGGAGAGCTACATGGGGAACCCTACTTTTATGTATCTGCGACATATATTTTGGCTTCTAGGGCCAAAAAAACATACTTATTTTGTCTATTTTGAGCTTAAAAACCACATTTGATTTAACTCTGAATTTAGTATCTCTCTTTTTTGAATATGTCTTGATATAAACACCATAGATATAAACAACTATACCCTCAGACTGTATTAGTTTTTAATTTCAAGTGAATTGTACCATTTTCAAGAGTTTTATCTGCAAAACTAATATTGTGTATTATTTACGTGACCGTACATATTTGGAAATTGACCTTTCCTAAACTAATGTTATATTAGAGTTTCATATATAAGAATGTATGCATTAGACCCTATCATGTGCTGGGTGTGTTGAGAACCCAACATAATGGACCGTTGCGTATATGACAAATGGCCAGGATCAGCAGAAAAAATCTGTTTAGGGTTGGTGTAGAAATTGCGTGACCGTACATATTTTACTAATTTTATGAAAAAAATGAGTAGTATTAGTGAAAAATATTTATGTCTGGTATTCTTAGGCATAGTATGTATATAGTAAAGGTATTTTACTATTAATTAAGTCATCTGCCCCCATAGAATAACCAGCTGAAGCTCTAAAATCACCGTACATATTAATGCGTGACCGTACATATTCTGACGAAAAATCTGGAAAACAGCCTGGAAAATATGACCGTACATATTTAGATGGTGAGAGTGGGGTCTATGGTGAACTTTGGTCCATCCAAGTGTGCAAGGATGGGTTTTTTGGATGTTTTTCATCAAGTGTAATTCCAATCATTGAAAGGCAGAGGGGCCATTAAAAGTGGGATTTGTGCACTGTGCGAGGAGTCTTTGGGGTTGGACGGAGGGGTGATTTTGTGAAATTCTAATATAGTCTGACTTTTGCTAGTAGGTTTATGTTAAGTAACAGCCTTTTTCAAGTTTGGCCAAGCCTGTTCATAGTCTGGAGCAAGCCATGAAGTTTTCCTGTTACTAGGATGTGAAGTGGCGGGTTTTTTGCGGGCGTTGTAGTGTAAGACCAGCCTGATCCTAAATTGCATGACCGTACATATTTAGACAGTAACCATACACAGTGGTGTCTATGGCAAACTTTGGTCAATCCAAGCATGTTTCAGGTGGGGTTTTTGGATGCTTTTCATCGAGTGTGGTTGTAATTCCGTTGGTTGAAAGCAGGAAGGACCCTTAAAAGTGGGATTTCTGTATGGTACAAGGGGTCTTTGGGCTTGGAGGGAGGGCTGATTTTACAGCCCTTTTCAAGTTTGGCCAAGCCTGTACATAGTTTGGAGCAAGCCATGAAGCTTTCCTGCTGTTGGGATGTGAAGTGGTGGGTTTTTGTCGGGACTGTAGTGTAAGAGCAGCCTAGTCCTAAATTGCGTGACCGTACATATCTAGATGTGACCATACATAGTGGTGTCTATGTCAAACTTTGGTCCATCCAAGCGTATTTCGGGTGGGATTTTTGGATGCTTTTCATCAAGTGTGGGTGTAATTCCGTTAGTTGAAAGCTGGAAAGACCATTAAAAGGAGGATTTCTGTATGGTACAAGGGGTCTTTGGGCTTGGAAGGAGTGCTGATTTTACAGCCTTTTTCAAGTTTGGCCAAGCCTGTACATAGAGGGGAGCAAGCCATGAAGTTTTCCTGCCATTGGGATGTGAAGTGGTGGTTTTTTTTTCGGGATTGTAGTGTAAGAGCAGCCTAGTCGTAAATTGCGTGACCATACATATTTAGATGTGATCATACATAGTGGTGTCTATGGCAAACTTTGGTCCATCCAAGCGTGTACAGGTGGGGTTTTTGGATGTTTTTCAACAAGTGTACACTTGTTTGCAATAGACACCACTGTGTATGGTTACTGTCTAAATATGTACGGTCACGCAATTTACGATTAGGCTGCTCTGCTACATGTTGGTGTAATTCCCTTCATTGAAAGGCAGAAGGGCCATTAAAAGTGGGATTTGTGCACTATGTGAGGAGTCTTTGGGGTTGGACGGAGGGGTGATTTTGTGAAATTCTAATATAGTCTGACTTTTGCTAGGAAGTTAATGTTAAGTGACAGCCTTTTTCAAGTTTGGCCAAGCCTGTTCATAGTTGGGAGCAAGCCATGAAGTTTTCCTGTTGCTCGGATGTGAAGTGGCTGTTTTTTTTGGGTTGTAATGTAAGAGCAGCTTAATCGTAAATTGCGTGACCGTACATATTTAGACAGTAACCATACACAGTGGTGTCTAAAATCGTAAATTGCGTGACCGTACATATTTAGACAGTAACCATACACAGTGGTGTCTATTGCAAACAAGTGTACACTTGTTGAAAAACATCCAAAACATACACATACACTTGTTGAAAAAAATAAGTCCCTTGTCACTTAACTTCTCATGTCCCTTGTCGTCTCTAATACATTCTAGTGTCTTATGTTGAATGTAAGAAATGACCCCTGTCATGTTGTTCAATTTTTTTCTTTACGTCATCAAGTCACATGACGCATGTCAATTTTAAGAAATGGCTGTGTCACTGTGTCAAATTCAAGGGTCTAGGGCCATACGTCTATCATGGCGGTATCGCACCCCACCGCCGAGGGGAAAATGGTTTCAGCACTGCTCCGTCATGCATCAATTATTCACAGGCTCTTTACTCTCTTTTTGTGGCTATGCTTGTGCACAATTCCCCTGGTCCCAGTGAGATGTAAATCAGTGAACCATGACTACATGCTGGTCGTTTCTCATGTAGGTATTTTGAAAGCAGGCTTCTGGTGAAATGAGGTGTAGCCCAATGCCAATTCCACTGACCATGGACAGCTGAATTTCCTTCATTTTAAGCACCTGAATACACATTACTGGCACATTTTTTGGGGGGAAAAATGGAAAATGCGTAAGTACTTTTGCTACAATTGTTCATATATGATCAGATATGAATAGTTGATATTTGAATAGTCAAATTCAAATAAACTTCAAACATATAAAATAGATAAAGATGTAACAGTGGTGTCCAATTGTCTCCTTACAATACGCTCATTTACTTAAAGGCTAAGAACTTAATTAAAACGTAATTAAAAAGTAGTTAGCGAGCTAGCCCCGATTTCTCGATTCCTTGATCAAAGGGTGATTCATCTTACATCCATATGAATCCCCTACTTGGTTAATTTATCAGGACCTTTCAGGTCTGTCCCTGCTTCTGTCAGGACCCCCTGGGTCTGTCACTGCTTTTGTCAGGACCCCCTGGGTCTGCCCCTGCTTCTGTCAGGACCCCATGGGTCTGCCCCTGCTTCTGTCAGGACGTCCTGGGTCTGTCCCTGCTTCTGGCAGGACCCCCTGGGTCTGTCAGTGCTTCTGTCAGGACCCTTTGGGTCTGTCCCTGCTTCTGTCAGGACCCCCTGGGTCTGTCCCTGCTTCTGTCAGGACCCCTTGGGTCTGTCACTGCTTCTGTCAGGACCCCCTGGGTCTGCCCCTGCTTCTGTCAGGACCCCATGGGTCTGCCCCTGCTTCTGTCAGGACCTCCTGGGTCTGTCCCTGCTTCTGTCAGGACCCCCTGGGTCTGTCAGTGCTTCTGTCAGGACCCCTTGGGTCTGTCCCTGCTTCTGTCAGGACCCCCTGGGTCTGTCACTGCTTTTGTCAGGACCCCAAGGGTCTGCCCCTGCTTCTGTCAGGACCCCCTGGGTCTGTCCCTGCTTGTCTTAGGACCACCTGGGTCTGCCCCTGCTTCTGTCAGGACCTCTTCGGTCTGTCCCTGCTTCTGTCAGGTCCCCCTGGGTCTGTCCCTGCTTGTCTTAGGACCACCTGGGTCTGCCCCTGCTTCTGTCAGGACCCCCTGCTTCTGCCCCTGCTTCTGTCAGGACCCCCTGGGTCTGTCCCTGCTTCTGTCAGGACCTCCTGGGTCTGTCCCTGCTTCTGTCAGGACCCCCTGGGTCTGTCCCTGCTTCTGTCAGGACCCCCTGGGTCTGCCCCTGCTTCTGTCAGGACCCCCTGGGTCTGTCTCTGTTTCTGTCAGCACCCCCTTGGTCTGTCTCTGCTTCTGTCAGCACCCCCTGGGTCTGTCAGTGCTTCTGTCAGGACCCTCTGGGTCTGTCCCTGCTTCTGTTAGGAGATCCTGAGTCTGTCCCTGCTTCTATCAGAACCCCCTGGGTCTGTCCCTGCTTCTGTCAGGACCCCCTGGGTCTGTCTCTGTTTCTGTCAGGACCCCCTGGGTCTGTCCCTGCTTCTAACAGGACCCCCTGGGTCTGTCTCTGTTTCTGTCAGGACCCTCTGGGTCTGTCCCTGCTTCTGTCAGGAGATCCTGAGTCTGTCCCTGCTTCTGTCAGAACCCCCTGGGTCTGTCCCTGCTTCTGTCAGGACCCCCTTGGTCTGCCCCTGCTTCTGTCAGGACCCCCTGGGTCTGTCCCTGCTTCTGTCAGGACCACCTGGGTCTGTTCCTGCTTCTGTCCATTCTGACAGGACCTCCTGGGTCTGTCCCTGCTTCTGTCAGGACCCCCTGGGTCTGTGCCTTTCTCTGTCAGGACCCCCTGTGTCTGTCACTGCTTCTGTCAGGACCCCCTGGGTCTTTCCCTGCTTCTGTCAGGACCCTCTGGGTCTACCCCTGCTTCTGTCAGGACCTCCTGGGTCTGTCCCTGCTTCTGTCAGGACCCCCTGGGTCTGTCAGTGCTTCTGTCAGGACCCACTGGGTCTGTCACAGCTTCTGTCAGGACCCCGTGGGTCTCTCTCTGCTTCTGTCAGGACCCCCTGGGTCTGTCAGTGCTTCTGTCAGGACCCTCTGGGTCTGTCCCTGCTTGTCAGGAGATCCTGAGTCTTTCCCTGCTTCTGTCAGAACCCCCTGGGTCTGTCCCTGCTTCTCTCAGGACTCCCTGGGTCTTTCACTGCTTCTGTCAGGACCCCCTGGGTCTGTCACAGCTTCTGTCAGGACCCCCTGGGTCTGCCCCTGCTTCTGTCAGGACCCCGTGTCTGTCCCTGCTTCTGTCAGGACCCCCTGGGTCTGTTTCTGCTTCTGTCAGGACCCCCTGGGTCTGTCCCTGCTTCTGTCAGGACCCCCTGGATCTGTTTCTGCTTCTGTCTACTGATTTTGTCACTACATTGGTAGAGGTACATTAACTATGGTACATTTACAATGTACCCTGTAGGTCTCATTTACAGGTTTAGACGTACATATATAAGATCTTGAACACCAAACGTCTGGTTTCACTGCATTTATTCAATACGTTGATTCTTATATGACACCACTGTAAAATGGTGGTTACAACTGCCGCACAGAATATAGAAGTTGACTTATCTTCCAAGGAATCCGCCGTTATCTTATTGGTATAAGTAAATCAATGAATTATCCCATGGTCACCTTACATTAACTTTGATGGTTCCCCATCATCTGACATCAATCGTTTGTCGAGAGAAACAGTACACTATATTTGTTTCAATATTCCAAAATAAGACTATGATATTTGATACAATGAAATATTAATTTTTGATAGAGTAATTAAAGAAACACCTAACTCTGAATAAATACATATTGATTCTTTTGGCAACTTGTAATGTTTTTTTCTGAACGCTACTTAGTCTGTATTTGTGTCCTTGTCCATTCACCCGAATACACAATTCCTCACGGTTTTAACTTTGTCCACAATGATGTGCTTGGAATCAACTAAAGGTTGATTGTAACCTCATTAAATGCGATGTCCTTCCATCGTTCACCTTATCTTAATAGAATCTGTATATCTAGTCGTATTTCATTACATTCAAATACTAAATAAAAGCTCCAATAACGGAATTCACAAGTAACATGGACCCACTATTTACGATGAAATAATTGTACAACTTTCAAGGCAGAAATGCGTATTAAATCTTGTCAAAGTTATCATTTTTTAACGTTTCATACACAGCCATGCTCACAACATTTCAATGGGGGGCTGTTTTCATTTTTAAACACTATATTAATCATGGAATGTGTAGCCCTATGTAATTAAATGTATATTTAAGAAAACATAACAAGTTTGTCTATTTTCATTATTTGGAATGCAGTTGATGCAAGACGCACATCATCTCTCTACTCATAAAACAAAAACAAGATATATTTCCTTATTACCGCATAACTCACTATTACATATGGAAAAATATATGATCTGCCCATAGGTCTAAATAAACTACGTGTACTTACATGACGAACAAGAATGAACAATTTCATGACGATCATAACAATTCCCTCTTCATATAACCCAATTTCCTATCAGTACATTAACTTTGGCCATTCATAATATATCACTACAGATTTATGAATGTAATGTGAAAGCTTGATCCCCAGTTTTTCAACATCTAGATACAGAAACATTCAATTCAAAGGTTTTAACAGTGGACGTTTTCTTCTATTTGTGAAGTACGTAGATAGTTTTGGCATTGTTTCAGATTATTTTCTGCATAAAAGGCCACACAGTTGGATATACCACTCACGTTTTGGCTTTCAAAATAGCAAAACAATAGTCTATTAAACATCCAATTCAGGGTATGGCTAACAATAAGCCTATCCCACATTGGGTATATCTTAGGGTTGGACAAAATAACCATATAGCCTCCCTTGTTTCCTAGAGTTTGGATTACTGAAATAGGCAACAATTGTTTTTTTCTATATCCCCAAGTACTGCATTATATTTTCTTAAATTTTACTAGTTGACTGATTTACAAGGGTCAGCAAATCAAAATGCTGTATTTTAGAGCAAAATAGGGTTGGACAATATAGGTTAGGCTGAAAGGCTTTAACATTGGTTCATATGGGGAAAAGGCCAATATATAAAACTGTATTTTACAAATTTTAGAGGCAATCTGTCAATCAAATTGCTTTGGACAGTTTTATATTATGCAGATGTCTTCAGGGAATAAGCATAAAGAATCTGGAGGCAATTTCGAAAATATTTCATGGTAAACTGCAATGCTGGTGTAAACTGGGATAGGCTTATTGCTTGCTCCTTATAGATTAGAGTTGACGGTGAGTGTCTGGGAGGCGGTGAAGGTGGCATCCGGGGCCAGTTTGACCGGGGAGTTGACCGCCCCCGGCTCAATGCAGACCATCTGTAGGTAGTCCTCGTCGCCTATGTCGGACATCTCACGCGCCTTGGCAGACCACGGGTTCCACACCACTGGAAAGGTAATGAGATGTATGAATCTTAACTAGCATATGTGGCTACTATATTAATTGATTCTCAAAATTGATTTCCTGGGTCAGACACACTTGTGACAGGCCTCGGGAAATACTTGAAATACCAGGTACTTGAAATAATATTAATTATTTTCTGTAAGATGTCCGACCTCTGTACTTGACAAGAAACTGAGACCCTGTCTCAAATATCATGGTATTATGATACACAATAGATCTAAGCTGGGTTGGTAATTAAACAGACTGTCCATGCTTTATAGGAAATTTGAGACTGTTTAAGACCTATTTAAGACCAAAATTTAGACAGTTTCTCCACCGCCCGATTAGACAAACATATATTTCATACAGATAACCAGCATTTTGGACATATTAAACAGTTTATTTTCAAATCCGACTAAATAAACCCTTTTTTAAGTCCTCTTGCTAGATAAAATGTCAAGTTCAAGACCTTTTCAAGCCCTTTTATTTGATTAAATCAATGTTAGACCTTTTAATACCTTTTAAGATTTGCCTGGTCACCCTGTACCTTACTATAGAAGGGACATACCTGTCTCGGGGAAGTTGACCTTGGTAACCTTGAGGGTGGCGCCGCCCGCGGCGTTGGTCACTACATGCTCCGACTGGGTGTCCGCGTAGACCCTGCGGCAGGGAAACAGGGTAACGTTAGATCAGGGAAATGACAAAACTGGTACAGAAACTCGCAGCATGTGTCACCTCGTGTATTGACTTGGTGCCCGTGTAGACCTGATGGCAGGGAAAAAGGTTAATGTAAGATCAGGGTAAGTACAAAACTGGTACAGAATAACAGCTCAAACAATCCCCTGATACTAAGCATAATCAGTGGTGGACACAAGTTTTAAAATCTATGAGGCAGTCAGCGATCTAGCTTTCCATATCTAGGGACATCAGCGCTTATTCGTCCCAAAATCACTAAGCATTTTTTTTGCTGAATTGGCGTTGGCGTTGGCTTACTCTGATGGACAAGCCATACCCACACACAATCAGTGTGGCAATCTGCGTGGCCATTGGCGCAGCTATCAGTGGTCGGCGCCAACGGCCATGTCGATCCTTATAAATTTATTAAGCATGTTTGATAATTTTATGCTGACACCGACGCAAAGAGGCGTCGGTGTTGGCTGTTGGTAAATCGTCTAGTGGGTATGGCACTTAAGGGACACTTCCCCCTCCTCCCCACACTCACCTGTCAACGTTCTCTGACACGGAGACTACTTCGTTCTCCTCGGTCTCTGTGCTTCCTCCCTTCACCTGCAAAACAATACACGATTGTAAGAACTCCAATACAACACTTATTCAGGTTCCTTCTTGTTTCTAGTGCCATTTTATATGCGGTGTCATGAAAGCAAAATAAACCTTTTTGCTGGACACTACAATGTTACAATCAAAATCAAATGGCAGACCCTTCATATTACCCTGATAAAACGGTGATAATAAATTCACAAGTGGCCTTTCATATCTCAAATAAATTTTTTAAGATTCATTAAGCCCTTTTTAAAGCATCAAAACTGACACAGTTTAAAGTCACCTTCCTTCCTGACTGTCATATATAAGACCTTTGTGTCAATTTGAGATGTGACTTGAGTGTACTGCTTACCTTGTCGACGAAGGTACAACCCTGGAGGCCCGACACGGTGACCTTGGCGATGTCAGGGACCCGGATGTACGTGTGCAGCAGGCAGGTGAAGGACAACGCGTATTTACCTGTGGAAAATAAAGCATGATGCAGAGCAAATGTGTTAAAAAGGTGAAGGTTAACGAAAAAAGAAAAGAAAATATTAGCCTTCTTTTATGTGTTGCGAAATGGGAAGGCCCGTCACCTGGTGTAACATGGGGGGAAATGGGAAGGCCCGTCACCTAGTATTACATGGAGGGAAATGGGAAGGCCCATCACCTGCTATGCTGGAAATGGGAAGGACTGTCACCTGGTTTTACATTGGGGGAAAGGGGAAAAGCCTTCAACTGGTTTTACATGGGGGGAAATGGGAAGGCCTGTCACCTGGTTATACATGGGGGGAAATGGGAAGGCCCGTCACCTGGTTTTACATGGGGGGAAATGGGAAGGTCCATCAACTGGCATTACATGGAGGAAAATAGGATTGTTCTTAATCAATGGAAATAACACTTTGCCATGTCTCAAATAGCAGACACAGGAAGACACATTGATAAATCGTGTAGGACGTGGGGGGGGGAGACATTAATAAATCGTGGTTAATAATTCACCTACCTGTATTTACAACTGTGAATTCCGTCACTAGAGAATCGGCCTTTAGGGTGACCTTGTAAACCAGCTTGAATCTGACAAGAAAAGAGTGATTATACTGTGTTATATTAAGTATTTAAATATTAAGTCAACATCTATTTAAAGGGAGGAGCCAGTGTCTCCAAGTTATTTTACCGCCGTCATCCTTGCCACTTATTAACTTACTGTACCAAATTTTGTCCATCTACCTCCAATATTCTAAGTTTTATACCTATTTTTGTAAAACCAAATTCTGTGTCCCTTGCTGTGGCTGGCTCAGGTCACACATTGAATTTTTCTGTGTGTGACGTCACACATCTACAAGGTTGAAAATTGAAAACTACAAAAATAACACTACCGTAAAACCCCTAATTTAAGCCGCACCCTAATTTAAGCCGCAGCCCAACTTTGGGGTTTATCTTTGGCCATTTTTTTTCATAATGTTTTATTGTGTACCATTAAATTCAAGGTTATGTTAAAACCCCTAATTTAAGCCGCACCCTTAAAGTGGAGGCCTAATAAGATTTCATTTCACAAACTAACCCTTATTTAAGCCGCAGCTTAAATCAGGGGTTTTACGGTATATAAGTGTTTTAGCCTGACAACGACGTCACTGGCGACGTGTTTTGCCCTTTCAGAACGTAATAACGCAACCTCATTGGTCACGTCGCGAATTTGCCACGGTGTTGGGGTGGTTTTAACTGATCAAATCACGTCCGTCCTACGGACGAGAACGTCCCTTTAAAGTGACGTCACACACAGATGTGTATTTTCCTGATGGTCAGAGGAAATTGAGGTTTATTAAGAGTTAAAGTTCGTTTTTAACATGAATGAGTCAAGTTATGACACTGACACTTGGCATACTACTAAATAAGCATTAAATCGAACATATAAAGTGTAAAATAACCAGAATTGAAATTTCACTGGCTCCTCTTTTTAACAATAAGTTTCTTTCCAGTTTTCATGGTGGTTGGCCTGTGTGTATTTATCAAATCCAAAGGGCACGCCAAGGCACAGACAATGAGACTAGTCCGGGTGGTGGAAACAGAGAAATACTTATCTAAGATCGAGTGGGAATTGGCTCGGACTTCATCTCGTTACGACAGAATAGTTCATAGCAGTTAGTAACAAGTCCAAAAGCAGTTAGGGGTCAGTATTGCTTTCTGAGAGTATCAAAAGATACAAAATGAGGCGAGGAATCTTATGCCTTTGTTTAGGGTAGGTGTAAACTGATAGAATAGGCCTAGATATGTCTTAGATTTTGAATCAGATATTTTGATGGTAGGTCTGGAAAAATGACACTATAGTGACAAATTCAGAAATAATTTAATCTTTGAAACATTAAAATTTTAAATCTGGGTCCGACACTGACACTGACAGCACCGGAGAACTTATTGACAGTGTGACGCCTATGTTTTAACATTGAATGGGAATGATTCAGACACTGACAGTGACTTAGGCCTAGACATATTAAAGTTCAGATTGAATATTTTGGTGGTAGGTCTGAAAAAACTGACACTATAGTGACAATTTCACAAATAATTTAATCTTTGAATCCTTTTAAATCTTAAATCTGTGATACTTGGTCTGAAAATAATTTAATTGCAAATGTGTCCAGGCCTATCTGAGCCAAAGGACAGGCTGGTCATTTTTTCATACCATCTGTAAAATATTATTGCAAGAGTTTCCAGGCCTAAAATGATTAAACTATATGATATGTAGGACCATGAGATATAGGAGAACATAGATATCTACATGAACTTAAATTTGATAGGCCTAATAAGGTCTAAATAATTATTTTTCAGATTGCCAGTGAACGTCCGACCAATGGCGAGTTTAGGCCTGTTTTTCACTGGTATAATTTCAAATGCTGGAAAAAATATATGAACCCACCTTTAACGTCTGGAGTCCTCAATGCGTTTCAATGCGTACATCCTCCACAATTCATGCGTTTAATGTCATCCTGGTTTCCTGAGTTCAAAGTATCGATGCAGGCGTGATGGGGAGAGAACCCGGCGAAGGGTTGACGGCGACATGTTAGGTCTGACAGTGCCTCCTCGTGTCCGATCGATCCAATCTTTTCCCTTCGATACGAATGCATGGTTCCCGCATGAGTTTTCAATGCGTTGTATGCGTTTAAGGGGGTCCAGACTCCAAAATATATATATTGAAAGCATCAGATACCGCCGTAATCCGGGTAAACAGGCGGAGAAGGCACAGACCCCGGTAACAACCAACCGTCCCCGGCGCCAGCGCGGGGCGGTCTGAGCCTTGTCACCGGGGGAGACGAAGGATTGCAAGAAAACAGCGCGATGCATTTATCGCGAAAATTATCGCGTTATTTCGCAATCTATGAATTTCTGGACAATGAGATGCCTATCTATGGGTCGAAATCTATCTGTTGGTATTAATAACTAAAGTTAGATCGACCGTTTTCATGGTGAAATAGGCCTGCAAATTTGATGAACTTGAATTGAAAATCTTCCGGTAGACTGTATTACTAACCGTTTTCGGTAGGTGTCCACAGTGCATACATACGCCCGAAATGGGTCAATGACGGACTACAGAGTGGCGATGTTGACTCTGGGCTTTTAAGTCTAATTTGTCCGATCCAGGACAAATTTCATGCATCCTCCTTGTTCTACATATCATAATAATATATCGTGTAAGGCCAAATAATCCCAAATAATCATTATTTTAGCTCAGGACGAGTTTAAAAACTTTACCACCTAACCCCTTCATCTTCGTAATAGACTCATCCTGGTATATCTTTATAGTGGACAGGTCTGGGTTATTCCATTATAGTAGGGGTGTACAATCTCTGCCTGAGGCTGCTGGCAGTCGCTGCGACAAAGTGTAGAATGCCTCATTAACATATCGTAGACCGCTCTAAATAGGGTTAGATGAATGAGCCGAGGGCGGCCTAAAGCCTTAACAAGCGTCAGCGCTAAACTATTTCAAAGTGCCCTCGCCTCATAATAAGGATACATGTTTTTCGTCAGCTTCACAGCTGTCCACAAGGGAGCCACCTGGTGTGAAAGTTCGTAACCAATATCCCATTCTCATGTGCGTGCCTCACATGCAGTGGGGCAGCTGGCCCTTGGATTGCCTTAACCCTTTAGGTCCCTTTACATTTTAAGTTGAAGTCTTTATTAAGGCCAGAAAAAAAGTGGTTGAGTTCAGGTTTCATAGGCCAATAAAAGACAGGGTTGTTAAAAAAAAATTCTAATGGCATTGATGGTAATAATAATTGGAAACTTCCTCAATACACTTTCTGCAACGATTTCTATAATATGTAATACATTCTTTGGTTATGTTCATTTGCTCGTTTAAGTTGGATTTTATGATTTTCTTAAATAATTCGTTTGGAAAATAATTCAGGTTGGGCAAAAAATTAGGGTCTGTCTAGAAACATGAACACAATTTTTCTTTTTTTTTCGGCCTTATCCGACCCCATGCCCCATACCTCCAACGACCTGCTAAACCTACTTGTAATTCCACATGGCCCGTGTACGTTCACTGTCCTCTAAAGAAAACTTCACCTCCATGTCACCCTCGGCAGTCTGAAATTAGAAATATAATATGTATCAAACTTAATTCCTGAGGAATATTTTTCAGTGGGCTACTAATAATTGATTTTTTTCTAATCTAAGTACTTTCATTTAATGATAATGACTGAAGGGGTATACCCACTGAGCGAGCCGGCATTGAAATTGGCATTGAAATCATTGGAAATATTGGTTTTCCGTTGATTTCTGCACCAAATTTTAATATGTTGAGAATCAGGAATTTGAAAACCTGGCCAAATGAAATTCCCTGTGTTTTGGCAATATTTGCAAATTCGGGTAATACTTTTAATGCTGTCAGGTAATGTTTTTTGCCAATTTCCCTGTTTTCCCTGTGTTGTTGGTACCCCGAATATGAGTTAACCGTAACCCTAACCTGTGTCGGGTACTGCTCCACGCTCCAGCGGCTGATGCGGGCAAAGCCGTGCTGCGGTCCGAACTCCCACGGCCCGAACTGGGCTGAAACAGGAACCGAACAGTATGTGTTATTTATTAAGGGGAAATTACGCTTTTTGTTATCACAACCAGTTTGTTTTTATTTGGGACTAGACAACCTTTCTCAAACACTTTAGGATTTTTAAGTTGTTTGATCTAAGATAATTGCAATTCGTATCTATTGTGTCAAGATAAAATACTTTATATTGATCTTGGATTTTGCATGAACCACGGCCTTACGGTCTTGTGCCATCTAACATACCAGTTAGTATTAAAGGCGAACTGTCTGAGGTTATTAGTTACCACCCTGAATACGAGGTGGGCATATTATGGCAATTACGACCCTCAGCCTAACGGCCTCTGGCACTAATATTTCCGATGTCCCACCGAGTATTCAAGGTCATACTTTTACAATATACCGTATTTTATAAAATATGTAGGAAATAAAAAGGAATTACGAGTGGAGTAAATTGGTCAGCATCATTGTACCGACTGGGCAAAAAGCCTGGACGTTTTCACAAATTTTGCCTCATAATTAGACCTAAGACGATATTGACATTGAGTGAGAATACATAATTTAATCTGAAACTTTAAAACGTTACTATCAAAATCTGTTTAAAATTCACAAGATGAATATGAAGTTCTGAACATAAATTCTGCCCACTGTCCCAATATTTCATGAATATTTGAATGCAGTGTTCGGTTGGTATTCGTACATTTTCCCTACATTGGCGAATATAATATAATTATGAAACACCTTATAGTCTTATTTCAAAATAGACTCATTTTATTCAGCTTTGTCAGATATTACACTTGACTGCTGTTCCTTCAGAACAGAGATCGACCAAGGGACCACTTTCTGAAGGTTCAATGTGATTTCAACATGGCTAATGTAAGCCAAGTACTTTGGCAGCCACGGTACAAAATATGTCTAAAAAGTTGAAATGTGAAGTGTGCTTACGGAAGACTACCGGGATCCCGCCTCGGATGGCCTTCTCATTGTTGTACAACGACTTGGAGCTGAAAACACAATCATGAAGTATCAAAGATTGTGCTCAAGTATATAGATAGGTATGTATCACATGTACGTTGTGAATAAATTGTAGTTTCTTTGGACAAAACATGTTCTTATCCATAATTATATAGATGCATGAACACCAATGAGAAACATTAAACATATCCGTTCATATATTTGATAATTGTGTGATAGTCAAAGATTATATTTATTGTTTAAATGACTTAAGGTTCTTTCAATCATTTGATGTTCAGCCTCGGTCGAGTTATATGTGTAATAATGATACATCTTTCTCTTAATACATGCTTTTTTAATCTTGAACTTAGAATAGGCTCTCCTGCCTATAAATCCAGTCAATGTGAAAAACGGCTTACCTCACAAAAATCCTTTCCTCATTTTGGCATTTCCAAGAAATAAGTGTAGCTCCTATAGTAAAATTGACAGGTATTACATTAATTATCAAATATAAGGAATGAAACCTCAAATTTCTGAACTTGAATTACAATTTTGTAGGGAACTAGGGAAATGGACGTTCCATAGAAACAAAATCTAAAACTTGTGGGATTATGATATGGATCAATGGATCTGTTCAAGGCATAGTATTACTAGCAAGACAAAAATTCTAATTTAGTTTCAGCCTAATATTTTCTCATAATTCTAAGAATATCAGTTTTATTGCATCCAAATCTGATTATTTATTCAAAAGTTATGAGTCAATTGGTTTTGCAAAAGTGACCATATTTTCAACAGATCGTCAATGATATTGTACTGATGCGGGTGTCAGTCCACTGCATAAAATCTTAGCTAACTTTTAAGAAAGTAATAATCAGGGCTAAGAGTGACTCTCTGCGCGTAGAGGCTACCTCATAGTTTGGTAAAATAGGAGTTTAAGTGCCAGCAGCCTCAGAGTGTAATCAGTAACCCAATAGACTTAACCTCATGGAGTAAGCGGCGCTGTGGACTCAGGTTACTGTTGTGCAAGTGAGCAGGGCCAAGCTAGGCTAGGGGCATTGGCTGCATGTGGTTGGGTGGACAGCCTCTCTTGACTGATAGTTGTCAACAGGGCACAGTGACTTATATTACATGTCTTGGACCTAATAAATATCATCCTTTCATTTGAGTGTTCTGTAACCTCTTAATGAAGAGCTACATTCTGAGATGACCTGCGGTTGAGACAGGAAAGAAGACTGCAATATACACAAGCTAGCATACTGGAATAACTAATACCAGTGTACCAACCCAAATTCCATTTTCAAATTCCCTGTGCATAACCATAAAGTAAAACCCTTTCTTATACCTTAGGGTGATACAAGTTTAGTAGTTAAGAGCTTAACACAGGGCGATACAAACCTGGGTGATAACCAGCTTTGTATCGCACTGCAGTGTGATACAGAAACTTTTTATTATTCTAAAATTCATGAAAAAATAAAATAATTAAGAAATAAAAAATCGAACATATGCATTATCTGTACAACGTTCATAGCTACATTTTACTGCTTACTATTTGTGGATTTGATGGATATCAAAAGAGTTATATAAAAAAAAACATAAAAAAATGTGCAGCATCACAGTCCCACCATCACTGATTGCTGTGCATTCTTCCTTGGGAGCTCAGATCTAACAGAAAAGGTATAATAAATCCATAACCAACCTCGAAGGGAGTACTCGGGCAGTTATCACCCCTTGCCGGGACCCCGATATCAGCCCTCGGCCGGCCCTTCGGGCCCTGGCCTCGGGCTGATATTGGGGTCCCAGCTCAGGGTGATAACCACCCTCGTACTCCCTTCTTGGTTGGTTATATGTATATAGTTCAATATAAGTAAATGTTCTTCAGAGCCCGCGATCACATACCAAAGAGGTGTACGGTGGCACTGGACCCGTCGCTCCGGTACACCACCACTACGTCTTCAGCAGCCGCCATCCTGGACACCGCGTTGTCTCGATCCTGTGGGGAAAGCTTTGATTCGTTAATCAAAGTTGAGATAAATGCTTAGTTTTAAGCGGGATTGTTTGTTTGTTGGGGTAGTTGAACGTCCTGTAATCTTGTAAGTTCAACAAAATGGAGCTGCAATTTAACACTATTGGAAAAGCTCTGACTGCATATGCAAAGCATACCAGGCAGTACTGAAAGTAATTTTTTGATGGCATACAACACTTCATGTTAATTGAAATATGTAATATCAAGCCAACACCAAATATTTCCATTGACTTCCTTCTTGATGACCAAAACTATGGGGCAATTTACTTCTGGTGGATGGGTGGGTTCTAACACACAAGGACGCAAAGAAATTAGGGTAGGTAGGTCGGACCAGAGATACCACTCTACGATCATGAAAAATCCGGAAAATATTTTAAACAGATTTAGCGGTTTTGAAGCAGGAAGGGAAAAAAGGAATAAACTCATATATTATGTTCATTCTGACATTAAAATTACTTTTAGAAATGTTATAGACTATGGCATCTGTTGACTGAAAACAAATGCACTACCACATGAAAAAATATTAGGTAGCAAAATAACCCGGAAAAATCCGGAAATATGGCATTGTTGAGGTCGAAATATTTTTATTTTTTTATTTATTTATATTTTGTTTACTTACCAAATCAGGACACCCCTGCATGGAGTGTTGAAAATATACAAAAAAATATTCCAAACATCCTCTAAAGAAAATAGCATCTAAAATGTATGCCCATATTTGTGCTGTTTTATGGTTTTCCATGCCATTTTAGGTCAATTCTTCCTAAAAACAAGGTAGGGCTGGGCCAAAAACTTAGGTTAGATCGGGTTACCTGAATACAACAATTCTTTATTTTTCTTTGGTCAAAATATGAAGTACACTGCTTGCCGTGACAGAAGGATCCACATGCAGAGCTAGGCCTGAGTTCAACTGAGTTCAGTTCCCACTTGCCTTGATTTCCTTGGCTTGGGTTTGGGTTGGGCTTGGACCTTGGTTCAGGGCCCTGGACCTTGGTTGGTGGTGGAGTGTGGAGGGAGAAAGGTCGGATAAATATGAAATGACAGCTCACTGGAGATTGACAACAATGAGATCTAACTTCAAACTATGTAGCTCCACGGGCCACGACCGGCTATCTGGATGAATAATGTAGTTGAGAACTTACTGAGTGAGTGGCAGCTGCAAATGTTTGTCGTCTACGTTGACCCCACGTTGTAACGGGGCGGCGAACGAGATTCAACGGGCGTAAACCTTGGTGTTTCGCCATTTGTGAAACCCGCTGTAAAACATCAAAACTTTGACTCAGAAAATCGGCTATTGTGCATTGAATATGTTTATCAAATATCACTAAAATGAAATGGTTTGATTGTATATTGTATAGACTTGCTGTTGGAAATACAGTTACCATCAACAAACATGAAAAAATGTGTTTCTTTAGCTGTAGATTTTATAATTTTACGGTATCACAACTTTTAAGTACGGACCATAACCAGCATAGATTCACTCTCTAATCACATGTTTAAACCGATCTTTTCCTACAGATGTCTGCGTCAATGAAGGAAGTATGTGAATGGAGAGTGACGCTTTGTGCGTGCTTGTTACCGACGATCTGTTTACCACGATTTTCGTTGTTTGGTCAAGATGGCAGAAGACCGGTCTGAACGTTACGAGAAAATAGAGTTCCTGGGAGAAGGACAGGTTAGTTATTCGTACTGTCTGACTTTTTCTGTGATTTAAGACGACTGTGTTTTGAAAATAGCAAAAATTGGAACTGCTTGGTGCGTAAATCACAACACTTTCGTGACATACCCCTATTATCGTTCATTTTGAACTGTCAACTGACACGGGTCTGGCTTCTTGAATTTGACCAAGTTTGATTGTTTTAGATTTATCATAATCCGATGGGCCCGACTTTGATCACTCTATTCACTACCACTAGCCTAGGTTACTTTCAAATTCAAGATGAAATAATGGCTAACGATTTGCAGGCGGGCTGCTAATGATTTTCTTCTTGGGATGCCCCCCACACTAAAAAAGAAACAAAAAAAAAACTTAGAAAGGTGGTTTCATAGATCTAATCTTGAATACTGATACGAACAGTTTCAATAAAACATAGACAAAATAATATAAGTAGACTAATTATTGAGGATTCTAGACCGGTTGGTCTTGGAGGTTCACAGAACAAACACAAACTGGAAGAAAGACATTTAATAACTGCTATGGTCCCAGACAATAATCCCCTTAGCCTATAGTCCGAATAGATGGGCCTGTTTTGCCCTGGACCCAATTTCACATTTACAAAGCTAGGCTACCTGCATGTCACGTACCATTAGGCCAAAAATAAATTGTTGTGTTCAGGTAACCCTACCTACCCTAATTTTTTGGCCCTACCGTAACTTCTTTTTTGGAAATTTGTAATTATTTTTATTCAAAAGCCAGAGGAATTGACCTTAAAATGCATGGAAAACCTCAAAACAACATGCAGATGCTCAGGGCATGTATTTTAGATGCTAAAAATGTTTTTAGGGGATATTTGGAATATTTTTTTATTTTCCAACACTGGCTGGGTCTCTTTGGTAAGGCCAAAAAAAAAATATAGTTGTGTTCAGGTTTCCCGACCGACCCTATTTTTTAGCCCCGACCCTAAAGTTTTTGAAGGAAAATGTAGGGTTAATCCATTAAAATGAGGCTAAAATGAAGACCTAGTCTACCATTTCAGTCTAAAAAAAATATTCAAAAAAAAATTTAATCCCGACCTACCGACCCTAATTTTTTAGGGACATGAAACCTGAACGCAACAATTTTTTTTTTTTTGGCCTAAGTAAAAAAAAAAAAAAAAAAAGATTTCGACCTACCTACCGTATTTTTTTTTACCTTTGTTACCTGAACACAACTTCTTTTTTTTGTGCCTTATTTCCTAATTCTAACTGACCAACTGTCGTAGAATAGGTATCATAATTATTCCATCTGTTTGTGTCATGCATTATGGTACAGTGTTTTCTCCCATTGGAGTCAATGCTAAGACCACTACCAATTGCAGATCGTAATTTCCCTGAAATGTCGGTGTGCATGATTAGATTTGAGACCCGCATAATCCATATGGCACAAGAAGAAAATATCTTTACAAAAGCGAAAAGACTTACCATAAAATCCTGTTGTCCTATATTGCTGCTGTAAAACCAAAAATATTTTCCCATATTTTCGCTTTAATTTATTCCTATATTTTTTGTTGAAAGTGATCATTTCTTTCCATTGCAGTTTTAGCCGAGCATTGGCTCAAAAGTCAAGGGTTGCCCAGAAAACCCAAACTAGCTCGCTTAGTATAATTGGGAGGCGGGCCTTAGGCCACCGACCTTCTCTACACTCTTTCTTGACCAGGTTGACTCAATGCATTTCAATGGGGATCAGAAAAGTTGTTACAATTTTGTGACCAACTTTTCGTTCCACTTTTTTCAGTAATGCCAGCATTATAATCTTCAAACTATATGTATTTCTGTAGTTCTGTTTCTAGTATATGGTGGTTTGGTTCCAAAATTCTGAAATATTTGGTTGTTTTGTTGTAATTTTGGAGAGAATCCATAAGTTCTTTTGTCACAAAATTGAAATAGGAATTTCCTATAGTAAAGGAAGTAGATCATCACTCTCCACGCACAGCAAATCTTTTTCCCATAGGGATGCATGGAGATTGACAAAGAAGGTTTCAGTGTCAAATTCCTCACACTCTCCAGGCACATGTTTAGTATTAAAATGGTACTTGTTGTAATTATTGCACAATCATTGAAATTTCCTGTCACCGCCCGCTTCCTTCGGTACCGCAGTACCCGGAAATCTAGTCAATAAACACCTTTTTTCCCCTCAGCCTCATAAAAAACAAAAAATATTTAAACAGCTGTTGTTTTCCCAATTAACGAAGTTCTGCCTTCTTCTATAATTTTACATGTTTTTTGGGTTTTTTTTCCAGTTTGCCACAGTTTACAAGGCAAAGGACAAAGCTAGAAATGACAAGATCGTCGCCGTTAAAAAGGTTTGTAAAACTATAGAGAAATGTATTGTTTCTATTGCCAGTATTCACATAGAAAAAGAGGGACAGAGGGGTGGAAATGTATTCAGGGATGTAAGTTTTTAGATTTCAGATTCACGATTCACTTCAACAAGTCAAATACTAACTTTAAAAAATGATAGCTTGTGTCACCTTTTTGGAATTTTAAAAGAATTTCAAATTTTCATTATAATATTTCAAATATTTTAATTGATTCTGACTTGTAAACATCTCTGTATAATGACAAGGTTAATGCCTAAAAACACACATTGTATGCACCTAGCAAAGAACACTTCTGGAATGCTCACCTTAGAGAGCACGCCTTTCTTTTTTATAGAATATATAGAAAACTTTCCATTCTAAATTGGATCCACGAAATGGACAGTTTCAGCACAATGTCCACATTCCAAATAGTCATGCCATTGTTGTCGGTGTTTCACATCGCCCAATAGTGGCATTTGAAGCCGAATGTTCATACCCAGCTAAAGAATTGACAGAGTTGTGTTTGTTGTCTCCCATTCAGATTAAGATTGGTACACGAGCGGAGGCAGAGGACGGCATCAACCGGACCGCTCTGCGGGAGATCAAACTGCTCCAGGAGCTGTCCCACATCAACATCATTGGGGTGAGTTCGCTGTAAAGGAGCGCTAAACGGGGCGCGGCATGACTCAGGGTGCATGCCCAGGGCATTGGAAATTATTGAATTTGTTAATCCAGGCATTTTGCACAAAGGTAGAGATTAAATCAGTTACTTTGTGCATGATCATCGAATTAGTGTAAAGGTCACCAGTTGAATACAAAATAATAAGAATTCCTCTAAATTACTTAGTTTATGAAAATATCTAGTAATGGCAGGTGCCGCTGGTAGGTGTAAATATACCTGATGACAATGCTCACCGGGACACACCTCCCCGCAAGCACCGATGCCTGGGGTAAAATCAATATCAGACTGCTTTATAAGTAAGAGCGCAGTGTAAGAGAGAGGGAGAGACTATTAGCGTTTGGATCATACAGATCGGGAGATTCGAAGGGGTTTTAGATAGCTATACAACCACAGGGACATCTGGTGACTTACACGGTACTACTGCACGTCGGCTGGAGGTGAGACTAGGCGGACTCTAAGGAGGAAGCTTACTCTACCCTAAACTGGAACTGTTATACATTGGAACTTATTACCATCACGAGCAACTGTACGCATCACCATACCCATCAATAAACTTACCGTACTGCCAAGCGTTGTTCATGTTATGGATTGAGCGCCCATCTCATGGACTTACTCACCACTCGACTAGCACCCATCAGAGACAATATTAATAACAGTAATTATCTCGGACAATGCACTATAATTATAGTTAACCCTAACAACACAATAGCATTCAATTTGTTGTAGGTGGCATTGCAGTCAGGTGTGAACGTTGGTGAATAAAACCCAATAGATACAATGGTTAAAAAATGAGCGGTAAGGCTGTGAGCCTAGCATGGAGGGGGTGCCTAATCCGAGAATACTAGTTTGTGCAAGTATTTCATAGATAAAGACTTGCCAAACTGGTTGGCTAGAAACGTTTGGGGAAATATCTGTCTCAGAAATTGATAAAACCTCGTGGTTGCTAGTAGTGTACCTTTACAGATCAATGTTGGTAGTTTTACACTACTTATACCTTTGATAATGTATAGGTCAGTAACTTTCTATTCTACTGCTACCTGTAGGTTCGCTAATAACTTTGCCTTTGTTGGGCAACCCGTTTAAGTTTTGATATTGCTTATCTGACTGTACCACATTGGGTAATACGTTGATTGTTCTTTGACATTTCAGCTGCTCGATGTCTTCGGCCAAAAGTCCAACGTCAGCTTAGTGTTCGACTTCATGGACACAGATTTAGAGGTAAGACTATATTTCTAGTGCTGACGTGCTGACCTCGGCCCATATCAAGGCGTACATGTTTTACAATGTGTTACAGATCATCATTAAAGATACGACTATCGTGCTGACCTCGGCCCATATCAAGGCGTACATGTTTTACAATGTGTTACAGATCATCATTAAAGATACGACTATCGTGCTGACCTCGGCTCATATCAAAGCATACATGCTACAGACATTACAGGGACTCGAGTACCTCCACAACAACTGGATCCTACACAGGGTGAGTACGGGAGCCAAGTTCTCCATGATTCAGAGAAAATAGGGGGAATGGACCAAAAAATCTCCGCCAGTGAAAACATGGGAAAATTGCAAATTTTGCCCAAACGCCATGAATTTTGTGTGTGGTCTGATTCTGGAATTCCCGATTCTCAAAATGTAAGACATCTGACTTCTTGTCGACCGATTTTCCCTTCTTT
Organism: Lepidonotus clava; assembly: GCA_936440205.1. Taxonomy (NCBI): domain Eukaryota; kingdom Metazoa; phylum Annelida; class Polychaeta; order Phyllodocida; family Polynoidae; genus Lepidonotus; species Lepidonotus clava. Next base: position 49,928,343 of record OW387139.1, on the reverse strand, counting down.
TTCCCCTGCAGTCCAGCATATTTGTACATGAACAAATTGCTGAAATTGACCCCCCAAAAAAGTTGCTACAGATCAGGGATATCTTTCTCAGAGAAATAGGAGGAATTTCATAATGAAATTTAGGTGGGAGCCCGGATAGCTGAAGACATTCCTTGTTACCTTACTTACCTTTCTACTGAGCATCGACAATGTTCTGAGTGCAATGCACGGATCTAATACTTTAAAATGTAATTTGACTAGTGTATTCGAGATAGTTTGGTAGATCTCACTCACTATGATCCAGTGCAGAAATACGTGTTAGGTAAATATAATCACATTGCCGGAACAGAGATAGTTAAGTCAAAAACATATAAAACAAATAGGTGTCCAAGTGGACAGCTGGATAGGTAGTATTTTACTCTGTTACTTTTGCAACATTCATTTGATTTTCATTCTGTTACTGCTATAAATTATTCTTCATACCATGGTTTCTTTTCGTACAAAATTTATAGATTTTATTTTACCGAGACCTGCTTTAAATAAACCATGTCATAAAGTTAAATCGTCAAATGATATGTCATCTTTACTATGTTTCTGCTTCTTCCAGGATATGAAACCCAACAACTTGCTGATTGACGAGCGAGGAATCTTGAAGATCGGTGATTTCGGTCTGGCCAAGTTCTTCGGGTCCCCAAACAGGGTTTATACCCACCAGGTCGTCACCAGGTCAGTCTGAGTAAACTGTGATTGACTGAAATGGTAAAGAATAGTTCTAGTTGCTTCTGTGAATAATTTCTATTTTCCTAGACGCAGATGTCAGATTTCCCTCTATATTAGGCTCCTGGACTAACACCAGTCTATTTAATGGGAAAAATACATGATGGCAGGTCAGATTTTATAAAAGTAAATCTAACCAGCCAATAAATACAAATAAAGCCGTTTTTACTGTGCCCTACCATTTATACCGTTCTTGCTAAAAAAAAAAAAAACACAGAAAATATGAATGGATACTCTCAGTAATTTACTACATGATTCTCTGCTTGCATTCAAAAGAACAATTGATACGGATCGTAACTGTTTAAACCAAATAATCTTCCCCCATGTAGATCTTCATCGGACGGTCATCTTTATAGCGCACATGAATTAAAATGGTTACTTAATCATCACATTGGAAATTTTAAGTTTTCGGGTGAGTTTATGAATTCATACTTTGCTTATTTTCAACCCATTTACCTGTTTCAGATGGTACCGTCCCCCTGAGTTATTATACGGCGCACGGAACTACGGCGTGGGCGTCGACATGTGGGCGGCAGGATGCATACTGGCCGAACTCATGCTCAGGGTAGGTGGAGATTTGATGGGTTTCTACAGTGTGGGTGTCTATGGCAATCTGATATTTTGGAAAATCTTTTAAACAATTTCATATTTTTGCAAAGTACTGTTAAAGTAACAAATCTTGTCTACACCCTCCCAAGTCTAGTGGATAAGAAGCGATGATTTCTATACAGAGATTCGCCGGGAATTCCCACTGTATTTAGACATTTTCCTTGACTCTTATCGTATTAAAAGTGCTTGGTGAACTCCTATTGCTGTGGAAAGTTCCTGTAGTCTATGCCTATCTAGCATTGATGGTGGCTAAGATTAAACTCCAATTTATCTCATCGATTTCTTATTTCCAGGTGCCGTTCCTCCCCGGGGACACGGACCTGGACCAGCTGAGTAAGATCTTCCAGGCGCTCGGCACGCCCACCGAGGAGACGTGGCCGGTGAGTGGCGACTAGAAACTCCTATGATTTAAGGGCATATTACACTATGCGTCGAGTCACGTTTACGTTGGCGTTGCGTTGCCAAACGCGTCTGGTTCGCGTTATTTTACCAACAAGTTTGTAAAAAAAAAAAAAAAAAAAAAACCGCATGCCAACACATGCCAACATGACCCCAACAGGTGCCAAAACGCATAGTATACTTCACGTCGGGCCACTACTATGCGTAGTGTGATATGTGTTAATACAGCCCAAATGTGAACTGGTCGTGTTGGGCAACACTACTCAACACGACCCTATATAAAAATTGTAGACCCGACACATAGTGTAAGTAAGGCATTAAATTCCTGTGATAAATTAACCAAGAGTATAAATATATATTTCCCTTTCTCCCTCCCCTTCCCCTCTCCATAATAAATGGCATATTTTTCCGACCAAGTTGCAATTAAAAAGAAAATAGGATTTAAAATTCTTTAACTGATCCCGATTTACATCCGTGATTATAACACTTGTGATATTCCTAAAAATAACATATAATACAATAAACTGACCCCTATTTCTCTCTATGCAGGGCGTGTCTCAGTTGCCCGACTTCATCCAGTTTAAGCCGTTCCAGGCCACCCCGCTCCACATGATCTTCACCGCGGCCAGCGACGACTTCAACGAGCTGCTCGGGACGATGTTCGAGCTGAACCCGCTCAAACGCTGCACCGCCACACAGGTAGGCTTTCAAGGCTCGTTTAATAGCCAATTATTATATGTGAAACTATATACCTGAATAATTTTCTCTTTTCAAGTGGCTAGGTTTTTAGTTGGATAAAATGATTTCCATAAAGAATGGGTACTCTGTTGTTTGGAAAAAGAGGGAATTTTGCCAATATCGATAATGCAAGGAATTTGTTTTTCTAGGTTATTCACGGATTGATGTTTGACACATTGTATTTTCGATGGAGTGTTCATTTGCTTAATCGGAGAAAATCGTTGAGAAAATAGACAAGTAAAGTTAAATACATGTATATGAGAGGAAAAACACAAGGAATTTGACATTAAACAAGTACCACTATCTCTGGTGTCTGCGCCAGTCATAAAATATATTGTGTTACATCACACTCCTTGTTTATGTTCAGGACCCCAGGGCGTCGTATCCCCCCAACCGTACATTTAACTTTCTGTTTTATGTTCAGGCCCTAAAGATGCCGTACTTCAGTAACCTCCCGGCCTCGACCCCAGGACCCCGACTCCCCCCGAACCCTACGCTAACTCTCTGTTTTATGTTCAGGCCCTGAAGATGCCATACTTCAGTAACCTCCCGGCCCCGACCCCAGGACCCCGACTCCCCCAACCCTACGTTAACTCTCTGTTTTATGTTCAGGCCCTAAAGATGCCGTACTTCAGTAACCTCCCGGCCCCGACCCCAGGACCCCGACTCCCCCAACCCTACGTTAACTCCCTGTTTTATGTTCAGGCCCTAAAGATGCCGTACTTCAGTAACCTCCTGGCCCCGACCCCAGGACCCCGACTCCCCCAACCCTATGTTAACTCTCTGTTTTATGTTCAGGCCCTAAAGATGCCATACTTCAGTAACCTCCCGGCCCCAACCCCAGGACCCCGACTCCCCCAACCCTACGTTAACTCTCTGTTTTCTGTTCAGGCCCTAAAGATGCCGTACTTCAGTAACCTCCCGGCCCCAACCCCAGGACCCCGACTCCCCCAACCCTACGTTAACTCTCTGTTTTCTGTTCAGGCCCTAAAGATTCCGTACTTCAGTAACCTCCCGGCCCCAACCCCAGGACCCCGACTCCCCCAACCCTACGTTAACTCTCTGTTTTATGTTCAGGCCCTAAAGATGCCGTACTTCAGTAACCTCCCGGCCCCGACTCCAGGACCCCGACTCCCCCAACCCTACGTTAACTCTCTGTTTTCTGTTCAGGCCCTAAAGATGCCGTACTTCAGTAACCTCCCGGCCCCAACCCCAGGACCCCGACTCCCCCGACCTGGGACCAACGTTGCCGTGCTACAAGAACCTGACCTTGCCCAGACACGGAAACGAAAACTAATGGATGCTGCAGAGAGTGGTAAGTAACATTAGGTTAATTTTCTGGGCCACACTAGGTCAGGGTTTGGACAGGCGTCTATAACAGGAGGCTAATCTTTGTCCCAAACCCCACGTTCGGCCTGATCCATGTAGTACTTTCCTTTCCAACCAGGTGGCGCCACCAGTGTCTCACACTCTGGTTACCGAATTAAGCATGGTGTGTGGGACGTGCTGAAATGCTCCTGTCTCTGTTGGTGTATGAGATCTTGAAATAATTTATGCATTCACTATGAAATAGCTGATTGTCATAGCTCTCTGATCGTGTATTAGATAAACGATGAAAAAAATAAGATAGCTCTTTCAAGACTTTGATCGTATAACTCATATTTCCTTGCTCCTCAGGATAAAGAAAAATTCTCGACTCTCCTTACCCTTGTCATGTCTTACCCAGAAATTTACCAAATCATTATTTTACCGCATACTGGTCTTAGTCCAATTAGGGAAATCCTAGTCAAGAATCTGTTTTACAATTGACCCCAATTGTTAGTAAAACCCGACCACAACTAATTTTGTATTTACTGTAAACATGTTATTTTACGCGATGTATATATTTTCGTGCATTCAAGCACTGCCTGAAATGCACTAAAGTATGATGTGAGTGAAAATATAAATTTTAATGGAGTGAATAGAATTAAAGTTATGAAAGTTTTGATGGCGCGAAAATTCAGCTAATTGTTAGAAGCAAAATGATTTACCCGCATTTGAACATGGAAATTTACTTTATTCTACATTACCTCGTCTGAATCATAGACTTTGCCGTCATCCCGAACTCAGCTTGGAGAGTGTCTATATCTTTAAATAACCCTGGAATAAGTTTTACCAAGAACATGTAGAAGGAGGAAAACATATTTCTGCAGTCATAACGATACGCTTATCGCCGCACGGGGAAGGGGTGTGGCCGCGGGCCTCCCCACTTCTGGTTATGTTGTAAACAGGTGAATTTCTGCTTTAATATCAGACGGCGCCCACTTAGTGCTATAAGCCTGCATTAAGGACCTGTCATGTGAGTTATATACAAACCGTCGTCTGGGAGATGAGTGATGGCCTCACACCCCGCGACCCGCGCCCCCTGTAGGGAGGTGGGGGGAAGCGGCAGCAAAAATAGTATAGCTTCACAAAGATATGTGACTTGGACCATCGCCTATGTATTTTTCGTGACGTCGTCAATAGTGGCGCCCCCTATTAGTGTCCTTGCACATCACTACAACGCGACGTCTATTTTGTTGTTTTTGTGACGTCACCACCTCTTTGTTTATGGATGACGTCACGAAAATGGCAAACTAGACTTCGCATGGTAACAGTGTGCACGGACTCTCATAGGGGGTGCTGTCGTTAGTACTTTCACGGCCAAACGTCACGAAGCACTAGTCTTTGCTTGCTATACCATTGTTGGTTGCAGGTTTGGGCAGCTCGAACTTCTAGCAGGGTGCCCACGCAAGTCATGAAAAGTCTTAAAAGGTCTTAAATTTTTTTTTCTAATTTAATGCTTAAAAAGGTCTTAGATTTCACATTTTTATTGCAGGAGGTCTTAAAAAGGTCTTGAATTGGATCTGATATAAAACTGAAAATCAATTTATGGGTTCAGCAAAATTTGCTTTTTTGCAGATGCATTTTATACATCAAACATTATGCAAAGAGATTTCCTTTCATGTGGTAAATAGGTCTTAAATTTGTCGAATTTTGGTCTAGGTCTTAAAAAGGTCTTAAATTGTTTTGTTTTTTTAAAAAGCGTGGGAACCCTGCTCTAGTGTTTGTATCTAGATTATAGGTGACTTCTTTTAGGCTTATCAGGTTTCTTTTTTTGTTGTTGCAATTTTGACTTCCTCAATGAATTAATCAAAATATATAGTGAAACATCATATGGCAATAAGGATTGGGCGTGCCATTAGACTTTTCCTTACTTTTTTTGTGGCAGAATTTGTATTGAAGTTATTGGTGTAAAGATTCAGAATTATTTGTTCATGCCTTTTTAGACTGGAGGTATGCTTTGGGTATCTTCTTGCTCCCCCCCCCTCCCCCCCCCCTGTCAAAAAACAAAAATCCCCACCGCCAAACCCGTATAACATCCAAACAGATATGTGTTGTTTATGCGATACGCCAAATTGTATCTGGTCAACCCTCTCACAATTATGTCTGTTTATATAACACGCCCCCGCCTACTGAGAAACATGAGGGGGGTTTCCTTTAGCATAGACCATAAATGTCACTGGTTTCCTGTGTATCTGTATCTTTATATTGAAATATTAATGTAGTGGGAATCCCCGGTAGTGTTCTTACTAAAGCCCCATATCCACTAAGCAACTTTTGCGAAGTGGGCCGACGGTTTGGCACTAAGAGCAGTCGCCTTTTGGCTTAGAATCGGCCGACTTTGGTGCCGATTCAGATCAAACCCCAATTTAAGTATAATATACTTACAGCTGACCAAAGGAATTGGCCGATTTAAGGGCCGACTTGTTGGCAAACCGTAAAAGTTGCCTAGTGGGTATTGGGCTTATGGTGGGGTGAGGGGAACCGTGTTTGAATAGTTCTGTAAACATTTCAATCATATTAGTAGCAGGAAGAACAAGGGCATGGTTCCTGGTCAGATTTTATAGTCAATCAAAATTTCCGTTTTTACATTATGACGCCTAATACTTATCTTTGCGGTTACAGAAACACCTGAAGTGCTGTGTTTATAGTGGTATCGTCCCTTGTTAATGTAGAAGTGGTCACGTGATCCCTTTTGATGGACATTGATTGTTGATAAGGTTTTCCTGCTTTGGACTGAATTCAGTGATGCCATTTTCCTGACTTTTTCCGGATTTCCGGATTTTTGATCAGCTCAGTATGAAAGTGTAATTTGATTTCTTTTTTCTAAATCACTCTTTTTACAGTTGAGAGTATTTCTGTACCAATTCTAATCATTTTGGATACAAAATTAACATTTTAAAATGAATAGCTTGACAATTTCATTTTAGAGTTTTTTAGAGTATTTTTGTGATAGTTTCAATCTATTCAAGTACAAATTCAGTGTTATATCTTATTTCTTAAAGTAATTTCTCTCCAATTTGCCTCTACAAAAAAAGTAGGAAAAGTGTTTCCTACTTCTACTTTTTCATCAGTTGAGAGTGGCATTTCTGAACAGAGATATTACCCTGAACATGAACAGACACCAAAAGGGCCCCTAGTGTCCCCACTCACTGAGGCCCGACGCCCCATTTGCCGGTCAATTGGTCGTCGTCTCGGCCCTGCCTCCAGCCCTCACAGATCGCACCCCCCTGAAGTGGCGCCCCCTATCGGGTCCCCCGGGGTTAGTGGGTGTCAGACGCCGGCCGGTTTGTGTTACAGCAGTCAGTGTGATGTGAGGGCAGTGTGGGGACGGCTCTAATCTACGGAGAGGGCCTCGGGAAAAGGGCGCTGTGCTGCAGGATGACGGTAGGGATTTGGGTGCCGGGGGGTACTTGGTTGAGAAGGGTCTAGGGTCTTTTAACAGTGCACTTATATGGAGAAAACAAAACCCGACATCTCTCAAATCTAGGGTCGAGTTATGTTTTCAAGATCAAACATGATTACTAATTCCTAGGCGTGCCATAATCAGCGGATCCAGGAATTTTCAAAGAGGGGGGGGGGTGTAATTTTGAAAACTTCCCCTGCCCTTTGTGCAGGACTATTTTATATTTTAAAAGATCCAAATTTTGGCCCCCCACACCCCTACTCCTAACCCCTCCCCCCACACCCAAATCCGCCAAGGGGTGTCGGAATACAGAATTCTGTGCAAAATTCAATCACAAGAAGGTGGCGCCTTTGAAATCTCTGGAACCGTCCCTGCCCTCAGCCCACCTACTTTCAAGCTGCCCCCCCCCCCCCCCCCCGCCTCACCCCGCCTCCCCTCCTCCGGGGCCTCAGCCCTGCGCCCCCCGGGACAGGCTCTCACGTTACATGTTACATCATGTCGCCGCTTTGAAGCATGTAATTGACATGACATGACAACATGGCGCCCTGACCTTGGGAGGTGAAGGTCACGGGGTCCCTCCGGGCTGAGGGGGAGGTGTGGACGTCAAGGAGGGGGGGTCTCCGGGGTCACTGGGGATGGGGGGGGGGGGGTCAAAGGGGGGGGAGGCCTTACCCCCCTTGGCCGTCCTGGGCTACTGCCCTGCCACATCCAGCACCCACAGGGCCCTCAGGCTCCTTACATCGTGAGGATTAGGGCCCCGGTACCCCCCCCCCCCCCCTCCACTCAACCAAATGAGTGGGAACCCATCAGTATTCTCCAGGCTACCCAAATACCCCCTTCAGATTCTTCGGCAAAAAAAGACCTCTTTCTTTCATGGAAACGCGAATTTGGTGTCCTCAATTTCACCCCCTTTTTTCAGAAAATGCAAGCTGACAAGTTGCAGATTATCCTCTTTGCACAGTTATTACCTTCATCAGTGCCTCCAACAAACTTTCGCAAATTTTATGGGCTAAAAAAGTCCCCTTTTTTTCAAATATTGCGAATTTTATGGATAAAAACAACCCCTTTTTCAGTTTTCGCACCCCCTGTTTTTCAACATCCTGGATCCGCCGACGGTGCCTATAGTTACATGTGTAGACGATTTCTTGTTCATTTTTTGTATTCTAACAAATTTGAGGGAAATGGAAACGGCCATAACTTGGGTGCAGAAACTTGAAATCCACAAGGCTACGCATGAGTATTTGTTAAAGTCAAGTTTCAACAGGGCGACATGACTCATCCTTATAGAGAAAGAAAATGGAAATGTTCAATTCTACAGATCGACAAGACGACATAGCCCTTTCCCAAGTGTGACATGAGACATGACATACCATAAGCATACATGTCCAGCCAGCCAAACATGTGACATAATTATAATGTTTCAGCTACATTCTGGTTTGGTATTTGTTCCGTTATCTTGATGGCTGCCAATAACGTTGCTGCAACGTTATGCTGTTCCATTGTACTGCGACGTTACTATAACATACTGGTTACATTCTTCGACCTAAACAGAATGTTCTTATGACGTTCTGTTTTTGGTTTTGTCCTTACCTCACCGAAAAATAATATAATAACATTCTGATTTGGTGAGGTTTCAACCTCACTTTCAATAACGTAATTGTTACGTGCCACCTTAGGAAGTTACAAACTGACTAAAAAAAGTATGGTTGCAGAACGTTTCTGTTACGCCGCAGGCTGGCTGGGTAAGGACATACCAATAGGAACAGCGGCAGGGGGCATGGCCATATTTAAAGGTCGACATGGCATTAGGTAAACATAATTAAGATAGAATATAGACAAACACTTGTTCTTCTTTTTTTCACTTTCTTCCTACTTCTTACAAACACTTGTTCTCAACAACATAACGTGTTTTGTGGTAACGAAAAAATTGGGAAATACGATACAAATTGACTCAAACTGGTAATTGATTTATTGAGGGGTTTCTTCTTTATTTGTGTTCCCACCATTCTGTGATGTGATACCTAACTGTAGGGGGTCACGTGACGGCCGCTGGTGCCCGGGGCGGGCCAGCTGGGGCTAGTTCTACAGGCCGATACCAGCCGGGGGGGGGGGGGGTGGCTTAGAGCTAGGCCCCATGCACATAGAAATACCAGGTGGGGCTTCTGCTCCTGGGAAGAAAAGAGGCCCCCAGTAGCCCCTGCTGATTGTAAAAGGCCACAATAGAGGGAACCAAGCACTGACCAAGTGGATCTATGGGTTCAATTCCCGGTCAGTGCTTGGTTCACTAAGGGATGAGGTGCAGCAAAAGTGATTTCCAGGTTTTGAACCCCTGCTGTTTACCCGTCCTGTCACCTTCAACTTATAGATACGATCACCGAGGACAGAATTTGTCCTAAATTGTTTTCGCGGTGAAAATGACCCTGGCTGTCGGTACGGCGTAAAACGCTCATCACTCACTCACTTAGAGCTAGGAGGAAGGTCCATGAGCTGTATTCATATTGATACGCTTAAAGTCCCACGTACTTAATCATTGTTTCATGCTTAATATATCTTGAGACAAATTGTCTCCTACTAAACATTTATGATATGAATAATGAATGTGACTCTTTTTTTCTTGTTGATAACAGGCAATCAGTAATGTATTGGAGCGCCATTGGCACTCCAATGGAGCTCGTATGACAATATTGATCTTTTCCATATCCCACCTTGTCGATTTTAAGTACAATGGAAACTTTTCAAAATCTGACTGTATATAGATGTTCCTTAGAGGTGGATCCAGAGCCAGTCGTGGGGGGGGGGGGGGGGGGGGTCGCAAACCGACCTCCCTATAAAAAAAAAGTGAAAATAAAGAACCTCAGCTCAGAATTGTATTCAGGGGGGGAAACCAATCTGTCTAGGCAACTGCCCATATTGCCCCCCGCCCCATATCCCCTCCCCCCGGATCCACCACTGTTCCTTTAACATTGCCAGACTCGAAATCTGCCCTCTTTGTCTCGGGGTTCGAAGGAAGTATCCAGTCCTCCTGTGAGTTAAAGGGTGTGTGTATGGGGGTGGTTGGGGTGGTAGGCGGTCCGTGTTTTGAATCAGCCGTCACTATTTGTCAGTTGTCATAAGCTAATAGGCTGAGGGATGAGGGTGAGCGGGGTAGGTGGTAGGGGTTGGTAACGGGAACCAGACCCCACGATGGACGCCATACCCACTGTACCCACCAGGCGGGGCCCGCCATCTTCATTCTTGGTTTAATTTTCTGGGACTTTTTTTGTTAGAAAACTAGGAGTAACTGTCAAATATCATCTAATACTCCTAATAAGCTTAAAACATCAGATTTATCAATCCTTAATTACATTTTTTTTAAATCTGTCAAAGGGATAATACGATTTTTGTGTGAAATAGCTAAGTTTCAGGTATAGTGTTCTATATATGTTGTTTACCACCCCCATTTTATGCCTATAAAACCTCCCCTCAATTTTGACGGGGAACTGACTCAACCACCTTGGGCAGACTGTTTGACAGGGGTTATTTATTGCAGACGTATGGAAAGTGTATCTGTTCAAATAACCTTTTGATTACATTAGCTCTTAACTATCGGGTTGTAGATAAAGTGGTTAACTATTTCTTTGGTGTAGTCTCACATATCAACACCGTGCATATGATCGCCTGTATGACGCTCCAGTCGTCAGCGCCTGTCACTTAGGAGCAGCCCGTTGTTCGTCGCACAAGGCCGATCTAGGCAGAAACCACAGTACCCCCCACTCAACACAATAACCTAGAAGATGAGTGGGTGTTGTCAGCTCCTTCCACACCTTGTAATATCAGAAAACTGATCATCACAGCCGGCGAGCAGTGCGTATTGACAGGCTGTACGTACCGCTCTGCATTATCAGTAATTTTATAATACTTTGAAAACTGCTTGGGTGATAAAATAAAGGAGGACCTTTGGCCATACAACCCATGGGGATCATACGACCCTCGGGCTTTGCCCTCGGAACATGACAATCCCCTATGGGTCGTACGGCCACCCTCAGATTGCCCCTCCCCCTCCCCCCTACAGTACTTATTATGTGCATTATTTGCATTTTGTCTATCTTTTCTTAGGTCTTGAAGTGATTTTGGGTTTGGTGTGATTCCATTTGAGTTGCACCTTCATAAATTCTACATGGATGTAGCCCTTCAGATTCTTGTCATATTTCTGATTTTCCGCTTCAACACGTCCAGTAATGAATTTCAAGATAAGCTCCGATCAAATCATCACTTAAAAAGATCTGGTGTGAGTACAAACCGAAAAAGACAGGTTGTTCTTAAAATTATGGTGGAACTGTCAAATAGATAATGTTCAATGAGTGTCATCTCTAAATTTTACTGAAGGACAAACTTTGTTACCCAGTGCCTGTGTCCCCCCACCCCCCGGCCTCTTCTCCGGCCGGCGGGCATCAAAGCCCCGGGGCTGTCGTCGGCCGTACAGGGGACGAGACGGGGGAGGGCCGTGGGAGGGGGGGGGGAGCTTCGGGGTGTTGAGGGACGTCCCTTGGCAGAAGAGTTGGCCGTCTCTCAGCGCCCACAAGGCCGTCAACGTCAGACAAATAAAATATTCACAAATATGATTATTCCAGAAAAGAATCCTCTTTTCCCTCATGAATCTCCCCCGTTGCAGTTGTTGGTTTACATAATGATGTAAAAGATAGAGGGAAGTGAACAAGGGGTGGTGGTATAAAACTGGCTTCTCTGCACAATCTAGGAAAGACAAAAGTTCATTGATTTATACAGTATATATCTGCCTCTGTAACCTTATCTAATTATGTATCCTATTTGTATTTTTCAGGGGGACTGGCGAAGAGACTGGTCTTCTAGACGTTACACGCGACTTTACTCATAGACTACTGTATGGCCATGGACGTATGGGACCCTATGGGCGCATCCATGGCGCATCCAGAGTTGGGGAGGGGGCCTCCCTTTTTCTGAAAACTTCGGCCGATATACAAGTAAGAAAAGAGTGGTCAAAAGCCCCTCCCCTTTGTCTTCGTCCTGTGATACTATATCAGAAGGAAGTGTTCGGTCAGTCGGCACAGTGGGAAGAAATGCCGACTCGGCATCTTCTAAAAGCCTCCGCTCAGTCTACAGACCACACGGGCAACTCACGGTGTTTCCGTGCCAATCACTCTGATCACTGGGGTTCCCTGAAAGAAAAGGGCGTTAGAATGATAATGATATGTCATATATAATAATGTTTATGGGTAATGGTGAGGTACTAAACTCATTCCACTCACTGCAGTCTTTGTGATAGCGTGTGTATAACAGACAACCGAATTGTATTCGGGCAGAATCATTGCCTACAGATCTCACGTAAATATGTGAAAAGCATTGACGGAATGAGGGGCGATCATGAATATATATATTAAGCGTTTTCCTAACGCTCTTGTGACTCGGAGGTTCATAGAAGATACACGGCTATATTATTGTGATTATATACGGTTCTTTCAAACACCGTATGGGTACCTTATGTCTTTAGCCTGTTTCCTTTTCAGTTGTTCGCCGTAAATGTAATCGAAGAGCTCTATGCACACCATTGCAATTTCCCCCTAGACCTATCCTCCCGTGAAGATATTACCTTGCGAAATTAATGCATTAAATGACGAGATCTATGTTTTTGTCTTAATTTATCTGCGTATGTCAATTCACGTGCAAACAACTTAATGTAGAATTTATCTTCTTTTACATTTCCCCTTCTTCAGCACTACGTCTGCTATACGTACAGCATCAGTTATTGTGTTAAACGTAAAAATTATTTTCGCTTATCATTGATATGAGTAATTTGTTTTTCATTCTGGCTTGGAAAGATGGGGAATTTTCGAAATCGCTGGATGTACAAAACGTTTAACCCCAAGCGTATTATCATTACACGTGTGATTTAAATCATCGCCAAATACAGAAAGTTAGAGTGGGCACATTCAATTACAACGTTCTTGTTATGAAGGTCTTAAGACGTGCCAAAATGCGCTGTACCTTGTTACGTATATCTCAGAATGTTCATAGAATGCATCTAGACTATTTGCGAGAAAAGCACATGATTACGGTGAATATTCATGGAGAAATGTCTTCAACCATAATAAGTCCACCGTGAAAAAGTACAATATTTAAGGTTATGTTGGTTCCGTAATAAAAATGACAAGTTTATTATTAAAACTGGAACAAATCAAATATTTAGTGTGTAAGCAGTCATTTGTGAGGTCTACAAAGGTTATATAGCAGGGGCGTAGCCATCTCTAAAGTCAAAGGGGGTTCCAGGCAAATCTAAGGGGATTCCAACCTACATTTTTGACAAGATTCCTTATATTTAACTTATATTTTGGGGGTTGCAGGTTCCAGACATCCAGCGACCATCCCCCCCCCCCCCCCCCCACCCAGCTACGCCACTGTGTAGTACCAGAAGTAAAATTGTCGGAGAAATATGTAAATATGGAGTAAAACGTTCCCTTAGGCCCCATGGAAAGAATCCAATTCACATCGCCATAGACAACATGTCTCATCTCATCGTCATTGTAATTGTCATCGTCATACACATCCATGTTATGCGTCGAGAAGCAAATGGACGTATTCAGTGAATAAACCTATTTGTCTCGTTGGAGGTATCAAAGAGTGTAAATGAAATCGTTTTCAAAATAAAACATGCAAATGAATTAAGAGTCTTTGATTTATTGGTTTTAATCTATCGATAATGTTATTCCTGAGTTTTATCTACCTGCGTGTTAAGATTTACGTAATTCGTTTGATAAATATCTGATCATGATATTTAAAATCCCATTTCAAAAACACAATTATGAAGATGGACACAAAATTCTGATTATTACCTTCAAACATATAAAAGTTTTAAAAAAAGTGATGTAATGTACTGTAATAGTCCTAATGTGTTGTGGATTATCCATAATCAGAAGTGCAGGGTGGGAGTGATCCGCGAATGTCTTAAGACTGTTAAACGACTTAAAGATAGGATTACATATATAGTTTTTCATGGAAAAAAGAAACACGTGATTTGTTTGTTTATAACATTTATAACTAAACAAGCTGTAAATTTGACATGGTTTTATTGATACAGAATGTGTAACATGAGGTTGGACCTCTTAACGTGTACGACCAAGGCTTGGAGCAGGGCAGGAGAAACACAGGGACACATAGTTCTAAGGCTTCAGATAAATAATGAGCAACACCATCTTAGGTTTCACCAGGGACTATCAAGTCTGGTCGAATTATCTTGAAATCTAACACAAAGTCTTTAGTCTTATGGGTACTTTGGACCCTTGTCTACGAGCATGTTAGCTACCGGCTAAGGGTCTGGTCACATATTGAGATTAAACCAGGGTCATTATTGCAATGATTGTCGAACAGGAAGGGGCTGGTTGATTGTTGACAGAGTTTGGAGATTAAATTCAAGTACTAACAATAAATTGAATAATGCATTAACAGACATACATGTTTGCATGTAACGTTCTCCCTCCCCTACCACCTCCCCTTCGTGCGACCATGTTTCCCACTAGAAAGGGGTTGGAATCATTACCCCTGGAACACCCCCAATCCCTACCCCTTCTCTATTGGATTGGCCCCTGGCTGCAGTGAAACCAGGGTTCCCACACAGGTCTTAAAATGTCTTAATTTAATTTCTCAAGTTTAAGGCCTTAAAAAGGTCTTAAATTTGACAGTTCTGTAGCTATAGAAATCTTAAAAGGTCTTAAATTGAATTCTTTGAGAAGTTAAAAAGAAGTGATCATGAAAATTCTGTATCCCACTTTCAAATGAGTAAATTTACTTGAAATTAAACTCATACAATGTAATTATCCTGAATCTTTCTTCGTATGTGGTCGACATGTCTTAATTTGCCAAATAATTATTGGTCTTATATTAGTCTCAAAAAGGTCTTAAATTGATCTTTAAAAAATGCGTGGGAACCCTGGAAAGGCATTGTCATAAAATATTGTCCGTATAGAGTGAGCATAAGTGAACATTAGGTGAATGTTATACCTCAATGAAGATCTGATCTGCATGTCAGCTAGATTCATTGCAACTACTACAAGAATGATAAAACAACCCAAATCTTGTTATAATGACAAAGCCTTACAAGACATAACCTTATCCTCTATTTCACCAAGACGTTTACTATCTATACATATTAATTGCTATATATTTACTTCCAAGAAGTTTGGTAATTAAGTCTCATGAAATTATCAGGACATTTCCCCTGCTCCAGATGTCATTTTGTCAAATGTGCAGGTCTTCTATTGAATTTGTGGGTGAAATGATGAAGAGTGTCAATCAGATCAACAGGAACCAAGCTGTTATTTCGAGTTGAGTCCCTATATGTGACCAGACCTCAGTTTTCTGCCATCCTTACGGCTGTCACTTCAACAAGTTTATTTACTCCCCCTGACCCTCAGAGAGTCTCCCGACCTCTAACATAGTTTATGGCACTGTTCAATGTTCCCCAGTCAGTCAGGGGTGGCACCCTTAGGGTCGCATAGCTCCGCTTGCTTTTGCTGAATTCCATTACATTATGCAGACCGAATAACGGTCAAGTGGAACAAATATTTGGTAGCTTATATCGTCAAAGTCAATTACGAGAAAATTGACGTTCACGCAAAATCGAAAAAAGCAACGTAGGGTTGCATAGCTCCGTTTCCTTTTGCTGAATTCCAGTACATTATGCAGAACGAATAACGTTCAAGTGGAACAAATATTTGGTAGCTTATATCGTCAAAGTCAATTACGAGAAAATTGACATTCAAGCAATATTGAAATAAGTGTTTCTGTACTTGGCATTTTTCCTTATAGTGAAAAGATATGATTATACAATCTGGAAAGGAAAAGAGCTATTACATTGTTTGTCATTAAAATGCAATGGTATGATTTCATAAAATAACTTGAGAAGCAAGCTTATTTTTTTGCATAATTAAAGCAGATCGATATATACAATACTTGCCTAAATATAAAGATTAAAACATTGTGTATTGAAATAGATTATAGCAGTGGCACGGATATCGTATAGCTTACATTATACATAACGCATTACATTGTGAAAGAAAGATGTGTAGATTAAATAATCATATCACTAACGCAGCATTCATAGGTGCCCTTAAGGCCATATTCCACTTTGCAGTAGGAGGCATTTGTAGTCCTTTTATTTACTCAGTACAAAAAGTTTGCAGTTTTGATACCAACATGTTGGTATCCCCAACCGCAAGTAATCCATAGAAAGCTTATATGAAATAGTAAGTACAGCAAGCAAGTACTGCAACTTGCCAAGCAAGTGCCGCAAGTACCTATATTCCCCCTTGTGGCACCCTACCAAAACCAGGTTTGCAGCAGTTTGCTTGTGTCTTTGTCTTTTCATGGTGCCGCAAAGCAAATACCGTATAGTGGAACATGGCCTTTAGGCTTCCCATAAGCCTCGTTCTACAATAAAATACATTTATTACTATATTGATATATCGTTAAACGATTTGAAGCTAATGAAATTAGGCGTATAGATGCTTTTTGCAATAGCTCATTGAGAGAACAAACTAGTGGATAAAAATATCCACAAGGGGACAAATATTTAAGAATTGTGCATTTTATGAACTTCGAGATCTTGACTCCTAATGATCCACAAAGAAGGTCAATAAAGTTTGATGTAGGCACAAAAGATAACGGTTTTCACTTTTGACATGTTTTAGCCAAATACCCGAACCCAAAAGGTGCGGAAATATTAATCGTTTGTATGTTAAATGAGTATAACGTGAATCATACTTTGCCCTACACCTCCAGTAACACAATTTGACGACAGAACTCGACCAAAAGGGGAGAGAGTGGATAATCAGATTTGGAGTGTAGTGGTGATATAACTCATCCAGCAATTTGAATCTTCAATTAGGCCAAAGAAAGAAAAGTTGCGTCCAGTAACCCTGCTACCTACCCCAATTTTTGGCCCGACCCTAATATTTCTATAGACTTTATAATTGCAAATATTATAATTTTGTAAAATGATACAGAAATTTTTCCACTCCAAGGCATTAAAAAGAAAAAGAAAAAAGACCTACCTACCCTAATTTTTTGAGCTGATGCTACTGGAACACAACATTTTTTCCCTTGATCCTATTGCGCCCCTCCTAAGGATTTATCTGGATGTTGCTTTCATAGAGATCTTATTTATTCCCATGTGGGATATATGGCTGCATGTAAGGCCCCTGGGGCTACCTTTTGGTATGAAATGAGTAAATGCAGACTGTGGAATGACGTGAAAATGTAGAAATACCTATGAGAATTCGCTACTATGTAGAGGTGCTATATAATGGCAGAATATAAATAGTCCATTGCATGTGTATGCCATTAATAGTTGAAGTTTACTGAAAATGAGTTATGCATGATATAGCGATCAGTGAAGAAGTAGATGTATTCACTTGTCTGCAGATTGCGATTTCAGAAAAGTGTGTATTGATGACGCATTGTCTGCAGGTTGTAGGCACGTCTGCAGGTCCTGGTGTGTGAGATTGTTGTTTGGTGCTGACCACGTGACCTCTGTGTGTCAGGTGGTCAGGCAGTCGGGAACGAGGCAGCGGAACTTTGCACCGTCATCTATGGCCTGAAATATAACAAGACATCTTAGGTCAGGAACAATGAGACATCAGGGCTGCGTTCTTGAGTGCCTATTTTTAACCCTGTTTTGGCTAACTTATATTTTTAGACCCTATTTTTGAGGGTTGTGTTCTTGAGTGTGCAGTCAGCTGGCCTCTCTTAGTTAGTTGCTAAAAATAACCCTCTAAATGGCATTTAAAACCGTTCTCAAGTCTGCCAAAAATAAGTCTAAGCTAGCCAAGAACAGGCTATTTTTGACACAATTGTAAAACTCCTCTCAGGCAACAATAAGTGTCTATGGATGTGTAAAAAAATGTGAAACTACTAAAGAATGTGTTAAAACATTAGAAATATGGCACTATATTCTGAAAGCTGAGATATTATGCTAGAGTTACATGTAAAAAGAATACAAAAATCTCAACTTAAAACCTAATAAATAGTGTTTAGAAAACCTCTGTCCCATTTTCAGTGAAGATAGTGTCTGTATGCTAAGATACCTCTGTTATGCCCAACTTACTGGTGGCCCTGAAACGATTATGTAACACTGGTGCCAGTGGTCGTTGAGACTGGTGCCAGTAATTATAGCCCCTCAGTAGTCAATGAGCCTTCACCTGTCAATCACAATTACCTGTCTGCCCACTGTCTGGGTGCACCAGAAGGGCCCTGACAATGGTCATGGTCTAATGCATACACTTCAATTTTTTCCTGACACTTTTTGGTATCTAAATCATTATGAAATGGAGGAAATCATACATCAATGGAAAGCCACAGGAGTAAGCTAATTTTTGACATAGCTTATACATAAAATGATCTAATATTTCCTGAGAAAATATGTGAAATATAGAAATACATGTGTTTTCAATGTGCTAAGGGAGGAGAAGGTCCCCCAGGAAATATTAGCCCTGTGTGTATATTGCACCAATTGCCCTCAACCCAATCAGGCCTGACTTATTTTTGGCTCTTGGCAACACCCCCAGATAAATTGGTCAGTTAAAAATAAGTCTGCTGAGCCAGAAACGGGGTTGAGTCAGGAACGCAGCCCAGGAGTCTATCTATTATTTCTTAACTAATGAGCCACTTTGGTCCTAGGGAGGTAAGGAGAGGGATAGATACACAATATTATTTAGTTTTCTATACTCATTAAACGGGGGGGGGGGGGGGTCCTGAGGCTTATATGTCACTGAGCTCCTGTTGACCATTGCCAGTCCAAGACCCAACTCAAGTACCTCACAGCCAATGCTCCTATAGCCACTCTGTCTACCAGTCCACCGTAACTCCTTAACAGAAACCCAGTCTCTGCAGCCTGTCACTAACTGAGGTGTTACTCGGGTGTGGTTTACTGACATGGATGGTCAGTCCATATTTTAGTTTAGGGGACTTCCATTAAGTATGTACGCATCAAGGGGGGGAGGGGGGGTCCGAAATTTTTGAAAATGTGCGTACATTTTAGTACATATTCTATGCGTATTTTTGCCCAAGGGGGGATGGGGGGGTCTGGGATTTTTGAAAATGTTCGTACGTACTAAATGGAAGGCCCCTTAGGCATTTTTGTGTAGAACTAAACCTCAGGGCTAAGATTGTTGTTACTCTTCTTAATCAGGTGAAGAGTGTATAAGCCTTAATAATAAGGACAGCATCAGGAAACATGTAAATATATATATATATGTGTGTGTGTGTGTGTGTGTGTGTGTGTGTGTGTGTGTGTGTGTGTGTGTGTAAGGCGCAGCACTCGGCAGAGTGCTACTCACTGTCAATGGTTAAACACTGTGTAAAGATCAGTACTGGAAGCTAGGTTCTGTAATAGAAGTGAAGCGGGTAGACTGGTAGCCAGGCTAGGAGCATTGGCTAAGTGGTTGAACGGACACACCCCTGGGATTGTTCATTGTCAATGGGAGCTCTTGTGACTGGTATTGCACATTGGACTCAATAAACTTATTCCGTTCACGTGAGTGTTATGTCCTTCATGATGAGGAACTATGTTATAGAGTGGACTGCCATTGGAGCTAGCTAATATCTATAGGAACTAAATCATAAACTAGATATAAATAGCACTCTATCATTTAAGGGGTATTAAACCTCTATACTTCACTACTTGTATAAACAGATCATTCATTTTACAATCATTTACCCTTTATTATAGTTTATCATTTATTTTTCATTGTCTATTCTATGAAACTTTCTTCATTTGAACCAATTCAATTTATTAATTTCAGATTAATGTATCTAGGTAGCAAAACCAGATATCAGATCAATAGTCAGAATAGTATGCTTCACCTCTGCAGCTTAGCCTCATGCAAAATCTTTTTAGGACTTTGAAAAACATTTAGGCCTAATATTGAAAACGAGAATTAGAGCATGAGATGAATAACCACGCCAAAATAAGAATTCCATTGACATAGTGCATCTGTCCATGGTATTTCCATGATCAGATCAGATAGATCAAGATGGAGCCGCCCCCTCCCTTTTCATTTATTTCCTTTCCTGGGACCATAGAAATCATGGAGGGCTACAGAATACAGAAAGCATTCCTTTCAATGCAAAACATATGATTATTTCCCTTACAGCCCCTGACCTCTGCTTGATTAGCTCCAAGGTCATTTGTCATGTTCCTTAGACAGAATACTGCTAGCAGTGAAGGACAAAAATAATCGTCACGGTTTGAGGCTATTTATTGAGGGAAGGAGGCTTGTTACCCTCGAAGGGCGTGTGGACTATGGGTGGCGGTGTCATGTAACGACTTATTAAAGGGGTAGATTCCAGCCTGGGCCCCTTCACTACAAGAATGACTCAGCAGTCATACACACACATCTGAAGCCTGTTTCAGAATATAGACCCACGGACTATGTCCAAGCATTGACATATTTGCCCTTCCTCTTTGTTGGGAATAATATTTTAGTTTTGTGTAGTTTTTAAAAGTGCCAAAGGCAATGTAAGGTCAAAATTTTGCACATTTTGTTATATACTGAAATATATTCTATTGTTATAACCTAGGCCTGTGGTAAAATATAGACTGTGAATACAGACTTAAACTACATTAAAATACATCAAAACCCATGGTGACCCACCAAAATTGGTTTCTATAGGCCTATGAACATGGCTGTCTTCAGGCATAAATGGTATGAGTATCATGGAATTCAAGTAAGGTTATAGTTAGTTACCATGATTATTACTGTACCAATGGCTAAAGTTAGGCTCTTAGAAGGTATTTTCATAGTTATTTGAGTTTGTAAACTTGTCATATTTTGTAAACTTGTCATATTTTGAGATAACATTGCATGCTTTTGACTCCCTTTAAAGAATCCTGATGTAAAATATATTCAATTCAGATCTTATTACTGATATACTGCGTATGAGTATTTTAATACATTATTGTCAATATACTACTCCATATCTATGAAGGAATCAGGTTTGGTGGGGGGGGGGGGGGGGGGGGGGGCTACACCCAGCCAAGGTGTGACCTAACAGTCATGTTATGCTACAATACATTTTTGGTTTGTCTGTTACTTCCTAAATTGTAATGTAACTGTGACATTATTTTTCTGGGAGGTTGAGACCTAACCAAAACAGTTCTCATAACATTCTGGTAAGGTTAGGTCAAGATACAATTAAAATAGAATGTCATCGTGACATTCTGATAAGGTGAGGTCCAGATCTCACTTAAAAAGAACTTCACTTAAACAGAATGTGATGTTCTGATTACATCAGGTCTTAGCCTTACCTAAAAAGAATGTTACTATCTTATTAGGTTAGGTGTCAACCACACCTAAACAGAATGTTATTGTGACATTCTTATGAAGTATCAGCCTAATAAATAACATAAAAAGAATGTTATTAGAATGTCACAATGTAACGTCACAACAGTTGGTTGCAGCGACCTTATTGGGAGTCATCAAGAGAATGTCGCTGTATAACCTAACAGTGTAACCTAACAAGAATCAATCCAGAACGTTGCTAGAAGGTTATTAGAACATCAATTCCTTGGCTTGGCAGGTATCAGTGTGGTCGCAGAGGTGAATGTATCTGGTTCTGTTATAGTATGTTGTATGTAGAGCTATGTATATGCCACCTGAGAGGATATACATCAGGAAGCAAGGGTAATTCACCGTTTTCTTACACTCCGTAGCTATACTAATACCCTACACTAGGCTTAAAGTGAGCTTATAGTGAGAGTTCAATACAGGTATAATTATAACACTTAGTCTTAGATATAAAGAAGTAATGCATTTACTGTACATGTAAGTAATAAAGTAGTTTGCTTACCCCGAGCCGTTTACAGGGGTACTTTTGCCGCGTGCAGTAGGCGTTCTTCACACACTTGGCAAAGCGCCTCATGCAGGGGAAGTCGTCCTGCCCACACTTCACACAGTCGGGCTCGTCTCTCACGTACCGACACGCGCTACATGATGTATGCTGACAGTCCCCCTGACAGCCCTGCTTTATGTCTGCGTTATCTCTGAAATTGGAATAAGATGATTCATTAAATATTACATCCTGAATAAAGTATTGTACGTGTCCGCGTCAGTCATTGATAGACTTCACACAGTCGGGCTCGTCCCTGACGTACCGACACGCGCTGCATGGTGCATGCTGACAGTCGCCCTGACATGCCTTTTTTATGTCTGCATTATCCCTGAAATTGAAATGGGATGATTTATTAGAAATTACATCCTGGAAAAGGGATTGTATGTATGCATCAGTCTTTTGTACACCACACATCGTTCACATTGTCTCCTACATACCACTAACATGGACAACAAGACCTATTCCTGACATGCCTCTTTTACTTCTCCGTCATCCCTGAAATTGAAAAAGACAAAGAATGATTTATTAGATAGGCCTATTATCACTTTTATAAAGTTTTTTGAAAGTGCACATAAGTTTTCTATACACTGCACACAGTCGAGGTTGTTTCTGACATACCGATATGGACATTATGTTGTACGCTGACAATGAGTCTCCTTGGCATCACAGTTTTAAGTCCGCATTCTACCACAAAATATAATGTGTGAAGAACAATTACTAAATCTTTCCCCTAGAAATCAACGAGAATGAGTGCGCACAATACACTTCATACAGGTAGTCTCTGACCCTCAGAGGTAGATACAAGCATGAAGAATTGTTAATGCACTATTCTAAGAAACCATTAATAATGTCAGAAATTTAATCAATGATCAAAAATCAGAAAACATGACATTAGGGGTGATATACCAAACGTTTTACGCTAAAGGTTAAAGTTCTCCTTGACAAACAATGGGATTTTTTTTTCTCTCATTCACAAGTAGTTTGTTCAGACTAAACCTCGAAAGAGAGTGGGTAAGTATCGGTCGGCGCTGATCAAAGATATCAAGTTGGTGCGAAACATTCTGCTCTGCTCTCCATACCTCCCGAGGGCGCAGGCCAAGAGCGGAGGTGGCTGCTCGGCTAACAATGTGTCGTATTACAGTCGACCTGCAGGTTAACGACGGGACGCCGTCTGGCCATTCTCAGCCATTCTCAACAACTTGGTACTGACATAAATACCTCTAAATGATCAGTATTTTTTCTCTCTACAAAGAAAAATGAAATTAGATTGAAATAGTTCTTTTAGGCTAGGTCTAGGAGAGAGGTTTATAAGCATGCGTTCTCTTTTGATAATTTGATCCTGCATCATGTCTTTCACCAAGAACTCTGCAGTCTTTTTCTTTTAAAGCCTTTTCTTCTGGGAGGTCATGGGGAGCATTGCCAGTAATGCAATTATGTGCGGAAGAACATTTCTTTCTAATTCTGTTTATGTATGGTCTTCTATATAAAAGCAGGAAAAAACGACATCAAACCCAACTTTCTGAATGCACCAAAAGATTCCTCACAAACCACCACTCTTCACCGTAATCAGAAACAGTTCAATCTTCATTTATTTGGTACTTTTTCTTGTGGGCGGGCTCTTTGAGTCGGCGGAGGGAGATGTGAAGTGGCGCGGCGGCTATAATGACAATCATTACGCGCCCTTTCTCCAGTTCGCACTTGCCTGCCAAGCTCCTTCACAGACCTACCCCTGGACACCACCCTGTGTGCCCCCGCCCCTCAAACCCCCTCAAACCTCGCCAAGTGTCACATTTTCGGATCAAGGAAAGCGAAAACCAACACGGCGCAGCAGACGACAAATACGTCAAGTGGCGGGAAACTGGAGGCGGCGCATGCGCAGACGGCGGCCTCAACAAGTTGGCGCTCCTCGGCGAGTCGGAAGTCAATTTAATCTTGTGTGTTCTTTGCTTGTATGTTTTGATTTTCCGCCGCATATGTTTTTCTCCCAGGAGAAATTGTCTGTGGTGTGTGTTTGCTTGGCTTGGGGGGTAGGGGCAGGGAGCCTCACGCCGGGCCTGTTACTCTAATTTCAAAGGGACAACCTGTTTAGGAATTCGAATTCCACGCTGGGTATATTTGAATCTAAATACCTGCCACAGTAGAACCGACCTGTCTCTGAAGAATGGACCAAAAATAAGACATGTTTTCCAAAGGCTGAATAAGACAGGTTATGTTCTCAATGAGGGATTGAGAGCGTTGAAATGAAATCAAAGGAAGACGGCCCATGATTGCCTCTGTGCAGTTTTTCTTTTTGGCAATTGCTATTACCAATCTTCAATCTAATCTTTCAAGACAGAGATCCAATTCCTCTATCTAAAGCTTTCTATAAAAATCATTGCCATTGCTGGGGCCACACTTATATATAAGTGTACACTCTGCAATGATTCATTAACTCATTACTGCTGACAGGGAAAGGCCATATTGCATTTATATGATATATACGTTGTTTGAGATTGTCGGTATAGTTCTTGAGAAGAATAGTGATATAAAGCAATCATGCACGTGAACTATATGGACATGTGCTTGCATTGGCACTAATACCCCTTTGTAATTTACGGAAAAGTAAAGCGAAACAAAGCAAACCGCACTGACACAATGGGCTTTCAAAAACGCCCTTTCAAACATATGGCCCTAGACCCCTAAATTCGACAGGGCGACATGGCCCTTTTTGGGCTTAGTGACATGGGACATTGCTATTTCTTAAATTCGACAGGGCGACATGGCTATTTCTTAAATTCGACAGGGCGACATGGCCTTTTCTTAAATTCGACAGGATGACATGGCCGTTTTTTAAATTCGACATGCGACATTGGGACCCCCCATCAAGGGCCCCAAACATGCCCTTATCCGCCCTTCTAACCAGTTCCTGGTCAGAGAATTCATATGGGCCTAATTACATCGTTGATTCATATGATTACAGGGGCGGATCCAGGATTTTGAAAAAGGGGGGGCGTGCTCTTGGAAAATTCTCACCTGGAACCCCTGGGAGCAGGAGTTTTACATTAAAAAAATCCAAATTTGGCCCAAAAAAAGGGGAGACGCACACCTGGCACACCCCCCCCCCCCTAAATCCGCGCCTGTGATAACACCGTGGATTTGTCTGATAACACCATGGATTTCTATACTAAGAACACGCTTGCTATGCTTCTGTACCTTTCACACAACAATTGGAAAGAGAACCAAACCGAACCGTATTCTAGAGTGCTGGTCCATATGCGAATTCTAGAATACAGTTCCATAGTGCATTGATGCACATTCTAGAATGCTCTTCCCTTCAGCAAGACACAGGAAGCATACTGATGAAGCGATTTGAAGTGCTTAGATGTGCAATCCCGTCGTAAGTCTGAAAGGGCTATTAGGCCCTATGTTCGGTAAACACATTAATTTACAATGGGTTTACTTTGGAAGCGTCCATTGGTAGATACCAGGCATGACACATACTTCTCAATTAGTTAAATTTAGATGCTATCATTTTGCAAGCAATCTTGTCTAGAATTGCAGAGGTTAACTACGAAAACATTCAACATGTTGAATAATTTGAGCGCCACGTCTCTGCGATGAGCTCCGATAATCTATAATATTGCCAACAATTGCAGATCGCAGAGACTAACGACGATCAGAGCAAGCGGGGATTGTTAGACAGAAATAGGTGTTCCTGTAGGCAAGCAGCGATGTAACAAGCAAATTCTGCAACTGTACTTTTTTTGTTAGTCTGTAACCTGCCCAATTGTCACGTAACGGTTAAGATATTTAGGTAAAAGTGAGGCTAACTAAAAAAGAATGTTATAAAAACATTATATTCTAGTGAAGTTGAGACCTTACTGATAAAGGATGATATGATAATGTTATATGACATGAAAGAATGTCACAGTGTCACATCGCAATGTTTGGGTGCTATCATAAATAACATAACAACAGCCAAAGCAGAACTAAACAGAACGTTGCAGCAACATTATGATACTGTCATATTCTAGCTTGGGTTGCCTCTTTTTAAACGGAAAGTTTGGTCAAATATTACAAAAGAGCCTGCTCAGCTGTCACTGGAAAGATTCCTTGAGAACATGCCCGGAATGACAAGCTATAGCCCTCAATGAAAATAGCGACAATTCAGAAATCAATGATAACTAAAGCAAAAGTATGCTTGAATTGTATTTAGAATGTGCCAGACCATACTCGTTTTGTATAATCAGAGATAACGTTGGACAGTGAAGCAGTGGGGGACTGTCAGAGGGGGTAAGGGCGCGAGTAAGGGGCAAGAGGCAAGAGGCAATGGTCGACCTTTTTTGTCTGCAAACATTTCAAAATACATTGCAATTTCTACGGCATTTTCTGTATTTCATTGGTGGAACTATTAACAAGTTCAGCACTGTCTTTTTCATAGTTTGGATGCAAATCTGTAAAAAATACATTACATCAAGCCAAGCCAGTAGCACTTAGATAGCAATATTGGTATTACCCTCGCATGGAAGTTGTTTTTTTTTAACTAAAATTTTTCACACGTTTTATTTGGTTTTCTATGTATTTTGTGACAGAATATTGGTACGGCCTTTGCTATATATTAGCCAAAACGTTTCCCGTGGTCGTGCAAGAAACATGAGTATGCAAAAGGCAATATGAGTAAAGTACAGGAGGCAATGCTTACTCACACATAATATATAGATGTATACAGTTTTGACATTCTCGTGGGTCCCTGTGGGCTTGACTGTTGTGCAATATTTCCGCCGGTATGATTTGACCAATAATTATACTACTTAGACTAAAGAGAAGTGGTCACAGTTTATTGCACGGGGGTTACAGCCTATGTATGGTTCCAAAATGCGAAACTGGCAGCTACTGATAAACGGAAATATAATATAAGATGGCTGACATCGGCGGCAGAATTTAACCACAATGTTGGTAAAAGTTTCTTTGCAATTTCGTGCCGGCAACACCAATGACATTACAAATCGTTTGTGTTCCGATATATTTGTTTTAATGAAAGTGACATGATAGCGATAGTGATTCCCTCATATGTTGCAATCAGGCCCGTACACAGGTTCTGCCGTGGGGGGTGGCGAGATTCCCTGAGTGGAACTTTTGCTTATAATTACCATAATTTTAACATGAGAAGGGGGTGGCGAGGTTCTTTTCAATATTTTCTTTCAATATTTTAGGGGTTTTACATTGCATTTATGAGGGAAAGGTGGAACTTTTAAAATAAAATTATCTGTAGGGGGGTGGGGGGGTGGCGCGCCACCCCCCCCACCCCCCGCCCCCTGATAACGGACCCGACAATTGCACAAAGTTGAAATTGGGAATCCAGCGTTTAATTTGTTTCCAATGCTCCACCACAACCTATAGAATTAATGACCAGTTGATACCGCACTGATAAACGTTTTTCCTACCCCTAACCTGGGGACAGATCTCTCATGCAGGCGCAAACAGGCTGTGTCTAGTCTGTATATGAATAGAGATATAGAAAAATAAAACTATATAACTAGAAAGGATGGAACATTCCATTAAGCGCGCACATTCAAGGAGGGTGTCACAGTGGCGGATCCAGGGGGAGGCAAATGGGGCCAGACACGTGAATGGGGAAGGGGGGTAGGAGGCATAAGCGTTGTACTGGTACATTGGTAATGATCAGACCCTGGTCATTGCTGACCAGGTTGGTTCCAACCAGCCACTAGGGGAATGAGCACACAGACCCAAAGAGAAGCTTTCCAGTCTCTATATGTACATACAAGGTCTCTGCTGAGGGCTTGGTCATATATATAAGCCCAAATAGACAGTGTCTATATGGTCTGTACATGGAATAGTATACACACATATATAATATATATGTGTATAAAGGAGGTGTTTCTATTAAGTACGCACGCATTGTTCAGTTAGAAATTATGCATACATCCCTTTATGAATCCAATGTGTCGTTTTACACAAGGGCTTGGGGTTCCAGGCAAGTAGCAACGTAACAAGTACGTTCTGCAACCACACTTTTTTGGTCAGTCTGTAACCTGTACAATTTTTACGTAAGAGTCACATTATTTTAGATAAAGTTTAGACTTACTAAAAAAAGATTGTTACAATAACATTGTATTTTAGTGAGGTTGAGACCTTACTAATAAAGAATGTTATAATAACGTTATTATGATGTTAAAGAATATTACAAGAATGTCACAATAACATCATAGTGTGACATCGCAATGTTAATTTCTAAAGACGTTTTTGAGTGTCTTCAAAATAATGTAACAAGAACCAAAGCAGCACTAAACAGAACGTTATGATAACGTCATATTCTTGCTTGGGGTGGGGTCTAAAATTCAGGGTGTGTGGGGAGGCCTACATATACCTAATGGAGGGTCCTCAAGCAACCAGCCAGACAGGTGAGTTTAAGGTGGGGGGGGGGGGGATGGAGGCATAACGTTGTATTGACTCTCGGCCACTGTTTGCCTGACACCGGATATCCTTGATCTGGGAGCGGCGCGCGCACCCACCAACAACTCGCCCTCTCCGCCTGAAATCTATCCTCATAAGGTAAATTTATATATCGGCGAATAACGCGGGCAAAAAGTCCGACCGCCGCATTCAGGCCTTTAGACCAGGGGGGTAGGGGTGAGGGTCGGCCAGGGGGGCATAACCCGGGACATGATATAGTGGGGGGGGAGGGGGGAGGGGGTATAGGCCCTTTGGGGAGGGGGGCGACTTGGTCTCAAACCTACCCAGGGGTGCCAACCAAAAACATCTACGATTTTTCGGGGGGTTATCTTCATGCTCGTGATAAGAAAAATTCACCCAAACACATCCACGAGAACTTTTGTACATAAAAAAATCATACAAAATTCATTCCCATAATATATCTATTTACACATAATACTTCTTAAAGTGTGTTAGAAGGACATTGGAGCACTTTAGTGGTTGAAAAATTGAATTCTGTGCCATGGCAAGTTAAATAACCCATGAGAGCAAATTGTGTGATCGTGGGTATTATAACTTCTCGTGGCACAGAATTCTCGTAGATGTTTCTTGGTCGCCCCCCCCCCCCCCCCGATGTGTGTGTCAAAAGGTGAAGGAGATGGGTCCTTTTTCAGCCTCAAGTGAGTGAAATGAGTGAGAAAATTCCACTAAAAAAATGTGTGTGAATTCTGCATCCTCACTCAAAATGGTTAAGGAATTCAAGGGATTCATGCACTGTAATATGGAAAAGTGCTGAAACTGAGCACTTGCTATGTAAATTAGGGAAAATAGATGAAAATAAACTCGCAGTTATTTGACTTAATGAATGATGATATCTTTTCACAATAATTAAAGAAACAGGGGTATATGCAATATATTCACAACTTCCCTTCAGTATGGGTAGGTTTTACAACTTGCAATGTCCTTTCAAAACCCAAACACCCACATTCGGGCATTGAGAAGGGAGGTCGCCCCTCCCCCGCCCCCCTGGGGAACAGGTTGTTGGCCAGGGGGTAGGGGGGGCCTTGGGTACTCACTGCCGAATGGTCCCGCGAAGCATTGGCGGGGTCAACGCCAAAATTGAGGGGTGTTCAACCACTTTTTAGGCATAAAACAAAGGGAAACAGTGGACAAAATACATAGGGCATTCTAAGGCAATGACATGAAACTAAACCAATTTCCTATAAGCAATTCTTTTTTGTATATTTCCTTGCTTGAACACACTCAGATTTTAAGCTGCAGCGTCCCATGTCCCCCCAAAATAATGGGTGGTCAATTTAAATTCAGGAGCAGTCAGTCATGAAAAATGGGGGTAATAGTTTGGCAGTGGGTAGTAACCTTTAAAAAGTCAGTGCCCCCCCCCCTCCCCCCCTCCCCCCTCCCCAGGGTTGGTGGTAAGAGCCAACAAAACTGTGGACAACATGCTGGAATTAAATGCTTATTCTCAAAACATGTTTACCTCCAGAGGTGTTAAAATCCTTTTTCATCGCAAATATTTCCACGAAAACGAGACGTTTTAAAACCAGGTATAGGATTGACAAACATACAGGTTTATTACTACTCTCTTTTATGTTTCTCAACATATGATAGGACCTAGATATTGCTCAAGTTAGAAGAATATCAATTCCATAGAATCAATCTAATATCTATGTAGCCTGGGCCCATATCTTCGAAACTGATTTTAGTGATTAGACTAATCAGATGAAATTCGATTAGTGTTTCATAATACCTGATTCTGTGTTGTCACAAAAAGAATTGGTGTCATTTGAAAATACCCTTGAAAAGGGATTGTAAGGTGTAGTTACTTGGATTGACACACAGAATAGATATGAATGAGACACTAATCAAAATTCACCTGACTAGCCTAATCACTGAAATCAGTTACGAAGATATGGCCCCAGGAGGAGGTTGCCTAACTTTAGCAGAAGTATAACGGATCTTTAACGGAGATCAAATGTTGCAAAGAGAATAACAGAGGCCAAGGTGTTGCAAAATCCATAAATCGTTTCCGCTAGGAGTGAATTTTAGCGGATATCCCGCTAACAATTTCCACTGATATCATAGGAAAAATAGAAAATATTCTTTGACGGATCCATTAATTAGAATAACGAGATATGCAACCCTGTGGAATCCGTTCGTTGTGGCTCCTTAATGGAGAGGATGTAACGAAAATTTTAGTGGAAAAGTTATGCAACTCCCCCCAGGTCATCATATTGGATCCATGGAAAGTATTCTGTATTGTGTACTGAGGGATTGTATATTGATCAACTTGTGCTTGAGCATGGACCGGGCACCAAGACATCTATGTGATGGCTGAGAACAGAATAAACTTAAAAATCCTCTTACAAGCAAATTACTCTGTCCTTTATAGAGCCATAGAATTTCAGGAAATATATATATATATATATACATATATATATATATACATATATATATATATATATATATACATATATATTTGTTGTGTTTGTAATATTTATTTTTTTCACTTGTTTGTCCTAACATGACAGTAAGATTATTTCAAGAGTCAATTGATTACACATTCCATACAGTAAATGGGAGCCAAAAGCAATGTTGGGCCAAAATTTTGCAAATTCTGTTAACTATTGAAATAAATTCTATGGCCATAACTTAGGCACATGGAAAAATATGGACAGTAAATACAGACTTAAACTACATCAAAACACACTAAAACTTGTCCCTGATCAATTTTGGTGACCCACCAAAATTGGTTTGTTTATAAACATTGCTGCCTTCAGGCATAAATAGCATGAGTTTTATGGAATTTAAGTAATGTTAAAGTTAGTTATCATGATTCTAACTGTACCAATAGCTAAGGTTAGACTCTTAGAACGTATTTTCATAGTTATTTGAGTATGTCATATTTTGACATAACATTGGTTTTGGCTCCCTTTAAAGGGGATCAGGGTGGCCAACGTCCTTGAGGCATTGGTACCACTCATTGGCATTATCACTGCATGGGTTCGAGTCCCATGCAGTGCAGAATCGAAGAAAAGAACATTTAGATGACCCCTGCACGGAATTGTGCCCAAATGGTCCACAGGACCGCAATGGGAGACCAGACACACTGTTTGAATTGTATCCTGTATTTATAGATAAATAGAATAATTAAAATAAAAGTGACTTAATTATTACAAAAATTGTGCTGCTCAAATTTATATGCATCTTCACTATGCTTTTAAACAATAAAAAGAATTCAAGCATAAATCTACTCACAGGGCTGCGCAGATGGCCTTTCTGTTGGCCTGACAGAACTTGGCCGTACACTTGGGCTGACAGTAGGCAGGGAGCGTGCCCTGGTCCAACAACTCACGGGGCACTGAAAACAGACACGAGCTTGTTAAGGACAGAACTTGGCCGTACACTTGGGCTGACAGTAGGCGGGGAGCGTGCCCTGGTCCAACAACTCATGGGGCACTGAAAACAGACACGAGCTGGTTAAGGACAGAACTTGGCCGTACACTTGGGCTGACAGTAGGCGGGGAGCGTACCCTGGTCCAAAAACTCACAGGGCACTGAAAATAGACATGAGCTGGTTAAGGACAGAACTTGGCCGTACACTTGGGCTGACAGTAGGCGGGGAGCATACCCTGGTCCAACAACTCACGGGGCACTGAAAACAGCTGGTTAAGGACACGGGTTGGTTAAGGACAGAACGTGGCCGTACACTTGGGCTGGCAATAGGTGTAGCCTTTTCAATTGATAATCATTAGATTCATAGGTTATAGGGGCTGGAAAACCTTTTGAATGAGAGCTGAAAGGCAATGTTAATAGTCCTATTTCTGCTTATCTTTTCCAAGTGCTTGATAAAGATACTTGTAATCATAATATGATTGTATCTTTATCAAGCATTATTATTAATATTATTAGCAATGCATCTGCACTTCTCATATAAACACATGGAAAACCTCAGCCCAAATTACGTCAAAGGAAATGGTTTCCAAATAGTGAAATTCCTGGGTTTGCCATAGAAACGTCCTGATTATTGACCATTAATACATGAAGAAAGATACAACATGATCATGGGTGAAGACCCCTAAAATCGACAGGGCGACATGGCTATTTCTCGAACTTTACAGTGTGACATGGGGCTTAGTGACATGTGACATCACCTTTAAAAGATAGCAACATGGGACATGATCATTTCTAAAAATTGACATGGGACATAGGTATTCCTTAGTGACAATGACATGCGACATAGGACTTTTTAAAATTTGACGCGGTGACAGCGGGACCCCCCATCTCAACCCCATGATAAGGGACAGAGTTGCGTTTGCTATGTGACGACTCACATGGGTCAGGTTTATTCATTTAACAGGATTTGAACATGACTCATACAAGAGAGAACCGACATTGTATCTTGGGCAAAAGTGGTTGTTAAAGGTCTTACTTATCTGTTATACACTAACATCAAAAGTTATCAAATACAAACATCTTCTTTCCAGCAATGGCTGTTTGGTTGAATGCGATGCGAGATAGGTATCTTCAAATTATCTGGAGAAAATCTGCCCTCACCTAAATACTTTCAAGGAAATCTTTCTCAAATCCCAAACACATGGAGTCAAAGCCTCCCACCCTGGGTGTGCTGAATGAGGAAACCTTATAGGGCTGGGATTCCGTATTAGCACCTAATGTATGCCAGGTGACAGGCCGGGGGGGGGAGGGGGGGCACTGACTCTTTGAAGGTCACTACCCACTGCCAAACTACCGCCCCTGCTTTTTCTGACTGATCAGTCCTGAATTTTGGATGACCGCCCCCTATTTTTGGGTGTACAGGTCACCGCCCCCTAAAATTAGAGTGTCTTAAAACCATGATATAGACAAAAATCGCAATAATTGCTAAGGAAAACTAAAGATGAAATTGTCGTTATTTTTGTTTGAGAACGAGGCTAAATTTCAAGTTATTGTCCCTGCATTGTACACTATGGAAATAGTTCACCGCCCCCACTCTTTGGCTTAAAAGTTGCTGACTGCCCCTCAATTTTGACGTTCACTTCCTTTGGCGGTGGGTACCCATTAGGGACCCAAGTGCCCCCCACCCCCGGGATGCCCCTACCGGCCCATGGGGCGCCGGCCACACACGGGTACCAGCCAACGACGTCTGGGGCCCAAAAAGGGGGCCGTGGTGGCGCCCCCTGGTGGCAAGGGGCCGGGCGGACCCCCCGCTGAGGGGGCGATAATCGGGGACTTTGAGGACCCCGTCACCACCAGAGACGACCACCGGGCTGCTGCTTCACTTAATTCTGCTCCGTACGGCCGCCGACTTTTCTTTCTTGAATGTTTTCCACAGATGGAAATCTTGTGCTTCTGACCTTTGTGTTTAATCTCTCTTTGATTATTTCTATATTTGGTTTTAAAAAAAAGGAAAGGAAAAAAACTATTTTTAAAAAAAAGAAGATACTTCAGATACCGTGATGGGACACGTACAGCTGTCTGAGTTGTCGGGAAGAAAAACTGATATTTGGATATTATCCTTCAAAACAACTTCCACTAAATTACTGTGGACAGTATTAATGAAGCATATGATTGGTGCTGTAGCGTGCACTAATAGAGGGACATAAATCAGGGGCAGATACAGGAAGTACTAAAACAATTCGAATTCATGCAAACACGGGCGAAGTTTTTTCCTCTTTATCAAGTTTAACTGTCTACCAAAAGTGGGGGGTCAGGATCCCCTGGACCCCCCTGGATCCACACCCATTCTTCTGTGATGCTCATCACAGACTTGTCAGAGAGTACACATTCTATGTCTGTAAACTACAGGCCCAATGCGCTTTCTTTTCTTACCCCACAATCAGAATTCTAAATCTTGTAAATTCTATAAATACGATGTTATAACGAAAGAAATGTTTTGATAATTTCTCTTCAAGTACAATTGTAACACAGTGACAGATTTAGAAGGGGACGCGCGGGGCCCCTTTTTTTTGGGCAAATATATATTTTATTAATGTAAAATTTTGGAAAGAGGGGGCCGCGCCACGCCCCCCACCCCCACCCCCTACAATTTGCGCGACCCCCAGCTTTTCAAAAAGCTGCATTCACCACTGTATCATAATTGGTGTGTGTGGAAAGTATTTCAGATGCAGGTATTGATGTAAGATATTTTATATGGCTACTATATGATTTCTTAAGATAAAAACACCGAACAAGTAATCTAGTGTTAGGCCTTTGCTGGTTCCTAAAACCAAAACTTCCAGATTTTCAGAAATCACCCATAGTGTATTGAAAACCTGAGGTTTGATATGATATAATTAGAGTCACGTTATATGAGCAAAGTTTTCTGTGGCATCCCAGCCAAATTGTGATGTAACAGAACTGTTCTGCAATCATACTTTTTTGGTCAGTCTGTTACTTAATACGATGACACATAACAGTTACGTTATTGATGGTGAGTTTGAAACTTCACAGAATCATAATGTTATAATACTGTTATTTTTGGTGAGTTTAAGACCAAACTATAAAAGAATGTTTTATAAAAACATTCTGTTTCGGTTGAAGAAGATAACCAGAACGTTGTAATAACATCACAGTGCAATGTCACAGCAGTATGTTGTAGTGACATGACTGAGAGCTAGTCATCGAAAGAATGTGACAAGAACCAATACAAAACCAACCAGAACATTGCTGCTACGTTATAATAACGTTGCCTCCGTGGCTGGGTTAGGCCTCTATATATGTAGCCAGAAAAATGCCGATATTGTGTTTTCGTGGAAATAAACATAACTTTAAATCAATCTAGAGTAGTAATCTATAATAGGCATAATTGGGCAGGGTAGATTATTGGTTAGCCTGCAGGGGGTTAGTTTACTGGCTAGCCTGCAGGTCCTGTCTGACTGTAATAGTTGTACAGCAGCAGGTGGTCACATCGCACGCTACAAAGTTTACGAATTACGTAACTGCAGGCTGCCATGGACCTATTTAGGATAAATTCGAGTCTATCAATCTTGCATTTAAACTCAATTTAAACTAGGTTATATTTGATTCTATCAAATGTCAGTGGGAATGTTTGTAATGCAAAACGTCAGCATGTTTCATAGTATAATGGTCTTCTACGTCTGTTTGGTGGTTTATTTATCGTATAGAAGTTCAGCGTCTACTGCCGGGTGGTAATTCAATTGGGATTAACGTTTGAACTCTCAAAGTTAAGGGAGAGTCATTCAGTCAAAACGTATATATATCTGCCATGTAATGCATGGGTCTTATATTGTCTGAATCTTGAATTTAAGTATATTAGATCTGGGACACAAGAATCAACCCAAAACCTGACTATTTTCTGTCACCTCCTATTATTTCGTCTTTTCCTGTGTTCTCATAAATTCACCAAAATGCAACTCTAATGACACATTCAAAGTATAATGGCAATATGTGTCCTGTTAATGTACAACATTCATATAACATAACATTATAATATGTAGCCAGAACTCTTAATTATCGCGATGTCACAATAAAAGGAATACAAAATGAGCTGTTTCTTGCTGATCAGATCTATTGATCATTCAAATCATTGTGAACCATAGATTTTCAACTAACATTATTTCCTATGTTTAGTAATAAAATGATGAAAGGCAATTCACGGTGTTATGATTTCCGTGAATATCACCTTAACCTAAACATTTCAGCCCAACACATCTTCTTTAGGTAAACAACTCAGCCAATTTCCTCATCCTGCTCGTCAAAAGTAGGAATCTGCTCTTATCGCTGTGTATGTTTATATTGGCCATGATAGGTGGGTCCTATACGTCAGTCACCAACAACGGGTGTCGTGTACGTACACCCCAGGGGGTAGGGATTGGTCTGATACAGTAATATGGTCAGCAAGTCAAAAAGAATTGAAGGAGGACACTGTTATTTGTAATTGAATAACTTGAGGTACCATCAGCTTGCAAAATTGGACGACATGGGACGGACTGTCAGTCAGTGCAAGATACACCGTAACAGTGTCGTGAGGAAGTGCTTCAGGCTGGACTCTTTCTAGAATACCTTAAAGTCTCATACCCAGGGACCCCCCTTAAGTTTTTGCCAAATTTAGATTTTTTAATTATACATTCTAGGATGGGATGCCCACATTTTTACACAAGGACCCCACTTTTTTTAAAGGGACCCAAAACCAATATAATTGAAAAAATGTCAATGCTCAGATAAGTATAGAAGTATGTTAGACGAGTCTAATTAAGGTCAATGGTAAAGTATTTCCTGTGAAAACTAGTGCAAACCAAAGTAGAATTTCATGAGAGATGGTAAACATTTCCATTTGTTTGTAAAGAAAACCTATTTTTGCGGACCCACATCAATTGAGTTGAGCAAGAAAAACGTGTTTTCAATAATTTTCTACCGTATTACATGATTTAGATTTTAACACAGGACAGAAATAGGCTCAGGGAATGGATTTCCATCATTATTCGAGTATAGACAATTTTATTTAATTTATTGGTCTTGGCTCCCTTTAAAATCTCTAGATCCGTCCCTGAAAAGTGAATCTTGCCTATGCACGCGCAGCGTTTATAACTCCATGTTTATTGCAGGGTGCACGTTGATTCAGCCTCAGGGTTAACGTTGTTTGTCATGATTACCCGGCATGCTGTTCGCACCTCTGTAATCACGTGATTATCCACCCACAACCTTCATGACAACCAGCATTATCCAATCCTAAGTGGTGGCTACGTTTTCAAAATCAGCGTTTTACCAATAATATCTAGGTTGCTTCATTATGTTATTTTTATTATGTCAAATGTATTTCTATGTGATTATAAATGCTTATGTCAACATATTTTCTGTGTGGGACCCACTATTGTAAGACCTACCTGGGCAAAACAGAATGGTATAACAATTTTTCACTCTTTGTTGAGAACATAACCAAAACATTGCTACAGTATCACAATGTGGTGTCACAACAGTATGTTGGAGGAATGTTAATGGGAGCCACCAGAATAATGTATAAAATCCAACATAGAATGACACGGTATGTCACTGCAATAGTATAATGATTATGCATATATCGCCGGGTCATTACTTCATTAACATTTGCCAGGTAAGCAGGAACAATTTTTCCCTTGATCCATTACAGGAATTATATATTGTGATGTCATAGAAAACAGTTCAGAGTCAAGCATTTTGACTTCCATCATAGTTTGTGTCATGCTAATTAGCAGTTATGGGAAAAGAAGATTGCCATTCTAAAGCCTCCCTCTGACATCTAATCCTATACAGTTCGGCTGTCCACTCATTTACCTTTCTTGTTTTCATATATTATAGGTATGGCTAGCTCTCAAAATACATAATTAATAATATGTATACTTACAAACCTTACAGGCACCCTTAGGACATTTGTTGGCCCTTATTTAGAGTGCAGGACAAGGGGAATGTACTCACGTACAGGTAAGGGTACATTATCTATACCTCAGTAATGCATAATACCTCCAATACTGGGAGCTTGTTGGCCCTGACCTGGGATTCAGAGGGCTGGGGGTGGCAGGCCAGCCCCCGGTCACATCTCCCCAGGGGCAAGTACGTCTTTACATACGTCAGTTATACATAACACGTCCCATACTCACCGGCCTTACAGGTGCCCTGTGGGAGCTTGTTAGCCCTGACCTGAGATATAGAGGGCTGGGGGTGGCAGGCCAGCCCCCGGTCACATCTCCCCAGGTAGGAGTAGGTCTTTCCTCCGTCAGTTATAAATAAAACGTCCCATACTCACCAGCCTTACAGGTGCCCTGTGGGTGTTTGTTTGCCCTGACCTGTGATATAGAGGGCTGGGGGTGGCAGGCCAGCCCCCGGTCACATCTCCCTAGGTAGGAGTAGGTCTTTACATACGTCAGTTATACATAACACGTCCCATACTCACCGGCCTTACAGGTGCCCTGTGGATGTTTGTTTGCCCTGACCTGGGATATAGAAGGCTAGGGGTGGCAGGCCAGCCCCCGGTCACATCTCCCTAGGTAGGAGTAGGTCTTTACATACGTAAGTAATACATAACACGTCCCATACTCACCGGCCTTACAGGTGCCCTGTGGGAGCTTGTTGGCCCTTGTCTGTGATATAGAGGGCTGGGGGTGGCAGGCCAGCCCCCCGTCACATCTCCCCAGTACAGGTAGGTCTTTATATACGTCAGTTATACGTAGTATAGTCCATACTCACCGGCCTTACGGGTAACATGTATAGGCCTATATGTCAGTTATACATAACACATCCCATACTCACCGGCCTTACAGGTGCCCTGTGGGAGCTTATTAGCCCTGACCTGTGATATAGAGGGCTGGGGGTGGCAGGCCAGTCCCCGGTCACATCTCCCTAGGTATGAGTTGGTCTTTACATACGTCAGTTATACATTACACGTCTCATACTCACCAGCCTTACAGGTGCCCTGTGGGAGCTTATTGGCCCTGACCTGTGATATAGAGGGCTGGGGGTGGCAGGCCAGCCCCCGGTCACATCTCCCTAGGTAGGAGTAGGTCCCTCCGCACGACTCACCCTCCGTCTTGGCGCACACTGGGCAGCAGTCACAGATCCCACGTGTCACGCCACCACGACACTGCCAAAGAGTCAATCAAAATAAGAAATTAGAAATGAATTTTCTTCACTTACATTCAGAGGGAAATATGCCTTAAAATCCTTATGTATAGGCCTTCACATGCCCGTAGCCAGCTTTCTCGAGAGGGGGGTTCGTTTTTTGACCAATTTCTTTTTTCAGAGGGGGGGGGGGGGTTGTTTTTTTAATTTTGAGCTAAAAAATAATTTTTTATTAATAGGGACCATATAAGTCCTATTTTAACGGAGGGTTCGTCCAAGGGCGGGTTCGTATGCACCCCCCGAACCCTCCCTGGCTACGGGCCTGATACATGTACTAATTTTACTTTTATAAACTGTCGAAAATTGTTGTGTTGTGATAAAACAACAATTTAAAAATCTGAGACAGTATTCCCTTGACAGATATCCTGAGACAATATTCCCTTGTGAGATATTTATGTTGAAACTAGTGAAAAGTTAAGCGCCCACCAATTTCTATCATTCTTGACTGATTATGCACTTACATGCACTATAAAAATGAGAAAATTATGGCCTTTCATATGATGTACATCTTTTACTATTACAAGTCTACCAGTTGTTAGTGCATGTTTGTTAACCCTACCTCAAAATCCAAGTCCCTTTGTCTATTCTTAATGGAATAGTAAAACAATGTTTATCTAGTAAACATGTTACGAGAAAAAGACATTAAAGCTAAATGAAGATGCCCCAAATTTATAAAGTTATGCTGGGGCTTAAAGTTGTGAGGAAATGCTGATCCGCCGCACACATTCTTTATTTGAATTCGAATCCTAAGAACATGTAACAAGAGATACGATTAATGGAAATCTTAATTTTTTCAAAGGCTAAATCATACCAGGCCCGTTTACTAATTGATTGGTAGCAGAAATAATGAATTCCGAATACCATTACGATTGAATTACTTTGTAATTTCTCATTTCAGACTATAGAACTCAAGCACACGAAACGATAATTATGCCTAAATAGAATGTCTTCATGTACTTCTATACTTAAGGACAATAATCAGTTCCATTTCTCTCTGTTATCAAGTCAAGTTAGCTACTCCAATCCTCCTGTTATCTTAGCCAAGGGTGCAACGGCATTATAACATTGCAGTTCAGTTGGTTCTTGTCTGGGTTCTTGTTATGTGTTTAGATGGCTCCCAATAATGTTGCAACAACAAACTGCTGTGATGTTGCACTATGACATTATTGCAACATTCTAGATACATTCTTCAACCAAAACAGAATATTCTTTAACTGTTCTGTTTAGGTTCTGTCTTGAAATTACCAAAATAAAATCATTACGATAAAATTCTATTTTGTTGAGGTCTTAACCTCGTCGTAAATAACGTTACATTACGGTTACCTGCCGTTTTAGTAATTAGCAGACTGACAAGGGGCGGGTCCATAATTTTGAGGGGAAAAAAAAGGGGGGGGGGGCTGCTATAGCAAAATTTTCCCCCGTCTCCTCCGGGGGCAGGAATTTTATAGTACAAAAAAAAATTGGTCCAATATAGGGGGCACGCCCCCCCCCCCCTAAATCCGCGCCTGTTGGCCAAAGAATAATGGTGAGCACAGAGCCAAGGGCACTGTTACATCGCAACGCGGCTCAGAAATATGTACACATATATCCGATACAATTATGTTAGTGAGAAGTTCTTTCCAAAGCTGCAGATGATATATGGAATATAAATATTTGGGAGTAATAATGGATACTGATCTGTCGTTTATAACATGTAGGAAACTTCTTTTTAATAGGATAAATTTAAAATTAGAATATTTCCGTATTATGAGGAAATATCTTGATACAGAAACTGCCCTAACAGTATACAAAAGCACTATTTTACCCATATTGGAATATGCTGATTTTGTGTGCACACCAGATATTAAATATTTGGGGGAGCAGGTTCAGGTGATGCAAAATAGGGGTTTATATATAGTTATGAACCAACACCACCGACCATTTAACGAACGCTTTTCAACTGACAGACTACATGAGACATGTAGATTATATAGGCTTCATCATCGTCGATATATCCATATGTTGTTGTTCATATTTAACTATAGTTTTGATGAATCATTGTTAGATAATCGAGATATACATACGAGGAGGCACGGTGGTAGACTATTTGAAATACCTAAGGTAAATCACTATAAATTCAGAACAGATCCATGGTATAAAGCAATTATTACATGGAATAAACTTAATGTTGAACTGAGAGGTTTAGACAGGAAGAGCTATTTTAGAAATAGATTAATAAAGAGTATTGAGTACCCATATTTGAAAATGTAATATATACTGCTGCACATCATCCATCTCATCTCATAAAATGCACTAATGGGTTTTCACCCAGATGGATGTATTACTAGTAGAAAGGATATTATTTGCTGCTCCCACAAGACTATGTAACTTATAAAATTTAGGTGGGAGCATGCGGAAGAACGGTTTTGAACCGAGCCTGTAAACCCAATTTATTGAAAG
Source organism: Lepidonotus clava (assembly GCA_936440205.1). Classification (NCBI taxonomy): domain Eukaryota; kingdom Metazoa; phylum Annelida; class Polychaeta; order Phyllodocida; family Polynoidae; genus Lepidonotus; species Lepidonotus clava. Next base: position 49,886,675 of record OW387139.1, on the reverse strand, counting down.
CAATAAAAAAAAAAAACAATGATATGAAAACATGTTTACCAACAGAAACACACTAAATAAGACTCCTACCTTGAGGTTCCTGGCCCGGCGCGGGCTGCAGTGGATCCTCTCACACGGCGGGCACTGCAGGTCGAGGGACGCGGCCACGGACCGGGGGGCGGCCGGGGACGAGGGGCCCGGGGGGGACGAGGGGCCCCCACGGCCACCCCCCGACCGGCGCGAGGGGCCCGGGGGGGACGACGGGCCCCCCCGACCACCCCCCGACCGGCGCGAGGGGCCCGGGGGGGACGACGGGCCCCCACGGCCACCCCCCGACCGGCGAGAGGAGGGACGCGCGGGGGACGCCGCCAGCAGCAGGAGGACGCCGGCCACCAGGAGGCGCAGGAGGAGGGGGGGCATGGTCCTGGGGCTTTAAGGGGGAGGTCTCCAGACAGACTTGTTACACAGAAGGACTCACTCTCCTGATGAGTTCTGTGACTCGTTTGGAGACGTTCTTCATTCAGTGGGGTAGCCAGGGGGGGGGGGGGGGGGTTCCTGGGTGTCCGGAACACCTTTAAATTTTCCAAAATATGAGTAGATTACAAGAAATCCTGGAACCCCCTTTGACTTTAGGACAGGATACGGTCTTGGTCCTTTAAGGGTGAGATTTCCAGAGGAACTTGTTACACAGAAGGACACACTATTCTGAGTTCTGCGGCTCGTTTGGAGACGTTCTTCATTAGTGAGGCGCCCTGCTTACTATACTGACTTTGCGAGTTCCACCATCTTGTATTTTTATACCTACTTGTGTCAAAGTTTCTTGAGAGTAAGAAGGGTAACTCTGACTTCTTATCTATTTATGAAACATGAAAATATCTATTTATAATTTCAATTACATTTAAATTTCTTGGAAATACCTGTCAAAATTACAATATTTTAGAGTGGTTTCACAATCTACTTCCGGTCATAAACAATGTATTTCCGGTAAGTCTGATTGGCTGACTCGGAACTCTCATAGCCTATAGGCTGTTTGTCTGAATCGAGGAGTTGGGGTGTTGATTCCTATGGGCTCAGGTTATAAGATATGGGATCAAGGCACCAATTGGAGGATTCACTGCGCACACTCCTGAAAAGGGTTTATAGATGCGTGTGATCTTTCTAAGGGTTAATGAAGCCTCTGTATGTTTGATATAATCCTCCTCTCCTTTAAGGTGATCAATCAATGCGTCCCAGGAGGCTGGGGGGACTACCTTTTTATGTCCGACAATGTCGGACTAATTTCTTTCTGTTCACAAGCATTTTACCTCAGGTTTAGCAATTGATAGGTACTCTCTATCTCCAGTAGTTTCTCCCTGTTTACAACAGTAGGTTGCTCCATAGAGTAGTTTCCCTCTGGATAGAGTACCGGGATAGAGTAGCTTCCTTTTGGATAAAGTAGTTTTCCAGTGGATAGAATAGATCCAATATCGAAGCTGGTTGCCACCAGCACTGCAAGGTATAGTCTCCCCTTCATCCAGTAGTTTCTTCTAATGAATTTTGTATGGTAATCTTTCTTTTTTTGTAAACGTAAACCTCCTGAAAATGATTTCATAAAGGCTAAATTAACTATCTCCTTAACTGTGATATGGATAAATCCCCGTGTTGTTTCCGTTGGATCACCATGACACTTCTGACACTGATAATTCTATACTGATATCTCTCCTCACGTCGACGTCGCAATCCAAGCGTTCATTTTGTATAATTAATCCAATTTAAGGGTTATCCGACGATCTGCCGTACTCCATGTGATACCTTCGGTTACCTGGCTTAAGGGTCTGTTACCTAGCAATTCTTTTAAAAATACCTTTATTCTATCCTGGAAGATACAAATTAGCACTTGCTGCTAGTTTTCATCGTAAATCCAGTTAAGGGTCAGCTATCTGGTCTCTCATAGTCCATTAAATGGTTGTTAAGGGCTGTTACCTGACCATTATGGGGTCTTAAGTGGGCCGTTACGTGGCTGTTAAGGGCTCCTTTACCTGGCCCTTCACGGTCCGTTACCTGGCTGTTAGTAGTCCGTTACCTGGCCTTTATTAGTCCGTTACCTGGCCGTTAGCAGTCCATTATCTGGCCGTTACGGGTCCGTTACCTGGCCGTGAAGGGTTCCGTTACCTGGCGTTACGGGTCCTCTCCTGGGTGGTAGCCCACCCCGTGTGCCGAGTGACGGGGGAGAGCCCAGATCGGGCCGTCGGGAGTAAGGGGGGTGAAGGGGTGTGGGGGGGCGTGGGGGTATGTAGGGGGTGGGGTGCGATACACGCCGGTCATATAGACAGGTATGTTCAAACAAGCGTTACCCTTTTATTTTATTATTGAAAAGAGGTTAAGACTAAATTAATAATCCCATGAAATTTGGGAAAAAAAAGAACAACATTCTAATAAAGTTAAAACTGATTAAAAAAAGTTATCTTGATATTTTTTTTTCACAACGTTTTAATGAAGGATGCTCGTTCCTCCGCTAGACTTCAGGTAGTATTTCAGCAGATTTTTTTTTGAATAACTTAAGTTCATCGAATCAGAAACCAAGTGTTGGTGCAGCATACAAGGGCCACGGGGGGGGGGGGGGGGGGGGGGGTGGAGTGGGGGGGTGGAGTGGGGTGGAATGGGGGGGGGGGGGGGGACACCCGTCACTCCACGGCCACCAAATGGGCCGTGAACAGAGAGGGATGCGGGGAAGGGGCGGGGAGGGGATGGGGAGGAGTTGGGAGGAGTAGGAATGGAATGTGGGGTTATCTGCTTAAAGAATGGAAACCCACCGTGAAACGCTAGGATATGGACCCAACCCGAGGGGGATAGGTAGGGGGGGGGGTACTCGATTTGGGTTTGGGTACCCACTGCAAAACGGCCTTTGGGAGCTGTGGCTGTGATGGCGGCAAAGGCAGGAAAAGGGGGAGTGTCACTGACTGGACAGCTCTAAAAAGGGGGGCTGTCAAGGCTTACTGTCTGCATAAGATATCTTTAGTATTCAGAAGAAAGCTCAAAGGCACATTTTAGACTGTTCAAACTCATTCATAAGAAGGTTTATTTGATCATAATCTTTGTAGAACAACACTCAGTCGTCATATTTGTTCTGGAGCCAAACACATCAGCTGTAATGAAAACAAGGGGCCATGCCTTGACCTTTCGAAAAGACAGGGGGCTTTTAACCAATATCTGAAATTTCACAGAGCTGTCATATCGTAAAAAAAAAAAGGGGGAGGCTGTAGTTTTGCAGTGGGTACATACCCTCAAAGAGTGAGTACCCCCCCCCCCCCCCCCCAGTAGGGTAAACTATACATTGAAATAGACGACCCGTGGATCTGGGAGGGGCCCCCGTAATAGGAGGGTGGAATGCCCGGTGTGATATATCTAATCTGAGAAAAGCACACCATGCCCCATGTTACATTGTCTTGTCATTTGTGTACCACACAGGCTGATCCACGTTTGCGCCGCTCGGTTTTTATTGTATTTTACCCCAGGTAAGCAGTGACATAACAAGCACATTCTGTAACCGTACTTTTTTGGTTAGTCAGTAACCTGCCCAATTTTCACATAACAGTTACGTTATTATAGGTAAAGTTGAGACTTTGTATTTTAGTGAAGTTGAGACCTTACTAATAAAGAATGTTATAATAATGTTATCATGATGTGAAAGAACATTACAAGAATGTCACAATAACATCACAGTGCGACATGGCAATGTTAGATTCTAAAGATGTTTTTGGATGCCTTAAAGATAACGTAACAAGAACCAAAACAGAACTAAACAGAATGTTATAAACCGTCATATTCTTGCCTGGGACATATAGCAGACAACATGTCATACAAAAATTAGAGGCTATCGTTAACGTTTCGTATCTCCTATCTCAACTATCATCACGTAATTGTAAAATATTTTATCATGAGTTTGATAGCATGGACTAGTAATCACAAATTTTTTTTTTTTCTAGATACGTCCTACTATTCAAGCATAATTATCTGCATTGTCGAGTTTCGTTTTTTTTTCTGAGAGAAAAACTTAAAAAGGCCCACCGTGGTGGTAGGGGCGGCGTTCCTAGTCATATTAATCACTCTTCACCGACGATCAGCCGTACAGAAGGGGTGGGGTGGAGAAAGAGGACACCTGCCCCCGACCCGTCCCCCGACCCCCCCCCCCCCCCCCCAACCTGCCCCCCGACCACTTCCTGTCCCCCTGTCGTACACGGTATAGGGAGGCGGATACAGTGTGGTCGGGGCTGATCAGGTGTGGTCGGCCACCCCAGAGTAGCCTATAGAGACGTACAACCACCGATAGTAGTTAGAGTGATATCAGAGAGCAAGGAAACGACGCTCCTTGGTGCGTAGGTTACGGTTTTATTATATTCTAGACTCTATAGCGATCAAAACAAGTACAGGTACAATATGATAGATACAATACCTTCGTAAGAGTCTGACATGAAAAGGGAGCTGACGAAAGATTAGCTATACTGAGTTTTATATGCCCATCAAAGAATAAATTTAATTAAAAAAATGATCTAACAATAGCCCAAGTTATATGTATGCATTTGTAATGGTTTATTCGTCTCCCTTTTATCTTCTAATTATTTGATGAGAAACCTCGTGCGTTTCGTGCTACTTGTCACTGGTGTAACCCCCCTCCCCACCCTTATAGTACAAACGCCTAGAGTAACGTCAGGGCTAAAGTGTAGTAAACAGAAGATGTGATAAACTGTCACAATGTGGTAATGTGCCATGACACAATGACTTGTGGGAAAATCAAATCATAGTTTTGCAAGTGTCCGCTCTGGAGTTATTCTGCCAGCCTTTTCCCACCATATCCTTTATGATAAATTTCTTATTCATTTGGTAATGGAGGAAAGCCGTTTGGTACGACATAATCAATTCACCGCCTTATTATTACGTTCTTTTTTCAACTACAAACACTAACGGACTTTGCAGAATGATTAGATGACATAGCCTAATTAAGGACTCTTGTGATAAACACCCGATCTAGGGTTTACTAAATATATCTGAATAACAATTCTTGGTGCATTGGTAGAGAAGCCGTTGTGTTGTCCATCCGATCGGCTCACTCTGGGCACACTCCTATAGCAGCGATCCACAATAAGATAAAATGCCAAACGCTTTTATTTGTACAATAACAAAAAAAAATCTGAATTCGTAATCAATTGCATATTCTTTAAAGATATTGATTTTCGTCCAACCGATTTTGAGATCGGTTCAGAATAAGGCAATAATCGCATTGTCGATCACCACCCTATAGTTTTATCAATGGTTATAGTTGCTGATAGAAATTATCTTAATGTGTTCGTTATACTTAATTCTGTCAAACCTGTGTCATACCTATATCACAATGGTCTGGTGGTTAGCGTGCTGGCATTAATATTGTATGTGGCTGGCCCGGGTTCGGTTCCTGGTGGTGCCTATTTGACTACCTTACGTTGCTGTTATTTCCATCCCCGTCGATTAGATCATAGTACTTTGTACAGCCCCAAAAGTGTGAGTTGGTCCTGATAAAGCTGAAAAATTGCTGAATCGACAACCAGCTCCAACAATCATCATCATCTTCCAGGAGAGGTATCCCCTGGGTCCGACCATGGAGACTAAAATAAAACTTTACTCTCTCTGGTCCGACCCATAAAGCCCCACCTCCCCGTCCCCCGACACCGCAGCGCCCCCTGGGAGGTTCCTCGTCTCTCCACCAGGTGGCGCCGTGAGGCCGGGAGGTGTACATCGCGGAGTGGGTTGGATGATTGTTGTGACAATGTGGATCACCATCCAGGGGCGGATAAATGATTTTTTCTTAAAAAGAGGGACGGTGGGGGGCAACATATAGATTAAGTAATAAAACTTTGCACATTCGCACAAACACAACCTTTTTCTTTTCTTGTGAAGTATATATAAGTCTCAACCAAAAAGGGGATGGGGGTGGATAATTAGCAAATAAGCTTTATTTCTACATATATTCAGACTACTATTGGTTTAAAAAACCTTAAACCTCAAGCTTGATATTTAGGTTATATAATTATATTATAAAACTAATTGGACAACTTATATTGTGTTGGAAATGTTTCGTTCTGTTGTGCGACCATTATTCATCTACCAATGGGACGATTGAGAAGAATGTGATTAGCATTGGTATGCAACAAATAATTACAAAAACTTAAGCAAATAGGTCATTTCCCTGAGATGGTTGTCCCGTTTTTCTTAATTGGGGAAATCCCTGCCCAGTCCCATCATTTTGGTAACATACACAGCTACGCCCCATGCAAACCCTCCGGACGCGGTCGATCAGTGTTAAGTCTACGGCGACACCGCGTCCAAAATTTCAAATTTCAAATTTCTTCATTTTTAATGATTCCCACTTTCCATCTATAGTGTCCTTCCTATTTGTTCTGTAAAAAAGTCACAGGTAAAACAGTATTTGAAATACCCCCTGCGCATCTTTTATTGGTTTGTGACGCATCAAACTATCAAGGCCGGCAGGGTTCGGGTTGAAACCATAGTATGACCAAGTTCATACTCGTAAAAATTGTAAAACTTCTGTCTGAATGATCTACACAAATGAGCAAATAACAAAATTACTTATCAGCAAATAATATCTCAATCAAGATTTTGCTATTCAATATTTAATGTATAACCTCTCTTGATACGATTTACAATAGACATATTGATAAGCACTGACGTTAAACTGCAGGAATACGATTCTAAATTTTCATTGGTCTGCAGTGAACGACTGTTATAGTCTGCAGTCCTATAATGCTTCCGATTCTATGTTATTTCGAACCTCTCTCTTGATTGACAAATCATCCGGTCAAACCATTGTCCATGATAGGCAAATTGTCAGATTATAGTTTACTCAAATCGGATGTTGAGTTCAAATGATGACAGTGTTGTTTATTCATTGCTTAAAAGGATAATAAATGTCTATCTTGGCGTGATCAACATGTTTCGACTTCATTACAGTCTTCATCTTTTTAGATATAACAGACATTTCGGCAAGTATAACTTGTCATTCTCGAGTTGCGCATGATTCATTAGTTTTCCCAACTCTCCATGAGGCCATATATATTTGGTGTGCACTCCTAACATGACAGGATTTCGAATAACCATTTACAAAAGTTACACGAGTATTAGATAAACAAATACTTTGTTTCGAAGAGTTTACCTTCGGGACCAGTTACCAAACAACATTCCTTATATCTGCGAGTAAAATTAATAAGAAAAACTGTCTTTGTGTTAAGAAAGCCCTATATCCCTGATGTTCATCAAAGTGTGTATCACAGTGAGTACAATGCATATTCATTCGGTATAACAGGTCCGTATACCCCCCCCCCCCGCCTCAAAGTACATTTTTCAGAACATAGAAGTAAAAAAACTCTACAAATTCTAAGAAAATGTTGAAAAGTTCCACTTGGTGACCTATGGCAAAGCATTTTTCTAGGTTGTTATTATTGAAATTATAAGCAAAAGTTCCACTTCATGAACTCGCCCCCCCCCCTACAGAAGACACTGTGTACGGGCCTGTATAATTAGTTTTGTCTCAAGTTCAGAGTTATGAAAGCTGTCCACGTGCGTCTGTAAACTAGAACTGAACACGTTAATCTGCTGACCGCCTGCACCGTAAAAACCCTAACCAGGGTTAGTTTAAGAAATGATATATAGCCTGTCATGCCTCAACTTTAAGGGTGCGGCTCAAAACAGGGATTTATAAACCTTTAATTCAATGGCACTCATTAAAATATCATTTGAAATAAATTCAAAAAGTAAACCCAAAAAGTAAATCCAAAACCCGGCTTGAATTATGCTGCGGCTTACTTTAAGGGTTTCACGGTATCAGGCTAAAGTGTGTGAAATGTTTATGACACGGTCTCTAAACGCCTGTATATTAGCGACGCCTGTGACTGACCTTGTCACGTAGAGATTATAGACTCAGTCTGTTACATGGACACCTCCTGCCGATTCATTAATCACAAGGCTGCGGTGTTTTGACCGATAATCCCAGAGGCACCCCTCTGATTCTGAATCAGCATGGAACCAAGCAATACTCAGAGTTGTCAACAGCTGTTGGTCTGACTGAACCACGTTACATTCTCAGCCAACTTGCGACGTAACAGAAATGTTTTGCAACCATACTATTTTAGTCAGTCTGTTACTTACTAAGATGGCACGTAACAATTATGTTATTCATGGTTAGGTTGAAACCTCACCAAATCAGAATGTTATTAAGACATTATTTTTTGGTGAGGTAAGGACAAAGCCAAAACAGAACAGCGTAAGAACAAACTATTTAGGTTGGAGAACATAACCAGAAGGTTATAATAACATTGCACTGCAATGTCACAGCAGTATGTCGCAGCAATGTTATTGGGAGCCATCAAAATAATGTGACAAGAACCAATACAGAACCAAACAGAACGTTGCTGCAATGCTATAATAACGTCACATGCTTGCCTGGGATTATGGCAATGCTGCTTCCACACCATCCGAAACGAAAGGGTTACCAGACCTTTCCTGCTCGTTGACCAGCATGACTAGTCAAAGTATACACGCCAGGAACAGTCTGCTGGTACCCGGAGGTTTATTGATTATCAACAGTCTGTATCTACAACCCGCAAAAGTCCCAGGTGTTCTCAAAGTGCTTTGGTTGCTTTGTTTATAAAAAAAAAAAAAAAAAAGATGGCACGTAACAATTACGTTATTGCTGGTGGGATTGAAACTGCAGCAAATCAGGATGTTAATGTAACATTATTTTTTGATGAGGTTAGTACAAAATCATAAAAAATTTTGGTTGTAGGATGTAACCAGAACATTGTAATAACATCACAGCAGTACGTTGCAGCAACGTGATTGGGAGTCATCCTTGGCTGGGGTTTATTACTGCGTTAGGTATCCGAGATCATCAATAAGTTGGATATAAATCGTGTATTCTGTACCCCAGGGCTGTATCCTAGATATTTATGCACATCATCCTCATCCAGTGTCTTGAGGAAGTATTGAACAATTCACTATCTGAAACGCCTCGGTACAATCCTTGTGTATACGTTATGAGTAAATAATGATAAAATCAATTAAACCAACCCCCCATCACCTCTTCCTCTTGTACTTGGAGTATCCACCCTGCATGCGAGCCCTGGGGCCCAGCTTGGAGTCACTATCCACACTGCGGGTGGTGGCAGTGGGGGTTGGGGACACCGTGAGGCCCCCCGCCGCGCGGTGGATGTTGGGAAGGGACAGGCTGCTGACCTTCTCCACCCGCGGGCTGACCTGGTTGACCTTGTCGTAGAGCAGGTCGTCCACCCAAGCCTGCTGCTTGCTGTACTTGTTCTCCGACTGCTTGAGCAGGTTCGACTTGCGGTTGAGCTGCTCCTGGAGCTCACTTATTTCACTTATGCAGTTAGCCTCAGTCATTTGCTTCATCGTAACAGTTGCCCGTAAGCGTTGATTCTCCTCTTTCAGTCTCTTCACCTGCCGCTGCAGCTCCTCCGTGTTGGCCGAGTTGTCATCGCCGTAGAGCGGGTTGTTCATTTCGTTGGCGTTCATTTCCTTCATCAGCATCAGGTTCTGCAGCTTGAGCTTGGAGATCTCGCTCATGAACTCAGCGTTGTGGCGGCTCTTCTCGTTGGCCATGTTGACGAGCTGCTTGTTCTCGTCCTCCATCTTCTCATGTTTGTGGAGCAGCAGCTCGTACTTCACCTGGTGGCAATGGGAGAGAAAACACTGTTAATTAATCTGTTGTGAATTGGTATGAAAATACTATATCCTGTGAGATAGGTCTTAATTGTCTTTTGCTCAATCTAGCGCAAATGGGTGCAAAAGTACTACATGTGTTTTTTTGTTTTTTTTCTTTAATTGAAATAATCATCATCACTTTACAGTACTTTTCAATTGGCCCGGTGAACACAGATATGAAAATACTATTACTTAACCTGGTTTGAAGGGGTTTGAAAGAGCTATTACACGATCTACTGTGAATCTATGCTTTTACTTTAGCTTATAAACTAAATTATTGCATAAAATTACATTTTGGTTGTTTGACATAAGTTATACAGAATCAATTATCAGTTGTACCTGAACATCATGAGTATATATTAAACTAAATCATCTCAAATTATCTATATCGACATTATATAATTGTCTTCTAAATTGACAAATATTGATCAAAACATAATCTGCATTTCTCCCAATTGTCCTCAGTTCCCAGAATCCTATTTGAGTAGAAATACATTTACAGACTTCCATCAACCTTGACCTGACCTTGATCTGGTTGAGCTCGGCCCCAGACCCTGAGAACTGCTCCTTCATCTTTGCCACCTGCTTGGCCTTCTCCTTACTGCTTTCCTCGTACATCTTAACACGGCATTGATATAACGATTTACAGTAACCTTGAACTGACCTTGATCTGGTTGAGCTCAGCCCCGGACCCTGAGAACTGCTCCTTCATCTTTGCCACCTGCTTGGCCTTCTCCTTACTGCTTTCCTCGTACATCTTAACACGGCATTGATATAACGATTTACAGTAACCTTGAACTGACCTTGATCTGGTTGAGCTCGGCCCCGGACCCTGAGAACTGTTCCTTCATCTTGGCCACCTGCTTGGCCTTCTCCTTACTGCTCTCCTTGTACATCTTGGCCGCGTCCTCCACCGACTCCAGCTTTGTGGTCAGGTCAGCCACCTGAATAACAGACAGTGGTACTATGTAAGAAGGCTAGAAATCATGCCTACAATGTTGTACTGACGTGGATGGTCAGTCAAGACTTTAGCTTTGCTGATCCTGTGTGGAACAAAAACTCAGGGCTAAAACTCTCTGTCCTACAGGGGAGAGTGCATAAGGGCAGTGTTGGGCAAGCGTATGTAAACATATGCCACATGCAGCACACAGCAGGGTGCTAAGTTAACTGCTGTTGGTTAAACATCCTGGAAAGATCAGTACTAGAAGCTAGGTTCTGGAATTGGAATTGAAGCTGATAGACTGTAGTCAGGCAGGAGCATTAGCTGGGTGAGGATGAGTGGATGTTACCCTTTGGGTTGTTCATTGTCAATGGGAGATCTTGCTACTGGTATTCACACATTGGACATTAATAAACTTATTCCTTTCACATGAGTGTTATGTCCTTCATAATGCAGAACTACAATATAGATTGGACCCACAGTCTAAATAGAGACAGACTACCAATGGAGCTAGTTAATATTTATAGGAACAAACACTATGATGCATAAACAGTAGCCTGACTTTAAAAGGATATTAAACCTCTACATTTCAATGTCAAAGGTGGAAGAGAGCGAGTAGCAACCGATTAATTGACAATTTGAATTATATGGGAAGATGGGTCAGGTTTCTATCATTCTATGATATGTTGGTCTCCTCGCATTTGTAAGTCTTCACTGTTCATCAGTAAACATTGAAGGATAGTGTTGTAACACGCAAAGGTGTAAAATGGGGAAATGGGACATTAAGTGAGTAGTATATAAAAAGCCCTGTGTAGCAGGTTACAATTTTGTGAAAAAGGTCTGTGGGTCAAAGGCGTGTCAAAGCCTGCCTGTGATGATGATTTCAAATTGAAATCCCTCAGATAACGTTAGATATATGGCATGTTTCTTTGGCACTTCTTTGATGCAATAACTGTTAGCCCTTCCTCACATTAACACATTCATTACTGTAATATATACAATGGGGTATGTAGAGGTATGTCATATACTACATCATCGCACAAACAGATAACCCACCTTGCTCCTGAGCTCCCTGCTCTCGCTCTCGTAGTTGTTGGCGTTCTCGCGGGCCTTGGCGAGTTCGGCCTTGCTGGCCTTGAGGACAGCCACCTGGTCCTCAAGGTCGTCCGCCTCCGCGTTCACCCGCTGCGTCTCCTTCTTCAGGGAGTCGACGCGCGCCGTCAGCTTCGTGTTCTCACTGCGCATCGTCTCATTCTCCCGCGTCAGCTTCTCCACCTCCGTCCTCGACACAGTCACCTGGGACACAGATATATACATGACTTAGTGTTATATAGCAGTAACTTTGTGTTCTCAATGAGCATAGTGTCATTCTCCCACGTCAACTTCTCCACCTCCGTCCTTAAGACAGTCACCTGGTACACAGATATAGACATGACTTAGTGTTATAAAGCAGTAACTTCATGTTCTCACTGCGCATTGTTTCGTTCTCCCACATCAACTTCTCCATATCTGCCCTAGACACAGTCACCTGGTACATAGATATATACATGACATAGTGTTATATAGCAGTAACTTTGTGTTCTCACTGCGCATTGTCTCATTCTCCTGCGACAGCTTCCCCACTTCAATGCAGTCACCTGATACGGACGTATTTTTATACAGCAATGTCTAACTTCCATAGAACTATCATTAATTGTTTGATGATCGTAATAACTATTAAACAAATTTTGTACATTAATGTCTTTTTCAAATAGGCCTAATGTTCTATTTGTCAACTTCAGATCTTCCCTTTTTGGCATTCATCAATTTTGGGTGATATATATAAACAATGATTTAAAGGCCCAGGCCTTCGTTCAAATCTCCATTTCTGATTTTGAATTATTTTTTAGCATAATTTTAGGCCAGTGGGGAACATCAATATCATTATATTCCCTGCTGCATAACCGGGCAATACATAAACACATTATATTCTTTCTACAACGTCAGTATAACCCTCTGTGCATCTAGTGAGGAGATAACATATCAGCCTACCTCGTCGTCGAGTTTGGCGAGTTTTTTCTGGAGCTCGGCCCTCTCCCGGCGCAGGTTCTCCCGCTCCTGCTCGGCCCGCGCGAGCTGCTCCCGCTCGATGTTGAGGCGGCTGTCGAGCTCGGCCACCTTGGTCTCCGCCTCCTCCATCTTCTTCTTGTAGTCCTCCTTCTCCCCAGTCACCTTCTCCAGCTGACCCATCAGACGGTCCAGGGTCTTCGCCTCCTTCTGTTTGTCACCGTCCATGTTACGGATAATGTCCTCCTTGTCCCGAATACCTGAAATATAGTGGTTTATCATATAGTGTAACATCCAATTAATTGAAACAAATCTACTGATGGCTTTCTGCAGCTTGTTCATTAGAAATAAATACCTCCAAGAATACACAGATTCCGAGCTTGACCAACGTAGTGGAAAAAGGTATTTCATAACAAAACCTCAGCTAGAACCACCCAAAATCTCTTATAAGCCCCCCCCCCCCAACCTCCGTTAGCACACCATAAACCCCTGTTAGGTTAACTTGGAAGATCCATTTATGAATAAAATCAATTGCTAACAATTATGAAAAAGCTGCATTAACATATGAAACACGCATTTCTGCATATTTATCTGCATTGACCTAGAATACTGATAACATGACGGTACATTGTTAATCATAATAGAACCTAAAGGATGCCATCACCTGGTCACATGGTCACTTACCCTTTTGAACCTCCTTCCTTAGTGTCTCCACCCTGTCCTCTTTGTCCTTGACCTCCTTCCGCAGCACCTCCTTCTCTCGCTCCGACACCTGAAGGTCATTCCGCAGCTCATCGATCATCACCTAAGGGCACAGCAAGGTCAGGTTTGTAACAGGAATTGACCTGAAGGTCATTCCACAGCTCGTCGATCATCACCTAAGGGTACAGCAAGGTTAGGTTTGTAACGGGGAATTAGTGCCTGAAGGTCATTCCACAGCTCGTTGATCATCACCTAAGGGTACAGCAAGGTTAGGTTTGTAACGGGGAATTAGTGCCTGAAGGTCATTCCACAGCTCGTCGATCATCACCTAAGGGTACAGCAAGGTTAGGTTTGTAACGGGGAATTGATGCCTGAAGGTCATTCCACAGCTCATCGATCATCACCTAAGGGTACAGCAAGGTTAGGTTTGTAATGGGGAATTGATGCCTGAAGGTCATTCCACAGCTCATCGATCATCACCTAAGGGTACAGCAAGGTTAGGTTTGTAACGGGGAATTAGTGCCTGAAGGTCATTCCACAGCTCGTTGATCATCACCTAAGGGTACAGCAAGGTTAGGTTTGTAACGGGGAATTGATGCCTGAAGGTCATTCCACAGCTCATCGATCATCACCTAAGGGCACAGTAAGGTTAGGTTTGTAACGGGGAATTGATGCCTGAAGGTCATTCCACAGCTCATCGATCATCACCTAAGGGCACAGCAAGGTTTGGTTTGTAACGGGGAATTAGTGCCTGAAGGTCATTCCACAGCTCGTTGATCATCACCTAAGGGTACAGCAAGGTTAGGGTTTGTAGGGAATTGGTGCCTGAAGGTCATTCCGCAGCTCGTCAGGCATCACCTGAAGGCACAGCAAGGTTAGGTTTGTAACAAGGAATTCAATAAGTTTTCCATCGGTTGGAAGTGCATTAAATTGCATTGAACAGATGAGTAGAAATGGTTAATGGATAAATGAAATTCTGTCATTGGTATTAATATTATTTGAATACCCAAAAGATATAGAAAAGGAATAATCACAAAGCTCATTGAGACAATGCAGGTTGCGTTACCAATCCCCGGTACCAATCCCATTGTCTTCTAAAATTCCATATATAATATTGCAAAACCCTATATGGATAGAACTGAGGCTATGGGATGTTTCTTTGTTAAATAGGTTTCATTTCAGTTTATAACAGACAATGTTACTGCCGACACCACCCCAGACTGCGGTTGTTACCTGGAGCCTGTCTATTTTCTGCGTCTTGTCCTTGACGTCCTTGGTGGACTTGACGAGCACGGCGTCCATCGACTCGACCTTGTCCTTCAGCCGCGCCAGCTCGTCGTCCTTGTCGTCGCCCTTCAGCGCCGACATCCGGGTCACGTCCTAAGGGAGGGAGACAACACAAGAACATTTCTGAACCCACACCACTAAATGAGGCTGTGCAAAGTTCTGAGAAAAGTACATAAGAAGAGAAAAAAAGTCAGAAAATTAGTTTTCTCCAGAAATCACATGATAAACACCTAATACATTTTACTAAGAAACATATAAGAATGATTGATTTTACATGCAGGTTACACAGGTTTTCTGGATTGTCATAAATTTGGTCTATAGATGTGCATTGCCATACAGATCTTTATCTTTAAGGCCAATCTTTAAGGCCATTTTTCTCTAATTAGCTTTGTCTGATGCCTGACAATCATAGCTCAATTTCTATAAATAATAGAAAGATAATTCTTTTGCCATTTTAAAGGTTATGTCAGCTTCTCATAATGTCTACCAATTTATCCTAACTTGTTTTTGCCATGAAAATGACCCTGGCTGTCGGTACGGTGTAAAACATTTATCACTCACTCACTCACTCACTCACTCACTCACTCACTCACTCACGCACTTTACCTGCAGCATCCTTCGCAGCTTGTCCCTCTCGTCCTCCGATTTGTTGAGCTTGGCCTGCATGGCCTGCACCTCCACCTTCATCAGCTCGTTCTCGTTGATGGTGGCCACCCGCGTGCCCTCCGTCGTCTTGAACTTTCCCACCAGGATCTGGTTCTCCCGCGTCAGCTGCTTGTTCTCCGCCTGCAATGTGTATATTACGTAAAAATGGAAAAATGGTAAAAAAAATATTGAGGAACATATTATCAGCCAGATTTGGTGTCTAGTTTAAAATGCTGACCAAGTTGCCAGATCACTCATGGCAGCTTTAAAGAACAATGACAAAACCCAATCTTTGCTGGAGCAGCTCACGTGGCGCATGGGCATATCATCTCTATCAACATTGGTTCAAGAGTTACAGCCAGTTGTACATGGTACTCTGGTTTTGTCCTGTCTAAATGACATGTGTATATAGAAGGCTCACTGGAAACAGAAAATCTTTGCCCTCAAGGTGTGGGAGTACTGCGTGACCATCTGGGTATGAATTTGATCTCTATCAACATTAGTTCAAGAGTTACAACCAGGTGTACATGGTACTCTTGGATTGCCCTGTCAAAATGACATGTGTATTTAGAAGGCTCACTGCGCAGCTCGAGGGCAAACTACAAACCTAAGCTATATGTGACTTAGAAGCGAAAATAATGTAGATAAATACTCTTGCAGGTTCATCAAATATTTCCTTGATCTTATATCTTCATTTTACAAGTGAAAAACTCTATCACAGCTTTTACCTCAAAAACAGGGGACACGTTTTGATGGATAAACTGGTGGAATGTTATATACCTACCTGAAGCTTGTCGATGGAGTTCTGGTAGGTCGTCAGCAGGGCCTCGTTATCTGAACCCCCACCAGGGCGGCTCTGTACAAGGGGAGAGGGCGAGAAAACATGCAGGGAGATTATGAGGTTATTTATGCTAATATGATCAGGAAGTTGTGAACTGTGCTGCGATAAAAGGTGGATATACCTTTTCATAATGTTTTCCCTCTCCTTTAAGTTTCATAGGAAGGTCCATTTATCTAAGCTTTTAACCCTTAAGGCTATATTACACTTTGCTGTAGTTGGCTCTCCCTCCCCCGGATGTCTCAACCTATAGACCTTATGCAGACGTGGTCATGTGATCAATTATGTGATCACCATGTGGTCATCATGACTATGTGTTTATGAAACTTATCTATAATTAGTCATTCATAAAGGAAAATGACTGTTGGTAATGGTTTTATTAAATTTGTTTTATATAAATTGCGAATGAATATGTGATCTAGATGTTTTTAATTTTAAATGATAACAATTTTAAATTGATCACCAATATGGTGTCCATCCCATCTTTGAGAGGTGTGATATCACCTGCATAACGTCTATAGAACACTATTTCTTATGTGAAAACAATAAATTGTCATTCTGTAAAAACTTTCTGTAATTGCCCATACCTTGAGCCTGTCCTTGAGGGTGTCGTTCTCCTTCTTGAGGTCCTGTAGCTCCTGGCGATGGTCGGCCCGGGAGGTCAGGTCGGCCGTGCTGCCCGCCCTGAGGGCAGAGTTCTCAGTCCGAAGACGGTCCACGCTCTGCCGCAGCTCAGCAACCACCAGCTTGTCACCCGGGGAGGCGGACGGGGGCATGGGGGAGGCGGCAACCGACTGTAGGGGGTGGAGAAAGGGTGTTTAATACTTGTTAACCGTAGGATGAACTAATGCAGTACAATACTTTATATTAGTTGTGCAAGCTTATGAGGTTCAATGTCTAACTAGAAAAATATAGAAACCTTATCATATACTGTTTATATGTATATATAATTATATACATACATACACCTCATCATCTCTGAGTTGGCTTTCTGTAACTTTTCCATGCTCTCTAATATCCATTGAAATCTTATAATTAACAGAACTCTTCCCTCACCTTCAGTTGTCGGTTCTTTTTCACCATCTAGGAGTTGGCCTTCTGTAACTTCTCCAGGCCATCATAGAACTATTGAACCCTTCATACTGTATAAATCCCCTTTGGCAGTATAATTAACAAACCCTCTCTCACTCACCTTTAGTCGTTCGTTCTCCTTCATCAGCTGAGTTGGCCTTCTGTAATTTCTCCACACCCTAATGTAACCATTGATCCCTTTATACTATATAAACCCCCTTATAATTAGCAAACCCTCTCCCGCTCACCTTCAGCCATTCTTTCTCCTTCACCATCCCCGAATTGGCCTTCTATAACTTCTCCACACCTTCATGTCACCATTGAACCCTTCATACTATATAAACCCTCTAATAATTAAGAAACCTTTTGACTCACCTTTAGTCTCTCGTTCTCCTTCACCATCTCTCACCTTCTCCAACCAGAGTTGGTTTTCTGTAACTTCCCCTTGCCATCATGTAATCATTGAATCCTTTATACTATATAATCCTCTTATAATTACCAGAATCCTTCCCTCACCTTCAGTCGTTCATTCTCTTTCACCATCTGTGAGTTGGCTTTCTGTAACTTCTCAAGCCCCTGCCGCATGCCCGCGATGATCATCTTGTCGGCCACGTTGCTCTTGGCCTTGGTGACCTGGTCCTCCAAGTTGCGAACCTGCTCCTCCAGCTCCTCGCATCTGGCCTGGAGTAGGTATATTATATAAAACTTTCAAAATGTTCAAAAAATATTGAGGAATGTATCATCAGCCAGATTCAGTGTCTAGTTTAATATGCTTTTTGAATTTGATCTATATCTGCATTGGTTCAAGAGTTACAGCCAGGTATACATGGTGCTCTGGTTTTGCCCTGTCAAAATGACGCTCACTGTGCAGCTCGAGGGCAAATTACTATGCAAAACTATATGTCAATTTGAAGGGAAAATAATGTAGATAAATATTCTTGCAGATTCATCAAATATTATCTTGAGCTTATATCTTCATTTTAAAAGTGAAAAGTCACAGCTTTTACCTCAAAAACAGGGGACACTTTTTGATGGGAAAACTGTTGGACTGTAATGTACCTACCTTGAGGGCCTTGTTCTCGTCCTGTAGTTTGGCCATGCCCTTCTGCATGCCCGCCATGGCGGCCTGCCACATGCCCCCACCCTTCGCCCCACCCCCGCCCCCGGCACCCGCGTCCGCCATCCTGACTGGGTGTCCCTTCTATTAGGTGAGATAAAATGTATTTGTTCTTCTAAATCTTGCTATTTGTGTGTAGGCTTTTGGAGCTATAGGTGCTGCTATTTGTCCATGCGATACGTTTTGCCATATGGTTGTGTCATGTGTGGCCCTGTGTTCTGGGTACGTTGGTCACTTCAGATGCTCCGGTTAAGTTAATTGTGTCTCTTTCCTCTAGTATTGTCATTGAGTGAGGTTGTCCCTTGTTTTCATTTGTATTTAATGTAGTTTGATTTCGCAAATTTGAAGGACTAACACAGGTGGGTAATACTATCTAGTTTTTTGTGTTTCTTTGACCATTGCCTTTTAATTGTGGTCTCTATATAGTATTATGCGGAATGTTGTAGGTGTAGGACCACTGTTGTGATGGTTATTGTCCTTCAGATGGTGTCAGGGTGTGGTCCTCTGTAGATACTGCCCCTTTACTCCTGATGCGGCGACAAGCGGCATCCATCCTGAAATGCAAAACAAAAAAGGTGTTTCTTGTTATTAGTATTACCAAATAAATGCAACAGGTTCTAGTGGTAACCTGTTGCAAATCGCAGAAACCTCAGTTTCTCCGAGATTGAGCAACAACTGGCGACAAAAAGAAAGCGTGTGACATCAGCTAGGATAATGTTGATACCGACTGAAATCTACCCCAATATCTAATAAGTAATTGATAGGCAAACTGTTAGTATAAAACCTATAGGGGCTGTCCATAAAACTATCTTTAGCCCCGCAAATTTGTACGCCTCCTTTTCCAAAGGTTCTGTCTATCCATTCATTACATGTATGCAACGTTAGACCTGTCGTCTAATGTTGTTATTGTCACACGTGTGTTCATCGTTGAGGCTGGACAACATGTAGAAAGACGTATGCAGTCTCGGTCTCTGAAGTAATTGGAATAGTCAGATGTTGTGTCATCTCTGTTAACAAATTAAATCTAAAACATACTGAATTTATTTTTACAAATGATTACCTCCAGCCATTCAAAACGAAGTACTTTCGGGCAATAAGAGGTATATGACTAAGTCAATAGACCTTATAGTCTCAGGTATTCTGTCCAATGGGAAACATATTATGATATCAGTCGGTTCTGCTAACTTTGGTATAGATTATTTTCAAACAGATTATTTTTGTTATCAATTCATATATTCATGTTACCTTATGGGGGGATACAGTTGCATGTATTTGACCTACTATTGTAAACATTGATTTTAATGTTAAATTCCATGGACTTAATGAATGTTTTTTTGCAGATTCAGTTCATCATAATTTGGCATGGACAATAGAATGATGTACGGGATCTTAAAGTTAGGCCTATCTCAGTTATGTGATAACACTCATACACAATAGATTCTTTAAACATCAATCTTCCACTATACCATTTGCATAGAATGTGTATTAACAGGTATAATGCGTGAATGCATATGAAACTGGAAATCCATGGACTCTACTGTATCATTAATAAAAGTGGTATGTAGGACTGCGTCGCTTGTATAATCCATGGCCGCTCTCTCCATGGATTATCAAAGGGAACACATGTACTCAACCCTTATATTCAATTCAATCCCATTGAATTAAGAAAGTAAATGAACCAACAATTTAGGAAGCAATACGCAGGAGCTGCCTTAAACGACTTTACATTAAAATGAAACAAAATATAATAATAATTACCTTGTATTTGGACTTTCCTTGTCCAGTCTAAAGGATGGCGTCACCTACAGCCCGGAGCAGTATCCGTGAAGAAAAGACCAACTTAGATACATCAAATATTACCAAACCAACCCAGCCACCTCAGTACCGAGAGGCCTCACCAGGTGGTGCTGCCGTCCGCCTCACGCCTTAGTTCAGTGACCGCTCACCAGGGGGTGGTGGGGTGGGCCGGCCTGGCCGAGGGGGGGCCGGCCCAGTAGGGCTGGAGATTTAAGGCCCGGTCACATAGAGAAACTCTACAAAACATTTTGAAGGGAGTCCATCCATATTCAGGGACGGATCCAGAAATTTAGAATAATCCGTCCCTGATATTTACATCAAAATGAAAGTAAACTGAAATATTGAGGACATGGAGAAGTTACATAAGGCCACCTCGGGGCTACCATCCAAGGGTTTTCTTTTTACCCAAATAGAGCTACACTGAAGAAATGGAACTCGAAATATTTTTGGGAACATCACAAATAAAGAATTGGTTTATTACCTTTGGGAACAATGCCTGTTAGATAGAGTCCCACTCGCAATTGTTCGAACCTAAAACATGCAAATGTGTTTTTAAATTGGCTCACAACGTTCAGCAGAACTCAGTAAAATGGAAAAATGCAAGAGCTTCGCATCGTCAAGCCACGTTACAGTCCAAGGAGTAATACAAATTGTTATGTCCTGCATAATGTAGGCCTATATTTTGTGCGACATTGTACAATAAAGGTAAAATTCAAAAAGGATTTAAAGCAGTATCTATCTAATGAATGTTCATAACCTGCATGTATACTGGACTGACCATCCAGCTCAGTACAATACTATCAAATAGACCAAGCTGTGCTTACTGCTGACCTGTTTCGAAATTATTCTCTGATTGGCGGTATGGTTGATATAGGATATATTGTTGATATAGGGCCTAAGTTAACGTTATATTAGGCATTCATGATAAATCAATATCATTGCATATAAAATCTTCATAATAATCTATTTATAATCATGCACGTAAACCTACCCTGTCTTTTTGATTGAATATGTATTTCTACAAATGATCCACTGGAAGTTCACATATACATCGTAGGAAGTGGTGAAATAAAAAAACATTGGAGGCAGCCGATGTCGTCGTCCAGTCCGTACCGGGCCTACCCCGGAGTCTCATACGACCTCCTGATGGGAGAACCAGGGATCAAAGATCACCAAAACACGGGCTTCAAAACAGTTATCCTGTAAGAGACTGCCGACCTGCCAACCTGAGAAGGGGCGGAATATGGGACGTTTGGTGATCAATTAGTAGGGCCTTGATTCGCTGGCATTGAGGTCTTATTTGGATAGATTTAAGAACGTCCCAGAAGTGGGAAGCCAGAGTTTTGGCTTTTCATTAGATTAATAGGTGGAGTTAAAACAATATGGATGTGGTTCTGATACATCTGAATTAGCTAGCCTGTTATAATAATCGAAAAGGCGCAAGTACACCCTCACTGGAACGGTCCTTTCCAATTCCTCAATCCTCGCGAAGATGGAGACCACGGATTCCTGAATTGACGTATGGGGCCGTCTACAAATGACGTCATGCTATTTGTTTGTTTTTTTTTACCTTTTTTGACTCCCCCCCCCCCCCTACTGCATTGCGTCATTTTATGGACAGCCGCTATTTTACGGATAGACCCCCGGGGCTGAATTGCCTATTCATTACTGGGCCAATACACCCTTCTTATTGAAGGTGGCACCCCCTCTTGGCAGAAATATGAACCCTGGTGAGGGGAGTGCTGTCCAGTTCAGTCTGCAGCACTGACCACTAGGCTTGATGCATAATGCAGTGAGAATTAGTCCCTACTCAGGTGCTCAAGGGTCTGTAATTACTAGCAGTGTGTGGAATGTGTATGTAGGTGAGGAGAGGGGAGAGGGGAGAGGGGTGGTGACCTAGGTCCAAAATAATCCCTCCTCGTGAGTACATGTAATTAACTTGTTTTTAAAGTTGCTTTCAAAATAAAAGTCAAGCTGTGCTGAAATATACCTTAATGTATCTAAACTACATCTTTTCTCATGAAATAAGGTTATTTGTTGCAAAGAACAAATCTTTTTGCATACTAAATATGGTTGCTCAAAATTATCAATTTGCTGTTTTGTAAGTGTATTTATGAGGTTTAGACAAAAAGTTTAGAATGGTCCCTATGTTGGCCTGTATGAATGCCCTGGCCCAGGGTGGTGGGCTCCTGCCACCTTGGTCTGTAACACACTAGGTCTCCACTGCGCCGGGTCATGAGAAGGGTGTATAGGACTCATATTGGACTATAGATTAGAAGGACTGCAGCAGAAGTAGTCTGGTCAGTGCTGCTCCCTGGTGTATAGACTGCTACATTTGAGGCCTGACCACTGGTCACTTGCTGCTTGGACTTACCCGGAACGGGTTGAGAGCTGAGCCAATCTTTTACTTTGTATGGGGCCATTTAAGATCCCCAGTTATGTGATTGTCTGATAAAATACACATTCGCCCAACTACTTGTTAGCCTCGTTTATTTCACCGAACACCTGAAGATTTACGTAACTAATGCATTCTTCTTTTTTTAATTATTATTTT
Source organism: Lepidonotus clava (assembly GCA_936440205.1). Taxonomy (NCBI): domain Eukaryota; kingdom Metazoa; phylum Annelida; class Polychaeta; order Phyllodocida; family Polynoidae; genus Lepidonotus; species Lepidonotus clava. The sequence continues at coordinate 49,863,952 of OW387139.1, read as the reverse complement.
TATCTGGGTTCTCAGATTCACCATAGCTGATCTTCCAATCACTATTTAATAGCGTTCTGAGCCTGATTTTTATATTCACGACTCACCTACGCAGACTTTTTTTCAAGCTTTTTCTATATGATTTTATATAATTAGAAATGGTTATGTGTTGGTTTTTTAATGGCGTTTAATATTTAGTAATAATATATGAAACAAATCTTATGATTGTGAGAGGCAGTAGTGCCATTCATTCCCCTATCCTTATGCAGCTTATTGAATAAATTTGCATTCTGGGAGACTGCTTTTTAATTCTTGCCATTATTTACAGGAATGTAAGTCGGAGTTAATGACAAAATCTAACACAGAAAGAAACTGACGTTTTCTCAAAGGGCTATAAAACATGATGTAAGAGCTTAATTTCGAAAATTATTATTCAAGGTGATGACGTGAACAAATCTGAAATCATCCAAACAATCTGAAACTTATATCCCTGTTTGTTATTTGCAAAATTACTATTTTTTCTAATGTCTACAATCTGCCTGTGTTAACCTGCAGGTGCGCAAAATACAGGAGCATTGAATGTATAATGTATTCCGGGAATAAAAGAGAAACACAGCAACGCATGTGGTTAACTACCATCAGTTTAATATCGTGAAGTGATCTCCAATAAAAGATGAAGAGTAATTTCATACAATCAACAATATTCTGTGTACAGCATGAAAAATAGATTCGCTTTATTTGTACTTTATTTCCCCGGTTACTGGGGGTCGTGCCCCCCCCCCCCCCCCCTGCCCGAGGCCCCCACCCACTATGGAGGGTCCCCCACCCAGGGAGCCCCACAGTAATAACGTTACACCGCCGCCCCACCTCCCCGAGGGAGGGGTATAGAAGGGTGGTACCTACACATAGTATAGCACACAACATTTCCAAAGAAGAAGTTTGAAAGTGGCCTGTGTGTTTTTGTCTTATCACTCCAAGTCTAGTCATTCTCATTGCAGTCTTAGGATACTCCAAACTCTTAAAAAAAAGTACCGAGAGACTGCAAAGTTATCGTTCTTTTGCAGTGTTGGGATACTTTAACCTCCACACAAAGTATCAAGAGACAATGAAGTTATTGTACTTTTGCTGTCTTCAGATACTTCAAACTCTATGCAAAGTATCGAGAGACTACAAAGTTATTGTACTTTCGTAGTCTTTAGATACTTTAAACTCCATGCAAATTATTGAGAGACTGCGAAGTTATTGTACTTTTGGAGTCTTTGGATACTTGAAACTCCATGCAAAGTATCGAGAGACTGCTAAGTTTCCACTCTCGTCCTCCCCAGATGTACAGTTTACGAAGGTAGTTAGGACTGAAAGCTTCTGACCACACGAGCTTTGGCCTGCCTACGTTACCTTTTCCCCCCTGTCGCGCTTCATTGCACAAATAACTGAAAACTTTGTAATTTCATATGACACATATATAACGTGTTTTAATAACCTATGTTATGAAGGGAAGAGAACTCAACCAGGGGGAAAATCAAATTAAAAGAAAAAAAAATCGAGGGCCCCAAATGTGATCCGGAATGCTGTTGAGAAAATACCATGTACCATAATGAAGGTCGTAACATAATAGAACAGATCTACACCAGACAAATACTGCTTTTGTAGCGGGACCGTAAAATATTCAGGGAAAAAAAAAGAGAAAACCTCACATAAATACGCCTAAGAACACATATCATAGATAAATGAATATTTTCAACCTGTTGCATAATCTGTACCCCCTGTTTTCATATGTACACCCATGCGCTCGACCCCTGTGAGCGACGACACCCAGCTGGTTAGGACGATGTCGCATCTGGAAAGTCGCCTCATTTTAGACGTCGCCGATGGGCATAGTGTGGCCTGTGCACATGCGCACAGGAAGTCCCAGTGTTTGAAGTAAATAGCCTCGACAGGTACTTTTTCCACAAACTGTAGAAATGAATAGGGACGAGTTAGCCTTTTAGGTACAAATATCAAATAGGTAAAAGATGTGAGGGAAATATATTTAGTTTGCTACCCATTTCAACTTTATGGAATTAATTCAGTGTTGCCACTCTATGATCCTGAAAAATCCGGCAATTCATGAAACAGACTTTCCGGATTTTAGGCAGGAAAACTTTCAGGATTTTAGTCAGGAACAATTAAAAGAAATAGAATCATTTATTATCCTTATGCTACTTCTGACATTAAAAAAAGTTGTTACAAAATGCAATATGTTGTCTGAACACAAATGTGATACTTATTTCTTAAAATCTTTGACTAAGGTTAAAATTATGATACAGTCAAAAATCCGGAAATCCGGAAAAAGCAGGAAAAATGGCATCCCTGTTAATTGACAAAACATGCCTTGAGGCTAAGAATTACTCCCATGCGCATGCGCAGTACCCTACTTCCCAATCGGCGACTTCTCAAATGCGGCGACTTTCCAGATGTGACATCAGGCCCTGCTACACGCAGCCCCGTGTTACTATTAGTAAAGCGCCTTCCCTCTGTCTACGTAATAATACAGTCTACGTATCGCACGCGAGAAGCACATATACACACGTGCCGGGCACGTTCAGAGTCACTACTCATCAGTTTAGACATCGCAGGAGGTAAATACAAAAGGTTTTCAGTTTACCTCAACAAAATTAGGAGACTTACATTGATTAGTTATTGGATATTAATACAGAGTTAATCACTTTTATGAGGGTGACACCACCCGCTGAATCTTCGAGACAAAATACCAGAATCTCCAATTCGGGACCAGTGGCGGCACGTCCTAAGTTGGAGTAAATCTCATAGGCCCCCCGCCCCGTAATAACACTGTGACCGTAGCTTGCCCCTCCTGCTACTTTTACATTATTGAAACCTTACACACTTAAACCCTAGCCTTGTGGTTTGTTTTTCAACTTGCGATATATATTTCTGGGCCGGAAAGTACGCCCCTTGGTCTGGCCGGTCCGTGGAAGAAGTTCATGAGTTTGTGATGATCTTAGTGCGACAAAACCAGAAAAAGAAAACCTATAGCACACTTGTCTACATTCGGAGACGTCAAAACGTGCAGTATTCAAGTATCCGTTAATAAACATATCGCGTTTTTCTATATACAAAGAAAGATATCCACTAAGATTTCAGACATCTGAGGGGGGGGGAAAAGAAGAAAACAACAGCAATAGATTCTGGTAACATTTTTTCATATCACAAATAAAATACTCGAAAGTTATCTTTTCTGTAACAACCAACTCACTAATAATTCTAGATTAAATGTTGTGCTTTGTATGTTGGCAGGTTGCGACCTCCGCAGGCTCTGTCGACGTGTTGAATTGGTCAGAATAGTGTACTTGTATTTGTTCACCCTACGGTTATTATATAATTATAACGTACAAGAAGGTGCTATGGCTGAGGGTTGAGGGACCTTTCATGGACCGCCATATGCAGTCTACCCATTATCTTGGCTGGTTCCTCCGTCTCTCGCTAGGGGGACTCGAAGCGTGATAGCCCACAGATACAGCCAACCACTCAGTTCATCAGATTTTGGCTAACTAGAAATCACGTGCCGCTCTCAACCAATCCGATGACTGGAAGAATTGGGCTCTACCTGCCGTCTATCACGCTTCAAATCCCCCTAGCGGGAGATGGGGAAACCAGCGTACCCGTTATCAGTGTACCTACCGGGTACAAGCCGTAGGGTTAGTTACCGGCGTGTACCGCTGTTAACAGTCATGCTGGTAATGTCTTTCCTTAAGGTCCCGCGCCCCTCAATGTGTGAGAAATCCCTATAATATACACTGACACATTACGTACTGAGCCCGTGTATTTGTGCACTCATATATATACTATTATCACAGTATGCACACCTTAACCCTTTAGATACACCTTATCGCGAGAGCCTGCGGAGCCAACATCCAGCCTGTACATAATTCACACAGTAAAGGGTTAACACAAATCAAGCCCTGTATAAAAGAAACACAGAGGGAGGGTACGTTTCGCTCACACAGTACACCTCGGTACATGATTGTTAGACGGCCATGGGTCGGACACTTTTTCGATCGTGTCAGGAAGTGGATTTGTTTTCTCTCTTAATCAGTTATAAAGACGCAACAAATTTCAGCACACTTCTCCTTCTAGACTTCCCAGTCATGAAGCTGACACACTCAGAATTACATCCTGCCCAATGCCTCAGTAGGGGAGAAAATAAAAGTCCCACTGATCCACAGAAAAAGGTTCAACTACTCCCAATTCCTACCATGAAATATCTATGATTCTGTCCCCTTGTGAGATAGCGTTTGTCTTATTATATACATATATTATTATCAGTACTATCAACCAGCAGATGATGCTTTTCAATAACAAATCAGCGCTTGTCACGAGCTACAAATCACATTTCACCGTTGTCGACCGCCCTGGTAGTGGTTCGTAGAGAGGGCGTAGACCGACAGCAGGCGTAGTTCAAGGCATGGCAGGCCCCAGTGCTCCCTCGCGAGATCTTGGTTTATCGCTGATAGCAAGCACCTTGACAAAGTTGCCTGCTTTTCAGTCTATGATGAAAATTTGAATAGAAAGAGAGAGAGAGAGACTCGTATTGGTTGCAGTGGTCAGGTGATGGAGGTGTCTGCTGTCAGTTGCCTTGACGACGAGGTGTTAGTGGAGTGAGTGCTCTACCTTGGTCCTGAGGCCGGTCAGTCGCAGTCCAATCTTTGCCATGATGCGGACACCTCACCGGACTCCGATGATAACCGTGATGCGAAATACAATGGTACCAAGACCATTATAGATGTGTTTGTGGTTTGAATGTTTTCGTCTGTTAGTCCTCTACGTTCTGTTTTGTTTGTTTAAAAGATGCACTGATCAACAACAACAACTACTTTGCAAAGGCGATAATGGCGCTCCACATTACTTCGTTGGCCCCTTCCTTCATACTCTCCGCTTCAAAGTCCAGATCCAATAGTTCACGCACGCGCTTCATGGCGAGTTCATAGTCATCGTCGGAGAGGGGCGCAAAAGCATTCTCGAGCACGTCGGAGGCGTGTGCCAGGTAGATGAGGGACAACATGCGCTTGTCCATGCGCTGCGGGTCATTGACCCACCGGCTGAGCACGGCGTCCTGAACGCGCTTCACCAGGCGAGACTTGATGGTGGAGTCGACGAGCGGGTGGGTGGTCATGTCGAAGAGGAGGAAGTTCTGCTTCTCCGTCGTGCACACGCCCTTCTCCACCAGGTTCTTGGCCAGTCGCTCGCGCACGTTCCGCAGCTGGTACTTGAGCTTCAGTGGGTTCCACGTCTCCCCTGAAATATACACGGGTATTGTTATTATATGAAGACACATCCATGGTCATTATCATAAGAGGACACATACAAGGTCATTATCATACACCGACGTCAGTCAGGGACAATGACGAAATTGCTTGATCAAGGCTCAATGCTCGATGACATTTCGATCAGTCCCTAAAATTTTGATACAGTTTTTTGTAATAGGCTTTTGTTAATCTAAGTAAGACAAAACATCTACAAATATTAATGACAACCAAAATCTTGTTTGCAACTGCCAGGGGTAGATCGTAACTTTTTTCTAACGTAGCCCAAATGGCCATTTTTATATATTTTCCTGTATATATATGCAGCAGACACAAAACGCCACTGGAAAGAAACGAGGGATGAAACGGTTTTCAGAAATACGTTTTTGATTTAGCAAAAACAGAGTTTCTTTCGATGTAGTGCCGATTAACAAAGAAACATTCACACCTTACAAAATGTCATAACGAAAACAATGTCCAGATCCAACGAAAATATCAATCAATTCTACTACTACTTTCTTTTTTATATTAATTTGAAGAAACAAACTGTCTGAGGTAAATATAGAAAACGTTCCCTCAAACCACTTGCTTTGGTATTTATAAATGAACTACTACATGCAGTGAGATAACGTGAAAAACTAGATCAAGATTCACACTATCGTTGTCTGATGAACAGTAGTTGACTAAAAAATATCTAGAATGAAGAAAAAATAAATTGATTGCAGGCTATCCCTTACATCGTTATTGTGCAACTGAACCCTTCACTCTCCAGGCAGATTGATATCCCTCTCCACTCTCCAAGCGGAGACCGAGTGCACCAGGGGCCGACGTTACACTAGACTGTAGGACGAGCCCAGTCCGCTAGGCGCTCCAACTGGTGTAAACTAGGTCATGGACGCACTAGGGTTACAGCTGACTGGGCATGTGATTCGACCGTCAATATATCGATCTCTCCGTCTCTACTCACTGCTAACCCCCACCCAAAAACACTGTTTTAGTCCCGTACATAGTTACACTGTTCAAACCTACGTATGTAAATATAAACTTCCGTATGTTTCTAATCCGAGAACATATTAAACAGTCTCAGTTATATTTGAGCCCGACCTAATAAAGTCGTAGGTAAACCTATGGTATGTCCCTGCAATGGGCCTTACTATCGCCATCTGTTATTGGACAACATACATGTAAATGCCACGTACTTATACAGGGTACCAACCTAAATTCCATTTTCAAATGCCCTGTGTTTTTCTGTAAATGTCCCTGTCCCATGGCACTTTTCCCCTGTCATATCCAGTAAGTTGTTCAAATTGAATAGCCTCTACATGCATAAAAAATTTGGACAACACAACAACAAAAAGTTGAATCCCTAATATCTTGAGAATCCAGAATTTCAGAACCTGGCCAAATTAAATTCCATGTGTTTTGAAAAAAAAATCCAAATTCCCTGTGTTTTCCCTGTCAGGGAATCTTATTTGCCATTATCCCCGTTATCCCTGTGCTGTTGGTACCCTGTTCAAATAGTCGGCGAAATTAGCATTGTTTCCTGCTGTTGTCTGAACCAGTGACCTTGAAGAATTAACTTACCATAACAATCCAGTGTCCGAATTTAAGGTATAAACCTACGCACACACCAGGTGCACAGTTTTGAAAAGCATGCACCCGGGAGCTTTTCATGATATTTATTATATCAAAATTATGGGCACCTGCCGGGTGCACACTATTAAAAATCATGCATCCTGCTGTAAAATCATGCACCGCGGATGCACACTTAATTTCGGTCACTGTAATCACTGGTCCGGAACTGAGTTTTATTAATCAATGGAACTAGTCCAACAACAACTATCAATATTATGTTGTGACGGCTCGTCAGTTTGGTGGGATCTAACGGGCAGTACTTTCACCTTTTGCTGGGTTGACTGAAGTAATTAAGTTTTCCTGAAATGACCCCCGCTATCTAGGTCGGTAATGTTAAGATATGCACTGTTCGGCCTTTACACTGGCCCCAGGCCCTGGACCAACGACCAACGTCGTACAATAAGGTTAAAGTATGTCAATAGCAGCGAGTTTACGGTTCATGATCAGCTGTACGGATTTTGACGTTACTTGCAAGGCAAGGGCACAGCTCTGCTGGGAATATTTCCTACCAACTTTCCTAAGGTATATTATAATTTAAAAACGTTCAGGAAAACCAAAGCTATTTATTGTTTACATATATCTATATGTCTTTTGGGATTATTGAACGGGAATAACGTGATATTCGTGTGATAAAACCCTTCAGTATGCCCCTTTGGTCAGCTGTATGCACCTTTGGTCTGGACTTCAGCCTGTACAAGTTAGTCCAAAGTTGTATAGGAAGTCGACAATAACACAGCTGAAGTAAGGCACTCCCCGCTCCAGTTCACCACCCTCCTGAATTATGTAGAGCAGCGAGGCTCGCCGACCTACATGCATTTACTACTCTACTAAAGACTGCTTCATATTATCACTCTAGGCCTACACCAGACAACCACTTCTGCTAGCAGCCTGTGAACTTGTTTTTACTGTGAATAACGAAGTTTTTTGAGTTTGTGCTAAACTTGGTTCGTTGGTTGGTAGTTGTGGTTTAACTCTGTAGCAACATCTAAGGTCATATCACGATGAGAACAAGGTTTGACAATTCTGTCTTGTGACGATTGAATCTATGGAATGAACGAATCTATGAGAAGATAGAGACCATATCCCTACACATTTACCGAGGCAGGTGTTCTTTATTGACATATAATTGTGCATGGTCCCATAGACAGGGCCATACACACAACAGCCAGTGACTCTAGGAGAGTGCTAAACTTGTCCTAAATTGTATGTAGTTTGATGCGAGTCAAAACATGAGGAGGGTCATGCCTCAGAGAGCAGGCCAACTTCTGCCCATTGTACTCCAGTATTAAAGCACATCGACTACTTGCTGCTTTTACGTTGTTGGGATGTACGTTAGGGACAGTGAAAAAGTCGGAAATAGCAGTAAGAAAATCTGATTGTATCCTTAAACGTTGTGAAATGCGCTCTAAACATCAAATATTGAAAATGATTTTCGGGGGTGCTGGAGAAAAAAAATAGAAAGTCCGACAAAAATTGGAAAACTTAACACCCCTGACGTATCATGCTGTGGCTCTCGAGCCTCATTACTTATTCAATATTCAGAACTGTTAAATCATATTTTCATCTTAAAGTCTTTCATAGCATATTGATTTCTTAAAATTTTATCAACTGACATATTTACAGGTTTGGCAGCCAATTAAAATGCTGTATTTCATGGCATAATAGGTTGGACATTATAGAAAGGGCTGACAGGCTTAAACATTGGTTCCTATGGGAAAAGGGCCAATATATAATGCTGCATTTTACAAATTTGAGAAGCAATCTGTCAACCATATTACGTTTGTTAATTTTGATTTTATGCAATTCTCCTCGGGGAATAAGAATGGGGGCAATTTTGAAAATATTTCATGGTAAACTGTAATGTTGCTGTAAACTGGGATGGGCTTATTCTATTGAGTTCCGTAAGCTTTCTGCCATGGTACTTCAGTGTACTCAGGACTAATGCCTGTATTTCACTACATAACTGGGTAATACTTTATCAATGTGTAGCCAATTTCTAGGGTATCAACTTCAGATAAATCCAGATAACCTTTCTGAGTATCACACCTTGTTAACAAACAGTGTGTAGTAGGACCGAGAATAAAACCATCATTTACTATCACGGTTTTTTTTAACTCCCAGATTTAAAACAGTGTATCAAATGGTTCCCTTTTGTTAGCCACTCAGGGCTCAGGATTAAGCTTTCAACTTTGCTGCCTGTCGGGTAGTCGTAGGTCCATTTTTACCTGCCTGATCCTAAAATTCACTTGCCCCTTTTTAATGGGATTATAATTACATGACAGAAATTTTGCCTGCCTTTTGGATAGATGTGTATCAAAATCTACCTGCCCACCTCCAATTTTTACCTGCCCTGTATTAGAGCTTTTCTCTTGCCCGAGCCTGGCGCCCTTTCAAAATTTACCAGCCCGGTAAATTAGTTCTCAACATGTTATTATACATTGCAATAACACGTTTCTTCCAATTGGGGTCAAGTCAATACTTTAGCGTTGGACATGTATGAGAAATCGTTGTATAAGTACATTTAATCCTTGTTCATTGATTTTTAACGGATTTCACTGTTATGAGAAAAGTGACGGGTAGTTTCTAAAGGCCAGTAGCCTACTAACGGGCAGTGCACTGAGACTGTCACTGACCCTGATTCATTGGTACACTCGTCTAAAATACTCTACAAAACTCACGTCTAGCCTGGATCAAATAGCGATAGGCTTGGCTACTAATATAAATTAATATGATCCTTTTATTCAGATAAAACGACCCTCCTAGTAAATGAAAGTGTTGATGTAATGGCTGATCTCGTTTACAAATGGTACCGACTGGAAACTCCTCTTATTAGTCTAGCTAAGGACCCATTTTATAAGACGCATTGTGATCTTTGTACCTAATACATTTTTATTGTCTGTAGACGCATTCCGTGATCAATGAGAGACGTCTACTTTAGGGTTATACATTTATGTGCCACAACCCCACTTTTATCTTAAAAAGTGACCCTCCTCTCGATAAGAGGCATACACACGGGATTTACGGTAGTACAAATTTAAGTTTCAGATCTGTAGACGCTTCATCACAACTACCTGGCCTACTGAGGTTGCTGATTTCGGAGTTGGACAACTGAACACTGGACAATGGCTGACCAGGGGGCAAGGAATTGCAAGACAACAGTCTTTGGCCATTGTGCTACGAGGAGATTCACTGTGATATCTCCTGTTGAATAAAAACATACTATACTTTTTATTTTGATGGTAGAAAAAATTCGGAGATCAACTGTATTCAGATCAAACTCTGACAACTGCTATCCCTCCTGTAAACACTCACCGCTGAGGTACTCGATCCAGTTCTGGACGGTCTCCGGGGGCTGCGTCTCCTTGATGTGTCGTAGGGCCTCGTCCAGCAGCACGTCGCCCGTCGGTGTGTCGTTCTTACAGATCAGCTTTCGGTTCAGCAGACTCCTGCGGCGCATGCCGGTCTTCTCGAGCTCGATGCGACCCCGGATACCCAGCTCGATCAGGATACACCCCCGCAGACCAGACGATATGCAGTCGTTCCAGAAGGATGTGTAGCCCTGAAGGGATAAAGGAAATGAGTTATGGGGGATTTTATATCATGTCAGATTCCATTGTTTTACCAGAGATTTTTTCGTTTAATTATCGATGATTTATTGAGTGTGATTTCTAGATTGTCCACAGGACACCCAGAGGGTCATGCCAGGGTGCCTTGGACCTTTAGGGGGGATGGGCAGTACCCCCAGGACGCTGGATTTGGTGAGGCCTGTATATATAACGTATTCTCATTGGGTTATTGGTAGATCACATTAAATGTTATTGGGACACTTTGTTGTGTTATGGGAACGTTTTGTTTCTGCTAAAGAACAGTGCAGGAAAAAAAAGAGGTCCCCTTTGCCTTGAACCTGCTATTCTGTCACAATTGTCTCAGGTATTTATGGCCTATTTGCGCTCATTTAATATAATATATTAAACGGCGTTTACGGAAAGGTCCCATGTCAGTTTCGTGAATGCTCACAAAATATAATTCAAATTATTCTATTTTGCTCTCAACTATTAAAAGAGCAACATGGGGGCCTAGCTATCCTCAACTACATTTTCTTAGTGGTTCGTAATGTTTCATGAGAATGGGCACTTTTAAATAGAAGCCATGTTATCTGGAGGGCGACCCACAACCCGCTATCAGCTGGACTTTGGCCAGGGTCGGGGGTCATTTCCCGGTAACCCTACACACATACACACACCAGGTGGGGGCAGGGCGGGGGCTTATCACTCGCACCTGACTCACTTAGACGTAACCGTCATTGTGATAAAAGTTTGTAAATTAGCTACATTCAGAGTCTTTGGCGAATTATTTTTGTCAGACACACGTATGGACTCAATAAAAAGCAAGTCCAGAAGCGTGGGATGAAATTTATAATGAGGTCAATACAACGCAATCAACGCTGTTGCTTACCTAAAAATAACTAAACTTTTTATACTGTTTACATTGCTAGTTATTATGACTCCTAGAAGTCTGGGGTTTGAGAGGAATGAGGCCAGTGAAGGTCTACTGCATACGGCCATGTCGGGGCAGGCCCCTAGCCCCCCCTCCCCTCCCCTAACTACACATGGGGGTTCTGACCCGGAACAAAAGGCCCCAGTACCTACTGGGGGGGAGGGGGATCTTATACGGGGTTGGGCCACCGTAACAACGGCATAATCCTTTTGGGGTTATAAGATAAGTACATGGAATATTCAAATTTTCAGAAGTCTAAGTTGTATTTCCATAGTCTTAAATTCAAGTGCCTTGTCCGTGAATTAGGTCACCAGGTGCGAGGACTTCAGACGGCTGGAGTATTTGTGTTATCATTTATTATTGTTTTATGTTAAATAACACCTTCCCGTCACAGCTTCCTAAAACTAGTCAGATGTTCATTCTAAACAATCCGCTATGACAATCAAACTAAATCAGTAAATGCACATCAATTTCAAGACACATAATGTCGTCCTAGCTTAAATTCGACCACCTACATTAACGTTTTCGTATAATCTGATTAACGTGGATACAGATTCCTCTCATTAGTGTTTCTCGGGCACAACTGTGCCTACATTTTACTAATTGGTACTGACAATGACATGTGAGTGTTCCACCGTGATGTGAGTGGGAAACATTCAATTTTACATTGATGTTTGGACTACAAAAGTTACTATATGTGTAATTATTTGATTATCCTTGACAACTGTCATTTAGTAATGCTAATATATTAAAATAGCCATATGGCTCTGGAATGGTATATGCTCAGAGTAATGTATTTCCAGTGACACCGTGTAATTTTATAACGACGGCCAGTTTCCTGTTGACCGACTCACTGACTCTTTTTTTTTATCATCAATATTATTTCATCATAACAACTTTTTTGTTGTTAAACAGGATCTTTATGGTATAGAAAAAGAAGGAAAAATGGTAAGAAAACCTAATCAACCTACTGCCTGTTCTACCCCCTGTAGGCTGTACAGAGACTGAGTACTTGAGTGTACGGGCATTGATTTTGAAATCAAGGTTGTCAGATATTAACATACCAGCATACACGTGTTGTCCTAGGGCCGTCACTGCGGACCGCCAGACTGTAGTCCGTTCTGACCCACATTTAACCTCGCCCTATGGTTTGAACGACAAGCGGACTGGGATCGAACTACAGTCTGGCCATACCCAACTCCCACTGAGTCCCAGACCGGGTCAGAGGTCCACGGCGACCTCCTTTATCTACTGTTATACTAACTATTCTTACTATGACTACACTGAAGAAGTTGGTTTGGCTTGTTTGTTGGGGTAGTTTAACGTCCGGTCAACCACACAAGGTTCTTTCCAGATTGCTAAGAGGTTGGGAACAAGACGAAACATCTGGGTAATAACAACTCGACAGTTAGCGTTGGTTTTTGGGGGCAAAATTTTGTTCCTTTCTTACTATGAATGCGGATTGGATTAAGTTGAGTATACCATTTATTATTCTTTTTATTATTATTATTATTTCTAACTGGACTATTACCCTCCTCTAATTTGAAGATATCTTCTCTCAAATATATGTTTTTTCCTTTCACTCTAACGAATAAAAAATTATCTGCTAGTACCACATTACATTCATCCTAGGTATTATAACCTACTCATTTGTTCCTCAAAAATAAAACCACGGCATTTTGACGAAATAAAGGTGTCTCTTCACCTCCCCATGGTTTTGGAGTCCTGCACCAATAACTGTATCGCTTCGGAATGCACTATTCCCTTAGGATGCAAGACATTTTGATCGGCACACCTTTGAGCTAAGCCCTTAATTGTGTATTGTACTAAAAGTTATGAACTTTGGACACTGTTTCGACAAGCCTATATACGTCTAATTCCGCTGGTACAAATGATCATGAAGAAATGATATTGTGGCCACACTTTAAATAGTGAAACCTCTGTCAGTGTCAGTTCTAATACTCTATTCTGACAAACAACCAGGAAACAAGTCTACTGAGCGGACCCAACAACTGGAGCGTGACGGCAGCAGGGTGGTGGCTACGGCAGGTCTCAGGACACCTGACACGGTCCCCGCAGGCCGTGCGAGGTCTGTGTGAGGGTTCTGTTTGACTAGTGCAGCTACAGTGACCCCTCACACACTACAATACTAAAATACTACTTATAGAGACAGTGTCCCGGACAAAGTGGGGGATTCCAGGAACATGTGAAAGGGGCAGAAGTCTCATGTTTTTCTCTACCGTGGACAAGACTTTGAAATCATGTCATAACACATAACACAGATTTAATCCAAGACGGTCTAGATCTTCTGCATCTGGATCTCGTCCTAATTGACCATACTAGATAGAATTTATGAATCTCTAAGCAATCTGTAAGGGAAATATGTCAGACGGGAATGAGTGTTTGAGACAATCAAATCAAATCTCTTGAAAACAGAGAAAATAAATATTTATAGTAACAGGTAGGGGCCAGAAGGTCTCCTTAGTTAGATGGGAAACGTGTGGGTCCGACCTCCTTTTTAAAGGCCTTGGACCCATGGGCGAGTGTTTTTTCCCAACTGAATAAAGCTGACTCTCAGAACTCACGCTTAAAACATTCCTTCATACTGGTGAAGTTAACACCTAAGGTAATAAAATTGTTCATTTGTTAAAGGTCCCGATATAGAGAAAATTGAAAATTCATATTGATTTAAAAAAATAAATCAAATAACAATCAAAAAACAAATCTAGGGATATTGTTTGTTTGTTGGGGTAGCCAATCTTTCAGTGCTCTTTCCAGACTGCACAAGGTAATACATTTTGGATTTGGGTAATCCTAACTATGATATGATTTAGGAGAAACCTGCCATTGGGTTTTTGTAGAATGTAACATTGAAAGGGCATCACATACCTGGCCTTTGATGACCCTCTTCGGGGTACAAATGCATAATACCATTTCTTTTGTTGCAACATTGAGAATTTGGCATTGCTTTTGGTTTGTCAATCAGGACTCGACATTAGGAATTTCCTGCCTTGGCCTGTCTGGGCCAGGTAAAAATTGAAGGCCATGTAGATTTGGATAGATAAATTATCCAAAATACAAATGAATATAAGTGTTGGGTAAATATAAATCGGCTGCACATGCCCAAAAATCTTAAATGTTGATCCCTGGTAATAAACACTATTCTTGGTACATATATATTGCAGCACCGTCCTAGAAACAGAACAGTTTATCACGCTTTCAGTTGTCTAGATAATGACCCCGCCCCCCTCCCCCCAACCCCTGACCAGGCCCAGGGTCGTATTTTTAGTTGTCGACTGACCTGTGACAGAGTGCGACGACAGACATGCATGGCTGCAGATTCAGAACTTACGTTTTTGGGTGCAATAACTTTGGAGCGAAAAGAATTGTCACTAGCATGGAATGTTGCTTATCAAACCTAACTGCAAAATAACCGAATATAATTTAGTTTTCTGCTAGAGTATAACAATGGGGTGTCCAATATTTACCTCTCTATCCTTGAGGCCAAGAAGTAAAACTTCTTCCATGAGAGTCAATCGGGTTTCTTTCGAGTCATGATCGTCCTCTTCTTCCTCGACGTAGCGATCTTCGTCTCTGTCCTCGTCTCTCTCAGGGGTCGTGGCAGATGGGGCAACATTCCTACGTTGCACCAGACCCTCCGACCGATTCATATACGACATTATGTCCACCTCTATCCAGTTATTATTCAGCTGTGTTGTTTTTCTGACCCGTGCTCAAACCCGTTCCCCTACTTCCTCGCAAATATGGCCGAAGTAGCTTAGACTTGTGACGTCACCACGGAGATTTGTGTGTTTAGCTGCAATGAGACATCGTATGCGAATGTTACTCAACTTACTGGTTTATCGGACAAATGTTCATCATGTATGCGAATTACAATGCATGTTACTTTACGGTTTTTGTGCAATTTAGTGGTTTCTTTTCTTCAATCTTACCTGCTATCGTTGACAGCAAGTCCGCAGTCGATGTTGTCCTCGCAATGACTGGTCGAAAATCGAAAGAAAATATGTCAAAGAAAATCCAACCAAAAATTACACCAATATATTTGTAACGTATATTATTAAATAAAATTTTATTAACTTCAGTAATATTAAGAAATACAGTTGTAATTACATACGAAAAATAAAATATATTCGCTGGTTTAAGACTGTTTATTATGTATTAACGTTGTGCACAAGAGTAATCAGCAACTTTTCTTGCTGGTTACCGCGTGTTGATAAAATGTATTCAGAAATAACTCACTAAAGGCTGAATACCAGCGACGGTCACTCTTCATGCAGAGTAGCTTCACTGAACCCGTACTTTACAGTCTGTTACAACTGAGAATCAGCTTGGCGAGTGTCTATTTACAATCACCAAGGTGAAGTGAGTTGTCGGGAAAGCGGGGCGGCCCAGACAGGCAGAGAATTACAAACAAAAACCAGAGATCTTTCATCATGAGTGTACGGACATACAACCCATCTGTCCGGGTGGGCAACTGGAATGAAGATGTACAGTTGGAAGAGGTAATTCTGAGTGATTGTCAATTATTGTGTCCGTGGCGTAGGTGCCTTCCAAAGACCAAACACTGGCACAACACAAAATGTCAAATGTCCATGTTTATGTCGGTCTGTTCAATCCAGGCGAAATCTAGGCCTACATTTTTAGACTGTTTCCAGACAGAAACGAAGTAGACATTTCTGATAGACCTTGCCAAGGGGAGTTCAGGACATTTTGAATTTTTGTTTTTAACTTCATTATAACCCGAGGTAGGGTTGGGAGTGTAGATGCAAGGGCGGATCCAAGGGGGGGGGGGGGGGGGGGGGGGATCCAGGGGTCCTGACCCCCCCCCCCCCCCTTTTGGTGGACCCCTTAAACTACATAAAAGTGAGGAAAATGTCATGTGCTTGTGCGCAAAAGTACGCCGTTCTAGTAAGTTACTTAGCCTTTATGAATTATGCTGACCCATCTTTTCAGAAATCCTGTATCCTGACCTGTTAATTGTTGTCCCCTGCCCTGGTCCTGTCATTGATCATCAACTTGATGCCACAGCACAGTAACCAGTAAAATGCTAACATGTAATGATGATCTATGTCAAACTTAAGAAAGGCCAAAGGGCCATGTCGCCCTATCGATCTCTGAAATGTCCATTTCCCCAATCATTGTTTCTAGGGAAAGGTCATGTACGTTGCCCTTTCAAATTAAAGAAAAACCTGTGTTGCCCTGTCGATTTTCAGGGTCTACAGTTTACACCCCTAATGTTGATTTCTAGAATAAGAATTTGTTTTATTCAGGTCAAGCTCTGGTTTTTACCACCCTTTGAGTTTTAATGTAAAAATCAAAAAAGAAAAAACCTTAATTTTCATTCTTCTACGCTGTTAAAAAGTTCTTATTAAAATATAAAAAGAGCAATCAAAAATCGTCACAAAAATTAGTTTGCAGCTGATCGAGTCACTATCAAAATGTTGGTCTTAAAATTTGTAAGGGTTAATATGAGGGGTTTTCCTTAACTTTTTTTCAACTAGCCCACCAGGCTGGTGCTTAGGATTTTACACTAGCCCATGATAGATTTCACTAGCCCGACGCAAAGAACTTTCAAACGACATAATTACATGTTAGGATCCTGTCTCTAGTTCTGGAGATATTGTAATTTGACTAAACAGGTCATGCATAACTTTATTGTTTATGAGGTAATATGTTTTCCACTAGCTCATCGGGCTAGCTGTTCAAAATTTGCACTTGCTCGACCAGGTTTTTAATAATACCTGTACTAGTAACTCTATGTCAAGGTTAAACCCTGGGTATTCTTCTTCTTTTCCCTTTTTGAAACAAAATCCGAGCCTACAATTTTGGGAGAGGGAAAGCAAGGTCATGATTAAATGGGCGTAGCCGAGCTCTAGATCTTGATATAGGCATATCTGACCTAGCCTAATTATGGTATGTTAATATCACAAAGAAACAGGGATGACTGCACATATTTTTTCAAAGGAGTTCTAAAGGAAATGCCGATGCCCATTAGGCTCTACTTGGCATTAGGTTGAATCCTGTATTAAAAGTTGTTTTTTTTTTCCTGCATATTTTTAGATATTCATATTATTGTCATAGAAAAGGCAACAAGAAAAATATCTGGAATAAGACCCATTAACTTGTCTAGCCCTGTTTCAACAGGATCATTGGGAACCTTTTAAAAAGAAAAAAAAAAAAATCAATTTTTTAGAGATTCAGCATTTCATATCGTGACTACAGGTGGGCGATTTCCCAAAGGGGCCTTCACTTGCCGCATTCTCAGAACCCCAGTCTCCTGACTTGGTGTTTACATTCTTAATGGGAGGTCCCAGTGAGCAGGTTAAAAAACTGACACAACGACCACATTGGTTTAACAAGAATGGATTTTATTGAACCAACATGCTTAATCTTTTTATAGGCTTCTTCAGGGTTGTATATGACTACTGGTAAACTCATTCTTTAAATCTCTATATTTCAGGACACCCTAAAGGACTTTTTGGAAAAGAAAGACAAGGGTGAATTACTTATTCAAAAGTCTGCCGGCCTACGTGACAGTATACTTCAAAAGGTAAGTGATAAGGTGTATATCTAACAAATATGACAACAACAAAAACAGAGTAGTGACCTTAATCTAGTTAACATGAGTAAGTCAGAAAGGGGGGTTGCCACACAATCTTGTCAGTATGTTGAGGTTCACTTGCTCAAGCTGAACTCATCCTTCTTTCTTTTTTTAACTTCTGCTATCACATTTTTTGCTCTTTCACTTTAAAATCTTTTCTAGGTGGACCTCAGCATTTCACGAGATGGCATTGTTCACTTTGGAGATGTCGTCCAGTTGATCAACCCAGAACCCAAGGACAAATGCCGGGGATCGAGCGCACTCAGCATCAACATGTCGATCCACATGGGGGACAATGGGGGCCCGGTTGGCCTGACCAGCTGCAAAAATACTGAACCCTGTGCACGGGGCACCTTTGTCATCACAAGGTAAGGCAGTGGTTATAAACTGGTGATTTGCTTAGGCCAAAAGAAAATAGTTGTGTTCCGGTTCCCCGATTGACCCTAATTTTTAGCCCCGACCCTAAAGTTTTTGAAGGAAAATGTAGGGAAAATTCATTAAAATGTGCCTAAAATGAACACCAATACTATCATTATAGTTTGAAAAAAGTATTCGAAAAAACAATTCAATCCCAACCTACCTTTTTTTGAGACTTGACACCTGAATGCAACAATTTTTGTTTTTTGCCTTATATGTCATGGAGATTGATTTCCAATGGGTGAAATTCCACACCGTTAATCAACACCGTTAATTATTGATATACCAAACCAATTTTGAGGTGTGATTCTAATCCTGATGAAGGCAGTAAAACGGCGAAACTAGTTGATTCGCCATAATTCATGTCTACTCTAATAAATACAAGTCAACAACAACCGGAGTTGGGTTCGATGTAGCTTCCAAACTTTTAATGTCATGGAGATGTACTTTGAAATGTTAGATCTATGCTACTTCAATAGAGGCAACCTGTTGCTAAGCCTAAAGAGATGTATAATTGAACATTCATCTTTTTTCTCCTTTATTTCCTAAGACAAAAATTGCAGGTAAAAAGTGCATTTGATTCGTATATGAAAATGTGTGTAGCAAGTAATCATATATTCTTTATGAAAATGATCAAACTTGTATTTTTTTCCTGAAATTTTAACAGGATATAATGGTATATTTTTCTTCAACAGCATGGATGGTTCAGCGGTGGGGGAGCCCCTGCGATACGAACAACCCTTCTACCTCAAAGCAGCATCTGCTGACGTAAGTAGCCCATACTCATTGAGAAAAAAGACTCTATGTTAAAGGGAAAATACAGTGGTCCTCCTAAATACTCTCGGTTTCACAAAACCTGGAAAATGAAAATGGTATGGAAAAGTCTTGAAAATTGATAGAATTACAAAAAGTCATGGCATTCTTTTTAAACTTTGAATCGCTTTTTTTCTCTTGAAATGAATAGATTTGGGCTATTTGAAAACTAGGCATCAGCCCAGAAAATCTGCATTTTCCTAACATTCCTGTGAAATACTTCTAAGCAAGATTTTTGTGGAGTTTCCTATTAGGATACCAAAATTATTACTGGAAAACTGAAATCATTCATAGAAAAGTCATGGAAAAGGAGTTGTGAAAGTCTGTTAGGTGCCTGAATATGGCCACCACCATGAGGGGACCACTATCGATCTTGTGCCGACATGATCACCATGTGATGTCCAAGACCACATGACTATAGAATTAAACCAGTAGCCCAATAGGACCAGTTGTGACGTCGTTTGCATACCATCTATACATAAAACTCGACCTAATCCCCGATGGCCAAGATAACGTCTCTTATAGATGTGGTATTATTAGGTTGTTTTCTTTTTCAAATTATCATTAAGATAAGTAAAGAGCTGATTTTTTCTAAAGAAATAAAAAAATTGGCAAAAAGTTGTTGAATATGCCTGGTTGGCCTAAACCAATTTTGGCTGTCATTAAAGCCTTTTTTTGGCAGTCATTACACTGACTGAAAGCTATCAGGGCTGACATCTTTTTACTCTAGGCCCCGAGAGTCGATACCCAAAAAAACACTGCTCAAGAGATTTATGTGTTGTTTTTGCATGTACCAGCTGTACCTGTTCAGTGACCGGGCAACATTCCAGAAGTCAGCCAAGAAGTCGCGGCACAACGAGGTTGTGCTGGTCAATGTGCCGTCCCACCTCACCGAGTGGAAGATCAAGCCCTACGACCCCCAGTTCAGGCCGGAGTTAGAACAGAGCCCTGTACATGTAAGTACTGTAACCATGACAACCGTTTAGTCATAGAACCCTGTACATATGATTGCTGTAACCATGACAACCGTTTAGTCATAGAGCCCTGTGTGCATGATTGCTGTAACTATGAAAATCTTTTAGTCTTAGAACCGTATGCAAATGATTGCTGTAACCATGACAAACTTTTAGTCATAGAACCCTGTGCACATGATTGATGTAACCATGACAACCTTTTAGTCATAGAACATAGTCCTGTGTTTGTGCTGTAACTTCTTTTTTTGAATATTTACAACCTTAATCATCTTAATTGTTAAATACAACAACGGAGCTTTCTTTATCTACAAGACATCATTTTTTCTAGAACCATTATTTCTGTTAAATGATTTGGTTAGAACAGTTATGTCCTTTTCTCTTACCACCTCCCGCCACTACTCACATTACATATGCTTCCTGCTCCATTTCAGGCCAACCAGAGAATCGTCTTTACCCACTTGAAAACAAACCAAAATCTCCACGTTGAACAAGATTACACCGTAAGGTAAGTGATGGCCAATGGCTACAGTGTTTGACGTAAGCACTTTGACTACACTGGACCGAATATCTCAAATGTATCAGTTTTAGCCCACTTTTTATACCAGTTACAAAATAATAAAAAACGATAAATACAAAAAGGAAATATATTTCAATTAAAGTATTCAGAATAGTATTTCAACTCTAGATTTACTCTTCATTACTTCATTTGTCTAATCACTTTTCAGGACACAATTTGGTCGTGAGTTTGAGGTATCCTGCTACACCGACCTGGACTCGCACCGAGCGGAGAAGGACACCGACCACTGGATCATGGCGATGAGGGTCCCCGGAGACACCTTCAAGTCTGTCGAGGCCCCGCCCTGCAACTAATCGCTGTAACCAACTAATCGCTGTAACCAACCCGCGCGCTCTCAACCAAACTGTCCCCGTCCCATCGCCACCTCCGTCCACTACACAAAAAACATACATCCACACCGTGGCACGTCAAAAATGAAGAATATGCAACTTATTTAATGGTAGTCCAAAGCCATAAGCCTTTGGAATACAATTTGTCTGTGTCGTTAGGTTATCATCATTAGACCACAGATCATAAAACGCTTCTGATAGACTTCCACCGATTTCTAGCATGCAAATGAGTAAACGATACACATGTATAAATCTTCAAGCAATTATTTTTTAGTAAGATTATCTTTAAGTTTCACAACAGTATTGCTTTGTATTTAAGACTACAATCAATAAAAATATAAAATCGAATCTTGAGTTTATTTTATTTTAACTATATCTTGTAAATATACATACTGTATTACCAATAATTCTTTTCTTTTATATTGTGTAATATCAATTAATCAATTAATTATTTTAATATCAGTTAAAAGTACGATGACATGCAGGCAGGTGATATGGCCGCCAACTGTTTCATGAAAATCGTCGAGGAAAACAATTATTGTAAAAACATGTAGCTTCCTTAATGGAAGAGCTGCCTTACTATTTTCTCAGATTACTTGAGCTTTGATAATTCAATTTCCAAGGTCACCCTACCATGGATAGCAAACTTCTTGACTGTTACCTGCATGTTAGCCTTTTTCAGGGTGCATGCTGGGTAATATGTCGACAAAAGTCAAGGTTTTACTATAGGAATTTTCATGAAATGTATCATTATTTGTAGATTAACATTGGGAAAAATAAGTCATCATTATTTTTTAAATAAGTATCCATATATATTTAATAGTCCTGAGTTGTTTGTAAATTCATTCATTAGGGATGGATATATAACAATTATTTGTTTATTTACTATAGTTTTTCATTGGGTTTTGTCGACAAAATTAGCCCAAATTAGCCTGCAGCCTGCTTAAAATACTGAAAATCAGCTATCCGTGGTAGGGTGCATTCTTTTCGCTTGAGTGCTAGGTCCCAGTCTGGTCAGCACTCATTTCGCGGACTTGTGGCCTGGGTTGGCCGCTCTTTGTGGACTATGAGTTCTACTAAAATTCATCACAGATTCTTTGGTAAGAGTACAGTAGAAGTCGGTTGCCTCTATTGCAAATATTATAATAAGATTTTATTGACAAACATCTAGAGAGGAACAATTGTTCCCCAAAGTATAATTATTATGCAAATTTGATGATAAATTAATAGGCTTAACTGAATTTTGGTAAGATTTGAATTGATAGAACTGAAATTGATTAATTTAATAGTATAATGATGTTATTTATGCATTATGAAGACTGAGCTTTAGCATCATTTGATAACAAATCATTATTACACATTATAGCATCAGTGTTGCCAGAAGGTGTCGCTTCGTTTAGTTTGCTGTGCAGAAGACTATCACATATTCGAATCCCACATCCCTGAATAAACCCTTTAAACTGGTTATCATTCCCCAAAGCTCTGTTCTCTGGTTATACGGGGGTTCGCATTGACCCCAGTCCACGTATCGATGGTCCACAGTGACAGGTGTCAACCAGCTGTGTGCACCTCTCTGATATAGACACTCTACAGTCAATAATATTACTAGGTTAGACCTGTGCCCCATCTCACCGAGGGCACATATATAGTAGGGTATCTTCTCCCTAAACGCTGTAAAACCGGGCCCATATCTTCGTAACTGATTTTGGTGATTAGGCTAATCAGGTGAAATTTTATTAGGGTCTCATAATGTCTGATTCTGTTTTTCACCAACACAAGTGATATCATTTCAAAAGAACCTTTAAAAGGGTTTGCTATGTGTAGTTACTTTGATTGAAAGACAAGATAAAAATGATTGAGACACTAATCAAAGTTCACCTAATTGGCCTAGTTGATGGAATGGCTAACGAAAATATGGCCCAAGGTGTTTGGAATTTTTATTCACTGCTGAAAAAATTGCTTATAATCAATATCTGATGGTTCAAGAACCGCGAAGTCGGTTTGAGGTTTTGATTCCTTGCTTCAGGTCCTGGCATCCATCGGAACGTTTTTGTCACCTCAAGACATAACTGTCAACAACATTGTTCTCGCTATCGGTGTTAAACTTGCATTATCCTCACATTCGTTGTAGTTTCCTGTTGCGTATACTTGATATATTTCAACATCTGTAAATTAAGTTTAATCTTTGAAAGCGACTTTTATTGTAATCATGAAACTAACGGTTGCCAGGCATGGACGGATCCAGAGATTTAAAAAAAGAGTGGGGGGTGGGGGGCGGGGGGGGGGGGGAGTAGGCGCCCTCATGTAAAACTTTGAGGCGCTCCATCCATGGTCTAGAATTTTACATTTAAGAAGTCTAAATTTGGCAAAAATGAAGGGAGGCGGACGAGTGCCGAATCCAAGGGGCAGGGCAAAAGGGGCAATTGCCCCCCTAGATCCAAGGGAGAAAACTTTGTAATCTTAAAATTGGAAGATCTGCTTACATCCAGTTCTATTATTTTTCATTTTTATAAGGGGGGTTCAGCGTTTGCCCCCCCCCCCCCTCCCCTCCCCTAGAGCACTGGCTCTTGATCCACCCCTGGTTGCAAATCGCAGAAATCTTGTATTCTGAATAGGAATTAATCTGTCTAAGGAGTGAGGAGTAACAAATGTTAGGGAGGATTTTTCCTCTGTGTTTTTTGTGTTTGTCTACTCTGAACAGACAGCACGACTAGAGCCTCCCCTCTCCGCACATGGACCACCAGTTCATTATTACTTGAAATGGATGCAGACCAAATTGTGTCAGCTGTCCCCCCCCCCCATGGCTAATTATGTATAATCTATGTGATTTTGATGTACGACAACCCTCGTCAATAAGCAGGTTAGGAGTTATGGGACGACTCGATACGCCAACATACCCTTAAACCAATACTGTTTACTAAGGACTACAGATGAACATCTCTAAAAATTTAATAGCCATATAAACTAATGAAAACGGGTAGAATAGTGGGGCAGATATATATATATATGAGTTCCTATCTATGGTTATCATTCTCTTTAAAAGGATTAAGAGGTGTTTGATCAAAAATAGAAACCCATTACAGATCTCTGAATTAAGTTTAATTGGGTACAATAGACCAAGGAGAATATAATAAAACCAAAAAAAGCATATGTCACCATGCTTATCTCTGAGTAAATGCCTGAGGAAGGGAATGGCCTTAACTATAGAAGTCTATGGGAATTACCAAATTCTACACACTTACATGTCTCTATGAGACTCAATATCCATTAGAGCCCAACCAAAATTGGTCAAGATGTGCCTTGGGACCTCCCCAACATTTAGAGACCAGAAAAAATATAGGTTACCAATGAAATAAAACAACCAACTCCTCTTGAATATTCATGACTAGGTTATTTCAGTACTTTCAAGTATAAATCATTTCTTTCTGGCCTTGTTAATTTTTTATCCAGAGGAGTGATGTTTCATAATCTGAGTGGACTTAGGCCCCTACCCATGCCGGATAGTCAGTTTTTAAATTTTGAGAAATTGTATTTTTCTAACCAGGTGGCGCTAGTGGACATAGACCAATAAACCTTTAAATTTGATGTGTCATTGCTACATCTCTTTGTTTTAACATTGATATAAGTTCTAATTTGACCAGCGCTCATGCCTAAAAAATTATGTTGAAAATCTAAGGAATTTAAATTTTCACACCAGGGGGCGCTTGTGCAGTCACCTCTTAATCCCTTTAACACACTGCTATCCTTTCTTGCGCAATTTATGCAAAAAAAAAATCTCTTTCGACACTGGGAACATTAATTTTGTTACCACATATAACAGGCTCCTCATGCATGCACTTATAAGACATGGGATTGAATTATTATTGTGACAACTATTAGCGATGATGATGATTGTTGGAGCTTAAGGTCCGCTCAGCAATTTTTCGGCTATATCAGGACCACACACGTTTTTGACTGTAGACAGTTTAATGATCGGTGGAAACGACCAACTCATAGCGATATCTACAGAAAAAAACGCATATAGCCTATATATGGCCAATAGGGTTCATCTTTGTTTTTCCAGAAAATGTACATGCAAACTATCATGACACCTAGTAAAAAGTTCCTTTTTGTAAGAAAATATATCCAAAAGATGTCAGTAGTCTGTAAAGAATGGATGAAACTTAACCTCAGTGGCGCCATCTGTTAGAATAGTTCTGACACAATCCCCCTGCATTAAATGGATATTTGGCCTTAAAGCACTTTCTTTGAATATGGGTTAGCTGATCTCCAGTACAGTCAAAATATGTTATCGTATACCTATGTATAGCTGTATTGTAGTGTAGTGTAGTTGTTCACATATGGAAATGACCATGAAATGATACATTAGCCTTTGTAGACTTTGAGTTGTCAATAGTAGTATGATGGAGTCGCTGGCGCGCATAGTCAATGCTACTAAGTAGGTCAGTAGGTCACTACGACCGAGTTTAGGTCTAAAATAGGTTCATAGCTTAATAGAGACTTTGAATAATTAGGTCATTACGACCTACTTATAAAAGCTATTTTTGTAATTAGGTCAGAGGTCAGAGGTTAGAAATATTAGAAAACAGGGTCACTGAGAAAACATGTCAGGGGAAGAGCGCGTGGAACGACGTGGAGACCGGAGGCCGTAAGGCCGGAGGTCTGCACGTCGTTCCTCAATGCGCTCTTCCCCTGGCATGCTTTCTCAGGGACCCTATATTCTGGTTACGGCTAAAATATTACATATGTTCTGATATTTTTATTGCAAAGGGGGCGGTGCGGGCATTCCATGGGAGGGTTGTTTTAGGAATGAGGTGGAGACCGGAGGCACAGCCGGAGGTCTCCACCTCATTTCTAAAACAAACCCTCCCATGGGCTGCGCGCACCGCCCCCTTTGCAATTTTATCACTTATACTATTACTATTCGATTCGATTATATCTACTTTATGTGTATGTATTCGTTTAATATGATTTTGATAAAGTTTCGTCTTCATATTCATTAAATAATATTCGTATAGAAACTGAATATAGAGTTTTCGTGTTTATATTCATTAAATAATATGCGTATAGAAAACACAACATATAAAATTCGTTTATAAGTTTTATTCATTAGAAACATATATAGAAACATATTTACAGTGTCACAGATACATGGTGTAATCTTTTATTTACATTGAAACTGTTCACAAAGTGAAAAATATATAATACAAAATCATTTACACTGTTGGCATAAGAAAACATTGTTTCCGTTGCCTGGTAATAAACAAATTAAACAATGAGAACAGTTTCGGGCAAGTGTCCTTATCTTCGGCTGTTTCAGTTTCTCTTTGTTCCATGTGTGAGTGTATACATATGTGTGATGAGGATTTCTGACGGATTTAGCAATGGTATGGTGAAAGAGAGACTGTGCTTTGAAAAAGTTACAGTCTACTTCAGTCGCCAACACATTGTGACCGAAAACAGGATTCATTTGCACCTGGTATGAAAAGAAATTTTCGATGGCCTGAATGTAAATTGATTTCAGCTCACAGTGTAGTTGTATACATGTAAAACAGAACAAAGGACCAACAAAAGTGACATCGGAATCACGGATTCGACATTTACAAAAGGCCTGTGAAACGGCTGTCACTTTATGTTGCTCAATGAAAACCATAAGTGACTTTACACTGTTGACGGTGTATCTGGTAGTAACTCTGAAACATGAGTCTTGATGATGTTGATACACCGCCAAACAGTAGTCCTTGTGGTTATCGCCGTTGATAAGCTGGCTCGTTGCGAAACTATACCCGTCCCACATAGCTTCTGTAAAAGTGGAACAGGATCGGGTCGTACCAGTGGTGTGGTCTACAGTACTAACATGGTGTGGTTTCAGATAAAAGTCGCTGTACTGTGCGGGGATAATCTCCCAAAAGAAATATCCACTACATCCGCAAAGTACAGCCACTTTATCATTTTTGGGTATAAGTTGAAAATTAATGTCTGCTGATGGATAGTTAGAGTCGAGAGGACTATCCGGAGATTCAGGTCGTGACTCAGCAATATTGAGAAATGATAAATCGAGACCCCAACTAAGTGTGGTCTCGTTATCATTTGTTGATGAATCATTGCTTGCCAAATCGATTAGAAAATCCGAATAGCTGCTGTCGCTCATATTGAAGCTGTAATATAATACTGGAAACTATGGCTACACTAAGCAACTAGATGAATAAAATATGGGTAGCCAGTTATTTTTGTAGTATTTACTATTTAGTATGTACTAAGAAAATAACTGGTAGTGGGTAGACACCTTAAATTTCTCTGTGATTCGCTGAGATTTTCGCTGCCGGGAGTTCTACCCTAGATAAAGCCATGCATAAAGCCATGCATTTTTTTGTTTTCTCTGAGATATTGTATAATTTTTTATTTTTTTAAATATTTTTCTAATTTTTAAAGTTTTTTTTCATTTTCTTAGACAAATATTTATATTTCAAGCATTTTTTCTGTCTCTATGTGAGATTTTGTATAATTTATTTTTACTTTTATTATAATTTTAAAGTTTTTTTTCTTTTTAAACAATTATTTCTTTTTTTAATTTCAACTTTTGAATATTTTTTTTAATTTCAACTTTTGATAAATGATATGTACAAGCTTAATTTTCTTTTTCTTTTTATACTTTTTATATTTTTTTGTTGGAGTATTTCCTTCATAAATGATATATTTTGTAGTTATAAGTCTGTTATTTTTTCAGAATTAAAGAATATTTACAACATGATTGCCGAATTCCTAGATATCTAAGGGTATCGTGCTCACTCCGTCTTCACAAGTTTTTCTTTTTATATATTGATAACTTAAGCCTGTCTTTTTCTGTTTGTATGTTATTATATGATGATCTACAACTTTGAAACCAGTGTTAACGGCGTCCATCGTGATTTGTGTTTCGAGTACGGTGTTAAAAGATTCCATGTCAAGTATGTTTTGTTTCTGTATGACACCTTTACAGCTAGTTTTCTTTTCTTTTCCATGACCGATATAACATTTTGAATTTAGTGAAGTCATTTCATCTCCTTCCCATTCAATTTTGAATAGTCCTGGGGTCCGTTTATCATATTTTTCTCTTTCTTTACAACATGGTTGTGGAAACCATGGTAAATTATTTGTTTTTGCTATTATATATTGTTCCCTGTGATGTTCATTATCACAAGATTCTGATGGTAACCATAAGTGGCGTTCTCTATAATAGGCTTCTCTTTTTTCTGGAATTATTAATTCATCTAAAGTCTGTGCGCTGAGGGCGAAATACAGACTATCTGTATCCATTTCACAGAGTTCAAAGTCAGATTCTTCGATGTACTTTGATAAGAAGTCGTAGTAAAATTGTAACATTTTCAGTTTTGCGTATTGATATACCATGAAACCTATTTGAACTGGAAGGTCGTATGTTATTGACGTAGGGAGTGATGAGACTTCACATGTATCTTCACACAAGTCTTGGACATCTTGTACTGTCCAGTGAAGAGCTATTCTAGCGGCTTTTTCTGGTGTCATATATCGAGTGTTTGTGAAGTTTTGTTTGTTACAAATCGTTTTTCCATATGAACTGTTTCCTAGGAGTTTGTAGAGGTCAGAGAGAATTTTACAGTCAGGGTTTTTGTCGCCCTTTCTTCGTGCCTCTGTTACTTGATCAACAAATGAGAGAAACGATTTCTGTGGTATGTATTCAACTAGTAAGTGAACTTTTGTTACGATTAAGCCTTTTTCTAAATACCATTTAAGTAGTGGTGAACCTAATAAAATATTTTTTGCAAAATAACTTCCGATTAATTGACGTTGTGGCCTTTTGACTCTATCGTTCTTTAATAGATGTTGTTTCATGTGTTCTCCTACATCATCTCTTGACACCATTGTATTTTTGAAAATGGGCGTCATTTCTTCAAATTTGAATTTAAGGTGCTCAGGTGTGTGTATGTCCACCGATACTAGTCCAAAAATAGTCCCATTTTTTACACCGTTTATTATATCTATTTCAGAAAGGATATTGTGTGTGTTTGGAATCGGTATGCTCCACAGTGATTTACATGCTATAACACTGTTGTTGTTATTCTTGTCTTTGTTCCAGTCACATTCGTATTTCTCAATGACAGTATAACCTATTAGTTCTAGATACAGTGTTGTTTTAAGAGTTTGTCGACATCTTTCTGACATTAGTTTACGACCTTTATCAGTAGAGAGAGTGTTTTTATTCATGTGACACGCGTGCCCATGCCAGTAGCAACCATGAAATTGATACACGGTTTTTGTATCTGGAACCAGGCCGTCCACTCGAACTCTTTTTGTACCCACACTAACTTCCCCATGGTTATAAGCATGTAGTATTTTAACTTTGTCTGTAATCTCTCGAAACCGCAACCATTCTGTTGCAGCGCGACTGACTTTTTGAGATTGTTCAGGTTTGTAATTGTTACTACTTCTGCGGACTACAAAGTACCCCGTACAGTGTTCTTCACCCATACATTTAAGGTAAAGACTGTTTGCATCTACTCCTATGATATGACGGCACACTTTACTTAATGGTCCGAATGATCTGCCCCGTATTCGTGTCACTCCTGCTTTTTGATGTCTATGAAATATAATCGATGGACCACCTACCAAATTGCTTCTAATTAATTTGTGTACATCTTTGTCTGCCTCTGAGAATATAATGTAAGGAAGGCTGTTTGATGATGTGTTATCAAATAGAAATTTTAGTGTAAGGCCTGGAAGAGTCAGACCATCTTTGAACATATCTATTCCTCTTTCACTGAAAAATTTCATGTGTTGGTTTATAGCTTTGACAAAAGGTTCTACATCTTTGTTATTGTAATATATTAGATAATCTCTGAAAGTTGTCATTCCATTATCTTTCCACACTTTCTTACACTTGGCATAGTCTTCCGCTGATAAAGAAGTACCCGTAAGTGAACTATAGAAAGCTGAGCGAGGTGGAAGTTTTAAGTTCCCTAGTTTTCTAGTTGATGTCATCCACTCATATGGAAAGAACCCTTTACTTTCATCTTGTAGGAAAGCTTTTAAATAGCTAGCATACGAGTATCCGGGAGCTAGATAATTTAACATGTCTAAATAAACACAGTTCTCTGTGTAGACAGCTATGTATTGATTACTCCTTTTTATGGTTTTCATCTCAGCTGTTTGCTTCTTTGCATAGAAGGAATGGAAATCTCGCTTTATTAGATTTAAGTCGTAGCGACCCGAATTGAAACCTATGACAGGTACTCTGTAAATATAGTTCATAAGACGAATTTTTATTTTATCTATTCTGTGCGAAGTTTTATTGCTACTCTTTTTTCCTATACTCTTCATTAGTGATTTAGGCACTTTTTTTCCTTCGGCAATCTCGTTTTTCTTATACTTTTCAAGCTTTTTTATTATGTCAGAGAAACGTGTTTCTACAACAGCTCCTATTTTTTCAGCTAACTTTTGTATGTAATCCAGAGTGTCGTGAACTATTTCATCATTTTCTCCATCACTTTTTCTTATGAAACAAACTGGTTTTTCCCACTCTGGAAAGTCACTTGCTACACTAGATGAAAGCGGTACATGATGTGATTCGACTACTGTATTAGTTGTCTGAACATCACCTTTTGTTTTGTGAGAAAAATAACTTTCGAAATCATACACAATTTTGTATGGATATATTCGAAGTTCAGATGGTACTTTTATACCTAGCTCCTCCAGTCTATCAAATACAGATGGTTTGTTTTTGTAAATACCACCTTTGTAGATGAATTTAACTTGCGTACAGTCGCTTTTAATGTTAGTGTGTCGCTTAAGATTATACTCTGTTTCAAAGAGTCTTCTACACTTACGACAAATATGGAACTGTGAATATTTATTTAGATCGTTTACTAGACTGAAGTGATGGTCGTATAGATTTAGTGTCATAACTTTAGACTCATCCTCAACACTCATTAAATTTCCCTTTATACATTTTAATGTACAAGGTGTCCCCCTTTTAAATTTCTTTTTCTTGGAAGTAGTACTCTTCTTAGGAATGAGTGAAAAGACTCTTATCATAATGTTGTATTTGGTTTCTATCTGGGTCAATGCCTTAATTGAAATGCCTCTGAATGATACTTTAGTTTCATCAGGAAAACATTCTTGAAGTAGTCTTTCACAGTGGGATGTGTTTTTGAAAAGAAAATATGACAGACACCTAAAAACAGGTAGTCTTTGTACACCCGTTTGCTCTTTGGATTACGATGAAAATGTTGTAAACCCCGTCTACGTAGGAAATTCGGAATTGTATCCAATCTTCCTATTAGACCATCCTCTCTACCTTGAACCCTTACTATGTAAATGTTTGCGTTTACATTACCCACTAGTCTCCAACTTGTGTCAGCTCTATTGACACTCCATTCTTTATCGCGTAAAAAACTTATTACATCTTGCAAGTCAGAATCATTTTTAATATGTCTGTAATTGCTTTGCTGTTCGTGCTCTAACCAAAATAAAGAGGAGTTATTCACTGAAGGATGGTAATACATAACTTCTCGATCTTCTGTATAAATCTTTTCTTCAGCAGTTTCTGTTGTTCCTCCATTAAGTCTTTCAAGTAATGCACCTAAAGATATAGCTAGTCTATATTCGAAAACTTGGTTCTGATGTATTTTGTTAATAGCCTCTATTATCTCTTCAACTGCTTCTTTCATGTTCAGAGTTGAGAGTCTGACATTGAAAATTGATTGAACACTTCCTAGGAGAACTAAACCGTTTGCTATTGACTTAAAGTTTTTAACATAAGTGTCGTGATACCACCAATAACTACCTATAGTTGATGGCATTACTGTTGTTTCTATATCATACTGTTCTCTTACGCATGTAGGTGAAGAACAGATCACCTTTCCAGAATGTAAAGAAAAATTGCGAGGACGACGTGGCACGTTACACATCGGACAATTTATATTCTGATTCATTTTCTTATTTTTCGACTTAATAACTATATAAATATACACTTATGTTCTAGCTAGTTATTTAAAAAGCTGACTAAATATTTTTGTTTGAAGCTAACTATGTGCTACACTAACTATGCGCTAGGTGAATATATAAAGCTGACTAAATACTTTCTTTGAAGCTAGCTAATATAATATCTACAGCATGATTAAATGTTTTCTGTGTATATAAGTATATAGGCAACCACACCACACCATGTATAGTTACTGATATGTTTTAAGACCACACCTACCTGCCCTTGGTGATTACATCATGTTTCTGTGATCTATTCGGACTGCTTTAAGTCATTCAGGATCTTTGGTCCCAGCGTGCTGACCAAGTCGAAGAACAGTGCGGATGGCACGGTGTGCCCCTGGTCTTTCGGAGGTGCGTCGTGCACCCCGCCCGAGTTGACCCGTTTCTCCAGCTGCTCCACGTAGTAGCGGGACCCGATATGGATCTTGGCCTTCCCCTGGTAGGTGGTCACGATGACCCAGATGTTGTGCGTCTTGTTGACCTCCTGGACGTAAGGCTTAATAGTCGGGATGCCCTGTTCTGCTTCACCTGAGGCCCGTTCGTACTGCTGGATGATCGTTCTTGCGGCGTCGAGAAGGTTCTGGAAACCTGTCTTACTCAAGTTGATCCGGCGTTCATAGGCTCGCTGAGGGTACTGAATTATGGCG
Organism: Lepidonotus clava; assembly: GCA_936440205.1. Taxonomy (NCBI): domain Eukaryota; kingdom Metazoa; phylum Annelida; class Polychaeta; order Phyllodocida; family Polynoidae; genus Lepidonotus; species Lepidonotus clava. The sequence continues at coordinate 49,831,161 of OW387139.1, read as the reverse complement.
ACCTGAAAAATATAAGCATAATTTTGTTTTGAGTTATATGTATAAATTTGGGGCTCTCTCTCTCTCTATATCTCTCTCATTCTATTTCTATTTAAACTATTATGTATTCTTTACTTCTATTTCACATTAAATAATTACAATGAAAGTTAACTATAAACGAAGTACATGTTACCTGAAATAAAAATAATGATTCTATAATTTAAAATCATACTTACCCCTACAGGATCAGGTGGTCCATACACGTGGATGCAGGTGTTCTTGAAGGCGTCACTGTTGAGGAAATACACCTTCTTAGCTTGCGTGACGTAACCGTCCTTGTAGTCGACGTCCAATTCCAGTGGCCAGAACAATCCGGTCAGGTCTAATACAGGCGAGAGAGGGGTGGCTTTACTCTGCTGTGCCTGTAGCTCCTTCAAGACCGCATCAGCATACTGCTTCGCTAGTTCAACGTCCACTGCCACTGGTTTACCTTTCTTTGCACGAGGTTTCCGTTCACCAGCAGGCTTCCGTTTTCTCGGCGGTGCCTTTTTCTTGTCTGTTGGTTCTCCCTCCGACTCTTCTTCGATGGTGATCGGTACCGAAAGAGCTTCGCCGTCTTTCGGTGGTGGCACGTTTTCTTTGTTGGAGTCGTCTTGGAGGGTAGCGGCGGCGGCGGCAGCGGCGGCGGTGGTGGCGATTGTGGCAGTGACAGCGTCAGTCAAAGATGCAGGTGGCTCGGGATTCCACAGATCAGAAATATCGTTGTATAGACTGGCATCAACAGCGTTGACGGTGATGGACGTACCTTCGCCTACATCTGTAATATAGCCAGATTGAGTGTCCATGGACGAATCTGTCGCATAACCCCCCACTGCAACAGGAACGTAACCGGCGTCTTCTCTCGATGGAAACACTCGGTATTGATCAAAGTATTCATCAATGACCGAATTTCCAGGAGGGGGCTGCTTCGGAAGTCCCTCCTGAGCGGAGGAAGATGTTGAGGTCTTTCCACGAGCAGTCAAACTTCTACGTCCCATCATGAGAGTGTTGAGAAGACTCCAGCCCATGAGTCTTTTATACAAAAGTTTACTATCAACGTCGATTAAACGTAGGACGGTTTTTCCATTTTCACAAAGTTTTTCATGAGCGTCGTCCTTTATTTTATTCGTATTTTGTTTTGTTACCGATAAGCAGATATCACTGAGTACATGGTTCCATTAGTGACGCGACGCGAGAGTCTGACACGTGCACTCCATAACAAAATATTCAAAATTTACATGTATCGGTTTCATTGGAGATACGTATTGTGGTCGTTAACAAAAATGATAATATACGCTCTCAGAGACCCTCTGAGATTCATTTCTAGACTTGTCACCAATCGCACCAGTCTCATCATGTACATGAACGCACAACCCTCGGTTCAGCACCGTGTACCGCTGGCACCGCTCATTGGAAGACCATCTCATTTTCGAAATGCGCTGGTCAACGTGCCTTTTGCGCGAGCATCAGGTATCTGTGGAGAGCATCATTGGGTGAAATACATCTGTCCGAGAGATGGAATGTATCAAATTGAGGGTGAAATTCATCCAAACATTTTATTTCAAAATTGCAAACTTCTGAAAAACATTCGGCTAACCCAACAATCACATCTAACGCTCAAAGATATGATAACCAAGAAACCTTGTGTTGTCGGTTTACCGACAACACAAGGTATCTTGAGCCACATTTTTGCGCGACACTCTGTCAAGGAAACAGTGCAGAGACGTTTTTGGCGTAAATCAGAAGCAGATCCTGATGGAAAACCCTCTATATTTCTGCACGCTGATATTGTTATTCCCCTTATCAACGCAACCATCCGATATCCTGACAAAATAGTGAACACCCTTGACAACAACAAATTCTTCTATGAAAAAGAGTTCGATACAGAAATCGGACATGGTCAGGAGGGTTGTGACCATATTGTGAGGGTTGTCGGAAGGAATGGTGAAGAATCAAGTCTCGTGACGGCTTATTCTATTCCTAGATTTACTCCTACTCCTACTATCGAATATTAAAAAGAAAATAAAGATCCTCTTATGCTCCTCCAGACTATTCGGTTTTCTACCAAAAGGTAGAAAACCACCCTTCAACCAATCTCTTTTATTTTCACACTTATAACGTAAAGACGTCCGTTTATTTACTATACAGATCTCTAAATCATGCCATTATTTATGTTGCCATTGAAACAAAACGTTTATGTAGTGATAAATTAGACGCTGGTTAGGTTTATCTCCTGCGACATACGAGCTGATAATAAAGTTGATACTATCAAGCTTGTAACTCTAACCACACGTTAACGGTTATAACCACTTAATCAAAATAAAAACACAAACGCCTCAAACGGCGTTCAACGCTTTTCTTGAAAAGAGAAAAGGGGGTGCATAAAGCTCACCCCTTTTCTCTTTTCAAGAAAACAAAATGCGCGCCGCTCCGCTCGCGGGTGATCCGCGTGGCGGGCGCGGTTCGGCGGTCGGTGCATTTTGGGTGGGAGGGTGCGTTTTGCACCCGACATCCAGGGGCTGTCCCATAACAAAGACTGATCAAATAAAAAACAAAATGTATGGAGAGCGTTTATGGTTCGGTTTCATTAATTTGTTATTCTTTTGTTTTGTGAAAGAGAAAAACCCATGTTATCACAGTTTACACTTTTAATTTGGTATTCTTTTGTTTCGTTTCGCATAAAAGATTGTTATGATGCCATCTCTTTTAATTTGACGTTATTTTATTTCGATCCTCATAAAATGTTGTTATGACCACATCTCTTTTCATTTGTCATTATTTTATTTCGTTACAGGAAAAACACCCTTATGTTATAGAAACCAAACAAAAAGGATTGTTTTTTCATTAAAGTGTCATTCAGTACATTAACCTTCGACCGGGTAAGACGTGTTATAACTTAAATAGAAAAAAATGGAAAGTGTAAAGGAAATCGCATTTGACCCAAGACTACAAGGACCTTTCACATGTCTTATCGCTGGACCTTCAGGATGTGGTAAAACACAATTAGTGTTTGAAATTATAGAAAAGGCGAAAACTGTAATAAACCCACCAGTCGATGAGATTATATATTGCTATGGACAATGGCAAGACGTTTTCAAGAAGTATCAGGGAAAAGTGAAATTCAACGAAGGTCTACTTTCAAGAGAAGAACTTTTACATAAGAAAAAGGATTTATCTCAACATTCTCTACTTATAATAGATGATCTGTTAGATAAAGAAGATGCACCTCTTATAAGAGATCTATTCATAAAAGGTTCTCACCATAGAAATATGAGTGTTATATTCATAACTCAAAATTTATTTCTGCCTAATAAGGATTTCAGAACACTTAGTTTGAATTCTCATTACATGATAATTTTCAAAAATCCAAGAGATATGAGTCAAATTCACGCTTTATCACGTCAAGTGTTTCCAACTCATCCACGTTTTCTTACCAACGTATATAACGAAGAAACATCGGCGAGACACTCATATCTAGTGCTGGACTTCAAGCAGACTACACCCAATACACTAAGGGTGCGTAACAGCGTGACTACACCTCTCAAGACAACTGTATTCATTCCTACTACACAGAAACAATGAAGGCTAAACAACTCGCTCTCATAAAGAAACATCTTCCTCTATTGAGACATCTGTCTAAATGCACTGGTAAGGAATGTAAACATATAATGATGGGAATGTCTAATGAGGTGATAAGGTTGATAGCGCAAATAGGTGTGAATATTATGAATAAAAACTTGCACATCTCCAATAAACAAGCAGTCGGTCGTCTATCGAGGTACAAGACACAACTCAAGGGTCTTACCAAGCCTTCAACTACAGTAGGACACAAACGTAAGATTCTTGAACAAGAAGGTGGTTTTATTGGTACTCTATTGGGATTAGCTGTTCCACTCATATCCAGTCTTATCGGAGGCCTTACAAGACATCATTAGGAGAAAATGACAAGCTATAAACGAATGCTGCTCGTTCATCCAGATGTGTTGCAAAGTTCTAACAAAGTGGAAATGGAGAGTTCAACTGTTTCTGGCAAAGTTGATTCTCCACCTCCTGCCAAAGAAAGTGACAGGGATTCCTTTTTCGAAAGGTCAATGGTAAAAGAAAAACTTGAACCTACAGCGCCTACCGTGGAGGTGTTAGCTCATTTACAAAAAGAAATGAGTCGTGTATTGAACGATCCAACGATGAGCAGAGAAGAGAAACTAGCCACATACAATGATCTCATGAACAGGTCCTCCATCCTTTCCTCTAAAGCTAAAAGTATGTTGTTTTCAACATCGCACCTTTCACGTTCTCCTTCACCATCTCCACCACCTTCTCCGACTATCATGAAACCTAAAAGAGTTTCTACAAAACCGAGAGGACTACTTATGCCGAAGGTACTACCACATAAGATGGAAAAAGCACTAGAAAAAGTTCCGGGTTCTTACCATAACTCTGTGCGTAATCTCTACAAGACCTTGGCCAAATCACGAAAACAGTTCACAAAGGACGGTCGGCTCATTCTAGGAGACACACCTATAGATGAAACACATTTGATGAATCTTCTTTCGAGTGCAGTGCGACCGACTACTAAGAAGCAAGCCAGCTTACCGGGGCAGAAACAATTCGTCCAGATTGTTAAGAAGTTAAATCCGAAAATGAAATATATAAGGAACTACAACATGAAGGGTTCCGACAGTGAAGAGGAACATGAAGAGGTGGAAACACCTAGGCGGAAAGAGAAGTCTCCTCAACAAGAAGGTCACGGGCGAAGTAAGAGACATCGACACTTTACAGTAACACCATTTGTAAAATGGTCTACAAGGCTCTGAAGAAAGATGTGGTTAAACACTTCACTGATCCTAAACAGCCAGCAAGCTTCACAAGTGCATCCAAAATAAAGAAACACTATTTCAAAAACACTGACATAAAGCATATTGAAGATGCACTTGAATCTGTTGATGCTTATACTAAACATAAACCATTCAAGAGGCGGTTTCCTAGACGTAAAACACAGACTTTTGGAATAGATAAACAATGGCAAATGGACTTGATAGATATGCAACAGTTCAAAAAGTATAACAAAGGCTATTCATATATAATGGTTGCCATAGATGTCTTCTCCAGATTTGGATTTGCACAAGCTATAAAAAGTAAAAAAGCCACAGATGTTACGGAAGCTTTCAAAGTTATGACAGTTAAAAGATGTCCTAAATACCTTCAAACAGATAAAGGTAAAGAGTTCCTGAACAAAACTTTTCAGGATTACTTGAAAGAGAGAGGTGTATCTTTTTTCACTGGAGAAAATGATGACATAAAATGTTCTATAGCAGAAAGGTTCAACGGGACCTTACAACAGAAAATGTGGCGATACTTCACTCACATGAAAACCTACACATACATAGATGTACTTCAAGATCTAGTGCATTCTTACAACCACACCTTTCATTCTACCATAGGAGGTCGACCGGTAGACGTTAATAAAGATAACGCCGATCGATTGTTCTATCATTTGTATGAAAGAGTGAGAGCTAAAGATTTAAAGACGAAAAGAAAACCTTTAATGAAAAGTGGTGATAGAGCATGAATTCTAAGAAAAAAGAAAACCTTTAATCGTGGATATGAACCAAATTGGAGTGAAGAAATATTCACTGTAAAGAACCCAGACTATATTAAGGGGTATGAAATCGAAGATACCCTTCAAGAAAGAATAAAGGGGTGGTTTTATCCTCAAGAGGTTCAGAAGGTAAAAGTTACTCCGAGGAAGCAGTACACTGTCGAGAGCATCCTTAAATATAGAGGAAAAGGTGCTAAAAGAGAAGCACTCATTAAGTGGAAAGGATACGGAGACAAATTCAACAGTTGGGAACCAGTCAAGAACATACAAAAATGGATGTAACCTGCACCCTACCCAGTAACTCATCTACTAAGACCTTTCCAGACAACACTCTGAGCACTTACAGAGTTCTTTTACAAAAGTATATGGTACTACCAGCTGACACAGACTGTGCGTTATCTGAAATAACGCTTCCAGTAAAATGGTACAATGTGCGAAAATCAACTTTCTACCTTCTCAGCGCAGAAGCACCGTCAGAAAAGAAGAAACATAACACCGCACCAACTAGGGCAAGAACTTCCCGCGGTTCTGATGAACAGCCTTCTTCTGAATCTCCTGCTACTTCCACAACTACACCTGGAACTGCAGCTGGTTCAATTGAAACACCGACAGTACCAGACCCTGATCATGAAGAGTCTTCTGGAGCGTTTATTTCAGATGCAGTGTCAGCTGTAAGAACAGTTAGTGAGAGTATAGCTCCTCCGACACCAAGTTCTCACACTTCCGACGGACCTACACCTCCTAAAAAACCTAGAGAAGGAGTTACTCCATTACAAACACCTCCGACAAGGTCCGTTGAAGCTATCACTCGACTAAAGCGTGAAATAGAGAGCAGTAGGAAAAAACGTGACAGAGAACCGTTCCTAACAGACATGTTTGATACTGATTTGGTAACACACATGCATGAAACACCCCCGAAAAGAAAACTAGAAGTTGAAATGGAGGGAATTGAAAAAGAAGAAAACGATGACGATGACGACCAACCAGAGCCCACAGAAGTATTCGAAGAAGCTGATGCTGATGAACCAAAAAAGCTGCCTCCCACATTGAGTTACATCGATTCATTAGCAAGGAAGCACTTTCCAGGAAAACGGTCTTACGCTCGTTTCTCAATGGAAAGCGGGCGAGTGGAAACCAACAAAGATCTGATCAAACTCCTGAATAAAATAATGAAGAAAAATATACCAAAAGTCATCAAGAAAATGAAAGAAGAAAAGCGAAAAAATAAAGGAAATGGTCCAGATGAAATATTCTCTTATAACGAATTCACAATGAAAACACTTATTGCACTGCCTTCCAACACAATGCTCGTCATACCAGAAAACCTTTCTTATCAACTTGGTTTCGAAGGAAAAATATACATGGGTAGGCGCACACGAGCAAAACAAATAACAGATGTCAACTACAGAAACCATACAGTCTATGTCTACTCTGACATTATTCACAACGGGGTAGTAGGAGATACTGAAGCGCCACTTCTTCGATGTATGGCTGTAAACAACTACTCTCAAAAAACAATGGACACAATAAACTTTCCCAATTTGATTTTCCATCCTCTACGAATAACACATTTCAAAGAGATCGGAGTGTACTTAAGAGACAGTGCAGGCGAACCTATACCATTTGAGCACGGGGAAGTGTCGGTAGTACTGACCTTTAGAGCTCTCTCTCATCCCTATAGTACATTAGTATAAGAAGGAAGACATTGGAAAATGGTGAGTTACTATATGAACGTGCCACCCTTGTATTCATCACCAAGAGGTGAATATGGCCAATATTATAAGCGTTCACAATTTGGAAGTGGACAATTACCTGCTTTCGGTGGAGCTAAAAGACAACATGGCCACGGAATATTCGGAAGTATAATGAGATCGGCTCTTCCGATGATAAAGAAGCTCGGTGCGTCAGCATTTAAAGCAGCCGTCCCCACCATCGTCAAAACAGGAAAAGGTGTTTTTGACGATGTCGTGGCTGGAAAAAACTTTAAGAAGAGCCTCGTAAAAAGGTCAAAGAGTGCAGGAAGTTCCTTAATGGACACAGCATTCAGTGCAGCCAGAAGGTACTTAAACACTGACGACGATGGCCCTCCAGCCAAACGACGCCGAGCAACGCAAGGTGCAAGACGTGGTAACGGGAAGAAGAAGAGTGTAGGTAGACGTAAGTCTACCCTTTTCTAAAGGGTTCATCATGAGTCTCATTCACCCCTGTGCGGCAACATGTGCCGTAGGTGAATTGGATTTACACGCACTACCTATATCACAGAAAGATATTCTCCGAAGTCAATTCGTCAAGAAAACAACAAACAACGCTCTCACTGACACCACAACTTGTTTTGACTTCACCTTCGAACCGAGCAATCTTTACACAGACCTCAGCGAAGCTGAACTCTACCTAGAGTATGTAGTTCAAGCAAACGACGAAGCTGCCTTAACCGTGGCACACGATGCAGCTCCAGTCAACAACTTAATTCATTCACTTTTCAGCAGCGTGCAGCTTCTCGTCAACGGGGAGAAGGTAACTTCGAACAATGAAGAGTACTCCTACAAGTCCTATCTCATCGACCTCCTGACGACGGAGGAGGGGGCCAGAAAGTGTCGCCTCCAAGGTTGCCAGAACTGGTTCATGGACACCCCGGAAAAAATGGACACCAGAGGTGCAGCCAACGCAGGTTGGAACTCACGACGAACAGTCCATGTCGGAGGTGTTAAGTCTATGGTAGCAAGACCACACCTCGATTTGTTTACTCAGTGTAAACTCCTACCCTCTCACTGCGAGATCAAACTCGTCTTCGAACGTCAGCCCGCCAGCTTCTACATGCAGATGGCCGCTAACGAGAGTTACAAAGTCGTCATCAAGAAGGCCGAAATGACCATGCGCCAAGTTCACGTCAGGGACGAGGTGGTGGAGGTACACAATAAAAGTGTACGCGACCCCAAGATGGGACCATTCAACTACCCGATCACCAGGAGCAAGGTCACAAAGCACACCCTCACGCAAGGTTCATCGGAGTACACGTGGACCGTCCCCGACACAACGCAGATCCCCACGGGGGTGATTATTGGCTTCGTCAAAGAGTCGGCCAGCTCAGGGAGCAAGACGGAGAATCCGTTCAACTTCAAGCACTACGACGTAACAGAAGTAGCCTTGCAGTTCGACGATCAGAAGTTCCATGTGAAGACAGACTTTGTCAACGGAAACGTTAGCAGAGCCTACAGTCAACTCTTCAAGGAGACTGGACTATTAGCTTCGGGTCACGACTGCGGTATTCAGTTACATCATTTTAAGAACGGGTACACGTTGTTTGCTTTCGACCTGACCCCCGACCGAACTCCGGAGGACGCCCGCATCAACCTGCTGCGACAGGGAAAGCTGTCGGTGTCCCTGAAGTTTGCTGAAGCGCTGGGTCACGCGGTTTCAGTAATTATGCTGAGCACTTATGACAGCTTGATCCAGCTCACAGCCGACCGATTGCCGGTCACTGACTACGCCATGGTGTAGAACTGAAGATGGTTCTCAAAACCTCAGAATTGAACAAAATTCTACGTAACCATCCCCACACAAATAGATATTTCCTTGGAACTTTTCCCTCTGATAGAATACCAAAAAAACCACAACCCTTCACTTGTTTCATTAGCAACACAGATCCTCACAATAAACCAGGGGAACATTGGGTAGCATTTTGGGTATCACCACAAGGGAAAACTTTCTATTTTGACTCATTCGGGTTACCACCAATAGCTATAAAGCACATCTCGTTCTGCCAACGTTCGTCATACGGTATCTGGGAGTATAACCGACAACAACTACAAGCACTCACAAGCACCACCTGCGGAGCGCACTGTGTTCGTTTTCTCATAGAAACATGTCGCACTCTCAACCCCTACGTCGCACTGTCAGCGCTAGGTACCCCAGCCATGACAAACCTAACGGACAAGACAGTTCTTTCTTACATGAACTTAAACCGGTGGAAATGGAGAAGACGGAAACACCAGATGTTGAAACGCTAGAAATGTGGTTATCTACAGATACAGCGGAAAAAGGAGAGTCATCAGAAGAAGAAGATGTAATACTGGACATGCCTAAGAGACGTCCCATATCACTAGGTCGCATGCAACGTGATCTGGAGAACACCATTGACTGTGTGGAGGCCCTGTCGTCTAATGTTGACCGACTCCTCTTCGCCGTTACCAACTTGCAAAGTAAGCTGGAAGAACTCACAGAACGTTCAGCGCAATCTAGAGGCTGTGGTTTCTCATGCTCCAACAATTCCTTCGCCCTTTAAGAAAATAACTGACCAAGGACAATGAATTATAGATAAAAAGCTGAAAAATGACTGCCCAAGGACAATGAACTATAGCTAAAAAAACTGAAACATTTTCACTATATAGGAAATGTATGAAAAACCAAAAAAAGTATAAAATATATGAAAAAACATAAAATATTTAACAATTTTTTAAAAAATCTAAAAGAAACGCAATGTATATATGAATTATAATCCGCTTTTTACGATTTTTAATAAAAAATAACTAAAAAAAATGTTGTTTTGTTTTATTTATTATATGTAATGAATAATAAATGACATAAGCGTATACAAACTATATACAAAAAAAATGTAAAAATAACGAAAATAATAGAACATCCGGTAAAATTATCCGGTAAAATATACGTAGAAAGTATATATAAAAAAAATGAAAAAATAACGAAATAACACATACGTTCCTTAAACGTATTTTTAAAAGTAGGTCACGAAAGTAGGTCGTAATGACCTAATTATTCAAAGTCTCTATTAGTCTATGAACCTATTTATGCCCGATGCTCACTCGTACTGACCTAGTGACCTAATTAGTAGCATTGACTATGCGCGCCAGCGACTCCATTATACTACTGTCAATAAGATTATTATTAATAAGAATATGCCAACAACACGGAAATAAGACTTTTTGTGTTATAACAGCTTAGTTGCTTCTCCCTATATTATTGCACTTTGCCCATATTACAATGATATGCAACACCGTTGGCCTGTTGCACAATGGATTTCGTAACTACGAAAATAATTATATTAACGAAATTAATATTTTTGTAACAACGATGGTTTCCAAACAAATTCTTTCTATATCTAGAATGCCCCCAGTGAGCTGTAACTTTTACTGAATTTTCTCTCAATTTTTTTTACCTTTTTACATAAATTTACATAATTCAATTTCATTCATTAGAACCAGAGATTTTACTATTGTTGTAAAATCGTAACAACGAAATCTTTGTTAAAGATATCTTTGTTTGATCCTCACAACGAAAATCCATTGTGCAACGGGAGCCATATTCAGAACAAAATCGTAGTTAAATTTTGATTTCTTTGTGGTAAAACCTTTTATCTTTGTTGTAATAAGACTTTCTTAAAGATAAGAGAGGTTTTAAGAAAAGAAGAGAATTTTTTGTAAAAGCTCTACCTAATAGATGTACCTACTCCCCTAAGAGACCTAAAGTCTCATCTTAGACCCAGTATGGCCAATGTTATATCAATGGAAAAACACAAGTAAGAAAGTAATTTTACCTAGGTATTTCATAACATGATGTTAAGAATCAAGTGATTCTTAAAAAGCATCTTTGTCAAATTTACCACTTCTTAGACATTCTTAGAAGTAAACTATGAGAATTCTATGTAAAACCCTTTCATTTGTTTGACCCTTTGAGTCAATGTATGTATCACAAGCAGTGCCTCCTGGACCCTGTATTCAACAGCCAAAAGTATCACAACAATGGCAAAAGTTCAAGATGGCTCTTTTTAAGAAAGTATCAAAGAACTTTCTTATAATTTTCTTTTTATCTTAAGAATATTAAAAAGATTCACCCATTTCTTATTATTTTGTTATAAAATACCCTCGGGGCCACGTATTAAATAACATTAATAATCTGAAATGTTGCCGAAATATTCGGGAATGTCTTGACAAAACATGAAAGACAAGGAAAAAATATATTGGTAAGACTAGCGTGGAAATTATACGATTGCTTTAAGTATGATTCTGCAAAAAATAAATGTAAATGAAAAATATGTATACCGGGACAACGAAAGGACGGTATGAGAGGCATCAAGATTGTTTCCTCAGGGAAATAACCATGAAACCCTCGAAGATACGTTCTGCGTGGCAATTCCAATGGCGGATCCAAGGGGGGTGGGGGTATTTGCACAAGGGAAATTGCACCCCCCCCCCCGACCCATGGGAGACAATTTGGAATCTTAACATTTAGAGATATGTGGAAATCTGGTGTTTTTTTCATTTTCATTCTTAAAGGGGTGGGGGGGTGGAGTTTGCATGCCGCCCCCCCCCCCCTCCCTGAACATTGATTCTGGTTCCTCCCCTGCAATTTTGACAGTACTGGTCAGAGGCATCCCGAAATAAAGCCAATGAATCGACATACGTGACACACTGCCTGTTAATATGCATGGCAGTTTTAAACAATCAAATTTTATTGCGCAATAATGTTTGTCATTTCTATTGACAATGGTACCATGTCGTGATGTACGTAAGTGATTCCACACTGACAAGGGTTTGGCAGGATTTATCAACATTTTGTACAGATGAAGTTAATAAAGACAGGTCTGGTATACGAAAAAACAGGATGGTCAAGTGGAGGAGCATGAAAATGTCTGTTTATGTAATAAAAAACTAAGCATAGAGAGTTCATATAAATACCTTGGTGTATACCTGGACCAGCGCCTTAATTTCATTGAACAATTAAAGGAAACACGGAAAATTGCTAATTATAAGCTGACAATTTTCAGGAAAACTAGATATATGATGACGGAGTTTTGTGCTCTAACAGTTATGAAGACAATGATTGAACCGTATTTAGATTTTGGAAACACATTTTTTACAGCAAACACTCAAAAGGACATTGCTACACTAGAGACAATACAAGCTGCAGCTCTAAGAACTGTCTACAGCATAAAACGACCTCGGGATATTCATAATTATGAATTGTTTATACAGGCAAATTTGTTACCACTATACTATAGAAGGGAATATTTTTTATTATCAATAGCTTGGAGGTTGGTTTACAATGGTGCAATACCATTAATGTCATTGGATGATAATAGAACAAGGGCGGCCCAGGCTCCGAGGATTGAAATGTTTACCCCCAAAAATACTAGTATAATGAAATCACCGGTTTATGTGATGGGTAAACTTTGGAATGAGTTAGATACTGAAATCAGAAATTTGCGGGATAAAGAAAGCTTTAAGAGGAAAATTAAGGATGTACTGTGGATCAGGTATATGAATAGTATTGGTATAGAAGAATAGAAGAGTAGATATGAATCATGAAAACAAGGTTGTAGGTCAGGGGTTACTCTGGCCACCACCCGTTTTGCTTTTAGCTTTTCTCAATTTGACCAATTACCTTTTGGCTTTACAGGAAAAAGGCATTTTTTTCAAATATTGCTTAAAGAATAAAGTACCCACATTTGCACAGGTATCTAACACATTATTCCTATTTCCCACCTCTTAATTTCCCAACTCTTCCTATTTAGGTTTTACCGTGTTTGGAGAAACAAAAAGCCCAAAGCCCAAAGCCCTTAACCATCTACTCTTTTTGCTTTTTGCTTTTTTGCATCATCCATGTTACTTAAGCCACTCCCGTTTATGCATATTCATAAGTAAGTAGGATATAGTCCTTCTGCTTCCACACACCAGGGGTCAGTATACAGCACTATAGTAAGGATGACAGCCAATCAGAATCAAGGCAGTCCTTAAGTGGGTATGTCAATGTATCCCACCACTACAAAATATAGTCCATCTATGAAGAGCCTACTACAGGGATTTTTAAGTAATCAAATCAACATAGAATCACTAATTATAGAGTTTGTAGCTTAGAAAAATATGAAAAATCATGAAATTTATATCTAAAATATGTATTCTAATAGAAAAAAGGTTATATGGAGGGGGTATGGGGGTTAGAATACCCGGGGTATGGAGGATAGAGTACCCAGGGTATGGAGGGGGTATGGGGTTATGATGGGGTAGTAGTAGGTAGATGTTGTGTACCCAGGGTATGGAGGGGGCAGTGTACCCAGGGTATGGAGGGGGCAGTGTACCCAGGGTATGGAGGGGACAGTGTACCCAGGGTATGGAGGAGGTATAGTGTACCCAGGGTATGGAGGGGGCAGTGTACCCAGGGTATGGAGGGGGCAGTGTACCAAGGGTATGGAGGGGGTTGTATATCCAGGATATGGAGGAGGTATAGTGTACCTAGGGTACGGAGGGGGTAGTGTACCCAGGGTATGGAGGGGGCAATGTACCTAGGGTACGGAGGGGCTAGTGCACCTAGGGTATGGAGTTCCAGAACTGAGCCAGATAGAGCCTTGGGGAGCTGCCTTGAGTTACCATACCCTGGGTCTTTACAGATTATACCCTGGGTCTAAAATTGAAATTTAACTAGACCCAGTGTCTTTGCTGACTGTACCCTGGGTTTACTTCCAAAAATTGAGCCCTATTCCCTTACGCCGGCATGGCCTTCCTCAACTATATACTGTACACTACACCCCATACCCCTTACATACTCTGGGTACACTAACCCCTCCATACCCTGGGTACACTACCCCCTCCATACCCTGGGTACACTACCCCTCCATACCCTGGGTACACTACCCCCTCCATACCCTGGGTATACTACCCCCTCCATACCCTGGGTACACTACCCCTTAATACCCCCTCCAATCAACAACCCCTCCATGCCCTCTACATAATCCATACAACATCTAATTAGTAAAATACCCTGGGTATTCAACCCATTTTTATCTGCTCTATACCCTAGGTATTCTAGGCCACCTCTAGAATGACAACATGTCACTGCTTTGCATAGGAAAATATCCAAATGGAATGCTTGCTTCTGATTGGCTGCTCTGTAGCATACCCTGGGTGTGGCCAGGAAGTATACCCTGGGGCAATAGATAGTGGGCGAACGGCCCACGGATGTTTAGAATCCCAGCTGTATTTTGCTGCCACCTAGGAGATAAGGACTGGCTTATTATTGAGTTAAGGGAGGAGCTAGAGGAGGAGTTATGTTAATTAGGAGCAGGATATGGTGAAATATTGAATATTCATAATTAGATTGAATGTACAAAAAAGCAAAAAACAAAAAGGGAGAAGATTGAAAAAATACAAAAAAGCAAAAGGCTAAAAGGTGAAAAAATACAAAAAAGCAAAAAGCTAAAAGGTGAACAAACCAAACCAAGGATAAAAGATAAGGTAAAAGCATTGCTGTTACACTTGTGGTCCTAATGCTAAAAAATGATTAGTGAGGGTTAAATTTGGTTAAATAAAATGGTGAAAGCTATTTGGAAGGATAAAAAAAATATGACTAAATTTTGGAAAAGGGGGAAGCGAAAAGGGTCAAAACACAACAAAAAAGCAATGGCCACTCTATACCCTGGTCGTTGTAACATCTCATCTCATCTCATCGAAAATCTATTTTTTGTTGTAAATAATATTGAGTGATGATTGTATAATATGATTGTACTTTGGACCATCGAGTTAATTTCTCGTATGGATATGATGTAAAATAGGTATGAAATATAGGGTAATCTCATTTGATAACAATTACATGTGAAGGACAATGTCGTCGATGGATCCACAAAATGTAAATATTTAGCTGGATAAGGGGGCAGACAGGGAGGTTATCCCTACCCTTACCAGGATAAATAAAATGATTAAAAAAAAAAAGACCCACACAATGACAAGTTGGCAATATCAGCAAATTATTTATTGATTACCTTCCATGTCTGAACAGTGCAGCAGGTCAGAGAGGGAAAAGGATGTTTGAGAATTCCCATAAATACATGTATAGATTACCAAACAAAGCAAATTGTAGCGAAACCCCTTGAGGTCGTTGTCAGTGTGCCCCTGGATATCGTAACCTATAAGGAGCAGAAGATCCATAGAGCCGATTGCTTTTATTCTTCTTTTTTAAATCGCTTGTTTAACATTTAAGAATTAGTGATGAACATAATAAAATATTGAATGACAGAAAATATCTTTTCCATTTATGATATTTCTTCAAATATTAAATGAGAACAGAAAATATCTTTACATTAATGAAATTTTATTATTGAATAGAAGATAACTGGTATATCCTGAAGGCGCGTGCTCGGGGCGCCCCCGTGCGGCGTTCACGGGTAGATCCACTCGATGCCCAGCTTCGGGAAGCGGTCTGCGCACGCAGCCAGGCACACGTTCTTCGACGGCGCTGCAAAACACCAAAATGAGAAAACTAATTGAATTATATTCAAAACAGTCGTCTTCTACTCTTTAGAGGTGTCTGGAGTCGCAACATTTATCAAATTGGTGTCAAACATATTTATGGTTTTAGGCCCCTAGAATTAGCAGGGTGACAAGCTAAGGGCTTTTCCTAAAAGTGCCATGGGACATGGGCTTGTTCGTGCCATATGACATGGGCATTTCTTCAAATCTACAGGTTGACAAACCGTTTTTACAATTTGACATGTAACATAATTATATAGATCATAGCGACAGCTATACAAAGCCCACTACTAAGTCACAAGAGTGGTGGGAATACTTTTATCATTATTCTCTCAGTGACAAAACAGACATGGCTTTTTGCTTAGTGACATTGGGCATGGCATTTCCTAAAGATCGACATGGGACATGGAACATGGGAAATGCCCCCCCCCCCATCTACACACTCATATTTAAAGGTAGAACCTATTTGTTAAGTTAATAGACGTAAATAAAATGACGGTTAAGCAACCTCAACGCATCACCTAAAGTAAACATGACGTATACATTCTTTTCTTAGCTCTTGTCGCATAATTATAAAATGTTTTATAATGCATTTATAATTATTAACTTTAAATTTCAATTCAAATTTCAGAAACCTCTTAGATAATTAATTACTCCCACTGAACATGTTAAAGATTAGAGATTCATTGACACATTGAGATACATTGGTGTTGCTTAAGGAAAGACAACACCTCTTGGGGTGCCTTTTGCGGTAATGAGAGCTGTGTCCTTTACAATAGGAGTACAACGATATGGTTTACACCAAGCGATGGACCATATTTTTCTCTATCTTTTGATAAAAACCACATTGTTATCCTTTGAGGATTCAAAACGTCATAGATGAAAAACTGATCTTTTCACTTTTATTTTTTGAACATGGATATCCTGCTTACAAATAAAAGTAGGGACCTGGAATTTTCGAAGCATGTAGATAACATTCATACAGAGGGAAGATCAGGGTACAAAGCGTCAGTTCCTTTTCACTGTATTCCTGTATCCCTGTTTGCCTTTTTTACCCTCTTTTTCCTATTTTTTCCTCTTAAATGTAGTGTATAATGCATAATTCTGTTCAAGAATAACCTTTAAACCAGTTCGATTATTTTTTGACCCCGTATTCGCCTAAAAGGCAAACAGTGTTACAGTGAAAAGGCATACAGGCTGTGTAAATACAAATCATTTCATGCAAATTTCTCTTCTAACTCCCCCTGGGGCAGGCATGGGGGATTACATAACCTTTCATAACAGGGGGTGGATTTTCACCCCTTTGGTTGGGTTTATGAGGGGAAACATGTGGAATTGTATAACATTAGTTGTCTTTTGCCACTGAAGTGATAAGATATGTAAATGAGATCACAGGGAGATTTGCATGAAATGATTTGTATTTACACAGCCTGTTTGCCTTTTCACTGTAACACTGTTTGCCTTTTAGAGAACCAGAGGTGAATACGGGGTTAAGAAGTATTTGGAATGGTTTAAAGGTTATTCTTGAACAGAATTATGCATTATATAGTACATTTAAGAGGAGAAAACAGGCAAAAGAGGGGTAAAAAAAGGCAAACAGTGTTACAGCGTTACAGTGAAAAGGAACTGACACTTTGTACCCTGATCAGGGAAGCATGTCTCAGATTTTTGATTTAGGTCCTAGTTTTTGTTTTATGTCAAAAAACGGGTAACTTTTTGTGATTTTTTTCAACATTATTTTCTAGATTTTATAAAACAAAAACTGGGACGTAAATCAAAAATCTGAGACACGCTTCCCTCAGGACAAATGTTATCTATATGATGTGAAAATGTTAGGTCCTTACATGCAATATTAAGTGAGATATCCTTGTTCAAAAAATAAAAGTGGAAAATGACATTTTCGAATTTCCTGGACAGTCCCAGAGGCATGCACATACACATTTTAACATTTTTTATATGGCCATATAGCTTTATAAAATGGCTATTTAATTATATAGGAAACATAGTTATGCCATGACCTTAAGAATATTTATGCATTTTTAAAGGGAGTCCCCCAAATTAGCCTCCGAGAGGTGTTGTCTATCCTTAACCTCCCAAATGTTACAAAATGATGAGATATGACATAGTGTAATATCATAAGAATAACATAGACATTTCGAAATATTGAATTATAAGGGGAATTGCTATTACTCCTTCTTGAATGGGGCTTCAAATAAAGTGAACGTTGACACTTTGTCAAGTATAGTATGAAATGTTTATCACTCGGAAAGATAAGGTCCTAATGTTAGATATACTAATTGAATTACATTGACATCATCGATCTGACCAATACGATGTGAAATATAAAACAACCTAAGCGAAAAGGTCTCAGCCCAAAAAAGAGGCGATTTCTGTACTTACATTACGGAACAACAGTTTTTTTTAGGTTGTCTTATTACCTGAATCACCTGTCCTACCAAGTTACAATATCCAATTAATCACCTGCATCAGGCTGATACAGTACCTGTCCTGCCTCCCCTCCCTTTTGTTGGACTCCTGAATAAGGCAAAGAAGTAAACGCCACATGCGTGTGGGGGTGTGCATACTGTTTAACCTGCAGCTGGGTTAATCAGGTTGAACTTAACAGTATCACGGCCTCCTTATATACAATACTAAGATTTAATTCAAATGTACCAGGGATTCTAGATGATATCTGACAATAACAGTGGCCTGTTTCATAATGTTCGTCGCAGTTACAACAGTTTGATGAATCGTTAAAATTTTCTTGCAATTGTGTTTCATTATAATTCAGTCATAAATGACCCCAAAGAATCAACACGAGTGACTCCCAAACCATCGTAAGTGACCCCAAAACAGTTGTTAGGAAAATAAAAGCGTCTTAACTTAGATGACCCACACCCTCGTCTTAAGGTTGTGAAACAGAAATATGTTCCAAAACCGTCATAGACAATTATGAAACACCCCACAGATTGATTTACAGAACATGTAATCTTTCATTGACATCAGAGCATTATATTATTTGGTTTTCACATAAGATTAAACATTTAAAATTGTTGAATATACTAAATCAAAATTTAACAGCCCTCTCTTTAAGGAAGGAACACGAAAACAATTATAACATATTGACATCTCTTATTCATAACATATCATATGTATGGAAAATACAAAATATATAGAATAGATTCAGAAATGAAACCACAAGAATTTAACTATCTTCCTGAAGGTATTGTACGTCATCTGTGGGGTGTTTCATAATCGTCTAGGATGATTTTGGTAAACATTTGTTTCATGACCTCCCAGCTAAGATGGTTTGGGGGTCATTTATGACAGAATTATTAAGAAACAGAGTGTTCAAACCATCAGTTAATAGTTATGAAACAGGCCACTGCTATTTGATATACCTTTTCATAAATCCCTATGGTGAGATAATGCTTTGCCTATCTATAAATGCTCTCATTAAAGAAAGACAGTTGTCTTGATCTTGTAATCAGGTGTGGCCAATGACGTGAAGCTGTAGACTGTTTCAGATGGTGTTTCACCGGCGACTAATGACCCCTAGTCTGGGGCTTACAAAGTAACCCCACCCCCTCCCACCCCACCACCCACTGCTATGGATGTAGACCGTTAAGATCGACAGGGCGACATGGTCATTTCTTAAATTTGACATGCGACATGGGGCTTAGCGACATGAACAAAACAATGAACCACATGCCAGAAGGAATTCCTTAAATTCGACATAGGACATAGAGGGTTCTTAGAATCGACATGAACATTAAAAGATAGTGACATAGTGAACTATAGAGGTTAATTATCTGTTATTTGTAGTGTGCGTTAATTGTTGTAATTAAGTCATAGATAATAACTAGCTCCAAACGCAGTCTCCTCCCTGTCGACTGCTGTTGTCCAATACATAATCATAGTTCCCATATCATGTAAGACATGAGCACTCGCATGAAAGGATATTGTTGTTTATTATCAAGTGTATAGTCGTTCTGTGACAAGAACTCGATTGACCATGATCAGTCCCGAGGTAGGAATCCCCTCAAACACATTCAGTCAACGCTCCCGCGCTCTTACACGATTTCTATGCCTCTATCCAGAACCAAGACTGCAGGTTAAAGGTTCAACCTTTCCAGGATGTTACTCACACAGCGTTACAGCGAACTCTGACTGACTGAAAGCGGAACACACTCTTTTAGAGTGGTACGTCAAACCGTGACTCCTCCCCCATTTCACTACTTCTAAAGCTCACGCCTTAATGCCTAAACATGGACTGGCCACCCGCGTCAGTACAATAGGACACAGTAATTTCTTAAAATCGACATACATCAGAAGGACCCCCCATCTCCACCCCCACTACTACCCCCCACCACCCCAGACAATGAAGGGCAGTGTAGGCGGCTTCCGCAACCATTAGACGCGTGGGCCTCAACGTCTTTACGGCAAAGATCACAGAGTCTGCTCTTTTCTCTCAGAGACATCTCTGTCAATTATCTGTAATCCAGGTATTCTCCAGGTAAACACCTTCAAGGAGCAAGACTTTGCAGAAGCTACCTCAGATGATATGATTCTATGCTGGACTCCTACCGTCTATTCTATATCAGGATTCCAGTACCTTTACCTTCACCATTGTCATACCCCCTCATAATCTGGTGAATAACAGATCTGTTATTGCCCAGGAGGATGATAACGCCTGTCTGTAAATGTAAATGCTGATATTTTGTTGTCAGTATTTTCAAGTTCTCTTTGTAATTGATATAGATTAGACAAAATACAGACCACAGGGGCACTTACCAATTGTTATTGCCTCAGCTTGCAGACACCTCTGCCCTCAGCGGTATGTGCAATGGTAATAATATTATTGCTTTGTTCCCCCTAGGTCTGTACTATGTATCTATTACGGGGTATCTATATTTTTATGAAAACTTCAAAATGGGTCAGACATATACCTCTTTAAATTAATTTTCCTTACGGTGAGATAATATGGAGAATTCTCTTCTATTCAAAGTGACGTAAAAGTAAATCATAATTATGTTTTGTATCTTTACTTGTGACGTACATTGTTATTTGACAATACCCCACACTTGTTTGCTCATATTTGCCAATTTACTGTAGTTGCCAGCCGGATGACCCTTAAATATATACCGCCTACTGACCAAAATGACATCACTTATACATAGAGTCTTGAAAGCTCCTATTTTTGCTGTGGCTATGGCCTGGTAATTACTGGTGTATTCTTGGTCTAGCTGAGGAATATTGGGTTTGTAAATAGGAAAAGCCATCTCCAAATTGGGCAACCCTAATTTGGTCCACCCACTGGCCGGATGTTGCAATAGAGGGGTATAAATATATAATACAGACCAAGGGCTGCAACTGTTATTGACCTGGTTTGCACATACTGTCAAACCTGAGACAAAGGTGTGGGCAAACTGGGGCAATAACAATTACTGAGTGTGCCTGTAGTCTGTACTAAATTGATTCTATATCAGTTACACAGACAATGTCAAAAATGTTTACTGACAACAAAGTAATAGGCATTGGCAGTCACAGACAAGCATTATTGCCCTCCAAGGCAATAACCGACCTTTCATTCACCAGCTTCTGAGATTGGAGACAGTTCTATGGGAGTTTTCCTATAGTTTACCTTTACGAAGTGAAGTGACCCAGTTACCAAACGTCCCAAAGGTTAGCAGAGTGGGCGACTGCGCAGGTTCATGGGAAAGGTGTATAGATGTTGGAATCCTGATATACAGAAATAGCTGGACTTCGTCTATATATTTCCAGTCTACACAATAAAGGCATGTGTGTGTATGCTAAGGCAAGCAGCGATGTAACAAGCACATTCTGTGACCATACTGCCCAATTTTCACATAACAGCTATGTTTTTTAGGCAAAGTTGAGACCTACTAAAAAGGTATGTTATAATAACTTTATATTTTAGTGAAGTTGAGACTTTACTAATAAAGAATGTTATAATAACACTATTATAATGTGAAAGAATGTTACAACCATGCTGCAATAATGTCACAGTGGGACCTCGCAATGTTAGGTTCTAAAGACATTTTGGGGTGCCATCAAAATAATGTAACAAGAACCAAAGCAGAACTTAACAGAACATTATAATAACACGGTGAAAAGGTTAGGGACGTGCCATGCGCCCTGGGCATATTAAAATTTCAAATGTCACATTATTTATGAGCTCTATGCGCCCATGGAAAATTAGGAATTTTAATTTGATTAAAATGCACAAAAAATGGTGCATAGAGTTAAAAATATGTCTCGGTAAATTTGATAGGGACTGCACCATTGTCGCATGGTAAATTTTTCTAACATTATCACTGA
This sequence comes from Lepidonotus clava, assembly GCA_936440205.1. Taxonomy (NCBI): domain Eukaryota; kingdom Metazoa; phylum Annelida; class Polychaeta; order Phyllodocida; family Polynoidae; genus Lepidonotus; species Lepidonotus clava. The sequence goes on along the minus strand of OW387139.1, from coordinate 49,808,946 downwards.
TAACAATATAAGAACGTCATATTCTTGCTTGTGTGTATATATGTATGTGTGTGTATGTGTGTGCATGCATGTGTTTGTCCGTGTATGCGGTGTGCATGACTTTGCATGTCCTTGTGTGTCTGTGTAGACATAGAAATGACCAGATTCACCAGGTAATTCAAGTAAATAGTACAAGGACAATAGCCTATATACCAGGTGTCCTAGAAGGTGCCAGCATCTTGTGTCACTGCCGACTGACTGGTCAGACCACCTGGTCGTTCTGTCAGTAGTACCAGAGAGAGGGCTCTGTGTGTGGTCACTGCCCACTGACTGGTCAAACCACCTGGTCGTTCTGTCAGTAGTACCAGAGAGAGGGCTCTGTGTGTGGTCACTGCCCACTGACTGGTCAAACCACCTGGTCGTTCTGTCAGTAGTACCAGAAAGAGGGCTCTGTGTGTGGTCACTGCCCACTGACTAGTCAAACCATCTGGTCGTTCTGTCAGTAGTACCAGAGAGAGGGCTCTGTGTGTGGTCACTGCCCACTGACTGGTCAAACCACCTGGTCGTTCTGTCAGTAGTACCAGAGAGAGGGATCTGTGTGTGTGGTCACTGCCCACTGACTGGTCAAACCACCTGGTCGTTCTGTCAGTAGTACCAGAGAGAGGGCTCTGTGTATGATCACTGCCCACTGACTGGTCAAACCACCTGGTTGTACTGTCAGTAGTACCAGAGAGAGGGCTCTGTGTGTGGTCACTGCCCACTGACTGGTCAGACCACCTGGTCATTCTGTCAGTGGTACCAGAGAGAGGGCTCTGTATGTGGTCACTGCCCATTGACTGGTCAGACCACCTGGTCGTTCTGTCAGTAGTACCAGAGAGAGAGCTCCGTATGTGTGGTCACTGCCCACTGACTGGTCAAACCACCTGGTCGTTCTGTCAGTAGTACCAGAGAGAGGGCTCTGTATGTGGTCACTGCCCACTGACTGGTCAAACCACCTGGTCGTTCTGTCAGTAGTACCAGAGAGAGGGCTCTGTGTGCGGTCACCACTGACTGGTCAAACCACCTGGTCGTTCTGTCAGTAGTACCAGAGAGAGGGCTGTGTGTGCGGTCACTGCCCACTGACTGGTCAAACCACCTGGTCGTTCTGTCAGTAGTACCAGGGAGAGGGCTCTGTGTGCGGTCACCACTGACTGGTCAAACCACCTGATCGTTCAGTCAGTAGTACCAGAGAGAGGGCTCTGTGTGCAGTCACTGCCCACTGACTGGTCAAACCACCTGGTTGTTCTGTCAGTAGTACCAGAGAGAGGGCTCTGTGTGTGTGGTCACTGCCCACTGACTGGTCAGACCACCTGGTCGCACTGTCAGTAGTACCAGAGAGAGGGCTCTGTGTGTGGTCACTGCCCACTGACTGGTCAGACCACCTGGTCGTTCTGTCAGTAGTACCAGAGAGAGAGCTTGGTGCGTGGTCACTGCCCAGTGACTGGTCAGACCACCTGGTCGTACTGTCAGTAGTACCAGAGAGAGGGCTCTGTGTTTGTGGTCACTGCCCACTGCCTGGTCAAACCACCTGGTCTTAATGTCAGTAGTACTAGAGAGAGGGCTGTGTGTGTGGTCACTGCCCACTGACTGGTCAGACCACCTGGTCGTACTGTCAGTAGTACCAGAGAGAGGGCTGTGTGCGTGGTCACTGCCCACTGACTGGTCAGACCACCTGGTCGTACTGTCAGTAGTACCAGAGAGAGGTGTGTGGTCACTGCCCACTGACTGGTCAAACCACCTGGTCATACTGTCAGTAGTACCAGAGACCCTTTTCTGCTAGCAGGCAGCTATAGGCTGAGATGTAAGACATGATACTTGTGGTCTTAAAACAGAGTATACTGCTCAAGGGCAAATAATTGAAATTATACAATCTGCAACCCTATCATAGAATTCGAGAATGCATGTTTTTGAATGACAATGGCAGAGATTATCAGACCGTGAATTACTGAAAACTTTGAGAATCATTTAAAGCAAAACCAAACAAAAACAATACCTGATTGAAATGGAAAATATAAACAACGTGGTTTGAAATGATTTGAAAAACATTGCAGAGGAGTTTAACACAAGAAAACGGATACGGAATTGTCTTGCTCAAGAAGTCATATTTATTAGAAAGCAACCATTAATGTAGATAGAGGGCACGGCACCATACAGAAAATGGCGAAACCACGGAGTATAAGTTTAGTATGACTTTCATTTATAAATAAGCGTGCATATCACTCTTTAAATCCTATTAGAAGAGAAAGCTGACGACTGATCAAGGTGAGCCGATGCATGCGTATGTGTGCTGATGTTGATGAATAATGGACAAAACCAGGACAGGCACGTTATGGCTGCATTTACAAAAGCATCTGAAGTTTGGAAAATGTCAATAGATGAAATAGAAGTCAATATCCGGGCATCGTCCCTCGGGAGTGACGTCACGACTATATAGTGTGTATCTATGATTGCTCATTCAGAGGACGGACGGGCATCAGAATGCAATACACCATATGTGGTTGACAGTATGCTGTATGGACCTGTACATAATGCAGACCTCCAAATAGATGACACGTCCCAACTAGAGCCGGGTCTGCTGTGCACAACCTTCTGAGTTTTATTATGGCAGGGAGGGGATGAGAACACCTTTTACCCATTTGATTGTTGGAGTTAAACGTCTGCTCAGCAATTTTGTGTATACCAGTTGGCTGACCGAATGTATGGGATGGAAATGACGGCAAGGTGAGGATGTGTAATAGTCAGCACTGGGGATCGAGCCATTCCTTTTGAACTAACACAGAAAGGAAAATGAACAAGGGGGTCACACATGCAATAAAAGTCGGCCATTTTGATAATTGCTTTCTGTCAGTATTTATGCTCTATGAATATAGTAGTAGTTCATGGAAACTCGAGTCCCACGCGTGCCTCAGATACTAATGGAGCCTCTATTCGTTTTATAATAATTCTATTGTTTTATTTAAATATTTATAACTAATCATTTCAACTGCTGGATGAATACCTAGATACATAGGCTAGGCAGCTTAAACCTTTCCCAGATATGTATTTAAGGAGTTTCCAGTTTGACGTATCTATGCTATCTAATATGTAAAAGTTTATTATGCGAGTTACCTTTGATATAAAGAACATAAAAGAAAAGACAATAGAATGAATTAGTGATTGGTGAAAAGGGGATTTTCGTGAGTAATCTGTATCATGTTATTGCTTTTGGATAAAGAACCTTGCATAGAATTTGGAACAGTTAGCATTGGGGCATGTTTCAAGGAAAATGGTCTCAAACATCTTTGATATATATTATTGTTAATATCGTTTTATAAACATAAAAAACAGAAAAGAAAGATGAAAAACTACGGACAAAAAGTTACAAATTTTAGCACCTTAACCAAGCATCATGAGCCACTTCTTTCTATAGAAAAACGGACGTTTGGAGCATACGCCCGAAGCTTTGGTTCAATAACGTTGATATTGTTCATGTTTTGTGCATGATTGATTATATTGATACACAGATCATCAGATGTACATATCTTCTTCCCAGCCAAGGTGTGACGTAATGGTCACGTTATGCAACCATACTTTTTTGGTTTGTCTGTTACCTACTAAAATTTCATGTAATTGTTACATTATTTTTCTGGGAGTTTGTGACCTAACCAAAATAATATGTTATCATAATGATCTGGTGAGGTTAGGTCAAGATCAAATTAGAATAGAATGTCATCGTGACTTTCTGATTATGTGAGATCTAGACCTCACTTAAACAGAACGTTGTTGTGACCTGACCAGGGGAGGTCCCAACCTCACCTAAAGAGACTGTTATTGTGGCATTCTGATTATGTCAGGTCTTAACCTGACTTAAACGGAATGTTACTGTGACCATCTTATTTGGTTAGGTGTCAACCTAACCTAAACAGAATGTTATAGTGACATTCTTATTAAGTGAGGTGACAATATTAGCCTCATAAATAATGTTACAAGAATGTTTTTAGAATGTCACAATGTAACGTTGCAACAGTTGGTTGCATCAACATAATTGGGATTCATCAAAAGACTGTCACTGTAACCTAACAGTTTAAAGTAACAAGAATCAATCCAGAACGTTGCTGCAATGTTGTTAGAACATCATATCTTTGGCTGGGTTGATCTCTCTCTTGAGCTTTACTTTAGTTGTTGCCCTTTGCACATCAGCTGACAGCATCTCCCATTGTCCGTTTTAATAATAGGTCTTCTTACACTTCATCCCTTGCCCTAATATCCTGTCAATATTTACTACGTCATTCCCCCTGGCTGACTAAAATTCCTTGAATGCTACGTGCAATAATTCAATCTCTAACCCTGTTTTGGTCAATACTGCCAGGACCGGAACCCCTCTGAGAAGCTGTATTATATGGGTATCCTCTGGGAAGTGGAGAGGATCGTGGGGCGTATGAATACACAGTGTTATTTTAGGGTGCTTAATCCCCTCGTGGATCTGTTTGAATAGCAGGCCCAACCTTAACCCACAATACCCCGCGGCGGGCCAACGACCAGTGCCACCTGGTGGAGTAAAGCTTAACCCGGCAAGCAGCAGCGTAACAAGCACCTTCTGCAACCCTACTTTTTTGGTCAGTCTATAACCTGCCCAGTTTTCAAGTCACAGTTACATTATTTTAGGTAAAGTTGATACTAACTGAAATAGAATCTTACAATGGCATCTTATTTTATTGAAGTTGAGACCTTACTGATAAAGAATAATATAATAAAATTATTATAATGCAAAAGAACGTAACAAGAACATCACAATAACATAGCAGTGTGACGTTGGCATGTTAGGTTCTAAAGACATTTTTGGGTGCCATCAAAATAACGTATCAAGAACCAAAGCAGAACTAAAAAGAACATTGCTGCAACATTATAATAACATCATATTCTTGGTTGGGTATACTCCATTAGGTGCTTTCGACCATCTGAAATTTGCCACTTCCCAGCTGTTACTAGAAATGAGATTTTGCCTTTGGATTTTGCCTTTTGAAATACTATTTGACAGGGAAAATGAGATCCTGTCTGATGATATGTAACATGTCTATATTTAATCCTTATTGCCACTGGTGATCTCTGAAATCGTGAGTGAATCAATAGTGGAGTACAGCACGAAAGCCCCATTTGCCATGGTGGAAGTGGTCTATCGTAAGCCTCTGAGATCTGCTAGCGTTGAAACATTTGGTTATTGTAGCTCTCAGCGACATGGTACCTTCCCAGCCAAGGATATGACGTTCTAATAATGTTCTAGCAATGTTCTGGATTGATTCTTGTTACGTTACACTGTTAGGTTACAGCGACATTCTTTTGATGACTCCCAATAACATTGCTGCAACCAACTGTTGCAACGTTACATTGTGACATTCTATTAATGTTATTGTAACATTATTTATAAGGCCAATACTTCATAAGAATGTCACAATAACATTCTGTTCAGGTGTGGTTGAGACCTCACTTAATGAGGATGTCACCAGAATATTCTGTTTAGTTTAGGTTGACACCTAACCGCGCCGCGCCGCCTGCCCTATGCCGCGAGACATGAGGACGGGCTGGCCCTACACTGCGGCCCGTCTCTACATTGGTGATATAGCAGTTTTCATTTCATTTCTTATGGAGCAGGCAATTCAATTGAATCTGCATATAAATTGCTTTGATGTCGAAAGGAGTGCTGTTGTCAATATCATTCAAAACCTGAACAAAGGGACTGAATTCAATGTTGAACATTATATTTACCCTGTCAGCATTATTATCCATTATTCATGGTTTTGGAGATGCTAGTTTAGGTGAATATATGTTTTTCTTGAATCGATGTATCACTTTGTTAGATGTACTGTTTCTGTCATGAGACACATTGCAATAAACTGATAATCTTTTCACCTCCACCTGACAAGTGATAAAACTAACCCAGGCAAACAGCGACATAACAAGTACGTTCTGTGACCATACTTCTTTGGTCAGTCCATAACCTGCCTAATTTTCACGTAATAATTAGGTTATTTTAGGTGAAGTTGTGACTTACTAAAATAGAATGTTATAATAATGTTATATTCTGATGATGTTGAGACCTTATCAAAACAGAATGTTTATAATAACATCATTTTTATGTGAAATAACTTAACCAGAATGTTATGATAATGTCGCAAAGCAACGTCACAATGTCACAATGTTAGGATCTAAAGACGCTATTGGTTGCCATCAAAATAACATAACAAGAACCAAACCAGAACCAAATAAGATGTTATAATAATGTTACATTTTTGCTTGGGAAATATCTGGGATAATTTAAGAGTGGAGTCAAAGTATACTCACGCTTTTCATAGTAGGTTTTAAGTTCTGAGCAGCACCGGACACAGGCCAGTAAAGTACCCTTTTCTGGAAAAGAAAAGTTGATATACAAGGGTTAGACTTATCTCTATGCAAAACGTAAATGTTTCATATATAATTATTGAATATCTCAAAAGACAACGACCAATCAGTGAATATCTTTGCATGGCACTATCCACAGTTAAAAGATAGATATCCGCTAGATACAAACAGAAAGTACAAAAACACGTGGTAGATAAAGCATGTATACTTGTTTTTTCCCATTTGACAGACACTTCAAAGCCAAAGAACACAGCCACATTTAAGCCATATAAGACGATAGGGGGGACCCAGCACTGACCAAGTGGTTCTTTGGGTTCAATTCCTGGTTAGTGCTCGGTTCACTAAGGTATGAGGTACAGCAAAAATGATTTCCCGGTTTTGATCCCCTGCTGTTTGCCTAGGTACAATCACCAAATACAGAATTTGCCTTGGATATGACCTTAGTTGCTGAAACAGCACAAAGAATCTATTACTCACTCACTCCACGTTTAAGCAGGAAAACAAACCGTGGGTGGTCGCTGAGGTCCCAGGGGACAAAAATTAAGACTTAATATGGAAGGCACTAATCTCTTGATACATTGATAAGGCTATATACAATATAAAATACCGCTTAATTCGACATTTAAATTCATGTGGGACTCAACTAAAACATGGAAGCTATATATAATACATTATATTGCCTTAATGAAGAATAAGAATCCACCTACGCCATTCAATAACCATAGCCGTGCATGGGGAGGCTTACCAATATACCTCATCAAATGACGATAGCCCTCCCCTCCCCCATCTATCTCTGGAGTCCAGCCATGATGATAGACTGACCGACGTCCCTGTGGTGATCACAGATCCAATCGTCCCGGCACTATCCGTCCTCCTGTATTATTGGTTTATACAGTCATGTATAATCGACCAATCAGTGTTACACGGTAAGAGCCGGGTTAAGTCTCCTATCGTAAGGAGGGATTCAACGACACAAACGATGATCCAGCTTGCAATTCAATGTTGTGTTACGTTAAGTGTATATATATATATATATATATATCTTTATATATATATATATATATATATATATATATGCATATAAATGCACATTAATTCATGTGTGAATATCTTTATAAATGAGAGTAGAGTAAAGCCCTATACCCACAAAGCGACTCAACCATTGAAGGGCAACAGGAAACTGATAAAATTGCTGGTAAAGTTACCGGGTGATTGGGTTATCAAATTGCTTGATAATCCAGTCGACACTGACGCCGATTCTTCCAGTCGCCCGTCGCCCCTAAAGTCACTTAGTTGGTATGGCCCTTAAGAGTTGGTGCTGCCATCTAGTGCTTCTGTTAGTGGAGAATAGTTGCCCACAGGATATAAGTGTCATCTGACTTAGCACCACCACCACTACCAACAGGGTATCATCAAGTTACATTACATTTGTCCATGCTAAACTGCTATTTGGTGGCTGACATTTTTGCCTTTAAAAGCTTAATAAAGGGCGGTCACGTTGACGCCGTCATCAAGCACATTCAATTGGGTTTCATTTATTGTAATGTAACAGATCGATTTATATATATGTGAATATATATGTGTATATATGTTATATGTATGTAAAAATATATATCTATGTATGTGTGTGCGTGTGTACCAACCTCCAAAGTCCCAATTCCATATACTACTAACATGCCTCAAGTACAATAAGGTCAATCCACGTGATAATGTCGTGTATCTTGTGAAACCAATTTACAAGACATAGTGTATAGTAAGAGTGTATTCAGGATATACTTCGTGTCATATTACGTTTCTGTAAATTTTATATTATTGGAACTGGGATATAGTAAGAAGTATAGAAGCATAAGCGACATTGCAACAATCTGACCATTCTTCGACATTAAACTTGAATTATTATAATTGTATGTATCCCGTGCTTCAAATTCCCATTTCTATATACTACTTACACAATTATGTACCGTCTTGTATATACAGGGATCGTTGTCACTAATAAAAGATCCAGACTTGCCACCATTCAAATTACAATAACTCTCCATTGCAAAGATCCCCAAGTTACACCATACTCCCACATGGTTTTAGGCAATACATACGTTGAACAATGGATTATCACAGACTATCTTTTCAGGTATGCACAGTTGCCTCGACGCATCTGCCGTTGTTCATGTGATTCTTATTACTATGTGGTTTCCTATGCAGACTAGTTTTATTTATCACCCTACAGGGTGATAAGAGGCAAATTATCACCATTGTTTGATACAACATGCGTTAAATACTTGACTACGGTATTGTATGATAAAGTCAAGTAACTGTTACATGAAAATTGGGCAGACTGACCAAAAAGTATGGTCACAGATCATGCTTGTTACGTCACAGCTTGCCTGGACATTATCCGTGAGGCCTGATACATATCTACACAAAGACGTTAATGTTATGGTTAACCCCATTACACAAAACCTGTGGCCTGTTGCACAATACCAGTCCTATCGTGAGAACGCAAGGTAGCAAATTAATGGTACCTTTTGTAGCAACTTTGCATGTTAGAACGCACGTTTTGAAACTAAAAAAGAATGCTGTAAATGATAATGATAAATATCGGTAAACATGCTGTTCATACCGACGTCACCATCCCTTAAACGTGGTTGACAACACTAAACCTTGAAGGGCCGTCTGTGTCGTCACGTCGGTAGTTGTGCGAGGTCTACCGACTGGGAGTCGAGTCAGGAAAGTTTAAACTTGTGTAATATTTCCCAACTCTGGTCTTGAGTTGGGAGTACATTTGACTAGTTTATTCAGAAATCCCCCTCCCTGATATTGAGGAGGATCTCATTATAAATAGATTACAACAGCAAATGTCCCTGGGTCCCTTCTTTATGATGGCCAGTCCTCGACTCTGAGTTTTAGACGGCCAGTCAAGTCGGTATAATAATTAAATATGAGGGGCTTTACGATAACTCATTGTGCCACTGACAGTTGTTTGTCTCGTCCCTTGGTGACGGCCTGGTAACCACCCGTCACTTGACACCCGCCTTGTAAGACAGGACTTTAATTAGACCTATATGACATAGTACACCTTAATTATGATACAGTGACTGCTGATTCAGCGTGACGTGATCTCTTCACGACCCCCTCGACCCATTGCCCCACTCTCCGCCGTGCCCCCTACCTCCCTGGGCCATTTTAAGGTTATTCTTGAGGCGTGAGCATCACTGGTTCCAGAATGCCACTGTTATGCTGTCTTGGAGCTAATACCGATGATTGTACTGAACAAAAGTTAGTCTTGATATAGAGTTACATCGAGTGTTTATGGCGTCATTCACAAGAACGGCAGGCCGATTATGAAACCCCGCAGGACTCTAAGGCAGGTGGCACCTCAGGTGAATGATCAGCAGCTTGTACAGCCAACCTGCGACGTAACAGAACTATTCTTCAAACATACTTTTTTAGTCAGTTTGTTACTTGCTAAAATGGCACGTAGCAATTACATTATTGATGGTCAGGTTGAAACCTCACCAAATCAGAACATTATTATACCTTATTTTTTGGTGAGAATCCAAAACAGTATGTTATAAGAATATTCTGTTTGGGTTGAAGAACGAGAACATTGTAATTACATCACAGTGCAATGTCACAGCAGTACATTGCAGTAATGTAATTGGGAGTCATCAAACGAACATAAAAAGAACCAAATACAGAACCAATCAGAATGTTGCTGCAACATTATAATAACGTCACATCCTTGGCTGGGACTGCAAGGCAGGTGGCACCACAGGTGAATGATCATCAGCCTGTACATAACGGTCGACTGTAAGCTGGGCCTTTCTCAGTCCTTCACAAACTGCTGTAGAAACTTGCTTATTACAAACTGCTCTCAGGGAATCATCCGTCACTGTCGTCACTGAAATAACTGTTCAGGTCGAAAACTAATTATTTCTAATTTAGGATGTGTCTTTGTTCAAACTCATTAGTCTTGAATGTACAGTTTTCTCAAACTGTGTTCTCAAGATACGGGAACAAAATATAGGTCTGAGATATAGAAACCCCTGGGTATCTACGTTACAACATTACAACTTTGACCTGTTGCCGTGTTAACCACACTTGTTAACATCTTTATAGTGCATGGATCTAAGGAAATGATTTTGGTCATGCTCAGAACTTCAGAATATGCCAAACTGACCGCCTAGATGTTATGTTAAAAATCATGTGATACATTTTAAGATTTCAATTCAAGCATTGACTTTAGGAACACTACCATTCTCTTTATCTTGTTTAATACCCTACAGCCGGCCTATGCTATAGCACTGTCAGTTATGTTCGTCTCCTTATTTGAGGCACTCAGACACGTCGCACACGAACAAACCGAAGACAGCGTTGCGAAGACCAGGTCAAGAAGAATTTTTCCGGCTAGGTTCCGGGAATTGTGGGATAGCCCAGTCCCTTCAGAAATGGCCCCAAGGTCGGCAGCCTGCTCAAAAGAGGCCTATCGTTGCTGTGCGATAGATTAAAACCAACCCATCACTGATTCTGACGGGAATAGTACCAAAATGATCGCCAAGGTGTGGGGAATCATGTGTTAAAATTTCAGGTTTCAATTCCAACATTGAGATTTGATTCAGTACCATTCTCTATATCAAGTTTAATATAAACTGGGGCCGGCCTATGCTACAGCACTGTCAGCTATCTTTGTCCCCTTATCTGAGGCGCTTAGACACGTCACACGAACAAACCGAAGACACCGGCACGGAGACCAGGACCAGAAGAATTTTACCAGCTATTTACCTGGAATTCTGGGATAGCCCAAGACATTCAAAAACGGCCCCCAAGGTTGGCGGCCTGTTAATTCAATGCCACGCGATAGAATAAAATCGGCCCGACACAGATTTTGACGGGAATGAGGAGGAGAATGACTTTTCTGGGCCACGTGGTATCAGCCATAGACTATAGGTGCATCTTGCCAGGAACCAGTGGCAAAGAAAGTTCCTGGCATGTCCACTGATAACCTACAGCTGGTACCCAAAGGCCCAGAAAGGTAGTTCTTCTCCTCATTGGCTCAAAATGATCGCCAAGGTGTGGGGAATCATGTGTTAAAATTTCAGGTTTCAATTCCAACATTGAGATTTGATTCAGTACCATTCTCTATACCATGTTTAACATAAACTGGGGCCGGCCTATGCTACAGCACTGTCAGTTATTTTCTCGCCCTTATTTATTTGAGGCACTCAGATTCGTCGGATGGACAAACTGAGGAAACCGTTAGGAAGCCCAGGGCCAGCACGATGATTTTGGAATTGGAGATGAAATAACATGATCGTAGCTCAGAAACCCATGGGAATGTAAATTTCTAAAAGACTCAGTATGACTTTCTCATTATACATATAGTTTAAGATCTCTATATTTGTTTGCAAGCTCTTTCAACACTGCAGTGGTGCATGTTTCTTGTCTTTGTGAGAATTTTGATTTAGTTAATTAATGCCAGTGAATCATCCGTCAGACAGACCTTTTTTGATACGTTGTAACTCCTGTACCTTGGCTCCAAATTTGTGGCATGATCAATAACGTTGCCGGATTACGTTCTAATATTGCAAAACACGTAGCTGGCCACCATGTCACTATAGACTTATAGGTACCCTGGTTCTAAGTTAAAGAGAGAAGGCAGTCAAATTTAAGTTTGGTGAATTGTTCATTCTACACTTTAAATTGAATGCTAACTAAGACGTGCATTACAATTATATGGCGTTGGAAAGCTGTTTTTTCCCATGAAATTTGGTTTTCTTTTTGAATATTTCAGGTGGGTTCTGTGCATCCAAAGCTGAACGTCTGTGTGTAATGTCACACATAGAAACCGTTAGATTTTAAATTTTATAAACGCTTTATTAATGAGAGAGCTTAATATTGCACATTTCACAGAAAATAATTTTAAAAAATGGGTACAAACACCCTAAAGCAGCTGTCTCGTCTGTGCGTTGTTAGGCTTGCATATGCTGATGTTAGCCTAACAATGCTGCAGTCGTCGACGTGTTTTGCAATGTTAGAACGTAATCCGGTGACATTATTGGTCATGTTGTGAACTTGGCATTCTAGTAAGATAGTTACAACATAGCCAGCAGCGACGGCAGCGGGGACAAGAACGTGGCTTTAAGACGTTTTGGGAAAAAATTGAAAAACAATATTTTGTTATTCTATCCTTTTTAGATTTTACTTAATTTCTATATGTGACATCACACACCGATAAATGCACTGAGCAAGCTGCACCAGGTTCAGATGAGGAGGCTCACAATCAATAAGACAAGTGGTAATAAAATCAAAACTATTCTTCATAAATGTATGAAAATTGGTTTGGTGATTGCGGGGGTGGGAACAATCACGATGATGGCACAATTCACTGTCACCAGCTCCTCCACTTAGGGTTTTTAACAGGGGGCTTATTTAAGTAAATAATTAGGCTCATCAGGTGAATTTTGATAAGTGTCTCATCTTAATTCATTTTGTCTGTCACTCAAATTAAATACACCTAACAATCGCTCTTTAAGGTTATTTAGAAATTTTGAAAGTACTTTAGGTGACACGCAAAATCACTTATCATATGACACTAATGACATTTTGTCTGATTAGCTTTATCACTAGTTACACAAATATGAGTCCATATGCCATATCTTCGTAATCAACCAAGGTCATCAAAATTTGTTGTTAGGCTAACCAAGGCAAATGTACCCATGAACAGTATTTTCATAATAGTAACCACGCAATTTTTTCCTGCTTAACGCGCATTTGCTAACCATCCTCCAGACTTAGGTTAGGGGTGGTTTGGCCTGGAGTTAGGACTACTGCTAACCATGGCCTAGCCACAGCAAAATTAACTGTGTCATACTTAACCACAAAATAATTTTACGAAGATATGGGCCCAGGTCTAACACGGAAATAGCTTAGTATTAATAAGAGGGGTCGGTGAAATTTCAGTTTTGTTTTTCGACACTTTATAATCATGCTTATATAGAAGTAGTTAATGTGTCTATGCCACGCATTGACTCCTTCATGTGAAAAACTTGATTTATTTTATAAAACCTTCTGATTTCTTGGATCATGATAAAACACAAATCTGTGTGTGACGTCACACGAAAAAAAGATGTTATTTTCAAAGTTTAAAATGATAATTTCAAATGCATTTGGTTTTCATATTTTTGTCACCAATTAGTGTATTTCAGGATCTAAAACGTTATTGGCCTGGACAAAACCATTAGGATAATCAGAATTATCCTATCTGTTTGTGATGTCATTGTTTTATATTGACTGACCCCTCCCTTTAAGATATAGAATGAATTGGAAGACTTTCTGTAACTACCATGCACAGTTGGACGACACATATATATACTTCATCCTGATTGGTCTGTTGTAACACAAAGTCCATCAGCGTTATACACACAACTTCCGGTCGATCAGAGAAGTATTGCAACCTCAGGGAAAGGAGAGCTCAACTCGCATATCCGGTACAAGACACTCATGACAGTTATGAAATTAACACATGCCAACTCCCCTGTCTCAGAGGATAATTTGTTAAGCCTGGTTTCCACCAGCCACTTTTAACCACCAATTATTTGGTAATCTATTACTTTGAAATAGTGATATGACAAAAGAGCATATATCTTACATACCATTTGAAAGACAATTAAAAACCTTTCTAATGGTGTATAGTATGTTCATGATTAACCAATATTCCCACTGCAAATTTGTCAAATTGGTAGTAAAATCAGCTAGTGGAAACGAGGCGTTATATTGCGGCTAATGACCTCTTGGGTTTTCGGGGGGTTTGGAGGCCTTCAGTCTGTCTGAATACGCTGACAATCCCATCCCCACTGACGTCACAGCTGACAACCGCTGTCTGTTTCAAGGACTTATCTGACAATACTGTCATCTGGAACAACATGCAATTTATTTTCCTGTCCTTGAGTTTGTAGAACCAGGGGAATATCAATTTTGATATAAAACTTCGGTCTTGTTACGTTATTTTTATGTCTGCCAACGTTGCTGCAACATACTGCTGTGACATTGCACTGCAACGTTATTATAACATTCTACATTCTTCAACCTAAACAGAACTTTCTTATAATGGTTGCAGAACGTTTCTGTCATGTAACAGCTTGGCTGGAAAAGGTACAAGAAATCTGAGTGTCACTCATTAGAAGTTCACTGGCCAAAAGAAATGAAATGGTGCAAAAGAAGTAAAGTATTATTTTGTGTCGCAAGACCTCAAAATTGTTATTTCTGTGAAGTGGCAAGTGTTGTAACCGTTCTGTGACCATGGATCCCTGGATTTGTTGATACTTGAAATGACCTTTGGCAAACAGCCTTAGGACACAGTGGCAGTCACAGCTCACAATCCCCACTGTGTTCCACCCTATTGTCAGTGTTTGTCTGTATAACCATCAACACCCACGGGCCTCTTCAACACTGTACATCGTTTTACTGGAAAAAATCCAATAGTCTCATTGCGTCGTCAATCGTGCTTGTGAGAGTTGGTCCTCCATACCTTGGGTCATAAAGTCTGCATGGTACTAGAGGCAACTCTCACTCAGCAGAACCGCATAGGGGCCTTCCATAAAGTATGTACGCATCAAGGGGGGAGGGGTGTCTTAGATTTGTGAAAATGGAAGGCCCCATTGCAGCGTCGCATAACCAAACGCTCGCAACAGCGGGAGATCAAAAATGGTTTAGTTTTTCTCTCGCTGTTTTGCACACTTTTTGAATACATTTAGTTGACATATATATACATTTCCGCCACTTACCTCTTATATATTTTATAAAATGAGGGTAACTGCTATCATTTGCTGCTGAAAAGAGAATATTAAAATTCACACCCCAAAATGTCCCCCAGGATCATCAAAATCACTCAAATTTGAACAAGGACAGGTCTTTTAAAATGTGTCAATCCTCGCAACAGCGAGATCTGTTATGCGACGTGGCACATACAATGCTCTCAATGTTATACACCGGAAACCACATATTTCCTGAATAATGAAACGCAATTAAATTGCCTTCAGGTCTGCATTTCCCCTGTGAATCCGTACTAGATGGAACGATGACATCCAGAGAGGTGTACCTAGGGCTTTCATAATAACTGAATCATAATTATAGCATTGGAAATGGGTCCCTCTGAAATGCGATATTGGCCATACTTAATTGACAGAATAATGGAAAATGGAGCATTATGGGGTGTAGTCAGACGTCAGTGTCAATGGTTGTAATTGGATGGTGTCAACTACTTGACAGAGGGAGTGACAGCTTACTTCTCATTGAACATGAACTAGGACGTATTTATAAGCCTCTGTATCAAGGTACTTAGGTTATACATTCTACTTATCTAATCCTTCTATTACATCGACTTTAAATTTTGAAATATCACGATGCGAGCAGCTAAGTGGCAACTGAGCAACTGAAATGCAATCGCTATATTTATAGTCAGATGCTATACATCATTAGACCGGATTTCTAAGGCTGTGTGCCAATGGTTGGTTTGTTCTAATGATTTCGCTATGACTGCACACGTTGTGTAATTATGGATTCTGGACGAAGAAGTCTAAGACAAGAGGAATTTTTATCACCCTTCCTTAGAAACATTGAAATATGAATTCGAAGTCACCTCTAATTCTCCCTATAGCATCGGCAATATGGGAGTAGCAGACCCCGCCAGTGACTTCCGCCGGAAGTTGAGGGCAATTTCTGTATTCAGATAAGCATTACAGATTCAATCAATATTTAATACCAACTAGATACACAAGATCTTTCTATTGTTCACACAGATTCAATCAATATTCAATACCAACTAATTACAGGAGATCTTTCTATTGTTCACAAATCTAGCCCAAAGTTCACGCGTTGTTGGTAAGGCTAGGTGCCCGAGGTGCATGTAAAGGATAGGTTACCATGCAGACAAGGCTTATTAATGAGCCCCGAGAGGACCCGTTTCCACCTATCAGTGGAATTACATTGTTTATGATACGCACAAATTTGTAAAGCCATGCACTTGATAATAGCATAATTTTACACACCCGGAATGTGAAATTGTTCCGGCACGATTAATTATGCTTTGACTCAACCATACTATATTTGCATCAAAACGTCGTACATTTTTAAATGTTTAAGCTGCACACATAGGATCCCCCTATGAGGGTCAAGGCCAAGGTTCAAGGTTCAATTGATAAGAATGTCCGGGACATGGTAGGTTTTTGATACGAGTTTCACTGAAACCAGTACGTTAACAGAAAGTATGCACTCAGATAAACATAAAGTGATGGGCGTATCGAGAAGGGTCATTATCGTGTACAGACCTTAATAAATTCGTGTGATACTGCGGCCAAAATAGCGGAGGCTAATCACGTGATGTTGCCTATATATAGGATGTACAATGCACATGACATGTTTCAAATGCTAATGTCTATATACTACTTACACCAATATAAATTGATACGTATACAATTAGTCAGTTACTGTGATCACGTAAATAGTGGAACCTATCGAGGCGCACATTTAAAGGCAGTACACTGTTAAAACAAGTGTTTAGAACATAAACACTTTGCTAAACACTTCGGCGCATCCAGTTTTGGAACACTTTATTTCCCTAAACATGTTTAGAATTATTGGTGTTTAGGGTTAAGTGTTTAGAAATGTGTGATGTTTAGCTGTTTACCCATGAAGTGTTAAGGTCCTCAAGGTGTTTAGAACCAAAATGCTTATGCTTTTTTGATGTTTAGCTGTTAAGTGTTTAGAAATCTATGATGTTTAGGTGTTTATCTATGAAGCATTTAGGTCTTCAACGTGTTTAGGGTTAGGTGTTAAGTTAAACAGTAATATACCATAATAATATGTACAGTGTTCTTTCATTCTTAAGGATGAAAACCATTTTAAATTTAACAATAATATACCCTAGTGTGTATAAAAAAAACACACGAGATTTTACATGTAAAACACTGCTATGGTACTATGCCATACAGTTTACACCAGATGTAATGTTAACAGCAATTAAAGTTTTATTTTTCCTGTAAACACACTACAGGATCATTGAGCCAATAACCAAGTATGTCCTTCCTTCTTGGTTTAGCCTTGCATGGGTTGTTTGATTGATGGAGGTAAAACCTTCAGGGTATAGCTAATAAAGTTCTTGAACTAAAAAGGTGTCTACATGTTAATCCTACTGAAAAGGTGTTTTAAAACGCTTTGTAAATGTTTTAGGGGTGTTCTGGTTGGTTGACCATACCTAGAATAGCAGGCCAATGAAGTGATTATCTTAATGACGCTACAAAAACTTAAAAATCTAACATTTTAAATCCCAAAGTTCCAAATTCCTAAGTGTATGAAAAAACTAATACTAATCATGGCCAAAAATATGGACAGCATGTTGCAAACCACTAATAGTACAACTACTTCATAGTAGTAATTTGATAACTTCAGTAGCCGAGATTTGAACCCGGGGCCCCTCACATATGAAGCCTATGCTCTACCACTGAGCTATGGAGGCCTGTAGTTAGACACAGCCCAGCTTTGCTACTTAACTGAATAAGCAGGGGTATGAGAGTATTGAACTATTGTCTGTCTAATGTTGAATACCTGTATAGTAGTACAGAACCTACTCA
Source organism: Lepidonotus clava (assembly GCA_936440205.1). Lineage (NCBI taxonomy): Eukaryota > Metazoa > Annelida > Polychaeta > Phyllodocida > Polynoidae > Lepidonotus > Lepidonotus clava. The sequence continues at coordinate 49,790,929 of OW387139.1, read as the reverse complement.
TTGGTGCTGACTCTGCCAGTGTGCACTGCATGCAGTCCAAGTTAGCTCAGTTGGTTAGGCTTCTACCTTGAATGTAGAGAATGTGGGTTCTAATCTCAAAGTGTCCATTTTTCTTTTCCATAGTCTACAATTGATATTATGTGTTTAGATTCTAAACATGTCCCATTCAAAACATGGTTAGAGGTTACAAGTGTTTAGCTTTTAAACACAACTGATGTTATGCGTTTAGATTTTAAGCATAGTTAACCCAACACATGTTTAGAAGTTACAAGTGTTTAGGTTTTAAACAGATATGGTTTAATGTATTTAGATTATAAACATGTTTATACCCTAAACACATTTAAATTCTAAACACCATTTTAACAGTGTACAATGTAGCCAACAAGTACCAAATTCCCATTTCTGATTAATATTAAAATTTCGCGTATGGGAAGCCCCATTCGCCGTGGGCGATTTTCCTGTTGCGGAGACCAGCGACAATTTTATCTCGTGCGTTCAGAAATAGTCTCAGGTACGACAAACTGATCGCAAGCTAGCGAAATTGATTGCGTAGCTTTCACACTGGTATGGCAGCTCCCTTGCGATCATTTTCGCAAGGAATCTTATGTAGAATCGCACGCATTCTCTATGAGAATATTAAATAGGTTGAATAATTTCGGAAGGGATCAGGTCACGATTATCCAACATTTCCAATTTTCTAAGATCGCAGAGGCCCACGTTAAACCACGTCCACCAGGGCGAATGGGGCTTAATGGAAGCAATCTACGCGACAGTCTGAAACACATCGGCGATAGTCTGGAAGTAGTATAGGACAAGAGGGGATTGCTTCTGCCCTCCCTTTATTCTAGCTATCCTGGACATCCCACGACGTTTTGTGTTTCAGAGAATGATCCACGATAGCATAAAAGTAGTATGAGGCAGAAAAGATCCCCCCGCCCAAATCTCACTGAAAGCATTTCTGGGCCTTGGCCGGTGTGCGAGTGGCCTAACTGGTCTATAACTTTTTCCACGAGTCTCTACAGCGGGCCCTCCCATAGAGGCCTTATCCTCCAACTTTGAACCTGTTCCATTGGAACCAAGTACACCATTCATTGATTCAGACATAACCGCTAGCGGGGCGCTATACTATTGAAAAATGAAAAACTACAGACGTGTTTAGAACTGTCTGCAGACCCGTGGTAACAGACACAGGGGACGTTCCAATGTGATCCTAGGATTCACTCTTAGATCCTAAGATATGTTGGTTCCAAGGTGGCCATCTTAAGTAGTGTTGTGATATCTTAAGATGCAATAGGAGTGCTAACTTAGGAGCGACAATTAAACCAGATTTAGAGGACTTCTTATCTTAGTAAATGAGTTTCTTTTTCTAGTACAAAGGAAGGATGACTATGGAACCAAAATATCTTAGGATCCTTTTGTGACAAAATTTAAGGTGTGATGACTGTCTTAACATTACATTGGAACAACCTATGTACAAGCCTCCCCGCAGACCGGTGACAACACACACAGGCCTGGGTAGGTATATTAGATTCCACCAGTTTTCCCATCAAAAGGTGTCCCTAGCTGTTTTTGAGGTTGTAAAAGCTGTGACGGAATTTTTCACTTATAAAATGAAGATATAAGCTCAAGATAATATTTAATGAACCTGCAAGAATATTTATCTACATTATTTTCCTGTCAAAATGACATATAGTTTTGCTTTGTAATTTGCCCTCAAGCTGCACAGTGAGCCTTCTAAATACACGTCATTTTGACGGGACAAAACCAGAGGACCTGACACTGAATCTGGCTGATGATACGTTCCTCAAAATGTTCTGAGCATTCTAAAATTTGTATGTAAAATACCTGGGCAGTTGTCGTAGTCGTAGACGCCCCTGAAGCACCAGGCGTTGTCGTGTTTGCCCGGGTCGCCCTTGGTCCTCGTGGTGAACGTGGCGGCCGAGAGGTGCACGACCAGTAGTAGAAGCAGCAGGGAGGGCCCGGCCCCCCGTCCCCTGCTCATCGTCCGGCCACCTCCACCCGACATGTCCTCCGCCTCTCCCCTCTGCCGACCGCAGCCACCCCGCCCCCCGCCCCCGCCTACACGGCGCGCATGCGCAGACAGCCGGAGACACGCTGCGCGCGCAGCGGGCCAGGAGACGCAGCCGGAAGTGGTAGGTGAGCGGGCGCCCCCTACTGGGGGTTAGAGGGAGGGGTAGGGGAGGGGAGGGAGGGGGAGGGGAGGGGAATGTTCTTTCAATCGGATTCCAATTCTCTTATACAGAACTGTATAGGAGGTACCCCTATACCATAACTTTATATAGGCATATATAGTTTTTTTTATTAACGTGGTGTGTTAAATTTGAAACTACTAATATAAGAAGGGCCACGGGGGCATCTGAGGGTTGGAGGACAACCCGCCGGCCAGCGTACGGCCGAAGGGCAAAGCCCGCGGGCCATACGCTAGCCAGAGGGTTGTCCATACACCTGAGGACAACCCCTGAGGGTCTTCTATATTCTATCATCCAAACAATTTTCCAAATATGTCTAAAATACTGTAAATGAGGATCCAGAGCGGTACATACAGCCTGACAATACACACTGCCTCTTAAGAGCACTGCCTCTTATACGCACCGCTCGGCGGCCGTGCGGGTGGTAAAGTTTGGGAGTTACCTAAAGTAAATCTTTATGAAATTAAGTGGGCTAGTTACTTAAAGTCCCAAACTTTAGGAGGAGACTGTACAGGTTCGTGGGAATGGCGTAGAAGATGGAAATGTTCTGTTACTCCCTGAGTCCCTGGTCAATGAATCCACCTGATGACTTAATTACAGTTTATTGGGTGATAATGCAGCACTTCGGATCAGCTGCTCAGTGAGATCGCGGTGGCTCTGAGACTCTCCAAGAGCCTACCTCCTCCCGACCATGACTACAGGAGAACTGTGCGAGGAATAGTTACTCCGTGGGCGGCTCGTTGGTCTACTGGTTTAAATGCCAAATAGACATTGATAGATATACTTATGATATACCCCAGACAGGAATAACTCAATGCTCTCTTGATCATTTTTGTTACTTGATATGACCAGCATGCTAATGTACCTTGGGTGTCCCTTGCACAACTTTGCTTTCTGAAAAGAAACACACCTTAATGAGAATCATATGTGCGTGGTATCATTCCATTAGTCATTAGGACACTTCTTTGTTATAAATGTTGGCATGGCATGCTGCTGTAAGTCAGGGCAATCATGGTGGTAAAGAAACCCCAAAATGAGACTTTACTTTCCCAGGCAAGAATGTAACGTTATTCTAATGTTGTAGTGAAGTTCTATTTGGTTCTGGTTTGGTTCTTATTACATAACTTTGATGGCACCTAAAAACATCTTTAGAGCCAAACATTGCGAAGTTGCACTGTGATGTTATCATAACATTCTGGTTATGTTATTTCATGTAAAAATAGCATTATTATAACATTCTGTAACTCCATTTTGGAAAGTCTCAACCTAACATAAAGAGATGTAACTGTTATGTGAAAATTGGACAGTTAACAGAGTGACCAAAACAGTATGGTCACAGAACGTGCTTGTTACGTCGCTGCTTGCCTGGGTTAACATCATACCATTTACCTATTCTTTTTGGTTAAGTTTTTATTTGGCTCGCAATCAGGTCCCTGGGACAAACACTCACTTTCACAAAGTGAATCCTAACAAATTAAGTCAATCATGTACCATTGCTTTATCATAGTGAAGAATACACCAAACAAAACAATAGAGTCCTTTACGGTGGTGTTGCATCAATGCTCGGTTTGGAACTGCTGGACATGATATCTGGACTGAATACAATTGCAGTCTGATTATAATTAAGTACGAAATTGACACTACTCGACCATAGACGGCCATGTACGGCCCAAGGCACTGACTGTTATTAACATCATATCATATCAGTTCATCTATCACTTATCCACCTGGAGGACCATGTAATCTGCCTATATGCTATGTAAAGATGATGACAAAGCGAAAACGTGACCAGTATGAAAAGACGGTTCATTTGTATAATATGACATCATTGGTTTGGTGTGCCATGTCATTATTATTCCTAAATAGTGGAAATGTGATGCTGATTGTAGACAATCACTCAACAGGTAGGAGGGAAGATTCCACATTCATGTTTTCAAAATCTGAGATTATTCTCTTTAATTTAGTTTTTTTAGTTGAAGGTCCCCCTAAAGCTGGCAAATCTTGCCCGGTATATAATACGTGTGAATCGCTAATATTGATTTACACTTCTGCAGGCAATTGAGATCCATCCTTAGAAGTAGATCTGGAGGCCATTCCATAAAAAAATCAAGATAATTTTCGCCAGTCAAAACACGTCCATAAAACTTTCACGATACTCAAAAAATTATCGCCAAGGCCTCACGATAGTTAAGGTTTGGTTAAAAATAAGAAATTAAAAAAATCCAATTGGCGATAACATTTTTTTTGGTATTGTATTGTATCCTAAATATGTTTATGGCAATTTCTTTATTGAATGCCTTCCGTATGTCTCAATATTCATTCATATAGAAAAATTATTATGTCAAAGAGTATTTTCGATAATTGGAAGACCCACCCCGATGCCATGGCGGTAAAATAAGCTAGAATAAACGGCGAGACGTTATCCATATGAATACTACATTACAGAGATGGCTCTCTAGGTCCTGGTCACATCCAGGATAGGAGTTCTTAGTTATAGCCGTCAAAACAAATTGGTTTTTTGATACACCAAGTATAGAAATGCTACATAGTAACTGAATACATGTTATAGAGTGTCGAGAATATTTTACTTTGGAAGTAACAGTAAAGAAAGGAAGGAAATAGGATGGTTGTACATAAAATGATAGCTGTGAGAACGTTAATATGATAATAACATAAAATCCTTTTCATTTTATCTTGCCAATGATAATGTAAATATGTATGTGGCCTCCACCTATTCGATAAATATGATTTAATTACAAATATTCTTACTGTTTATTCACCTAAGAATGTTTCAACCTAGTGTAATTATAATGGACAATTTATATTCGGTATAGGTTAAGGGTCTGTGGCCCGTCACATAATCAAACCCTCGCAACAAGGACGTCGTTGCACAAGGACGTCATGGTTGCAATGGGTCCAGCTGTTGAATTGTGGCTGTTCAACTAGGCCGATTTAAATTCTATAAAAAGTTATAAAAAAAACATAGATATTTTGATCTAAAGATGATTATGATTATAAGTGGGTGAAATTTGATGCTGGCTTTTTGCACAACAGTGCATGATTTGGTTAAACCATTGTTGGCTGTTATATGTGCCATTATAGAACGAGCAACCGACAATCACGTCAGGGGAGTCCATTCAAGAACCTCCGCTCAATGTTCTGCAATGGTATAATAAAGTTATGTAACGTCACATCCTTGGCTGGGGAGGAAATTCCCAACAATTGTCTTGCACTGAAGTCGAGTGCAGCATTATGTCATGTTTTATTTGTGTTAAATATAGTGAGTCGAGAATAGTCCAGGCGGCGACAGTGTGTTTAGAGGATATGATCATTGTCAGTTAAGTGCAGTATAGGTTAATGGGCTCTTCGGAGAGATAAAGGCGTTAACAGGTTGATTGATGGGTTCTTTATGATTAACAGGTAGGCGGCTGCGCTAACAAGTAATCACCTCAAAACCGGGAATATGCTACATAGAGCATGCAATAGTTAGGTTGTCAGGAGTAGTAAGAGAACTTCTGACTAGTTTGTAACTTTTGTCTGTTTTTTCCCTATTGTTGTAAAATTCTTCCTCATTTTATCTCTTTTAATTTGATTGTGTTGAACGTCATCCGTACCGCTGTCTAGGGGCAAATTTATCCAAATTTATATTCATCCCTGACATATACCTCTAATAACTTATCAATTCTTCAATTATTTCCTTAGTGTTTTGGAGATTTGCTTATTATAAACATAAAATCATAACATGATTTTATGTTTTCTCACAATCAGCCGTATACATCGCAAATCTCTTCACCAGTGAATATAATTGGCCACATCATGAGTGGACAGTGGCCTGTTTTTACACATAGATCTCCCGGAATTACCCGTTAATAATAGTACTAACTATCCAAAGACCCCCATGCCTTGTCATGACAGAGGGGACCCCTTTTGTCTGCGCCAGTGGCAGTAGAATTCTAATTAGCTGTCTGCGGCTCAAGTGTGGGCCGCAGTCGTCATTGTACCTCTTATATTACTCAGCCTGAGTCTATGATTGTGACGGCTGTGGCCCGTTGCACGATACCTATTGTTACAATGCAAGGTAGCAAATTAACAACACATCTCGTAGCCACTTTGAGCATAATAACACATGTTTTGACCCTCAAAATAACCCTTTTTAGAATGCTATTAATGAGCTGCTATTTTCATAATCTATAGCCTGCAGTCCCCCTTTTGATATACAGAGTTTAATTTGATCCTGTAGAAACAGAGATATTAGGGGTATTGTTATAATGATACCTATCGTGATAATGACTTCTCTCTTCAAGTTATCGTTGTTATGATAGATCATTGTGCCCATCACATAATCGAACCTCGCAATAAGGACGTCATTGCACAAGGACGTCACTGTTGTAACGGGTCCCGCTGTTGAATTGTGGCTGTTATACTGGGCCAATTTGAATTCCATAAAAGGTTCTGGAAAATAGACATTTAGATCTAAAAATACTAAAATTTTCAGCCTAGAAATATTACTATTAGTGGCTGAAGATTTTCACTACCATGGATAGCTGCTTTATACTATATAAGGCACCCTCAGGTTGATTTTGACTGGTTTTGTAGACAAAAAATCAGATAAAACTATAGAAAATGTACATTGCTTTAATTCTATGGGAAATGTATGAATTTTCAAAACAACTTGAAAAATGTTAAATATTTACAGGTATGAAATGGAAAAATGATGAACTCTAGTTTTCCGATATTTTAACCCACAGTTATGCCTTTTTTTGAAAATTTCTATACTTAAGCCTTGTGACTTGTCTACTTAGTTCACAGAATGCACCTTAACTTAGGCTAGTCTGCAGGTAAACTTCAATAATTAAGCTATCTGTGGTTAGGAGAATTAATGCTGGATTTTGGCACAACAGGGAGAGTCTGACATTTCCCTGACAAACCCTCACTGTTTCCATAATGCGATGGGTCGCTGCTCCAACTGCCACCACCTTATTTACGCACAAGTCCCTCAGTCCATTGCATAATTTTTCTAACACTTTAAAGACATTGCTTAACAGTGACATCATTGTTACAACATAGTTGTTGCAAAATCTCTCTAAAATCTTTTCCCCTAGATCAAGGTCTCCTTACTTTGGATAGATTACTATTGCGATGTACCTGCAGACTAGCCCATAAGATGCATGCTGGGGAAAATGGAGACAAGCCATATGCATCAAGCATATATATATATAAATGATTTTCCATTTATTATGGCATTCCTTGTGAATTAGCACTCACTTATAACCCTCCGGTTATCCAAAGTTGGTCCTTGGCCTGTTGCACAATAGAATTTCCTTTTGAGGATCAAATAAAGATACATAACGAACTTTTGCTTAACAGGGAAATGTTTCTTTGTAAGGAAACTTTTTCTTGTTATGAAAATAGTAGAAATCTCTGGTTCTAATGAATTGAATTGAATTCTATAAATTGATATAAAAAGGGGAAAAAAATAGAGAAAAACCAATAAAAGTTACAACTCATTGAGGGCATTCTAGATATAGAAAAAAAATGTTGAAAAACCATTCTTTGTTAGGAAAATATCTGCAAATAATTTATTATGCAACAACGAACTGTTTCGCTAATAGTATTATTTTCGTTTCTAGGAAACCCATTGTGCAACAGGCCACCTGAGACAACCCTGGGCTGTGGTTTCTGGCACCGCTTTTGACAACTCAGTGTCTTCAGTGTAGTAGTACATGGAAATGGGAATTTGAAGCTCATCGCACATAGACCTATACACAGTTTGACGTGTTAGCCAGGGGAAACGTCACTAATTAAATAGGTATCATGGGCCAACAAATAAAGACTGGATAGGGCGGACCTTTCTTCTATTTTTTATACAAGATACTGTTGAAAATTATGAGAACAATTACTGCAATGCTTCACTACCTCTAGTTTACATTTTCATGGTGCAGGATATGACATTTCCTGTTCATTTGTTCATTCCATTTGCTCTTAAACAACCCAAAACCAATGTTCAGATATAGTGACAAATTGGTGCAAGTTCCAATTTCTGATCAAATACAATGTTTAAGTCTCATTGTAGCATATGGTAAAATATAGGCTTAAACCTTGTTAAAATAACTTTTGCTCTTGTGTTTATCCTACTTACCTTTTACTTGTTTACAGCAAGATGTAATGACATCGCTCTCTTGGGATTTCCCCTGCCAACCAAATATGCTCAATTCAGACGTATATACGTATATATGTATATACATTTTCTAATTTTTTCAATGATGAGTTTCATTACCTTTCTAGTAAATCAATACCTTTGATTACTAACTTATTTATTCTTATATCTGTACATGTTATAGGATGAAATTTTCATTGTAATGTAGCAAAATCATGAAATGCAGCTGTAATGATCAGCAATTCTACTAGTGTGAGTGTGGCTATAGGGTTAGACCCCATCAGTGAAATGTACGTGACACCATAGTCAACAATATAAATTTCATTTGACCCAGTTCCGGCTCAGTGCACATTGCAATTAACTCAGGACTAGTCCATTGATGACAGGGGAGCAATCATGTATCAATCCACTTGAGTGGCCCTGTTTCTTTAGTAATATTTCCTAAAAATGCTTTATTCACTTATATAGTTTTTGGAATATGTTGTATTTGTGGGGTGGAAAAAGTCTTCCAAACTATGGAAGTTATGTAAACCATATTTACAAAATGCAACCCATTTTCCCCTTCTATTAAAGTGAGTATGTTTTGTATATACTTTGTCAAATGGCATCATCATTTCTTGGGTATAACCTGGTCACATGGGTGGTTCCCAGAAGTATTTTAGTCGTTGAGCAAACCAAAACAAACCAAAAACTATGAAAGCATTTTCATCCATCAGAACGTGTTTTATGGGACATAAATGAATATGCAGGGCACTTTAGAATCATCAAGGAGACTCAGTGTGTTGGAAACGTTTATACATTTTTATGAATTTTTGACAATTTAGTTTGATTTACTTTGACAATTAGACAATTTAATTTGACAGATTGGTTTTGGGTTGCTTTAACAATTATCTTAAAGCCCCGTTCTCTTCCTTAAGGATGTCGTTATTTGCTACATTATAGCTCCTGTCCTACCACACCAATTTTGTGACGTAACTGACCACGTCGCTGGAATATACTCTAATGTTGCAAAACAAGTCACCGGCTGTTGCGTTGATGCGCTAACGTCGGTGGATGTATGTCATTGAACTCACGGATGACAACGTCCCTCTAAATATTTTCCTTGAAAATAAAGCTATGGTCGGGGTAAAAGATTAGGGACGTAAGGGAGACCTGAACATAGCTATCTATTATTTTGGCCTCAAACTAAAATCCCCCACGCAAAAGAGACACTGGTAGCATCCTTGTTTACTCAGAATGTTTTCCCTACCCCACTTACCCCTTACCCCTCCGATGACCTCCCATGTTGTTCCCTCCCTCCTTCTGGGAAGCCGCTGACGTCACGGTTGTCAGGGTAACTAATGGCGCCGCTAGGTGACAGTGTGGTGGTAAGGTCTGTCCTTAGTCCTTTCATGACCTAGATACCTTTTGCATTATAGGTTCTTACACCCACAAGAGCCCATGGCTACTAGTGGCCACCTAAAATCTGTAAGGAATTCTTTTATTCTTCTTTTCCCTGTGCCCATAAATGGCACAGGGAACCCCCTTGATGGTTGTTTGGGTGCTGGTTGGTTTATGGTCCTACCTACCATAAACTAGTGGCCCCAAACCATTCTGGGTTATGGGGTGGAATTCCCACCTAAAATGGTTGCTGGTTAACAGTCCAAGTTTGAGCGGATTTGGACGTAAGTACAGTCTAGTCTGTCCTTAGACCCCACCTCCAGGGTCTCCCCCCGGGTCCTAAACGCTGGGCTTAATTGTCAGACACACCGCCATCTTCATCTTAACTCATACCGAAAGCTACACCTCCACCCCCGCCCCTCATCCCCGCCTTCGGCCAAGAAAGAAAATTGTTGCATTCCAGTAACATTAGTGAAAAAAAAGAATGCAATAGGTTAGTCAGAACATTTTCCCTTGAAAGAATTACTGGAAAAAAAGTCCCAAACTCTGTTATATTTTGTTATATTCTCTAAAACGCCTATTAAAGGATTCCTTGCACATAATTTTACAAGTTGCTATTTTTTGTGTTATCAACTTGTCTTAAGTATTCTTAACATTGTCCATAAGGAAAATTGGGAAAATTTTGTAGTATTAGTGAATATAATTTTGTCCTATAATCATGTGCAAGGTTTCATTTTTAAAAAAACTTAGGATCGGAGCAAAAACCAGAAAGCAACTCTTGTTTTTTCCTAGGCCTTATGACCATTGGCACCTCTTACCACTTACCTCCAAGTGACCACTTTTCGGCAGGGACGGGCATGTTAGTTATTAGCACCTCTACCCCCCCCCCCCTCCTTAGGCTGCCTGTAATGCCTACCGCAATTAGGGAAATTATCCCTAATACCTCGAGAGTCTCTTCCAAATATAACATACAGGAATAACACTTTATATAAGAAGAGGTGGTTATATATTTTCGGAAAAGGCATTTGGCCTCAAGTATAAAGAGTAGGCCTAATAGTATCTTCTAAAGCTTAAAGTAAATTCTTCCTACCGTAGATAGCTGATTTTCTGTATTGTTAGGCGCATGTGGCCCATTGCACAATGACATATTGTTATTATGTAAATTCTAGTCAAGTTTCAGATTGTTTTTGAACAACGATAGTTAATGTTATTACCCTTATATCCATATTTCTACTGGATGAAATAAGATTCTGTAAATTGATCTATGAAGGGGAAAAATAAGATTATTTCCCATAAAAATTACAGTTCATTAACAGCATTCTAAATAGGTTTTGTTAGTGTCAAAACGATCATTGTGACGTGCAAAGAAACAATGAAAGGTTTCGATGTTTTGCTTATTTTCTTCTTGCTATCGTGATTGTGCAACGGGCCACTTCCAGTTAATTTGAACCACTTTTGAAGACAGAAACACAGGACGAATTATAGAGAATGTACAAATGCTTTTTATGTATCGTTTTGTGATTAATACATTTCATGACAGTTTTCCATAAGAAATAAATCAAGGATTGATGAGAATCTATGTGTCAAGCCTTGAGTTTCCCAAAATGCATCTTAATCAGGGGCGGATCCAGAAACTTTGGAAAGGGGGGCGCCAATATTAAAGACGGTCCAGTTTACATTTGTGCTAGATATAGGGAATAAGCTGCTATACGTGGTAGGTCGAATTATAAGCATTAAATGAAAATGTTACAAGGGAAACTGTTCTTATGATTAATACTTTGAAGCGGTTGGTATACTCCTCAGGATAGTGGCTGAACAAAAACTACATTTGAATTATGTCTTCAATTTCTAGCCATGTAGTTTAATTGTGGGATGGGTAATTTGCATGCTACACTCCCCTTGCCTTGCCGTCGTTCTCACCCCCATAGACCCAGTAAGCCAACTGGTATACACAAATGTGAGTGGTCCTGATATAGCTGAAAAATTGCTGAGCAGACGTTAAACTCCAACAATCGTCATTATGGCCCATTCCCTTGACAGCAACATTCAATGTAATAGCAGTCAGATAATAGCATCCAAAGTGACAAATTGGACACGGAGGTACTAATATCAGATTGCAACAGCGGAAATACTACCAACCTCTGCCAGGAAGATTCCGGTGTAAATTATGCATAAGATGGGCCTAAATAAATCCGTTTGCCTGTACTTTCTACCTCAAAACAATGGATCAAGGGGAGGTTTTGAGTTATATATTAATTTGCCTCACATTAACAAGGCTAAGTTTTATCCAGGCATTACAAGAGAGTATCCGTTGATGACAAGAATGTATGTAATGTGTAATTAATAGAAGTTTCAAACAGTAAATAGTGAAGGACCTAAGGGGGACAGGCTTGGCTCAACTATACTTGAAGGAAATGGGTACTTTCAGGAGCGGTTTACATGCCTAATGGACATTGGGATTCCACGTGCGCTACCCAGCCAGCTTGAGACATCACAGAAACATTCTGCAACTATACATTCAAGTCAGTTTGTTACTTACTAAGATGACATGTAACAATGTTATTGATGGTGAGGTCGAAACCTCACCAAATCAGAATGTTAGTATAACATTATTTCTTGGTGAGGTTAGGATGAAACCAAAACAGAATGTTGTAACAACAATCCCGGTGTGATCGTTTACACCCTGGAGGCAACTAGTTGTGCACCGTGTGTGTGTGAGGGGGGGGGGGGGCAGGGGTCCGGCAAACCTGCAAATCTGTCAATTGCTGAAATTCAAGAATTTACATATGTTTTATCAGGAGTTGGGAATATATAAAAATGTAACTCTTGCTTATTTCAGAAACCCCAGCTCTAGGAGACAATGATGGCTTATAGAGTAATTTTGTCCAACCCTTGACCAACCCTGGGATATGCCCAATGTGGGATGGGTTAATTGGACCATTTCCGACCAGATCCAACAAGACAGGTGTCCATGAAATGAGTCTTAAGACTGTATTCCACATACCAAAAGTGCGGGCCACCGATATTGAGCCTCTCCATAGCAACGTGCCATACTGGCCACTACTTTCGGTGCATAATCGGCGGCCGAAAGTGCATCATTGGAAGTCAAAAGTGCGATATCGGCAACTTGTTGAAAATCGCCAGGAAAAATTTACCAACATGTTCGTAATTTTATCTGCAATGCTGCCGATTATTGCCGAAATCGTATCTGTGTCAAATCGGCAGCGCACTATTGGTATGTGGAATACGGCCTTTAACATGGTACACAATTGAGGTGTTACAGCCTGACAACCATCTGTTGGTCAGGGGTTTACAATAAAGGCCATGTAACATTATGTGACTTGAGCCGTGACAAGGATAGAATCTGATGATATGACAGACAATTCACTTGGAGAATTAACATAACCGTTTGAACTTGGCAATCTGGAAAGTTTTCTGTGTGCACATGTGTTAACGTGATTTTGTTTCTCATGTGTGTGAATTGTCTGTGAAATCATATGATATCCATCCCAGTTGGAGGTGTTGCGTTAAAATAACGTCACAGCAACATTATGGTTTGATTATTGTTACGTTATTTTGTTTGCTCCCAATAACATTGCTGCGTCAAACTGCTGTGATGTTGCACTGCAACGTTATTACAATGTTCTGGTTATGTTCCTCAACCTAAACAGAATGTTCTTATAATGCTCTCTTTTGGTTTTGTAAGTGACAAACTGACTAAAAAAGTATGGTTACAGAACGTTTCTGTTGCATCGCAGGTTGGCTAGGATAATATATAGCATAGTAATACCTCCTAAACAAACACATATGTGTATTTAAAATCACTGCACCCCATGTGTCACGGCGCCGGGGGATGAAACCCGAGACATGGGGCATTGTGGGTAATGTGGGTATTGGCTGTTTTGGTTTTTTTTCAATCCAAAAATAGAGAACCCTCAAATGGTCTGATTTCCTTAGGGTATTTCAGATGTAGGGTCCAATTACACACATGTAGGATGTTGTGCGGATGACTTTACAGTAGCCAGAAGGGAACAGACCGCAAAATAAGAGATCTGATTTGAAGAATTATATAAATCATATGTTTGCACAGGCACCACATGTTATGATATTGTGATCACCATAATTATATATCATAAGATGCTTGAAACGACATAATAGAACATACTGACCATTTTCATTTATTACTCCCATATATCATTTTCACCTATACAACAAGCATAGTGTTATAATTTTATGTACATGAATGTTTGGGGCATGCTTGGCTCTCCGTCGTACTGTACAATTCCATACATAAAAAGTAAAAGTTATGTTTCTAATGGTAGTTCCAAAATAAAACATGGAAGAGCTCCACTTTGTGAAACTCGCCATCAGACCATGCAAACAACAATTCTTTTTTTTTTTATTTATTTAAACCACAATCATTACATTAATGATCTTCCTTGTAGGTATAATTCGACACATAATAATAGGGAACATCGATTTCGTATTAAGTATTGTACTGGGCGGTCATGTACTGAGACACGCCAATACAGTGACCAATATATTACAAAAGATCTCTAGTACGGTGACTCGTAGTCATAATACAACAGTTGACCCTGTATAGTGACTTAACCAAGTACAATGACTGGTCAAGTATGCTGACCGTCTTTACCGTCTTTTGGATGCTCATATAACTGCAAGCACTCTGATCTGACAGCAAGTATGGTGACACAACAAATACAATGGCATAAATAATATCATAATCGTACATATACAGTGGGCGCTAACATCAAGTATTCTAGGTATATTTGACATTATGGTTCACTATGTTAAGTTCCCCGGATGTCATTTGTTAGATAGTGTTGAATCACTTTTATCTAATTTACAATATATTTTGGTTGTAATTGATCAAACATTCATTCTGCTTCTCCCCATCATCAAACAATCATACAATCATCAGGGCTACATTTCTACAAAGGAAAGATTAATGACTGATTGCATTTCGGCGTGAGGGCCTCAAGAGGGGCGCCGTTTAGGGGAGTCCGTGCAACCCGTTATGACGCGGCCGTCATTGTTGCAATTTTTCGTGACGTCATTGACAGTTTGTTTATGTTTAGATACTGACGATGACGTCACGAAAATGGTAATAACAGTGGCCGCGTCGTAACGTGTTGCACGGACTCTCGTAGGGGGCGCCACTTACAACGACGTCACGAAACTTCCGAGGCGACGGCCGCCACTTGACCATCTTTGTGATGCAAAGCTGAGCCTGGGTTCTGGCCTTTTTCTGTATAGACCTTGTGCAGACGCGGTCATATGACCAGAGTTTGGTGATCACCATGTTAGCAGATTAGATAAATCTAAAATTAATGAATTCTGAATATCAACACTTACTTATTATGATTTAATGTGACTGTTCTAGATGAATTCAGCATAAATGTGTCTTAGGTGTTTTTGAATTGCAAAAAACTATGATTTTCAAATGATCATCAATATTGCCCCAAGGCCCTATCTGGGCCCTATGACGTCATGTGCGCAATGTCTACGTCCGACCTTCATGGCAATGCTTGTATTTGTAGCTCGAAAGGGAATATGGCTGTTCAATGAGAACTATTTTTAGTCAACTGGGCTCAGAACACAGGTTCCCTCCTGGTTCCTGGCATGTAATGTGATAAGCCTCTGTTGGTACCCAGCTGCCTGGAAAGGGGTTCCCTCCTACCTGATACATGACATATCGATTTACAAGCTCAGGCAACAAGGGACATGTTCCTTTCTTGGACCGATATGTGAGAAGTGGAACCCTTCTCTCCGCCCCCGCTCATTGCCCCGGATCCTCAGACTGTGTCGTCACTAATCAGGAGGTACAGGTCTGTAAATTATGTACAAGAGCGACATGATTATTGCCAGAAGCCAGCCTTGATACATTTACATCTAATTCTATTAGGCTAAAAATAGTTTTACAGCTCTTGTTGAATTTGAAAAAGGACACTGATGTTTCTTTAAGACGTAAATGACAATACAGCGAGACAATCCAGGCACGATTAGGACGTTGTTATTAGGTAGCAGTTCTCTATTTTGTTTGATCTTGTTATACATGTATTACATTGTAACATTCTAGTGATGTAGATTAGACCCAAGCAAGAATATGACGTTATTATAACATTATCATAACATTACATTTAGTTCTGGTTTGGTTCTTGTTACGTTCTTTTGATGGCACCCAAAACATGTCTTTAGAACTTAAAATTGTGACACCACACTCTGACGTTCTTGTGACATTCTTTTGTTATGTTCTTTCACATTCTAATAACTTAACTATAACATTCTTTATTAGTAAGGTCCCAACTTCACTA
The DNA here is from genome assembly GCA_936440205.1 of Lepidonotus clava. Classification (NCBI taxonomy): domain Eukaryota; kingdom Metazoa; phylum Annelida; class Polychaeta; order Phyllodocida; family Polynoidae; genus Lepidonotus; species Lepidonotus clava. Next base: position 49,774,850 of record OW387139.1, on the reverse strand, counting down.
AAATATAATGTTATCATAACATTCTTTTTTAATAAGTATCAACTTTACCTAAAATAACATAACTGTTACATGAAAAATGGTCAAGTTACAGACTAACCAAATATGTAAGGATGGTGCTGCAATATTACATGTTTGTTGCATGTTTCTATCATGCATATGACATTGTGGGTATGTGATTTAAATATGTTTTATCCTACAGAAAGATATACTATCCACTGCAGAGTCAAAAATAATGTACCTGTGATATAATTATAACATCGTATGATGGTTGATCCTCACGAAAAGGGGCCACAGACCTGATTTTCATAATTTCATTTGTAAAATTGCATCAAAAAGTAATAGCCATTCTATCAGAGCCTCAATGGATGTGTCTTTGTCAAACCTTTAATGGGAACCCTACTTTTAAGTGAATTATATGAATATTTTAGAATTTATAGCTAAAAATGTACCATTTCTAACACAATTTACAAACAAAACACATTTTCCATTGAAATCAAGTCTTGTAACTTTTTAAAATTTGGGCCCTGCAAATATTCTTTGTTCAGGTATTATAAGCAACACATTGATTCTTATGAATTGAATAAAATTGGTGTAAATTTTTAACAATTTCCATGTTTTTTTTTACCAAATTATCCATTGTGTAGAAAATGCATCATAGTACATATACAAAGATACAGCAGCCCAATCATATCAAGAAAATAAAACAAATGATCCATTAAATCCATAAGAAAATGCAATAATGTATTGGCTTTGTTCATGGACCAAATTATATATATTTATGAAGAACTAATCATTGGGCAACAAAAATGTAAATCCAGGTAGGGTTGGGGTAGCAAATGCATCATAGCACATATACAGATCAAACATCCCATAAAATTAGAACATGCAAACATTAATGGAAAATATTTGTATCCAATATAGATTGACCTAATATTATCATGTTAACATTAAAATCAGGAAAAACATTTATTTGATTTTCAAAAAGTATCAAATATAATATCAAAAATAACAGAATGCATCATAGTACATATATGCATCATAGTACATATACAGACAATTAATTGTGTTGTAAGTCTTTAAAAAATAGAAATGGTCATTAGCGAAAGTATGTGCACTAAACTCATGTTTATATGGTACTTAATGAAACATTTTTGATATTCATAATTATAAAGAAATTGCTTAAATATGTGGAATTATGGAAATAATAAATGCATCATAGTACATATACAGGTGTAACCATATGCAACTGCATCATAGTACATATACAAAACTGAAGTTATCTCTGAAACTAGTATGTTTGTTCTGCACTAAAAAGCAAAACTAAAATGATTAAATCATACACATGCGATGCTTAGAGGAGCAATTTTATGTTCATATCTCTGAATAAATTAGGTAAAATTATGGAAGTATTGTTTAATAATTGCATCATAGTACATATACTGCATCATAGTACATATACAAAACTGAAAATCTTGATAACTCAAAGAATTATGAAGATTAGTGTTCCCAACTTTGGGAACGCATTTCAACATAAGCAGTCCTTCAGTCCACAAAGTTACATCGAGATATTTTCATTTTAAGTTTTTACTAAATTTTTGCCCCCTGTGGCCCCCATTCGTGAGAATCAACCATATTCAGACATTATGTTGTAACCAGGGGGGTGGGATGGTGCAGTGTGTTTGGACCGGGTTCAAGCCTGGGCTTGGCTATTACACCACCTTGCCTTGCCACCGTTCTCACCCCCATGAATATGATCACAGTACTTTGCGCAAGCCCTAAACCATGAGTTGTCGATATAGCTGAAAAAATGCTGATCACACCTTAAACTTCCACAATCATCATCATCATGTTGTAACCAAAAAGGTTCCAGTAAGGTTATTTTGTCTTCTGCTAGGACCACATTGCTACTTACTCCAGGGGCGCATCCAAGGGGGGGGGGTTCCAGGGGGTCCTGACCCCTCCCCTTTGGTAGACCCCTATACTACAAAAAGAGCGGAAAAAGCCGCACATGCATGCGCAAATGCACACCATTTTAGTATGCACCCTTTGTGCTGACCCCCTTTTTGAAAATCCTGTATCCACTCCTGGTACCAATGACCATCAAGTTTTGTCTAAAAAAAGTCATTCAAGGGCCCGTTTCATAACAACCTCCGTAGCTGCAGAGGTTTTATGTTCCCTTATGTAAAGTGTATTATAGGTTGAAACATCAGTTTCATAACAAAACTCGTGTAAGTTGACCCGAAACATGTGTGAACTGACCCATAACTCCTGTAAATCGAACCAAAACTCCCGTAAATCCATGCAAACTCATGTAAGCAAACACAAAACTCATGTAACTACGGCACCCAAAAAAGGTGGTCGTAACTTTATGAAATGCAAAACTCACATCACTGTATGGAGGTTTGTTATGAAACAGGCCCTTGCAATCTTAAAGTGACTACCCTGTGACAAGAAACCTTGGTCTTCCAGCATAGGTCATTTCAATTTCCCCCCTTTCAAGCAGATAGGATAGCTATAAGACCCAGGCTCTATTGGAGGATGTAGAAGCCTTTCGTTTTCAACAAGACCCAGGCTCTATGTATAGCTGGCAAAATTAATGTCAGATGCAGCAAAGGCAGGGGGCAGTCACACGCCGTGTTCTCTGATGAGTGTATAAAAACAATGGTATTTATTGTAGGATTATTTGATTAAAACCGACTGACATTTGAATAGTCTTCCAGAAAGTAGTTAGGTATTTCTCATACACCACTGTTTCGTCTGCATTTAGAGTTACCAGGTATTTTGAAAATACAAACCAAAAGATCTCGACACTAATAAATTTGTAGTGAAAGAGTATCACAGTGCCCCCTGGTGTAAGTGAGCACTACTATGATTGGGTCTGACCAAACTACGACCAGAGGTTCCTGTGATAGCTTGCTGTAATAACGTTGATACCTCACTGAAATGGGACATTGCAGTCAGAATGTCACTAAGAATTAATGATATTCAGAGCCAACAAATCTACATAGCTGCACCGTCACAACCTCAAATGAAAACAATATATAATAACATGGCTGAAACTTTATAGTACATCACATGCTTAGCTGGGAGGCAACAACTGTAGCCATAATACGGTAATGTTAAGTATTGACACCACCAAAGAAGGACATAACTGTGACATACTGTTTAGGTGCGCATGTGTCTCCAGCTGTGCCACGTCGCATAACGGGTCTCGCTGTTGCGAGGATTAGCACAATTCAAAAGACCTCTCCCTGTTTAAAATTGATTGATTTTGATGAACCGGGGGGACATTTTAGGGTATGAATTTTAATATTCTTTTTTCACCAATTGATAGTATTGTCCCTCACCTTATGGAATATATAGGTGAGTGGCGGAAATGTGTTTATATGTCAATTAAATGTGTTCAAAATGTGTTCACAACAGCAAGAGAAAAACTAAACCATCTTAATCACTCCCTGTTGCGAGTGTTTGGTTATGCGACGCGGCACTGCAGTGGTCTGTCGCATAACAGATCTCGCTGTTGCAAGGAGTGGCACACACAGCGAGACCCATCCCTGTTGAACAGTGAGTGAATCAAACTTTACCGATAACAGTGAGCGTTGGCACACCTGATTTTTATCTGTTGGGAAAACATTTTGTGATCATAATTTTAATATTCTTTCAGCAAATGATAGCTGTGTCCCTCAGCTTTTAAAATATATAGGAGGTAAGTGGCGAAAATGTATTCATCATTCAATTAAATGTAGTCAAAATGTGGTCAAAACTCTCCTAACGGTGAGGGTTTGCATTTTGAAAACCTTGTTGCAAGACCCAAATTTAAACCATTGCTGTGCTCTCAGTGTTGCGAGAGTTTGGTTATATGATGGACTACACTGTGCCACGTCGCATAACCAAATGCTCGCAACAGGGAGAGATTAAAAATGGTTTAGTTTTTCTCTCGCTGTTGTAGGTACATTTTGAAGACATTTAATTAATATATAAAGACATTTCCGCCACTCACCTTCTGTATATCTTTTGAGATGAGGGATACTGCTATCATTTATTGAATACAGAATGTTAAAATTCACACCCCAAAATGTCCCCCCGGTTCATCAAAATCACTCTATTTTGAACAGGGAGAGGTCTTTTGAAATGTGCCAATATTTGCAACAACGGAAGCTGTTATACGATGGGGCACAGGAGTTTTCAAAAGTGGGAGTATGTTAATGCAAAGAATTTCCATGGTCCCAGAGGAGCTTTGAATCTTACATTAAAAAGATTAATGTTCTACAAAGAGGCACTCATTATAATAATGTCACTTATTTTACTGATATATCCCAGGAGAACGATATTGATAGGCAGCAGAAAATGGTGTTAGCCAGTTGCAATATAGCTTGAAATGACTCAAAAGATTTTTTGTTTTGTCTTTACTTGTAATTCTAAATTTACACTGACGTCTTCCAGAAAGTAATTGCCCACCTGAAAAAACTTCTTTCCAGAGACTGCCGGCATGTTTGACAGGCATTTGGAGGCAAAATCAGGTAGAAGGATAGTGTTTTCTTCACTAAAATATGATTCTTTGTAGACTGTATTTTAAGCTACAGACCTGCTGTTAGAACTCAGACATCTGTATAGATCTGGCCTTGATATGTCCATCAACATCTCATTTTACTGCCCATTTCAAAATTGAAGTCGGTTTCAAAAAGAACCACCACTTATGCTTACTCTTAGCCTTACTACAATCTCTGTTAAAATTCGTCGATGCTGTTGCCAAATTTCTAATTGTTAAATGCATTTGTTGTAAAATGCATTGCATTTTCGTACAATAAATAGGAGCAATATTTTACGTTGCTGCAACCTACTGCTGTGATGTTGCATTGTGATGCTATTACAACATTCTGGTTACGTTCTTCAACATAAACAGAAGGTTTTTATGATATTCTGTTATGGTTTCATCCTAACCTCCCCGCCCAAAATCTCATAATAATATTCTGATTTGGTGAGGTTTTAGTCCAGGAGCCAAATCCTGAAATCAGTCAAAATAAGGATTTACCCTCCGCGGTGAGCCCCCTGGATTTTCTTGATTTTTTTCATCTTATAGCATCCTAGGGACCATGAAACAAGATGGTTCCGTAGAATTTAGGTATGCGAACACTGTCTAATTACGCGATTTGTGCTTAATTAGCAAAAAATCAAAAACGTGTTATTTCTAAATTTCTCTGGAACTATGTAAGATATGATAACATGCTATATGTCATCTGAAAGATAATTTTTTTCCTGATTTTTTGATATATTGTTTGCTATTGTCATTAATCATGGCAATGAGTAATTAAAGAAAAACTGTTGTTTCAGTCAAAATCATTAGAACTTAAGGATCCAAGGTTAAACTCTGGAATTGATAAACCAAGTCCTAGGTATACTTAAAGGGGATCTTTAGGCAGTTTTTAAAGAAGGTTGCATCTGATTTCATTGGAAATATAATGTAAAAATCATTTTTTGCTGATTAAATTCTAACCGACTACAGGCTCATTTTGCACTTATATTTCAAAAGGAGAGATGATATCATGAAAATAACACAATATATCCTAAAGAGATATGGAAATGATAATCACTATCTCCCTAGGCTGGTATTTCAGTGCTTTCACAGCCATTTGGACACATGTATATAATATGGAACCTGTTTGGAGAGCATTTTTGATCACAGTGAAAGATGTGTCACAATAAAACTATGGTTTGAGTAAGATTTCTTTCCTCAGGATAATACCATGATAATGTTTCAGTTTGATTACAAACCATCTTATTAGGGCCCTTGCATTAAGTTTGTATGCATCAAGGGGGGGAGGGAGGTATGATATCTTTGAAGATGTCTATATAATATGGCACCTGTTTGGAGAGCATTTTGGATCACAGTGAAAGATGTGTCACAATAAAACTATGGTTTAAGTAAGATTTCTTTCCTCAGGATAATACCATGATGAATCTTATTAGGGCCCTTGCATTAAGTTTGTATGCATCAAGGGGGGAAGGGAGGTATGATATCTTTGAAAATGTGTGTACTTTCTAGTACAAATCCAATGCATATTTACAACCAAAGGGGGGTGGGGATCTGACATTTTTGAAAATGTGTGTACTTATTAAATGGAAGGCCCCTCATAGTTCCCTCTACTTCTTGTTTACATAAAGAAACAAATAGCTTGTAGCAGACTCGCCCATTACCTGACCCCAATCCAGATTTCTGAGGGTATACTACTTTAAAGAGGAGCCAACTGCAAAAAGACCAAGTGTGCTATTTGTTAAACTTGTAAATTTGATAGGTGTGCTACTTCTGCCAATTTGTTGGTTTTAATAAATTACTAGATTGCACTCTTGGATTCTAGACCCATGTGCTTATATAAATGAGTAACTTAGCTTGACCATACACAAAATGGATATCTTATATTTTATTCTATATATGGGTTACTGGTATTAGTAATTTGATATTAAATTATGATCATGGTCACAGTTCATTTCTAAGAGCCAAACTTCCAATCCTCCCAAATTATCAATACAAGTTATGACCAGCCTTTGTTCATGCTTCACTGAGATTCATCCTATCAACTAACAGGATTTTGCCACATATCCGATTGTATTAGGAAGTGCACCAGAGGAACTGAGACCTCTGTGTGTGTACATTCATGTCAATATCATTGGCAAGACCTCAAACAAATATCAAAACCTGAAACAATACAGAAATTTCTGATATATCTTTCTATTTCAAAATTACAAAGTGTGGTATAGCCATTACTGGTTTCCCAATACTATTTAGTAGCATAACCACATTGAGCAGCATATGCACAGCACCCTTGCTGTGGGACCATAACCCAGGCAGTACGGTATTAGGAGAATGAACAAGAGCAACAAATTGCTGTGATTCTGGTTGTAACCTCAAACTTTCTGTTATATAAACCTCAGAAACAACATTATTCCCTTATCAAAATATAACTGACCATTTTCATTTCTCAACTGCTATGAACAAGGATCCAATTTCCCTAACCAACAGCAAGAGACAGCTTATAGTTAGATACTAAGGGAAAGGTCAATATGGTAAATACTCAGAGACCCAAAACTAAGGGAGTCATTATTCAAATATATGAATAATCCTCTAGTCTATGATCAGTTCTTATAATACAACACTGAATACTTAGTCTATAATACAAAAGGGTATAAAAGCTAAGTGAGCAATGAACCCATTCAGCCTGGAACTGTAAACCCTCTAGTAGCAAAAGGGTAACAAAGTTTAATTTGGCAGATTTGTGGTAGGATGTTAACAAAAGTACAGCAGGTGGTCAGCAATCCCACAGTTTATGGCACACTATATATAGGCCTGCAGTGTTTTGCACCATGGGAGGCTGCCCTTATCCCCCAGTTCAGGTCGCTCAGGGGAAAGGCTAGACCTCTCCACCACTGATAAGGTTCTGAAGATCCACTACTTTCATTTTACTGCTGGAAGGCAACATTGTCTAAACAGTTTTCTTTATCATTTTATCTATCCAGCTGCAGTGATGAACCCCATGCTCCTTGTGGAATTATGTGATAAAATTGAATAATAAGATTTTCATAAGTAGCCAAAATTTAAGCCTGCCCCTCTCTCTGACAGAACCTTTATTAGGTTGTAAGTACAGTGTCTTACCAATGGGTTAACTCACACAACAGGGAGATAAGAACCCTAGTCTGCCATCTTTATCATTCCTCTATCTCTCCAGGCCTCAGGCCTCAGGCCTGTTGCCAGGGTGAGGTAAACATTAGATATTGGGGCCAGCAATGGGGGGGGATTTAAAAGAGTATTACAGCCTATAAGTACCACTCTCCCTATAGGAACATGCTTTTTAAAGATCAGTGGGTACATAGACGTTTGCTGCATATTGTTTGCTGCATATTGTCAATGTGTGAATCTTTGGCAAAATAAGGAGCCATCCATACCATTTGAGTAAATAAATCAATGACTATACAAGTTTGATCAGGCAACAAAGATGAGCTTGTCTGCAAAGTACATTGACACATATTTCTTGCTTATGTTTACTTATTTTACAGCTTCAATGTTGTATACAATGGACTAAATGGCTCAGAAAGCATTGAAATACCAGCTTAGTTAGACAGTGATAATCATTTTCCCATCTCTTTAGGATATATTGTGTTATTTTCATGATATCATCTCTCCTTTTGAAATATAAGTGCAAAATGAGCCTGTAGTCGGTTAGAATTTAATCAGCAAAAAATGATTTTTACATTATATTTCCAATGAAATCAGATGCAACCTTCTTTAAAAACTGCCTAAAGATCCCCTTTAAGTATACCTAGGACTTGGTTTATCAATTCCAGAGTTTAACCTTGGATCCTTAAGTTCTAATGATTTTGACTGAAACAACAGTTTTTCTTTAATTACTCATTGCCATGATTAATGACAATAGCAAACAATATATCAAAAAATCAGGAAAAAAATTACCTTTCAGATGACATATAGCATGTTATCATATCTTACATAGTTCCAGAGAAATTTAGAAATAACGCGTTTTTGATTTTTTGCTAATTAAGCACAAATCGCGTAATTAGACAGTGTTCGCATACCTAAATTCTTCGGAACCATCTTGATTCATGGTCCCTAGGATGCTATAAGATGAAAAAAATCAAGAAAATCCAGGGGGCTCACCGCGGAGGGTAAATCAGGATTTTCAGATTTGGCTCCTGGACTATTTCAACCTCACCATCAATAGCGTAATTGTTACGTGCCGTCTAGTAAGTAACAAACTGACTAAAAATGTATAGTTGCAGAACGTTTCTGTTACATCACAGGTTGCCTGGGGCAACCCTTGCAGCATCTGCCAGGATCTCAAAAATTATATATCTCAATGAAACACTGTTAAAAGTGTTGAATGTTGTTGCCAAGTTTACAGTAATTTTACACTTACTTTACATTTACTGTAAAAGTCCTCAATCCATATTTACAGCACATTCGTGACCAAAAGTAACAATATTTGCTAATGTATTGTGAAAAAGCAGTTACTTTTTACAGTGAAGTGTGTTTTTATATCAATTTCTATAGACACCATGAAAGTATGCCGAGTGCATAATTCATATGAGACGTGAACTTTTAGGTTTTTTTTAATTGAAAATCCAATTCCTGCGCACAAGTTCTTCCATTGGATTGTCACAAAATATATGTACCTTTCCCAATGTATAACAGTTTGTACAATAATTATAAACAACCATATATCCTCATACAAAGACATAGTTTTTTTATTAACTTCTTGAAGGTGGTCTTGTTGCATTTCTTTAGGCAAATTATTCCTTTCATTTAACCCTCTATAGTAGGGACTTCTTTGGATTTTTGAATATCGAGTAAATTCTGTTTTCATTTTCACCTCCTTTGTACTATGCAAATTGATACTATGAGTTTGTTTTACAGTTATTTACCGCATTTTTACTAGCGGTGTAAATCAGTTTTAGAAGGTTTCCTTTCGCACGGGGAAAACAGATCAATTATCTAAAATGATCTTATTTCTCAAATAAAATGATCAAGTGAAATTAGCACGAAACGTGAACAGTACTTTGGCACCATATCTCAACTTTTAAGTGAAATGAACACGAAACGAGAAGTGCACTGAGTCACATTGACCATTGGCAGTCTGTAAGGTGAGCCGGCCGGCCCTGGAGCAGTGGTCAGTCCTAATGAGGGGGTCCTGGGGTGGGTATAGGGGCGGGGGGGTGGGGACAGGAACAATGCCCTAACCTTGGCCTAATCAACCAGTCCTCGGCCTGACTAAATACCACTAGCCCTAGGCACAGGTAGGCAGGCCTATCGCTAGGCCTATAGGTAGGCCTCCCGCACTCCTGTGTGCAGGCCTAGGTTCCGTAAACTAACAGAGAACCTCTAGACTATAAGATCCGGTAAGCCAAAGAGGGACTTTGCTAAATAGATGTATGTTGTAAGATTTTCGCAACAGACGTGCTCACTTCCCAGAAATGAAGATTGGGTATTGATTCACAACTAGTCTGGGGATGTGGATGTATTGGCCCGGTATTGTAGCCTACTGTTGTTGTCTTTTGAATAACATTTTCACAAAAGCATTCTGAAAATGAATGAAATACTATAGCTAAGCCTTCAGAAATCTAAACAGGAACCATAGTCTGTTTTAATGGTGAAGTGCATGCTGGGAAATATATTCACTGGCAGATTCAGGATTTTGAAAAGAGGGGGGGGGGGCGCTGTTGGAAAATTTTTTTCCTTAATTGCTTTTTGGCCGAGTTTTACATTAGAAAAATGCAAAATTTTCCGAAAAAAGGGTGGGGCGTGCACCCCCGCGCCCCCCCTCTGGATCCGCCACTGCTATTTAAAATGGCCTCTCCCAGTGGGGAGCTCAGGAGAATTTTATTTCTTCAATAACTTTTGAACCGCTTATCCAATTTTAATGCTGTTTTGACTGATGACATCATCAAGGCAAGATCTATTTATATTATTGTTGTAGTTTGTCACTGATGTTCCCCTTTAAGATTATTGCGAACTACGGTGTTCTAGGTATTCCCTGGATTATGAGAGATCGAGAGATTGACTTATTTAATACAGATTAAACAATAGGACCCAGGGAGTCAGGTTTGGTAAACACTGGGAAGTGTGGCTTCAGCCATAACCAGGCGAGGGTTTGGGGAATTACAGGTGTAATGCAAGGCCAATGTACTATCAAAAGACATAATCCCGGGCAAAAATATGATGTTATATTAAAAAGCAGCAATGTTCTGTTTAGTTCTGCTTTGGTTCTTGTTACGTGATGGCATGAGAAAACGTCGTTAGAACCTAATGTTGTGACGTTGCACTGTAATGTTATTATGACATTCTTGTTAAATTCTTTCACATTACAATAACATCGTTATAACATTCTCTTTTAATAAGGTCTCAACTTCATTAATATATAATGTTATCATATAATTCTTTTCTAATAAGTCTCAACTTTACCAAATAATGTAACTGTTATGTGAAAACTGGGCAGGTTACAGACTGACCAAAAAAGTATGGTTGGAGAATGTGCATGTTACGTCTCTGCTTGCCTGGGTTCAACTATAACAGGAGTTTTTTATATATAAAATTCGACATTGCACATTCTGGACCCCAAACATGGAGAGCCCCGCGTCCCAGAGGCACTAAGCGGCGTAGGTATTAGAGGGTCCGGGCCCAGCTTAAGCACCATGGTACAGCTGGAGGTGCAGGTGGACCCCCCCCCCCCCTCCACCACCACCACCTCCACCGACCACCACCGACTACCACACGGCCACCTACATACCTCAGTCATGACCACCACCACGTCCTGCACCTCACACCCCCGGACCTTACCCCTACACCCTACAGGAGGCTGAGAGGTCTGGACCCCTCCCTCTGAGAGGTCAGGACCCCCAGGATGGCCCTCAGGCCGGCGGAGGTCCGGACCCCCTTAGTACCAGGGGGTCGCCTGTCCTCACCCACCCACGACTCCTGTAACGGTAAGGGCTGCAGGGATTCCTCTCTCACTGTTCGCTTTATTTCTGGGTGACATTTATTTCAGGTTATTTTCTTTCAAAGTCATGTGTTCGGCAGTGGCGGATCGGGGGGGGGGGACAAAGGGGACAATTTTCCCCCCTAGACCCAGGGACAAAATTTTGGTGTCTTAAGATTGGAAGATCTGTGTAAATCTGGTGTTTTTATTTTTCATTTCCGAAAAAAAGGGGGAGGGGGTCAGGGTATGCCCCCCACGGGACTCTGGCTCTGGATCGGCCCCTGTTTGGAACTTAAATCGGACTACCTCAAAAACAGCAATACAAGGACGAGCTATAGGTCTGTATTACAACATATGTGGAAGGTGTAGTAATGGCAACTAGGGTAAGGGTTTGGATCCCGTCTCTTTGTCTTGCTTCATAGGTAGGCCGAGGCCTATTAGGGAGTCTATTTATCTTACTGGTATTTGAGGAGGGAGGGGCGAGATTAAGTAATGAAATAGCTCTAATTTCTAAAATTAGATAGACCAGTATTCCCCTCTTAAGATTATGTGATTTCAAAATCATAGTTTCTCCCCCCCCCCTCCCCCCGGTTTTCAGGGATAGTACAGTCCTATTGTAGGCGCCTATATCCCCCTATATATATCATATCTCCAAGTTAAAAGGTAGACCTCATGTTAATCAGAAGAGAAAACGTTCAGACGTGAACGTGCATTTCGGTGTTTCAAAACCTAGCGCAACGTTACTCAATTGCTCTCAAAATACAATTTTTTGCCTTTTGACATTCGATTGCTAGATCTCAGCGTTGACGAGTTTTCCGCTTGTGTTATTACACTGACCGGAGACCATATCAATGCAGGGTGCGCCACAACACCTTATGTAAATCTTTACTTTGTTAACATGGGGAGTGGTGTATGTATTATTGACCTATACAGTAGGGTCGGCGGTGGTCAGTGTGGTCAGTGTGGATGATGACATTTAATCAGGCCGACGGCCACTTTCCCTAGCTGTGTGTGTCGGAAAAGATAATGTTATAAGGCATTCTGATTTGGTGAGGTTTAACCTCACCATTAATAACATAATTGATACGTGCCATCTTGGTAGAAACAAACTGACTAAAAAAGTATGGTTGCAGAAAGTTTCTGTTATGTTGCAAGTTGGCTGGGAAATATTCTAAACTTTAATGTTTAAACGTTCTACAGCTATGTCAAAGTCATTTAGTTGTGACACCTTTCTCTGATCCATAGACAGAGAACAGCTGAAGTCATACTTGAATGACTTGAGAAATCATACCCGGCTCTAATACTTCTGTTTAATTCAATGGTGCTGATATTGCTCTGATTTGGCACACTTCCCCACCTTAACCGCACCCCCCCCCCCCCCCCCCCCCCCACACACACACATGCACACATGCACATACAATGGTTTCCTCCATTGTCGTGACCAGCTGAGTGGTACATTCTCCCCTCAGCTCCCCACTCGTACCCCTGTACAGTCCCCGCCGGGTGAGTGAGCCGGTGGCAGTATGGGGGCGGCCATGTTGACTGTTGTTGACATCGTTGCCCCTGGTTACGGCTGGTCGGGGACCACCGAGAGTGACCTGTATATGGTGCTAAGTGTGCACGAGTTCAGAGTTGGTTGGATCATAGACGTACATAATACTAGGTATCTTGGAGAGTTTTCAAGGGCTAAACCTAGATTCCAACCATCCAACCAATTAGGCCTATATAACCATCTGGAAGGGCATAAAAAGAATAAGAATAAAAGGTACTTTGATCTCCTAACTGATGCATTACTTGAGTTTATGTCAATTCTTTTATATTTATTATATTTGAATATTTTTGAATTATTTCAAGAAATGCAATAAAACCCAAAATCTTAGTGCTATTTTATGTAATGAAAACTCCAAATCTGAGAATTGTACACATACAGAGTTATAGCTCAAGACAATAACTTTTTCTTTTTTAGTTCGACAACATCAGTCCAAGTTAGCCTGCAGGTGCTTAAAATACTGTAAATCAACTATCCGTGGTGGGGTGAAATAAGATGCGTTTTTACTATTATAACATAAGATTAATCCATAAAGTAATCTACAACCCAAGGGAGGCACAGGAGTCTAGGTATAAGTAAAGTCAGTTGGTCGCAGGTGCCAGGACACGGCATGGACTACACACACACACACACAGTACACGTGGACCTCTACACAGCAGTATCAGTAGCGGATTTAGATCCCACCTCTCTGGGGGGTCCCGCAATTCCTTAGTATTATAGCTTGGTTGGTTGGTTGGAGTTTAACGCCGTATCAACAGCTGAGGTAACATCAACGGCAAAACAGTGTTATTTATAACCCTGTTTTTTATATAATAAAACGCATTAATGACAAACCCGCCACTGGGGTCACTTCCCTACTCTTTTCGAAAGATGGTATGAGTTCTTTTATGTGCTGTGTCCCGCAGACACTCCCCATGCCTTTGATATCCATGTTTGGGGCCCGGGGGGCGGGGTTCAATAGGAAGGGCATATTTGCCCTCTATAATGTCGGAGTTTACGCAGGCACACGATTAAACTATTGTGTTGTACCATTACTATAGATATTGCAGATAACATCATGTTTAGGGCATCATGTATACCTGTCATATGTTTTTTATCTCATATTGTCATCATCCTAATAACATTACACAGAGGCAGATCCAGGTGTTCCAAACGGAGGGGGTCAGCATATAGGCTAAGTACTAAAAACGCATGTATTCGCATTCACCAATGTGACATTTTCCTCTCTTTCCCTAGTTTAGGGGTCCACCAAAAGGAGGGGGTCAGGACCCCCTGGACCCCCCCTCTGGATCCGCCCCTGTTACATCCGGGCTTCTGTAGATCAGGGTCTTCTTAGCCGAGTTGCGACATAACAATGATGCTCTGCAACCATATTTCTTTGGTCAGTCTGTTAATAAGTAAAATGACATGTAACAGAACATTATTTTCATGGTGGAGTTAAGATCCACCAAATCAGATCATTCATATTATAACATTCATTCTAGTGATTTTAGACCCAACCAAAACAGAATGTTATGAAAACAAAACTAATGAAACAGATCGATGCTGCAACGATTTGATAACACAGCATGTGGTTTGGGATGGCTTAGTGCCAATGTATTAAACAACCCTATTATCATGCCGGGTACATGCTAGACTCTTTGGGCGGACTTAAATTCAGGCAGACGCAGTTCCAAGTTCTAATGTCAATGTCTAAAACCTAAGGAGATGGCACAGGTGAAAGTCACCAGCCTTGCTTGGCATTGAAGACTTTCAAAAACATTGAACATGTATTGATAAAGTACAATACTCGGTCCATCAGAGAGTAAAGCTAAGCCCGCCGCACACGGATTATGGTATAATCAGGGAACCTAATCCGCTGACCTCAGCACTCCTCGGCTTAAGGGGTTTTCCCATGAAATCAGTTTACAAAGTTGCAAACTTGGAAAAGCCCAAATACAAGGCTCTCCTGTGATCCAGCGACCAGTGTTTTACACAGGTTTATTCATGTACATGGGTAACATCATACCAGAGCGTAAATTGTACGTAAAGTTAGACAACTTTCTCAGTTTAACCTTTTTGATCAGATTATAAGATATCAATTTTGCAACAATCCTACCCTGACTGCAAACCAGGGCGATAATTTACGGGTTACCTGGCCGTTTCCCGAGGTGTGAGAATGTAATTAGACGTCCCCTAATTACACAACACGGCTCACCTCACCACAAACAGGGTCCGGTTAGCCTCAATATAACTTTTGGCCAGCTTGGCTAAAGTTGGAGGGACGATTCAGTCCGTAAAGTCATATTGGTTCTTGTTATGTTATTTTGATGGCTCCCAATAATGTCGCTGCAACATACTGCTGTGACATTGTACTGTGATGTTATTATAACATTCTGGGGATGTTCTTCAACCTAAACAGAATGTTCTGTTTTGGAATCATCCTAACCTCACCAAAAAATAACATTATAATAACACTCTAATTTGGTGAGGTTTCAACCTCACTATCAATAACATAATTGTTACATACCATCTTAGTAAGTAACAAACTGACTCAAAAAAGTATGGTTGCAGAATGTTGCTGGCCGGGACATGCAAATGTGTCTGTAAAACATCATATGACATGCACATATTGCAGCCCTAGTCGATTTAATGTGGGTAATAGACATATTGAATTGTCACCCATTACTCGTCAACACTGAGAATGAACTGTATCCTAAACATAATTCTTATTGAATTCCTAAACATAATTGCACAAAGTTGAATCAGAGGTATATTAATAGAATATTCCCAAAATCAAAATTACGATATTTCATTGATAAAAAAACTGAAGTTTGATTTATAGCATTTTATGTTTCAGAATGTTTTAAAATGCATGTGTAGCTATAGAATGTCTATATGCCTTTATAAAAATGGTAAATCGTAAGCAAAGACGAATATTACAATTCAATGTATAAGCATAGTCTCAATATCAATAACTTATTTGTACACATATGGGTGACAAGGGCATAAATAAGAGGGTTTTCTAGTCACCAGGTAAATTGGGGATTAGGTATTCAAATATTAGTTACACTATTATGGAATGGACTTGGTGCAGAATTACAAAACAATGATCATACCCTGCACCACGGTAAGAACTGATTGTCCTTCACTCATCTGCTGTGCTCCATCGCATAACCAAACCCTCGCAACATCAAGACCACAGCGAGGGTTTAGATTTGGGTCTCGCAACAGTGCAAATCACAGGGAGGGTTTGGTAAAAGTCTCGCTGTTATATGCGAAATTCAGTATCAATTTTCACCCATTTCTAATAATTTTTCCAGGCTGAAAATTTCAGGAATTTTAGATCTAGATGTCTAGTTTTCAGAACCACTTACAGAATTAAAATCGGTCTGGTAGAACAGCCACATATCAACAGCGGGACCCATCGCATCAGCGACGTCCTTATAGGGACGGGTTGTATTGTTTTTGCACAGGGAGGGGTCTCACTGTGGTGGACAACCCTCCCAACAGCGAGGGGGGTTATGCGACGGACCACCATGTTGTTCATTACATAATGGGTCTCGCTGCTGGGAGAATTGGTAAAAACTGCGAGACTCCTCCCTGTTCAAAGATTTAAACAATACAATGTCTCGCTAAAAGCACGTTGCTGTTGCAATGGGTCCCCCTGTTGAATTGTGGCTGTTCTACTGTACCAACTTCAATTCTGTAAACGGTTCTGAAACTTAGATATTTAGATCTAAATTCGTTAAATTTTCAGCCTGGAAATATGATTAGAAGTTGGTGAAAATTGATGCTGGAGTTTTGAACAACAGTGTGTGATTTGACTAAACTCTTATTACATTTGCACTGTTGCGAGACCCGTAACTAAACCATCCTAGAACTCTCGCTGCTGGGAGAGTTTGGTCATGTGACGGAGAACTGAGGAAAACTCAAAGACGACTAAAGAACATCCGCTCTATTCCGGCTGTCTGGGCTGTGTCTGGGCTGTCATGTCGGTTGTTCAGGTGAGAGAATATATGATATAAAACGAGTCAAGTAAAGAGGGATTAAGTTCTCACTTCGATTTGAGGTGTCGCCGTCGCCCACGGTTTGAGGGGATGGCGGTCCTTATTATAAGTGTTATTGGAGTTAATGACACGACACAAGTTATTCTTATTGTCAGAAAGCACTACATTGTGGTGAAAGTGGTCACCTGTTTAAAGTGACTTTTAAAGTTATCATCTTTAAACTGCAGCGACGTCTCCTGGAACCGAACCCCGGCCCCCAACAATGGAGGGAGTTGCACCCACTCTCCCAGTAAAAATGGTCTTAGACTTCATGACATCGGCTGCCATATGAAAATGTCACAGAGAAATCGTTCAAAATCTCCCTACCACAGATAGCTGATTTACTGTATTTTAGGCACATGCAGCTTAATTTTGACTGATTTTGCAGACAAAAACTCAGAAAAAACTACAGAAAATTTACAAATATTTGCTTTATTTCTATGCAAAATTATTGAGTTTGCAAACCCTTTGGGCCCCCATGGCCTTGCAGTAGAGATACAATTCACTGGGTGCTGGTGTTCTGCCTTTATTTCATAGTGACAAATATAAATTGATACACCAGTCCATACAGCATACAGGCAACAGCACTACTAAATGTATCTAGGTATGAATAGAGGTGGTGTTTTGGTAGGGATTAACACAAGTTCGGTAATGAAATGCAAAATCCGCTACTAAGAGATATCCCAGCCAAGTTACGACATAACATAACCATTCTGCAACCAAACTTTTTTGGTCAGTCAGTTTTTATCATTAAGATGACACATAACTGTTATGTTATTGATAGTGAGGTTGAAACATCACTGAATGGGAACATTATCATCATAATTACTTTTGGTGAGGTTAAGACAAAACCATAACAGAACATTCTAAGAACATTCTGTTTGGGTTGAAGAATGTAACCAGAATGTTGTAAAAACGTCACAATGCAATGTCACAGCAGAACGTTGCAGCGACATGATTGGGAGTCATCAAAAGAATGTAACAAAGTTGCTGCAACGTTATAATATCATTGCATCCTTGGCTGGGATAACGCAGCAGAGTAGGAATATAATCAGACACCTGTTTGCATGGGTGATTCATCCACCCTATTCTATCCCCTTTAGTTGTACCACCTTTCTGTTTACCCATGGTCCATGCTAGGATGGTATTTAAATCCCAAACTCCTTATTTGATTCTTTTTCTCCAAGTTAACAGGCTGTGTATTATTGTGTTTCCATCCGCTACCCCTCAAATCCTATGCACACATATAGTTATGGTTATAGACCAGGCATTTAATTCAGCTTAATTGTAAGGTCTAAAACAGTTATAATCAGCTGATCATTGGCCTGAACCCAAATATGGATAAGTCTAGACAGAAATAAGTACAAAAAGCACCGCAGGAGTTCTCCGTACGCAGGCAGCCTGCTAGCCGATACCAAGCCTGTGGATGGTAACTGTAGAGGAGCCCCCCCACCCTGAGACCTGCATTGCACTTCGCGATTCACACTATCAGAAGTTCGGTAATTAATTATCTTTCACCAGTAATATGGCAAGGGCAATATGTATATAGCCAGCCAAGGATGCAATGTTAGTATTACGTTGCAGCAACTTTCTGCTTGTATTGATTATTGTTATGTTCTTTTGATGACTCCTGATTGCATTGCTGCAACGTAGTGCTGTGACATTGCATTGTGATGTCAGTACAACGTTCTGGTTACATTCAGCCCAAACAGAATGTTCTTTTAACGTTTTTTATGGTTCTGTCCTAACCTTACCAAAAAATAATGGTATGATAACATTCTGATTCGGTGAAGTTTCAACTTCACCATCAATAATGTAATCGTTACGTGCCATCTTAGTAAATTACAGACTGACTAAGAAAGTACGCTTCTCTTACGTCACAGGTGGGCTGGTTAATTAACTAATATTCCAATTGGCGATTTATGAAATTGGGAGTAAAATTTGATAGTGGAATACAGCCTTCAGACCAGGCTGGCCTCAGCTGGCACCTCGCCTCCACACTGAACTATTCCCGGCCAGTAAACCGTCGACCAACCTCTCTGATGACGGCCCCCACCTTAAACCCCATATAATACAGCCTTAAGACAAGGCCGTCCTCAACTGGCACCTCGCCTCCACGCTGAACTATTCCCGGCCAGTAAAACGTCGACCAACCTCTCCGATGACGGCCATGACTTATACCCCATATAATACAGCCAATCTTTGATTATCGATTGAAATGACTTGCTATAAGGATGGTCCATCTGACCTATGTCCTATAAAATTGCAAGTTGGTTGCATAGTCCATGTTATTCTAATAATTATAGATATATTTCTGGAGTTGCTTTATGTTACAGATTTGTATATATTTTTTCCTTCCTTTCAACAGCAATGCAGTATTGTGTGTATGAAAAGTGGTAACACCAAAGTATGGCTGACTTAACCTCCAAGTCAGACTATGGTAAGGGGTTACATTTAGCGCACTTGAATGTACAAAGTTTAATGGGGGGTCACAAATTTGATGTCCTCAAATATCAGCTTGAAAACAGTGGAATTGACATTTTTACACTGTCCGAAACTTGGCTCACAAAAGCAATCCCAGATGAAGTTCTCAAAATGTCATCTTACCAAATATCAAGACTCGATAGATCATGGGCAGAAGGGATTAACACAGAGACAGCAAAGAAAGGTGGGGGACTGGCTTATTATGTTCACAAAAAATTGAAATACTCAGATACAAAGTATAAACACCTCAATATATCTTGCAGAGATTTGGAAATGCAACGTATTGCGATAGACATTATAAATGTGCGACCGATTCTAGTAGTAAATATCTATCGACCAACACAGGGTGATTATAAGAAGGGATGTAAACTAATAGAAGATGCATTCATTCAGGCAGATCTCAAAGATAATACAGAAATTTATATCATGGGTGACTTTAACATTAATGTAAATGATAAAGTGGCTGCAAATTCAAGGGAATTAGATTTTGTTACCAAATCTTTAGGATTGAGACAGCTGATCAAAGACCCAACCAGAATCTCTTATAGAAATAATGTTAGAACTAGCAGAACTATAGATCTTATATTCACTAATTCTGAGGTTGTCAAGAATGCTGAAACATTGGATCTTAACTTAAAGGGTTCCTTGCACATAAATTGACAAGATGCCATTTTTTGTCCATTTCACTTCCCTTACATATTCTAAAGATGTTTCAAATGGAAAAAAGTAAGAAAATCCATATGATAGTCAATTATTCAAGAAATAGAATTCAATTTGGAAATTCCCTAAATTCTGGACTTACAGTTCTGTTCTTGCTACGTCATAATAATGGGAATTCCCTTCCAAAATGATTTGGAATTTCCCAGGTCTTGGATGAAGTTAAGTGAGTGCAAAATAATGATTAATTATAGGCTGTATTAGGACTAATGTAAATATCTTATGGTAAGGGTCAATTTTCTTTCCACATATTTTTGAGAGTTGGGGATTCCCTTTTATCAAAAGCTAGGCATTCCCAATCACTCACCGTGTGACGTCACAAATATGGGGGTTTCCCTTAAAAATGTATTAAAAAAGACCAATTTTTGAAGTCTAATAACTCTGACAATACTTGGAATAGTCTCAAAATATTTTTTAAACTATTAGGACTTGATGAAAACGCCATGCTCTGTAAATCTGAATGGTAAACATTAATCCGCTCATTATGTGCAAGGTTTCCTTTAAGCGACCATTTAGCAGTTAAAGTCACTAGGAAAAAAGATCGGGTTAAAGTAGACAAGATTGAATTCAAGGGTAGATCTTATAAAAATTATAACAAAGAGGACTTCCAAGAAAGTCTGACTGAATGCAACTGGGGAGAGTTTTTTGAGTTAGATGATCCAAATGTAATGTGGTCCCTTATAGAGAGTAAAATATGCAAGGTTATCGACCAGATGTGTCCAGTTAAAACTTATAAAGTGCAAAATAATATAGAACCCTGGTTGTCAAATGAGGCAATGGAAGCAAAGACAAGGACAGATTACTACGTAGAGCCAAACAGACAAAATCTCATGAAGATTGGGTAAAGGCCAAGAGAGCTCGAAATAAAGTAGGTAGGGATCTTGAAAATCTTAGGGCTGACTTCTTAAAAGAACAACAATAAGTTCACAAATCAGATCCGAAAAAATTCTGGAAACTTATCTCAGATATTGTCCCTGGGAAAAAAAAGGGTGTAATCAAATCTGGCTAAAGGACAAAATTGAAGGCCGGGATGTTCCATGTGATGAAACCGCTGATTATATTAATTAATTCTTCACATCAATAGGGCCCAACCTGGCTAAAAAGCACAAAAAGACTTGGACCTACTTTGGATCAACTCTTGATGTAAACATAGATATTATAGAAACTAATGTGGATGAGGTTTTGGAGCTATGTAGAGAAATTGAACCTATGAAGTCTTCTGGCATGGACTATCTGTCATCAAGAATTTGTAAAGATGCTTTTATGGTCTTGACTGAACACTTGGTTTATATGTTTAACTGTTCCCTGTCCAGAGCAGTTTTTCCGGATGCATGGAAAATTGCAAAGGTAGTTCCACTATATAAGGGAGGAAATAGGGAGGAAGTAGGTAACTATAGACCTATCTCATTACTGCCACTACCAGGAAAGATCTTAGAAAAAATTGTACATAACAAGCTGTCTAGATTTTTTGATGATAACCACTTTTTAACAGAACATCAGGGTGGTTTCCGCAAAGGTTACTCAACGGTCTCTACTATAGCAGATTTCACTGATGACCTTTTCACACAAGTAAATGAGGGGAAAACAACCTTAGCAGCCTTTATTGACCTACAAAAGGCATTTGATACTGTCAACTATGAAATCCCTTTTGAAAAACTAAGTAGGGCAGGGGTGAATAATTCTCTACTTAAATGGTTTAAGAGTTATCTCTCAAGTAGGCAACAAAAAACAATAGCAAATGGGACAACTTCTAAGCTTCTTCCAGTTACTTGTGGCATCTCGCAAGGGTCAGTGCTGGGACCACTCCTCTTCCTGATCTATGTAAATGATCTGCCTAACATACTTGTTAATTGTAAGGTCAAACTTTATGCAGACGACACAGTAATTTATCAATCTGGTCTGAATTGTGATGATGCAGTAAGAAAGTTACAAGGAAGTCTTGACAAATTTTGTGTTTGGTGTGCGGCAAATGTACTCACAATCAACATTAAAAAGACCAAACTTATGGCATTTGGAAGTAGAAGTAAAGTGAAAAAATGTAAAAACGCCAAAGTCTACATGTTTGAAAAGAAACTTCAACAGGTGCCCACCTTTAAATATCTAGGGGTCACACTTGACCCAACACTGAATTTTAATCACCATATCTCAGCTGTGATTAGAAATGTATTGTATAAAATATCTCTATTAAACAAAATGAAAAAGTACCTTAACAATCAGGTGGCACTTAAAATTTACAAAGCTATGTTACTACCCTATCTTGATTATGGCGATGTTATTTTCCACAAAGCAAATGTGAATGATTTAGATAAACTTCAGAGACTTCAAAATAGATGTCTAAGAATATGTCTGGGTTATGATCGTTTATTCCATACTGAAAGAGCTCACAAAATGGCAAAGGTTCCCTTCCTGCAGGACAGAAGAAGAGCACATGTTTTAAATTTCATGTATAAGAGAACCTTAAAGATCCGGGGACACGATCTGAGCTACTGTACATAACGCAATATAATTGTAGAATGTTAAAAGTGAAATGTTTTCATACTGTTAAGGGGTTTCAAAGGTGCAGCTACGCGACAAGCCACCCTTTGCTAACACCTGTATATGGGTCAGTCAGGTGTTCCTGCTGAGACTCACACCCCTGACCGCTGGCCATGTTGTGACGTCACAAGATGCCTTTCCAGTCTAGCTTATTAGTATATATATATATTATATATATATAGTATACACATATAAAGGTAACAGTAAACTAAATTCTTTCGATGTTTCTTGATTTCATAAATGTAATGTTCCTTTTTTGTTTCAGAATGATAAGTTTCTCTATTGTGTTATTTTATTAACCTGTGTCCCTTTATTTAGATTTTTATGTTTTTCTAAATACTATCATATAGTCGCCTTCCTGTGATTTGATAATACATATTAAAAGATGGGTGATTTCATTGGCTTTTTCATGGTTTAGAATACTTAATCTTTTTCAGTTACACTGAATCTACACATAGTACCTCACAAGAGTCGCACGAAACAGCTGCTCTGCAGTTTTGTACTTAGAGGTGGAGTATACCAAAAATATTGTAGCTACATAAAGAGATACGACACCGACCATCCCCTACGGGATTTCCATGATGCCTTCGATAGTGGCGCTCCCATGAGAGTCCTTGCTACCAGATAGAAATTAAACAACAGTGCGTGACGTCGCGTTGTAGCCGGCTGCACAGACTCTTATACACAGCGCTGCCAAACAATAGGTGAGGTGTGAGAGTGTCTTCACTCCTAAGCGCCTACTGGAGTCCAGCAATATGGAGTGTTCGCCAATAGCGCCATGCTTCACTGGACACATCACAGGTGCCAGTGGCCGCTGGTCAGGGTGTGCTACCTGTGCACACCTGGCTGGTTCCAGTCAGGTCTTTTTGCACCGCTATTTGGCCGCACATGCCACGTTTTGGTATGTCTATGCGAGACTACACTGACAAAGCTAACGTGTGGACACATAGACTACATTAACATTGGCAGAACTTATCATTCACTACGATTCTGATGGGTGAATCATCATTTATGATTGTAATTCCTATGTTATCTGGGTACCTTACATATTAAAGATAGGCATCTTGATACGTCACTTCCGGCATGCTCGATATATCTAGGTCATCTAGCCTTATTGTGATATTCCACTCTTATTTTGAGCATAACTTTGGTAGGCTATGAGCTACAACTATATAAATCATAGAGATGTCTTCATATTTCTATGATACAAAATATTCTGTTAAGCAGTTAAGGAGGTGTCCCCGGATCTTTAAGGAGAGATCTATTAAATACAAGGGAAATCAGAACAAGGGCCCATGACGGTCCACTATTTGATGTTAGAAGCCTTTAAGAGGAGCGTACAATACCATGGGTCTGTAGAATGGAACAGCCTCCCCCCCAACAAAAGGAACATAGACTCTTACATAGTCTTCAAAGCTCAAAGACGTCAAGATATGTTTAGCCCACTCAATGAAGTAGTGTTGGATTAAAAATCAAAAATGGTTGTGCTCTTCTACTGCTTTGCTAAATTGTTATTATTTTTTTTGTAATGTTATTTAAGTTTTAATTGAAAGTTGGATGAGATATTCCTGTGTAGAGAATAATGTCTAAATTCTGTAAGAGTTGATATCAGTCTCATCAATTTTCAATTTAATTTTCTAGAATACTTGGATTAAGGAACATGCATAATCTACTAGAGTAAATGCTGATAACATCACAAGTGTTTCTTTTTTAGTATCATACTGTATTTCAGGTTAAAATGTTAGTGTTAAGCTAATTTGGTGTTCCATTATGAGCATTTGTTGAATATTGATGTTACCTTTATAAATCTAGCCCAGCAAGAATATCTTGATGTCAATCTAAGCTGGATAGACAATGAAAACTGGCGTGTGCCAATGTATATCCAGGATAAATAAACGATTTAAAAAAAAAAAAAAGACCAGGCCTATACACTGAAAACACAGAGTTGTCAAAAGTGGTGCCAAAAACGACAACCCAAGGTTGTCACAGGCTGTGTCTGTGTCTGTTAGACAAAAAATCTTATTTATGAATATTTTCATGTTGTAGATATCATAGTCATTATAATGGCTTCCTATTATGTTATTACTAGTTATTAGGTATGGCCATTACACATAGGAGGCCTATGAGTTGTATGGTTTTGACACCATTCACTTACAACACTGGGTTGATATAGACAGAGGCCATGACAACCTTGGGCTGTCGTTTTAGGCACCATTCACTTACAACCCTAGGGTAGTCAGGCAGGACTTTTGACTTCTCATTTTCTTCTGTGACAACCCTATGACAACCCGATCTTCATTTTTGCTTCTCTGACGACCTTTTTGGCCCAAAGTAGTCGGGAGAAAATGACTACCTTTTGGTGGTCATCCAGCCTCAAAATTCACAATGACAACCCTCTGACCACCCCAAAATTGTCAAAGGATTGTCACAAGGTCGTCACACAGCATTGGGGGCCTGAAATGAGCCCTGTGATGACCCCAAAGTCACCTATGAGAGCCCAAAAGTGACCTGAGACAACCCTTTGACAACTTTGCAGTGGCTCTCTGACGACTTTGTGTTTTCAATGCAGGGGCTTTGTCGACAAAATCAGACCAAATTAGCCTGCAGGTGCTTCCAATACTGTGAATCAGCTATCCAATGTGGAGAGAATATGGATATCGTACGTTACAATTTCATTGGACCTAACAGCGAAATCACAAATACAGCCTGCATTGCAAGATGATAGAGAATCTTTTGGAACGGGGTATTCATAACCATTTAGAATGGAATATCACAAAATCTAAGGCAATGCTAGTTTCTACAAAGTAAAGTAACAGATCATGGACATGCCAGCTACTGTGGCGAATAGACATTTATTTCAAAATCAGGAAATAGTTAACTGCGCGTGGCCGGTGTGGGGGCGGCTCGGGCTAAGGTCTAGTACTCTCCTAATTCAAGGAAACAAAGGATTACGATTTACAAGAAAAGGGCTTTTCCGTTAATCATTGGCTCTAAGAGGGCGGGGGAGGCTACATCCGCACGGCATTTCCTTTCAAGCATTCGCACGAGTTTCCCCTTATTTCTTTAGTTGAAATTCCCATCAAAAGGGGAAGGTGCTCAGGACCCCCCCACACACACCTGTAAATGATTAAAAAGCATAGATGAATGAATAAACAAATGAATACAATCCTTCCCGAATGCTGCACCATAACATTCAGAATGAGTTCGATCTGACACCCAAGTTACAACTGGGGTATATACCTTGTGCAGAGGTGGTCACGTGCACTGAAAACACAAAGTCGTCAGAGAGCCACTTTAAAGTTGTCAGAGGGTTGTCATAGGTGACTTTTGGGTTGTCATAGGTGACTTGTGGGTTGTCAGAGGTGACTTGTGGGGATAGAGCAGGGCTCATTTCAGGCCATTGATGCTGTGTGACAACCTTGTGACAATCCTTTGACAATTTGGGGGTGGTCAGAGGGTTGTCATTGTGAATTTTGAGGCTGGATGACAACCCAAAGGTTGTCATTTTCTCCCGACTACTTTGGCCAAAAAGGTTGTCAGAGAAGCAAAAACTGAGAATCATGTTGTCATAGGGTTGTTACAGAACAAAATAAGAGTCAAAAGTGCTGCCTGACGACCCTAGGGTTGTAAGTGAATGGTGCCTAAAACGACAGCCCAAGGTTGTCATGGCCTCTGTCTATTTTTTTTTTTTTTTTTATGATACATTACAGTCTATGATAAAGTATTGTAAGTGAATGGTGTCAAAAAACATACAACTCATAGGCCTCCTATGTGTAATGGCCATACTTAATAAATTGTAATAAGATAATAGGAAGCTATTATTATGGACTATGATATCTACAACATGAAACTATTCATAAATAAGATCTTTTGTATAAAAGACACAGACAACATTGGGTTGTCGTTTTTGGCACCATTTTGACAACTCTGTGTTTTCAGTGTGGGAAGACTAAAGAAAAACAACAAATAATTGTTGAATTTGTAAGCGACTTAGAAAATATCAAATGTATATAGATACAAATTTGAAAAACTATGATTACTAATTGTTCATCATGTTTTACTACAAATAATGATGAGATGCAAATCTACATGCTAAAGCCTTGGTGTTGTCCGACATACTACCAAGCATGCATCATTATCAAGGCTAACCTGCAGGTGCAACTCAAGAAATTTCCTTTCCATGGTTGTGAGAAATGACTCAGTCAAGATCAGTTTTTACTGTCTTATAAGGGTTTCTATAGTTCCTTCAGTTGGTTAATAACTGTTTCCTGTTTTTTTCAGAGACACTGACGGATGTGACGTCACAAAGCGCGTCCTCTGAGACCGGAAGTACTATGACAGGCTGGGACCGCACCGGAAGTCCCCCGCTGCGCGCGCACCACGTCACCAAGGTGAGCAGGACCACGTTTTCCAGAAAATTGTGCATTTTGTTAATGTAAACCTCGGCCAAAATGCAAAAAAGGAAAAACATTTCCAATAGCCCCACCCCCTTTTCAAAGTCATGGATCCGCCAGTGTTAAAAAGGCCGCTATAGGTTTATATATATTCAACTATAAGATGAAATCACTATAAAGTGATGCCTTTGTTTGCAAACATTTGGTCTTGTTATATCCGACGTCTTTATCCATACTGAGATGCACACTTCTGTTTTTGTGTCCAACGTCACCCTTAAACAAAAGACCACAGATCTACTATTAGAATTAAAGAACTACATTACAGTCTCGTTTTTTCATTTTCATTTAGGCCTAACATTATAGGCCTTGTTGATATTGGCAGTATGACCCCTTCCTAGATACCCTCATAGCTATGCTGTGCTGAATTGCACGCTGGCTTCAAGGGAATGGTCTCTGTCGTCCTGACTTTTGTTAGGCCTTAAAGTGAAGAAAGGGAATTGCTGTTTGAAATGTCTGACGAAATCGCTATCCCAATCTAGGAAGTGGTTGCTCTGAAACGTCTTTCTCCCTCAAGTTATTAGAAACAGTTTTGTAAACATAAATGACTTTTGCTGTCAAGAGGCATATCATTTGAATTAACAAACCAAATCGTAGAATTGTTACAGTCTTGCAATGGTGAAGAGACAAGTAAAGACAGTCTGATCTCATAGACCGGGCCCACACGTGAGGTACTGATAAGATAACTACTGTGTGTTTGTATTCAGATGACCCCGCCCCCCTCCCCTCCTAGGTGGCCACTGGTAGCTTGGTGTCGGAGTTATGACATCCTAAACGATAGGAGAGTCCATGACAAATGAAAAAGGCCAGGGAGAGTCAGGAGTGTATCTGTTAATTAGGAAAGCTTAATGAGAAGGGGAAGCTCGGCCACTCCCGTCTATTGTTCATAACGTGCTTATCATTAGTAATTTTGTTATAAGAATATGGTTATTTCACAATTAACATAATTACATTTAAACTTAGAATGAAAAAACTTGAATGAATATTTGTCATTCAAATCGTAGACATACATACCATCTTATGTATCTCTATGTTCAGAATTAATGTACTAATAACATTCATAATAATTGAAACTTTTATCGTTACCCATTTGAAGTCATATAATTGCAATTGATCTTAAAGACTGCATATACAATGTCAACGTTTTTCCATAGAGCCAGGGCCAACCTCTTATATTTTACTACGTTCAAGGCTGGGTAATGTTTCATCACCTTTATCTTGTAACATAAAGTACACGAGTAAGCTCATCTCCATTAATTGGCATTTTCTCACGTCAGGTCTACTTTCACAATGCATCGCCAGATGGTTTTAAAAATTGCGGGGTTACGAACAAGTGAGTAGGAATCAAAGCAACTTTACGCGAAGTTTAAAGTGTGCCTCTCATCCTGATATGCTTTAATTTGTGCAGTCAGTCATTTAATGCTCTTTCGTCTTAATGACTGCTTATATAATGTCATGTTCAGCACTTCAAGGGCATTGTCCTGCAATTGAAGCCAGAAGTATGTTATATATCTACAGTCCTCATCCCTCCATATACGGACCATTACCATCATTTGCAGGTAGGCAGGCTCAGGTGGGTAACTGATGCATAGGTCATTCAAAACTAGGTTCATGGCAGTACATGCACAAGGGTTTCAGTAACCCTTTCCTTAACCCTTCCCCCGGCGGTGTGTGACAGCAGAGTATCGGTATAATACTTATAGTTCATGGCTTATACAGCCAACTGGTGGTGGGAAGGGCTCCTTACGTTGGTGGTAAGAGGATAAATGCTTTTGTTACTTCTTTTAGTTTGAAGGACGACCATCACTCATGCATGTAGCCGTTTTGCTTCTTGGTGTAACCTTATTTTCCTTCCCCCTCCCAGAGCTTCCAGCCGCAGCCTCCCCCCGCCGACGGCCGTCCAGGTCCGCTATCAGGACGCCGCTACCTACGTCAGAGCACCGACAGAACGCGACGTCTGACCAGACGCGGCGTGACGTCATCAGAGGACGTCGTGCCGTTCTCCCAGGAGGAGACGTCCAAGCCCGCCCTGACTCCTACCCCCGCCACGGGGGGCGCCACCACCCTGCCCCCGGTGGAACTCTCCCCCGGGGAGGTGGTAAGTCTCCTCCCGCTGTCCACCGGCGGGAGCTCGACGGACGCCGACGTGGAGCGGCGCATGCGTGAAGGGGTGATTTCCGGTCTGGAGTACTTCGAGAAGAGGACCTGGGAGATGAGGGAGATCAAGGACCGACTAGTCAGGGAGCTCGACAGGTACGTATATTACATTCCACCAGTTTATCTTTCAAAAAGTGTCCCTTGTTTTTGAGGTAAAAGCTGTGACAGAGTTTTTCACTTGTAAAATGAAGATATGAGCTGAAGAAAATATTTTATGAACCTGCAAGAATATTATCTACATTATTTTCCCTTCAAAATGACATATAGTTTTGCTATGTAATTTGCCCTCAAGCTGCACAGTGAGCCTTCTAAATACATGTGATTTTGACAGGACAAAACCAGAGCACTATGTATAACTGGCTGTAACTTTTTAACCAATGCAGATAGAGATAAGATTCACAAAGCATATTAAACTAGACACCAAATCTGATAATTCATTCCTAAATCATTTTTGAGCATTTTTCAATTTTTATGTAATATACCTACAACAGGGTCACCCAGATCAACCGTGAGCTGGAGGAGAGCATCGGCGCCTTCATGAAGAAGATCAACGTGACTAACGAGGAGAACGACGAGCTGAAGGTCCGCCTGGACCGGCTGGGGAAGGACAACGGGCGGCTCCAGGAGCAGGCCAAGGAGGAGTGGAGGGCCCGGAAGAAGGCCGAGGAGCTCTACGTCCAGTGTAAGGCCGCCTCCGACGAGATCGCCAAGTCTCTCCGCGAGAACCTGGACAAAAAGGAAACGGACCTTCAGAACCTGAAGAGGAAGTTGGAATTGTACTCTCAGGAAAACAGCAAAGGACTGACAGACGATAAAGCCCTATGCGCAGAACTGCACTCGAGAATTGAGGCTTTAAAGCAGGACAATAAACTCGTCGTGTCGGAGAATGAACTGCTGAAGAACCAGAGCAACAAACTTAAAGCTGAGGTGGAGAACTTAAAGACTCAGGTAGGGGAGAAAAACACGGAACTGGAGAGACAGTTTAGTCGGTTTTTGACCTTGAAGAAGAGTTTCAATGACATTCGGGAGGAGAACGAGCGTCTGCGCAGTCGCACTTCCGCCCCGGCCAACGTCACGTGGCCCCGGGACGCCGGGCGTTCCCTGCCCCCCACTTCCGGTGCGCTGAATGCGCACGCAGGTTCCACTTCCGTCTCGTCGCTGTGCAGCACGACGACGGGCCGGTCGACGCAGGCGCAGTGTAAACTTCCGCCGGCCGCGCCGTACGGGGGGCGACGACGGGGAGTGGGGGAGTCTAAGGGGCCGTCTGAGGGCAGCGGGATGTCTGAAGGCAGCCTACCCCCCGTGAAAAAGGACGGACTGAGGTAACTTATGCTGGTACCCACAGTCTCTGCTAAGAGGACTCGGCAAGAGACTGCAGATTCACCATATTTTTTCTGGCCATGTGATTGGTTAAGAAGTGGTCATGTGACCCCGAATTCGTCAAAATCTGACGAACTCGGTGGTAGGGTGGACCTGTAGCTGTACATGACGTCTAGAAGAGGGAAGCATATCAGGAGTATATAGCTGTGGGGACCTGCGTAGAGCTAACTGTGTCACTTGGCTGGTTCCCCATCTTCCACTAGTGGGACTTGAAGTGTAACAGAAGGCAGGTACAGGTCAAGTCACGTGCTGCTCCTCAACCAATCTGATGGCCAGAACAAAATGGGCTAAACCTGCGGCTCTTCATACATACAATGTAGCGTAGTAGGACGTGAGTTGATGCCGCGGGACCCCAGCGTACTGTGCCACGTGACTTGCCTGCACTCATCTCAGGAGAGCCTTGACTTGTTGATTCCAGACTGTTGATAAAGACAGCTTTTCAGTTATTTATCACGGAATTAACATGAAAATACCCCTCGTCCAAATGACTTCCCAACCCCTTCACCCGTTCCCCTGTGATACAGACATGGTATAGAGTGCAGACCTAGGGGATTCCGTCCAGGAGAACCGTTGAGCAATTACCTGTGATATAAAGCTGTGTTTGATATTGATATTCTACACTTTTGCATGACCAATGTTTTTCTAAAATGTTTCATGTTATTTGATAACTATTTTGATTGACATCTGTGATATTAAACTGCAATATTTTAAGACATGCCGTGCGATATGTTTCCCGTCTGCACCCCTTTCCCTGTGATATAAGTGTTACCCCTTTTGTCTGTGATATCATGTACATATATCCCAATTTGAATTGCCAAGTTATATAAATTTGAATTGCCAACTAATCAATCTTAGTGATATTCAAGTTTGTATACTATAACGTATTGTTTATATAAAATTAGATAGTTTAGGTGCAAAAAAAGCTGAATTGATACATATTTATAAGTGTTAATTACGATCTTGTCTGCACCTAGCCTTGTTGGAGAAGTACCTTTCCTTTTAAAAGTCCCACTAGTACTTCAAGACAACATCTCGACAACACCTTCCAACCAGTAAAAAGTCTCCAGGAGCCTTATAAAAGTACGTTGTGTAATGCCCCATTCGCCCCGGGCAATTTTTCATTGCAACCTGAGACATAATTGCAATCTTCTTGTATTCAGACTTATTATTTTTGGAAAATATGTTTGTGGTTTACAAAAGAGGTATCAATGTATGAGGTTATGTGATTATTGAGTCAAATTATATACATTGTTTTCGCTTGAGATTTTGAGATTGCAGTGAAAAAATGCCCAAGGCGAATGGGGCTTTACTTTGATCTGTTTGGCGTGCCCGTCTCATAGTCGGTTTTGCAGCAGTGTCTGTTTTATCGGTGTTTTTACTGCGGGGCGTCCACGTCCCAATGCTGCTAGGTGATTGTTGTATGCTGTTGGAACAATGCCCGATACACCTTAGCATAGAGGTACATGGATATCAGAGTTATATGTGTCTATGACCTTAGGCACCTGTGAAAGACTGCTGTGTTAGATGATAATGTATTCTTCTTGTCATTGCTGATTTATTAAGAATTTTAATGGTTTGGTTTACACTAGAGTACGTAGTTTCTAGTTATTGTTATATGCCAAAATATTTTTTGGACGTTTAGATATTCCCATTACACCCATACATACATGTTTCAGAGTTATTTAAGCTGTTATTCCATTTATTTAGAACGATTTTGTCGAAATGAAATGACTTATGCTGACTTACATAAACATAGGAGTAGAAGCGATAATCTTCCTAACCATGTGCCTTGTTTGAAGTCCATTCAAGGAAACTAGTTATAAGCGCGTGTATGTGATACTTTTATCAAAGTTCCGTATATCAAAAGGCCTTATTGTGTAAGCTTACAGTTCAAAGTTCTTGGTACATATTATTACTTCAGGATAGATATTTTATATGTAGTACAGCCCCAAACAAAGGTAAGGGTAATCATGTGATCAATTGATCTTCATTTATTCATCAGATTGAGAAACTCTAACCGATTTAGAGGAGAACATGTTTGACTTCCTAATGCTAAGTCTCACAGATTCGTCTGTAGTGTTTGTACCACTAACACACATGTGAAATATGCATTTATCTAACTAATACGATTATAAATTTTGCGGGTCTCATCTCTATATACAACATGAAAGACACAGGTGTAATCAGAAAGAACTTTTTTCAAGCAAGGTCTCAATGTCTTATAAATACACATGATGCCCTACTAAAAAGAGGAACATTAAAGTGCGCGACTCCCTTAATTCCAGGTGAGAAAGGGCCTTGATCGTGTTTCATTAATGGTACTGAAAAAGTAACAAAATAATAAGGCAACACTTACTACCCAGCCAAGCATATGACGGTATTAGAACGTTGCTGCAACGGTTTGGTTCCGTATTGGTTCTTGCTATGTTATTTTGATGGCTCCCAATAGCATTGCTGCAACATACTGCTGTGACGTTGCACTGCGACATTATTATAACATTTGGGCTACGTTCTTCAACCTAAACAGAATGTTTTTATAACGTTATGTTTTGGTTTCATCCAAACCTCACCAAAACAATAATGTTTTAATAACATTCTGAATTGGTGAGGTTTCGACGTCACCATAAATATAACTTTGCCAATTGTTACATGCAACCCCTTAGTAAGTAACAGACTATAGTATGGTTGCAGAATGTTACTGATACATCACAAGTTGGCTGGGTACACATCTGGTCGTTGTTTCTAGGGTATAAGTGTGAAGTGTTAAGTGCAGACCTTGCGACCATTACTCTCTATTAATATTCCCAGAGAGGTTTTCGGAGAGCGATTCCCGCTCAGAGGTTCTTCTTTGGTTGAATTTACACTTTATAAAGGTAATAGATACATGGAGTATGGTCCCCGTTGCAGAAAGAACCATTCAAATGTATACACTTACATTCCTGTGATATGAGATTTGTTTGAATAAAATATAGTTATCAAAGTATAACTTATGTGATTTGAATTATTTGACACCACATTACAGATCTCTCATTACATAACATAAATGTATAATCCGTTTTGGGTAAATCTAACCCCATAGTGAAAAGTAATTGTGATATTTCTGTGCTTCTTTTTCATAAATTAGACTGTACATTCTCTTTTTTTGTTTATTGTCATAGAAATTTGGCATACTTCTAAGCAAACTTTAATTCTAACATATAAGTGTAAAAGAACCAGAATTGAAATTTCACTGGCTCCTCTCTCTATGGGTCCTGCAAAAGGGAGGGGTCCACCCCTGTCATATATTGCCCTTTATAAGACAAGCTTAATTTGCAATGTAAAGGAAGGGTAACAATGATAAGGCATGATCCACTGGTATCCAAGATAGTCAAGGTATTAACCCTCCACCTACTCTTAGGCTGGAGTCCACACTGCTACACTATCAGAGTATAGCAGTGACAGGGTGAGGCACCATTCTGTATGTTGTAAACACCAGGTGCCGCCACTGAAACGGGGAGGTTGGAGAGGTGGAATCTCTTGGTACATTGGTTACTTGTATACATTTAATAGGGGAGCCCCCTTGCAATATCAACATAATCCCGACAGGGGCCAAAAATCCAAAATGGCAGACTTTCAATGAAATAATCTTATATCTCAGCTTCTAAAATGCCTAGAAACACAGTGTTAGTCTCAAAATTAGGAGATTAAGGGACAGGGAATCCAATTATTTACCTTTGGAATCTAAATAAGAGATCTAGATAGCTAGATCTCATCAGAGATAGCCAATTAATTGAGTTAATTACCTCAAATTTCAAATGCTGAAAATATAAGACATTTATCAAAATTTCATTCTGATAATTCAAGGTGGTTCCCCTTCCAGGTTTCATGGTTATGCCTCAGAAGTGCCACATACCAAATTTGGTAGTTTTATCCGCTCTGTAACAACAAAATGACCCTACTTTTGATCCCTACATATGTCGTTCATTTCTTCTCATCCATATAATATTATAAACATGTCACTGTGTCCCTTCTCGCAACACTCAGTGAATATGTATCCACTCGGCTTGTGCCACAAGCGGCTTCTACTATCTGTCCGAAATTTTGTTAACAGATCCCACTATTATGAATTTCCTTTAATATGCAATACATGCATAAGAAATGACTGAAACAAGTTGGGAGATGGTAAAGATATATTCTCGTTTTATGCTCACAGTAACGCCTTCTGGTTTGGTAAAAATAGTTCCCTAAAAATTATTCACATCAAACACATCAAGGTACTGATTGGTGATCCCAATCCGTGCAAAATTTAGCCAATTCTGTTGATAATAACCAGTAGATTTGTGCAGCGAGTCAGCCTTGGAAGTTTAGGGCTTTACCTGCTGTTAATGGTTTACTATCGATTACGGGTGTAGATCCTTAAAAACAACAGGGTGACATAGCCATTTCTTAAATTCAACATGCGACATGGAGGTTAATGACATGAAGAAGAAAGAGAAACAACATGACATAGGCTACTTTTTAAATTCGACATGCGACATGGGAGGTTCTTAAAATCGACATGGATATCCAAAATATAGTGACGGGTAACATGGCCATTTCTTAAATTCGACCTGGGACATAGCCCCCCCCCCCCATCTACCCCCCTTGGAGTGGCCGCTGCAGAAACAGATCAATAGACGCTGTGCAGATGACGTCACATCGTCCATAATGAATTGCCAACCACATTGGCGATCAATTCATAATCAATATCATTCCCAATTCTGCAATATTTAGAACGAATATTTAGTCTACATTTAATTAAAAATACAAAGTCATTCAATCATAATCAATAAGCTTCATCCCTTAGAATTTAAAATTTTGAATTCTCCCTACCACGGATAGCCAAATTCCTGAAATTTACCTGCAGGTTAGTCTAGATCATGATGCATGCTGGGTAATATGTCGACAAGTCACAAGGCTTTTGCATAGAAATTTTCATTAATCCTTACATTATTTCTTATCAAACATGGGGGAAAACTGATTATCGTTATTTTTCAATTTGTTTACATATGTATTTATCAGTTTCTAAGTTGTTTGGAAATTCATTCATTATCTATGGAAATATGACAATTATTTGTTTGTTTTCTATAGGTTTTGCTGTGTTTTTGTCGACAAAATTAGTCCAAATTAGCCTGCAGGTGCTTAAAATACTGTAAATCAGCTATCCATGGTAGGGAGAATTCATTGCATACCCTTATGGTGATAATGACCATGTAGTGATGACCAAGGTCTATCCCAATCATTAGATGCATGTGAGAGATGCCTAAAGGTTCGGAAACTTCCATGATAATGGTCCTCCCTTTCAGGCCCGATGCTATGCGAACTGAATCAAAACTAAGTTGTCAGTTACCCTGCCGGCCACAACACAAGCCCAGCATTCGTACCCTAAACTGGTGTATTTGTAAATTTAATTGGTGTATATGTACATCATTTGTACCGTCAATCAGTAGATTCCTGCTCGAAATGGCCGCTTCCATGCCCCACAACTCAGCGTATACCTGATTGACACTCCTGAATACGGTTTGTTTTAGACGCAATACTATAACCGCAGTGATGCGCTTCAAAGAGCGTTGATCCAATATTCGTGGTCAGGGGCGGATCTCGCAGAAAAAAGAATTACATTAAGAATTTAATATTTACCATAAATAGGCGGCCATGTGCCCCTAAATCCGCCTCTACTTGGTGGTATTTTGAAAGAGGTATTTAACTCTTTTGCGTACGTTTAGAAAAGAACGATTATGATATAATCACAGATTGCAAGTAAAGTTATGGGAAACCGCGGCGCATATTAATTGTGAATGAGGCTAGATCCAGTAGAATTAACAGTTAAGTTTAATGTGAACTCGCCTGTCTCTTTGTACTTCCTTCCAACCCCCCCCCCCCCACTCCTAAACCCTTCCACTAGCCACTGACTTACGTAACTTCAGTAGGTTAAATAGTAGGCCTCAATGCCTCAGCACAGTGGGGCCCTCAACACAGTGGGGCCCTCAGCACAGTGGGGCCCTCAACACCTTAATCCCACAGAAATCCACCGCATTTTCCTACCACTGACATACGAAAAGCCTTTGGTAAAATATGAAGACAGTGGAGTATAGATTGTAACAAAACCAACAGAGTCAGCAGATTAAGGTTAATATTGTATTTGATGATGATCTTTTAAAGAGTAAAACAATGTTTCAATGTTGTCACAACATTTCGGTGAGTTCATCCACCTTTTTGATGATGATGATGTGTTGGAGTCAAAGGCCTGCTCATCAATTTTTCCGCTAAATGGAGACCAACTCCGTTTTTTGACCACACAGTTGTCATGACCGAATCTATGAGGGTGAGAATGACGGCAAGGTGAGGTTGTGTAGTGGGCACAGCCAGGCTCGATCCCAGCCTGGCCAAGTGCAACCCAAGGACGATACCCACTCCACCATCCCGCCCCTACCTTCATCTGCCTTTATCACGTGATATTTTAAGATATGAAAATGTAAATACATTAGGAATTTACCTGAGTACGTCAGACACATTGGGCCGGCCTACTGTGTGACTCGGACAGGCCAGGTAAATCAGGAGAGAAGGTGGCATTTCTTAAATGTGACAGGAGTCGCTGGGTGGCAGTATAGGGGTTGGACTCCCATATATGACAACACCAGTGTTTGGGTTGGTGGTGGCAGTGGTCTAACGATTCTGACGATCAGCCTGCCATTTATCACAGGATAAACTGTGCTTTGCCCAAGTTTTGAACTGCAATTACCATGTAAGTTCATCGCCTGCTTTAATATAGGAGTTTTGTGGAGTTTACAAGTATCAAGTACGACTCACACAGCAAGTGACAGGTATGTAAACAAGTCACAGCATGTATGTTTACCATAATACTCACTGCACTGAATAACGCAGCCATCGACGGGCCATTCTAACCATAATAATTTACCAATTTTTGCAGCGATTCTGACCTAACATGTGTATCAAATTTTATTAATTCATCTCCACAGGCCGTCAGTCTCAAACACACTAGGCGTGATGCTGATGGGCCTTGTGGGTATTGGGTTTTCACAGTTGTTAAAGGCTAGTTTTACTCAAAGACAACAGATTTATACAGACACAATACTCAAAGAGTTTTGTGTTGTGCCAACCTGTGGTGCCACCACCTGGCCGCCAGTTAGATAGCAATCCATAGAAATTATAAGAAATTATGATAAGTACGAATGTTCTAATCAATAAGTAACGTGCAGTGATATACACAAGAGTTTATCACCCATGTCTGTTATTTATTACACATCATACACATTATTACACCATTTTGTACATCCACAAGCTTGTAACATACAAGAACAGTTTATACAATTTTATATGTTATGTTATATTCAGCAGGACAAGTCGAGCCCACCTACAATGGCAGGAGACACGGAGAAAGGACCCCTCTACAGGTGAGATGGACCAGAGATTTTTTTACCCTTTTTTTTTCCCCCCCCCCCCTGTTTTTTTTGTATTTTATATGAATAGTTTATATATATGTACCACTCTTCAGAGATATTTTCTTTAAATGATTTATCTAGTATCTTCACATATGTACACATGATTTTCCCAATGTTGATTATATAACAGTGATGATAGTTGGTGACAATAGTTACAATAGTGGTAAAAGATATGAGTGACAATGATGAAGCAGATGAGCAATGTTTCTAAACTCGTCAGTGGCCCATTGCACAATGGATCTTCGTTGTGAGGATCAAACAACGAAAGCACAACGAACTTTTGCTTAACAACGAAATGTTTCATTGTAACGAAAATGCAATATCTCTGGTTCTAATGAATGAAATTGAATCTGTAAATTGTTATAAAAAAGGAAAAAAATAGAAAAAAAATCAGTAAAGGTTACAGCTCTTTCAGGGCATTCTAAATATAGAAAAAAAATGTGTCAAAATGTTCATTGTTACGATAAAAGTAACAAGGAGCTGTTTCGTTGTTTTTTATTGTCTTTGTTACGAAAATCAGTGTGCAACGGGCAACAGGTCCGTTACTGGTTATAACAGGTCATATCCAGTTTATATTACAAATTTGCCTTACCATATTCTTAAACTTCACCTTTGTGGTTGCTTTCTGCATACCAGCAGAAAACACCCCCACACCTTCACACCTCTTGACAATGGGCTGCACCAGTAAAGCTCTTATTTGTACTTTTTCTTCTGTTGGAATTTCACCTTTCTAAAACTTTGCAAATGAATTTTAGGCCTTTTCCCTTCAATATTATGCCCCATTTTACTTTGCCGGTACATGACACAACATATGTGCTCACGCTATCTTGTTTTTAATGGCTGAATATCATAAAATCCTTATGAATCATCAAGCAAATCTTCTCTAACTTCACCTTTTTTCGTGTGAGGCACATTCAATCACGAAGTCTCAATAATCAAACAGTGGCAATATTGTCTGTTTGTAAATACGATTTGCAATATTACCTGTTATATAACACCTAATTTTTCCGAACTGATAAATCCTGTAGTTTACTTTCTTAGACTTAACATCTATACATTCTCAAAATGAGAGATTCTCATCAAAACTACAACTGTCATATTCAAATAGTTCAGGAACTTAGTTTAATTTAGATATATCATATGTAAATGTTGAAGAACTTAGTAGGTCTTACTATAAGGTCATATGCAGTGGCAGATCCAGGATTATGAAAAAGGGTGGCCGTCCTATAGTAAATGTTTTTACCCGCACCTTCTGGCTGCATGAACTATACATCAAACAAATGAAAATTTGGCCCAAAATATCGGGGGGGCATGCACATGGCAACCCCCCCGCCCCCCAATCCGTTTCTGATATCTACATAATCACACTGGTGGATGTATAATGCTACTTCGGGAGCCGATACATGAAAATGCATACCTCGCGACATTTGGACATAAACAAGCTGGATGTTTCCCATCAAATAGAAATTTTGCTAGACAATAACTTAACAACGGAATGTATCATTAGTTATAGATACAAATCAATACATTCAGTTTATTTTCATTATTACCTTTCCATGAGGAAAGTGTGGTTTTTCAGCATATCTATTGAGACCCAACCTTTCCTCCATACAAATATTTTGTCCCACACTTTTTCCATGTAAGCACATGAATTTTCTTAAATAACATGATAAAAATATGAGGCCTATACCCAAAAATATTCATTTGGTAAGCTAGATGACATAAGTATTAGGTATCTTGTTAAATAACGGTGGATTTCTTTACCTGGTGTTTCCTAAATCGATGTCCGAGATAAGCATTATCGGCACCGAAGTATGCATTTTCTAGACCCTGTACTGGCTCCAGAAGTTGCATTATACAATAAGAAGAACCACAGAGGGTGTCTGAGTGTGTCTGTATGACCTAGAAGGTATCACCATGACCCGAGACTGAAGCCCAACGGTTGTTCAATTCACGTGGGTCGTACAGACACCCAAGGACAACCCCAAAGGTTCTTTATATCTTGTTACCCAAACAATATTCAATTCATGTTGAAAACCATGAATATCAGAAGTGGACTTTTGGACTGCCCCCTTTATCACCCGCAAGGCCGACGAGCGGTGTGTATTGTGCCCAGGGCGTATCGAGATGCCGTACACACCGCTCACTGTACACTACTCGTTGTCAGGAATTTTCAAATATTTTTTATTTTGTTTGGGTGATAAATTAAAGAAGCACCACGGGGGGCGTCCTCGGATGGCCGTACGACCCATGGGGATCATACAAACCTCAGGCTTTGCCCTCGGTATTTGATGATCCCCTATGGGTCGTACAGCCACCCTCGGACGCCCCCCCCCCCCCCCTGGTGCTTCTTATTATAGTATTTACTGCTCCCTAGCAGTCAGGGTGATGGAATATTAAACGTTGTAGTATCAACTTTCCTTTGTTTCTCACGTACAATTATTCAAATTGATAATTTGATATGACATCACATTTACATAACTGACTTTGTCCCGAATCCCCAGCTCAAACCTTTACTCACCTATCATCCCGTGGTCATAAGGAGCCCTTTAAAAACGACTATAACTGATGTTTCCCGCTATTTATAGACGTTGTGCAGATGATATCACAATTAACAGAAACAGATATAAACACTATAAAGTCAAAACTAGCCATTTTCATTATTCAGAATTCATGAATTTTAAATGTATCTACTGACTGTCTACCCAAGGTCTATAACATAAACAAATAGTGTGGTTTTCTTAAATACACAATTTATATTTAAGAAAACCACTCCTATAAGAAGTAATAACATGATGAAGAGTACATCCAACTCAACGACGGCTTGTTGTAGACTTACTATTTATTAAGACGTAGAATTATTGGCGAATTAACATGTTTCGGATTTTCACATCCTTCATCAGAATTGATTATAACCGTAATTTGGAGGGGTATATCAATAATTAACAGTGTGAAATCACAGGGTTGATTTTAACCTGTTGAAAAACAACAGGTCGGAAAATTATTTCTACAGCGTTGAATCTCAAAGTCCACTTTTATAGCTTTTTTGAAGTTTAAAACTCTTCTAGAATAAAATATGAGTGTTAAATTACGATCAATTCAAGGGATGATAGACATTATCCCTGTATAAACATGAAATATCAGATAACAGTCTGGGCGAGCAATATATTAA
This sequence comes from Lepidonotus clava, assembly GCA_936440205.1. Classification (NCBI taxonomy): domain Eukaryota; kingdom Metazoa; phylum Annelida; class Polychaeta; order Phyllodocida; family Polynoidae; genus Lepidonotus; species Lepidonotus clava. The sequence goes on along the minus strand of OW387139.1, from coordinate 49,733,416 downwards.
ACAATTAATAATTACGAGAACCAAAAAAACGGATGAATTCAAACTTTGGGAATTTTTTTTTTCCCCTATAAGAAGTGTTGGCCAAAAGCCCTGTAGCTTCTAAGATGTTATATGACTGTTCACTTCTGCTGCTTGACCCAGAGTGTCTCTACAGCAGGGGTGTACTTCCCCACCTAACTTTTGGCCTCTGACCCAATTCTCCCTACCACGGATAGCTGATTTATGGCATTTTGAGCACCTGCCGGTCAATTTTCTCTAATTTTGTCGACAAAAACCCATAGAAATGTATAGCAATTATACAAATATTTGCAATATTTCTATGTGTAATGAATGAATTTAGAAACCAGCTCAGAAAATGATAAACATATACAGATACCAAATGAAAAAATAGTTGATATTTATGTCTACATTTTCAAACCACAAATAATGCCGGATTAGTGAAAATTTCTATGCTTAAGCCCTGTAGTTTGTCGACATATTTCCCAGCATGCACTCTGATTTAGGCTTTGCAGGTGAGACTCAAGAAATTGGCTATCCGTGGTTGGGAAAATTACAATAATAGGGTCAGTTGACTACTAGGGAGAAGGGGATGCTAACAAACATTCTGTGTGGTCGATTACCATAGATCTTTGATATAGAACATTCTATATATATGTCTTTCGATATAGTATATTATATATATATGTCTCTTGATTACTATTATTCAGACACAAGGTGTGTATAATAAAGGGATTATTTAGTATTAGTAAAAAGAGAGAGGATATTGCACTGAAGTACAGTGCAAAAGAATTATTATATTCTTTTAGAGTTAGGGCTAGTTATTGTAATCTCTTATGTAGTGGCAAGAGTACGTTATGATGTAATACGCTGAAGTATCGCAGGTGCCGAGTGGCACCTTGTTGTTAGTAAAACATAGGTGAAGGGTTGGTGTGGATGGTGGTACCATCATGCGGAACGGATAGTAACTGAGTTAGCCTATCCCTGTACCGACCCGCACAGGTACAGACGGGATACAGTGTAACAGGGAAGGCTGTAAGTGAACATTATGATCTCGATATAGGAATTATCCAGCTTAGCTTAGCTACACGAGATCAAGGGGTTCACCATCTACGATAGCTCTAGTATTGAATTAGAGATAGGATTAGTTTTATGTAAGTGAAATTGGAAGTGTAAAAGGTTGAGAGATTGAGAGAGAGATAGGTATATATTAGGATGCTTGTGTATAGTGCCAATCCTACGGCTGGCGCTATATAAGCAGTATGAAACTTAGGATAGACGAGCAGACCAATCTGAACTTCGATCAGAACACTTGGGAGCAATAGTCTAACAATACGGATCATAACAGGTAGTACTGAGAACATTGTAACAACTACAGCAGGTGATGGTGTGATGAATGGGTATTCATCAGGTGTCAAAGCAAGAATGTGAATGTAAATCGATGCGGTAGATCTTTAAGTATATTGTTATGTAATGGGAATGAAACCCGAAACCCAAAACCCAAAACCCAAAACCCGAAGCCCGAGAAATAATGTAAACCGGAAATGACGTCAGTATGACTGTGTGACGTCACTATGATCACATGATATGAAATAGCCAATCAGAGCTGACCGCTAAGGTATAAAAGGAGCGGTGAGGCCCGAAAATAAAGAGTTCCTTCGTAGTACTCCTGGTGTTCACAAGTGTCTTATTCCTCTAATAGCTCCTTATGAGGACTTCAATCGTTTAGATGATCTAATATGGACTAAATAACTAGGAAATCGAGATAATATTGGTAAAGTTCTGTAAAACTAAGGCTTAAACTAGGACGGGGTCCGAAGGCCCGAGGGACCGAAAACCATGGCCCGAAGGCCCGAGACTGCCCGCCCGGCGACGCAAGGAAGGAAGACCGGCCAGACAAAGAAGCCCGAAATAGTTAGCAGCAACCCCCTGACCGGAGGCATTAAGGAGCAACCGGCTCGGCCCCACACTACCAAAACATAGGCGACCGTTGGCCCGGTACTCCCGGTCAGGGAACGAAGGAGTAGAGCTCCCCCAGTTCCGGCCTGAGAGATGAGTAGAAGCACTGGCCCGGACCCCTACCATGACAAAAATCCTGCCCTCCTCCGTCCTCCACGCTTGATGGCTGCAGCCCCCCGGCTCGACCTGACCAACACACCCTCCCCCCTTCAACGAATACCGATCCCCCGACCGACCCACTCAGCCCCCCTTGTGCGCGAGGCACGACTCTGGATTTTACACCTCGGCTTCTTGCTCGGCCTCCGTGCCCAGCTAAGAACCGAAATAAACCTCGGCGGTAGAAACCGGAAACCCCGAACTACCGAGGAACGTCACAATAGTAAGGATCGGACTAGCTTAGGCTTAGCCTTACGGACGGAGTACCGGGAGTGACGGAGAACCTACCGATGTTCCCCGGCACAGGTAGACGGGAGGTGATGCTTCCAACAGCCGTTGGGTATCATAGACTTTCGAAAGGGGAAGCTTAACCATAGCCATACCTGGTTGGAATGTTACTGATGTTGCTAGCTAAAGTGATGGATGGCATGTACTGTATGGATGGAATGACTATGAACTTTCGATATAAGATCTTATCGGATTAATAATGATGAACTCCCCAAAACTCATATCGTAATAGACTTTATTTAATGAAACATTGGATCACAGAATACCAACTGTTCTGGAATTAACATCACGCAGTCTTACGAACGACCAGTAGAAGATCCTACTAACACAACGAAATAACGAACTATTCTAATAGAAGCTACGTCTAATCGATAAAGTAAAGTAACACCAGTCTAGCTAAATATGACATGTCTAAATTTGGGCATGACACTGCACCCATACCAAATGGCAGTAGATTCTCCCATAAATACTATATCTGAAATATTTAATATCAAAATTAGCTACTGAAATGCTATTGATTGCTCTCCTTGGCTCATTTGAATATTTTGGATATACTGCTTTACTGCTTTTCAAGTACTGAATTCCTACTTTTTTTCTACTGATTTACAGTTAAAACATTACTGCAACAACCTTACTTCTTCTATACTGACAACATACTGAATTTCTACTGCATTTCATTCCGGATGTTACCCTTCAGGTCCATGACACAGAAGGTGACGTACGACAAAAACTCCTGGGTATGGGGACTCCTCATCACCGCCCTGAGTATAGCTATTGGCGTGGTCACCCTGGTCGTCCTTCCCTGCCGGAAAGACCTCTTCTACAGAGGTAGGTCAAGTAGTGCATACTATAAAGGTGGTATACCACTACATGACATGGGCTGTGATATGACGATGTCACAAGGAAATTGCATGTATTACCCTATATTGGAGAGAAAATAAGGAATTGATGGTAAACTGCTTGAAACCATCCCAAGTGTGTGCATAATCAATACATTGGGATACTGCCCACTTTGCTCCACTGGTAATTTCCTTTCTGTCTTCCTTATAAATCACAAAATAATGTATGTGATATAAGGAAAACCATCCTTGGTCAAAACTTATGACCCTGAATACTCTGTGGGACAAGAAAAATTAGTCCTCTGCCTAACGCCTCGTGTGGTAATTTTCACTGCTTCAGGGTTGTACTTTCAGCTGTACTTAAAGTTGGCTATATAATAGTAGGGTTATCAGTATTACCATTATAACACCCAATTCATGTTTAGTATCGGCATGTGTCAAGTTCAACTTTCCAACTTTTCTGGGCCACTGGCTACCAGCCATAGGCTATTAGTGTACAAGCAGGGTAGCAGTGGCCAAGAAAGTTACCGGCATGCTACACGGACACCTATAGCTTATACCCGGTGGCCCAGGAAAGTTATTCTCTATATCATTGTAAACCTATTTCAATGTTCTCTGACCTGTGGTAGATCATAATGCATGGAGATTGGAAATAAACATTCCAGGTTAGGGTCTTCAATGAAAATGTCTATGAACTTATCTGGTACCTTTATGTGTATTTGACAGTTTTGACAAGTGTGCTTGTATTGAATTTTAATTGGGTGATAACTGATATGTTTCTTTATCAACTCTTCTCAGTTCATGGACTTCTGCTGGCAGGATTGGTAAGTCAGTTTTTTCTCAATGGGTTTTTAAAAAAATTACTAAATGACTAGCATCAATGAAAATTTCATAGTTAGCTTACATTTTTTACACTACCATTCATAGCAGCTAATTTTCTTGATTCTCCAATCATTTTTTTTGTCTTGTATTACTGGTTGATTTACATTATTTAAGAACTTTGTAGATATACTATCTGAGACTGGTTAAATAAAAATGTTTGAGAAATGCATGTAAGTGCATTGTAGCTGAATATACCTTGTGTGGACATGGTCACTTGACTGCTTTTTGGTGATCACCATGACCACGTGACTATCACATATCTTTAAAATTATCAATTTAATAAAAGTAGTTTACTATGAGACCATGTGATTATATAATTTGGAAAATAGCAATAGTATCAATTCAGTGATACCTTAGCTTGTATTTATCCCATCACCGTTTTCTTCTATTTCAGGGTGCAATTGTTGGTATATCAATCATATTGGCGGCACATACAATGAGGAATATTTTCGTGAGTGGCTCTTTAATGACAGCTGGGAGTGGTGTTGTGCTTTAATCTCCAAGAATAGAAAAAAATTTCAGTATCTATAGGACAATCTGCATCTAATTTTAATGATCAATGTGTTTAATTACATATATATATTTACTCTGTCTGTATGACGTTAATGGCGTAACCTGTCATATAAGTGTCTATATTCCAAAACCCTCCTGTTTGAATACTACTGAGGAGAGAACACTAGGATTCATCCTTTACTTTTGCAAATTATGAGTGGCCTTCCTCTGTTCTTTGTACTTTTGTCCAGATATGGGTGGCCTCACTGCTCACCCTTCCTCTGTTCCCTTACTTTCCCCAGATATGGGTGGCCTCACTGCTCACCCTTCCTCTGTTCCCTTACTTTCCCCAGATATGGGTGGCCTCACTGCTCACCCTTCCTCTGTTCCCTTACTTTCCCCAGATATGGGTGGCCTCACTGCTCACCCTTCTTCTGTTCCTAACTTTCCCCAGATATGGGTGGCCTCACTGCTCACCCTTCCTCTGTTCCTAACTTTCCTCAGATATGGGTGGCCTCACTGCTCACCCTTCCTCTGTTCCCTTACTTTCCCCAGATATGGGTGGCCTCACTGCTCACCCTTCCTCTGTTCCCTTACTTTCCCCAGATATGGGTGGCCTCACTGCTCACCCTTCCTCTGTTCCCTTACTTTCCCCAGATATGGGTGGCCTCACTGCTCACCCTTCCTCTGTTCCCTTACTTTCCCCAGATATGGGTGGCCTCACTGCTCACCCTTCCTCTGTTCCCTTACTTTCCCCAGATATGGGTGGCCTCACTGCTCACCCTTCTTCTGTTCCTAACTTTCCTCAGATATGGGTGGCCTCACTGCTCACCCGTCCTCCCTTCCTATACTTTCCCCAGGTACAGGTGGCCCCACTGCTTAGCCTTTCTCTGATCACCATTATTTTCCTCAGATATGGGTGGCCTCACTACTGACTCTGCCTCTGTCCCCTTAACTTTCCCCAGATATGAGAGACCTTGATGCTGTCTGTTCCCTTTACTGACCCTAGATGCAGTTAGCCTTATTGCTGACTGCTGACCCTTCCTCGGTTCCCTTACTTTCCCCAGATATGGGTAGCCTCACTAATGACCCTTCCGCCTATTCTCTTACTTTTCCTCACATATGGGTAGCCTAACTGCTGACCCTTCCTCTGTTCCCTTACTTTCCCCAGATATGGGTGGCCTCACTGCTCACCCTTCCTCTGTTCCCTTACTTTCCCCAGATATGGGTGGCCTCACTAATGACCCTTCCTCCATTCCCTTACTTTCCACAGATATGGGTGGCTTCATTGGTGTCCCTACCTGTGTTTGTGCTAGCCCTTGGCGAGTTCATCATAGCGCTTCTTGGCCTGAATCAATATGATGTTTGTTCTAACGTAAGTATGCAATCATTTCCATAGGAGTAGTCTGTCATGCAATCATCCTGAATATTTAGATGCAAGATAAGAAACCAAAATTCATTCTATAGCTCAATTTCTCATAAATGATTTTTGAACTTTGGGAGTAACAGTTTTGGTTGATTCAATATTGTGCATTTCTTTCAGTTAATCACCTGAGATAAAAGACAAAGAAAACTATGAATGTTTGGGAATTTAAAGAGATTCAAGGTTTTGGTACACTTTTGTTGGTTGTCCTGCCCTAAAGCTATTGCACACATTCTGAATACAACATGAACTTTAATCAGGATTTGCTCTTTTTTTGACCACCATGGGATAAGGTATACTAATTTTGTTAGCTCATCTCCTCTCATCTCAGCATAAGAGAGTTTACAACAGCTAGTGGTGGTCACATAATCAAACATATAAAAGCAATGAAACAATGCGTCCCATTAGGGACATTCCCATTCCAATAGGGTTCGCTATTGATTTGTGGCTGTTCTACTGCCCAAATTGTATTTCTGTAAACAGATATAGAAGGAAGACATTTAGATCTAAAAATGAGAAGTTCAATTTGGAGAGATATGTGGCCCATCGCAGGCCTATCGCAGGCCCATCACAGAATGAAATGGTTAAAGATAGATGTTCATGCTCCAGGCTCTAAAGCCCATACCCAGTAACTGATCGGTGCTCTTAAAGTGCTGCTACACTAAATTTTATATGCAGTACTACCTAAATGCCTTCCATCCTGAAAACAAAATAAATGCTTTGAATCACACATTTAAATGCTACCTTAGAAAATATAGAAACATGAGACAATCATTTAAGCCCCATACCCACTAAGCGACTTAAGTGCCGACGAGCGCTGGCCGACTGGGACAATCAGCGGTGAAATTTTCGGGCGACTGAAGATCGCCGAGGGACTCCTGTTGGTATGGCGTGTTTTCTGGGTGACTGGCAACGGACGACATGATCGCCGAGAAAATCATTGGGAAAATCGCCAGAAAAATATCAAACTTGCCTGATGTTGCCGTCGCTCGGTGATGGTGATGGCCATTCTTCCAGTCATCCGTCGCCCAGCAATGGTAAAATCAGTTAGTGGATATGGGGCTTTAGTCTACATAGTAATAGTGGTTATAAGGGCACATTTGAGAGTAACATCAAAGGAAGTGCAGTGACACCTTACGGCAATCTTAGTTCCAGATCTGCTCACTAGGACTGGATAACAGGGTTTCCCTCCACTGCAGGCACAATGGCAAAAAATAAGAATATTAAAAAGGAACATGATATGCAAACCAGTTGCCATCCTTCTCATACACTGTCTCCCATGGCATTCTGATACTCTACATATTACCCCAATAACCAACCAACCATATAACCATAGCCCAGGGGTACCAGGGTACCCTTGCCATTGATATGAAATATTAGTGCCTCACACTCGGTGTCAGCACCCTCCCTCCCTCTTTATCTGTTGTTTTGGTCACAGGGGGCACCACTGAAATGCCTATCAATAATAAAATGCTTGATTGCCATCAGGTTGAGAGCAATAATCTTCTATTTTTACATTTCCTATCATAAAGTTAGGGATTTGTCTTTAAAAAAAGGATTAGAAATACAAACATGTGGAATATTGACTTTCCCCTCTTACATGACTTTTGTTTTCATTGTTATTGTCTTATAAAAAAAATAGACATTTGTAAAAGAAAATTAGAAAAGTACTCCTGTTGAAAATCTGCAAATTCTGATCTGCTTGCCTTTGCAGGAATACCTGTCAGGCCATATCCATTTCTTAAAACTGTTTTCAGTAAAATCTGATTCTTCTCTTGATCACTTGGAGAAAGCTTCTTATTCTTTTGGGGTTAAAACCGAGGTAAACCATCAAAACATTTCCTGTTTAAAATGATCCAATTTTACCATTTCCATTATAGCCTATAAACACCAATTACGATGGATATGTACCGCTGATACCATGTTCTCTTTTTCTCATCATCTTGAGTGTCTTGGCTTTAATGGGGAACTGTAAACATTGCAAGGTACGTATGTGTTTAAAGGGAGATTTATTACAGTCAGATATTGAGGTAAACTATATCACATATTATCCTAATTCTACTATGGAAATACATATTCATATATACATGATAAGTTCTTTGAGTGTGGTAGACATATGGTCCTTCCTCCTCTGACAGTGACCGTAATAATATGTGGCAACCTGATCTGAAGATAATTAAAATAAATAATTAAATAGAACTAATGTTGGTAAACAAAATGCCTTTCTTTGTTTCAGCGTATAAGCTCCAAAGCTTAGCTGCCAACCATGGTATGAAGTCTACGTGATGTAGAAACTGCTTTCACCTCTATAGCTGAAAAACAACTGATATGAGAACCTTCCGCATGACGGCGCATCTGTCATGCTGAATAACAACTGATATTCCCATTTGAGCCATCCCACTCGACAGCTGATACCAACTGATATAAGAACCTTCTGCATCTGTCATGCTGAATAACAACTGATATTTCCATTTGAACCACTCCCACCTCTACAGCTGAAAACCAACTGGTATGGGAACCATTCCCACCTGTCCAGCTTGATATCAACTGGATTTTATCAAAATGATCTAGGAAAGGGCCTTCCATTTAGTATGTACACACAATTTAAAATGCCTCAGACCAACCCCCCTCACCTCCCCCACCCTCCCTTTTTCATATGTACATACTTAATGGAAGGCTGTAGTTTTCAGAAGTTATAAATTATGACTATCAATTAGATCTAAATCTGTGCACCTGTCCCAAAGACTCCTAGAGAGGGAGCCAGTGCTTGAGTTATAGGTCACTTTAAAACTGTGCAGTTATACGCCATTCACTTTTTAACACAGTTGTGTGATAGTAACTACAAAAATGTTAACGGTGTGAATAGTTGACATATCTAAGATTCTTTTTAGCCTAATCAATCCTGATGAAGAGCATCAGTGCTCAAAAGATGGCAATTTCATCTACTCCTCACCATAATATATATATATTAGTTATGTATCACTATGTCCCCACCAAATAATAAAGAATACATCATAAATCGCATGCGTTGGATTTGATGTGAAATAAATATCATTGATTTTAAATGTATTCGTCCAAGTTAATTACCCATTTTTCCTGTTGGCTGTTGAGCACCAATGGCAATGTAAGTCACAAACTTTGTCAAGTCCTGATCAGTTCACAGTTAATAGTCTGAAAAAATCATTATAGTATACTTGGTGTTAGACATCCTCCTCATTAACCTGCGTAGTGCAGATCCAGGTGAGGGGAATCACCAACCTGGGGCAGCGCATTTCATATAGGATAACACAGGGACCATTTTGAACTTTTTATCTAAATTTCTTCAATACACTAAAAAAAAAGGGCCATTTTTCATTTTTGGTTTGGGGGCGTCTTCTAGTGGTTATTGGTATAGTTCGCCCCCAAAGCCTTACTGTCGGATGTTTTCCCATTGTGTAAAGTCAAAAGCCGTGAAATTGGTACTAATTGGACCCTTCACCCTCTCCCCTCCAACCTGCCCCTGCCCCTCCACTCATGATTGGTCAAGGCAGTCCCCTCTGGTTGGTCCTGATTGACAGGTGAGGGTTGTGTGAGCCCTCCCCTCCACCTGTGATCGGTCAAGGCAGTCCCGTCTGGTTGGCCCTGATTGACAGGTTAGGGTGGTGTAGGCACGTCCACTACGACCACATACGGCCACCGGTACACTATTAACCCCCCCCCCCCATTGCACCACTTTGGATCCCCCTACCACGACCACCACTGTCGCCGGCCTACACCTCCTCCCCACCCTCCCCACCCTGTCCCTCCGGACTACTCCCAGCCCGTCCTGCCGGCTTGCCCACCCCCCACCCCACCACCCCCCCACCCCGCACAGCCCAAGGGGCCATCACAGGGGCCATGTTGTGACGTAGCCAGAGTGAGGGGGGGGTTACCCCTAGTAGGTACAGTGTGTGTAGCCTAGCCTAGGGAAGTACTTTATTGATTATCATTCGAAAATAGTATGCAATGAAAATAATTAATAGCAACTAAGTTTGTAGTATGCTCTAATGTTGGCGGGATTGGGGTGGGGGGGGGGGAGTGGCAGGTCTGGCGGGGGGGGGGGGGTGTCACGAGTTATTGGTCAATAAAGTTGATTGTTTTGTCCGCCACCAAAGCAAGGTTTTTCAGTCCAGAGGACTGAAAAAATTATTTTCTCTTGTTAGCATTCATATTAGGATGCAAAAACCTGTGTTATTTGGAATGAGTAACCTAATTTCTAAGATATATTTTAGATGCATTAAGGACAATGGCGCCATTATCCAGATAGTGACAAAATCAAAGTCCTTCAATTTTCCTCAAACCTTGCAGAAATGTTCAATACTGTTTAGTCTATCATAATTGAGATTGAAAAATAGTTTAGCAGGAATACTTTTGTAGATAAATATGGCCAAATAAGACTAATTTTGGGGGAATTTTTAGCCTATAGCCTTCTCTACAATATATATTGATTTTAAAAACTTCTGGGTATTCAAATGTTTTGTATGCACGCTTATTTTCAAATGTTTTCATTTCTTTACAATTTTTTACAATTTTAATTTGAAGATTTCAAAGATTAAAATGCATATTACCCCATGAAATATTTCCTAATGCCCTCTAATTCACTTGCCTACATGTATGTCCTTCTGATACTGACTTCAATCTGTTTGTCCTATCTTTTATTTGAAAATAATATAGAATTAAGATATTATTTAAATGTGATTCAAAACAGTTGATATTTTTCAAAATCACCACACAAAGAAACTGATTTCACTGAAAAGTTTCCATGACCATCATTTTTTTGATCATTTTGAAACCTTTACAGGTAAAACTTGCATTCTGGAAAGTTTTGAGAAAATCTGGGTACTAGATCTATAATGGAGCGATTGTCTTTAAGGAATCTTTTAGCTTGACTTTTATTTGGAAGGAGGTCAAGACCAACAACAAATCAATTACAGATACTCACCAAGAGGGATTGTTTGGAATTGGACAGCAGTCCCCTCACCAGGGTTCATATTTCTGCTAAGAGGGGGCACCACCATGAATAAGAAGGGTGTATTACCTAGTGAGAGAAAATGCACTGAAAAAATTGAGGGTTGGAAAGTTAGTCAAAAGTCCGAACTTTTTGCAAAAAAGTTCGTCATATTGACGGTGCATTTTTGTCCGAACTTTCTAACCTTTTTTTGACTAACCTATAGTCAGAATGACTAACCCAAAATATAAATGTTAGTCATTACTGACGAAAAAGTGCAGCCTGCTTGTGGAATCGAACCCCAGCCGCTGGCATGAGAGGCAAATGCTCTAACCACTACCCTATCAAGCATCATACATGTTACACATACAAAATGTCGTAGAGACCATGTACAGGGTGTACATCGCCCTGTCGAATTTAAGAAAATTAATGTTTTTTTTTTGTTTACTTAAGTATACTCAATTGCAAGACGTTTAGGTATAGTAGTAAAGAATATGCCCCAAATATATTGCAAAAATCCATTCATTGGTTGATTTACAATGTATTTTCTCATTTATGTTGAATTTTGCTATTGAAATGTGTAGTGCGTGAAATAACAATAGCTGCGTGAAATTAGACTTACTAGAGGTCCTGATTTCGCGCAGATATATTATTTCCTAAATTTACTAGTGTATTTCATTCTGTGAACAATTTCCAAGAAATAACTCAATCATCACGTAGGTGATGTTTGTATTCTATACCTTTTTATGTTTGCTAAAGTAGTATTCTATCTGGGTATGCTCTAATAAACTATTTTCACTATTTATTCAGGAAAATATGTTATCAAAATAGATCCTCCATTTCTTACAGGTCTAATTTCGCGCATCAGGTGTGCGAAAATAGCCTAATTACCCCTATTCAACATCTCTTCACTGCTAATCTAATATCATATTTCGAGCCACAATTTCGTACAGTATATTAAAGGGAGTGTATTCTACAATTAATGTTAGGCCTATGTCGCCCTGTCGAATTTAGTGGTTTATTCCCATTATGTAAGGTGCCTAAAAGGTTCAGAAGGTGAGGTACAAAAAAGAAACATTCTTTGACACAAAAATGACCTGGATTAGTATAAGGCTGAGAAAATGCAAACTTATGTATGATTTAGGGTTGGGGCATGCACCATTTATTTTGGTCCAGATATTAAGCTTAACCTGTATTACAATGGAAAAGTTAGTCAATTTGACTAAGGAATTTGAAAAATTTAGAATGTCATGAAATAATCAGGTTAGTATCATGATCTTGCATGGTTACATTGTTCCTGTGTTTTAGAACGTCTTCTGATGATAATTAGGCATTTTAATTTTTTGACTAACCTAAGGATTGGAAAGTTAGTCAAAATGACTAAGGGATTAGTCATATGATAGTAATATGGACATAGATATAGGTTAGAAGGTTAGACATCTGGTGACCAACCCCCTTTTTCGTTGGTAAAAGCCAGATTTGACTAACTTTCTAACTTTTCACTTTTTTCAGTGTGGGAGGAGGTGTTGCCACCTGGTGTGACACACAGACATCTACATGTGCTTCTCCTCATTTCGGGAAGGTGACTGGGCAGTAGGGAGGTGTGTGCGGTGTGTGATAGGTAAGTTAAGCCCTATACCACATTCAGGAGTTTAGGTTTGTGCATGCATGTTTCTTTCCCCGCCATAGCTCTGGGGGGTCAAGCGCAATCTACCAACCAATGAGGAGTGTCCCTTTGTCCCACATGACACAACATGGCAGCACGCACTAGGCCTCTCCCAAATGCGGTATACCCACTCAGCGCCTTTGCCCAAAGTCGGCCGACTCACCAGGGCTAAAATATCAAAGTCGGCCGACTCATGAGGGCTAAAATATCATTTTAGCCCTGGTGAGTCGGCCGACTTTGGTCAAAGGCGCTGAGTGGGTAAACCGCAGTCAGTGCTAAAATCCACTGAATATTCTAATAGAATTGGCTGATTTTACAACCAATTCAGATCACAAGTCAGTATGTATTATTGAAATATACATGTTGGATATGAATTGGCGTTAAAATCAGCTAACTCTTTTAGTAGAGTCAGCCTAATATTATTATGCTGACTCTATTAGAAATCAGCCAATTCTATTAGCATATTTAGCCGATTTTAGCACTGATCAGTCGGCTGACTCAGTCAAAGATGCCTAGTTGGTATGGCGCTTAAGGATAAACCATGACCTTAACTTGTGACTAACACAAGATAGTAGCGATAGTACCCGAAAGTGAACGTAATTGCTAACTTACACATACCAGAATATAGCCTTTACTCAGACTTAATGTGCGATTCTGGGTTGCATTCATGATTTTTAAGCAAGTACAATTTGTGATCACCAAATGTGTTGCCAGAGCCCTATTTATTACACTAATAAACTTAGACAACTACAAGACGAAATGTATGATTAAACACCAACCCTATCAGAAAGTTGAATAATATATTTATTTGTATGGAGTATCATTTATATTGAAGATACATGGTTGGCAAGTGTTACTTTTTTGTCGTTTCAATGCTGACAACAAATAAAAGCTCCACCTCATAATTATGCACTTCTATGAATTGTACAAATAGTAACATTATTCATTTTCACCATCGCAAGATGCCGCACCACAAAGAATGGAATCTATAAAATAAGTGTATACATATACAAAGTCTATACTATCTTTCTGATGTAAAGAATGTATACATGTATGTATACATGTATGTATATATACATGTATGCATGTCTATACATATGCATATATGGATAAAGGTGTGTATGGCTTTATGTATGTATGCACTTTTTTATTGTGCAATTATGTATGTTGTACACATGTATTATGTATACATGTGCACATTTATGTATTCTGAAAAAAGTGAAAGGTTAGAAAGTTAGTCAAATCTGTCTTTTACCACAAAATGTGTGGGTTAGTCAAAGGCAGTCTAAGTGTTTAACCCTTCCTTTTGCCCAACTTCCTATTATGAGACTAATTCCCTAGTCATATTGACTAATTTTCTAACCCTAACTTTAGTAAGGCAACTAATTGACCTAAATATCATCTTTAAAAAAAGCCTCCTAAAACACAATATAATAGTAAAACTCCAAAATTGCAGTACAGTTATGACTGTTTTATGACATCTTTAATTTGACAAATTCTTTAGTCAAATTGACTAACTATAAAACTTAAGATATTAGAACCCCCGAAAGTCATGGAAGACGTCCTTGGATTTACTCTAGTACACTCTTAGTTCCTTTTTGTGGTGGTTGAACCAGATCTATTATGATATTAATGATTTTAAAAGCACAAACAGCCAAGTTGTATGTACTCTAAAATTGAATTCCAATGCATATGTCCTCATAGTATGTGGGATTGTTGTGGCTCAACTCTTTATCAAAGACAAAAGTGCCACCTGCCCAGTATTGTGGACAGGGGGTATGTAATTACAACTATGTAAAGGTGTAACCCTAAGCTGCTTACATTAGTCTCTTGCAGCTAACCCTACACTTCCTCCCCCACAAGTTCATCTCCATAACTGCACATTCAATGAAATCAACCTATTAAGTTCTAGTTCTAAAATAAATAATCAATGAATTATAATACACATATCAAGTTATAGGTAGGCAAAAATTACCTCATGCCTCTTACCACACAGGCTTTATCTATTAAGGGATGTAAAGTAAACAATGACCAATGGGGCCTGGAACGGGGGATTTGAAAAGGTATTATAGCCAGCAACTCCCGACCTCCCTATAGGGTCATTCCATGTCAATTCAACCAAATATTGGAGGGTCCCACGCACTTCGTCTCAGATTTTCTTTAAACTCTTAATATATCTTCCTTAACATGTTGAAGAAACATATTTCAAATTTGAACATCAAATTCCCGTAACTTTTTGCGATATTTCATTTTTTGTGACCCAAGGTTGGGCCAAAATTTGCAGCAAAATTGGAGTTTTTAAATCTGATGCCATCTTCGTGGTTCCATATCTCAGCCAAATATGCAATTACAGCCATGAAATCTTTGGTATCCCTAGTCCTATAGGTACCCTCCAAGGATAAAATAAGTTTGATTATGCCAGATTTTATGGAAGAGAATGGTATACACATGAAAATTGAAAAAATGACATATAAAAGTGAAAAATGGCAATGTTTGGGACCTCATAGAATAAAAAGTGTTCCACCTGTGCATCTGATATTGCTCATTCTTATTAAGACCCTGATAAACATTGTAATGCTAGGATTTGAGTTTCTGGAATTGTGCAGATGTGGAGATATTAGGCGTCAAACTTGAAAAAAATGCAAAAATTGCATATTTTCACATCCAAAAATGCCGATGTGGGTACCCTTCAAAATTCTTTAAAATCTGGTATATGAGAGGTCCTTAGGGGTTCTTTCATTGGCTATAAGCTCAATGAATCTAAATGGTTTCTTCATAGTGAAATTACGCTATACGCGTACAGTACTTTTTTCCCATAAATGTGCAAAATGCCAATATTTAGGACCTCATAGAATGAAAAGTATTGTTCTTGTGCATCTGACACTGTTCATTCTTATTAAGGCCTTGATAGACATTGTAATGCTAGAGTTTGAGTCTCTGGAATTGTGCAGTTGTAGAGATATTAGGCGTCAAGCGTGAAAAAAAGTGCAATAATTACATATTTTCACATCCAAAAATGCCAGTGTGGGTACCCTTCGAAATCCTTTAAAATCTGGCATATAAGAGGTCCTTAGGGGTTCTTTCACTGGCTAAAAGCTCATTGAATCTAAATGGTTTCTCCATAGTGAAATTACGCTATACGCGTATAGTACTTTTTCCCCGTAAATGTGCAAAATACCAATGTTTAGGACCTCATAGAATTCTTCCTGTGCATCTGATACTGCTCATTCTTATTAAGGCCCTAATAGAAATTGTAATATTAGAGTTTGAGTCTCTGGAATTGTGCAGTTGTAGAGATATTAAGCGTCAAACGTGAAAAAAAATGCAATAATTACATATTTTCACATCCAAAAATGCCAGTGTGGGTACCCTTCGAAATCCTTTAAAATCTGGCATATGAGAGGTCCTTAGGGGTTCTTTCACTGGCTAAAAGCTCAATGAATCTAAATGGTTTCTCCATAGTGAAATTACGCTATACGCGTATAGTACTTTTTCCCCATAAATGTGCAAAATACCAATGTTTAGGACCTCATAGAATTCTTCCTGTGCATCTGATACTGCTCATCACCTGTTCCAGCGAAAGTGATGCAACTAGGCCAAAATCAGGTTTTTCTGACCTGGAAGTTTCCCAAATGCTTTTGCATTATTATTTTATATTCTATTGGGTCTAGCTCGATGAGAGCTTTCAAGGTAACAATGGTTTTACATATCTGTGACCGATATTTAAGGAACTGTGGGCCAAAAACATGCCAAAAATGGCCTTTTTTGACATTTAGAACACCTTTCTTTCATTTCATGCACTCAGTACATAAAGAACATGCCGGGTACATGGATTTTTTAATGTTTATATGCATGGAAATTACATCAGCTTTCATTAATACCCGGATTTACTCAAATTAACCCAATATTTTAGGCACAGGACCAAAATGAGTGATTGTAAAGTGGAAAATGTCCATTCTCAGCATTAATCTTATAAAGCACCACAGTATTTCAGGAATAATATATACTGATACCAATTGTGGTACATAAGAAGCAGGGTAGGATGGCAAACCTCCACTCAATTTATTGGAACTTAAAATATAATACCTGGCTCACAGTAGGTTAAGAATGCATCTCAAATCTCAGCAATAACAGATTTCTCAGCAATAACAGATTTCTTATTTTGCGTGGCTTTTGCACAATTATTATATTTAACTAAATACACTATATCTAACATGTCCAAAACTATGTTGGCTATATATGAATAGAAGGGCTACCATGTACATGCATTATAGTGGGAATGAGAAGCATTTTTTATGTTTCCTGGCAATGCGCGTCTCAGCAATAACGCGTCTCAGCAATAACGCTTGTCTCAGCGATAACATCCATATGGTCTGTATGTATGTGTTATCCGTTTTTTTTCAGAATATTATTGCATATATGTAATCTTCTCATGTAGGGCTACAATGTAAATGATGAACATTAGCAATATATCTCCTAGTGCATGAGACCCAGCAGGTACAAATCTGTCCATTTTACTGTATTTTGCAGGATTTCTACATTCTTTTACATTACATTGTATATCAAATGCTGTCATTTAGTAACTATAAACATTTAAGAGGTATGCATTCATATTTTGTTTTTTGTAAGGGTTGCCTCTAACTTAAAAAAACATTTTTGGTTCTAGGCCTGTACAGATTTGTGTATATGGGACTTGATGTACATAGGTGTTAATGCTGAGAATGTTACCATTAGTGCTGAGAATGTGCTGAGACACAAATATCTGAGACATATACCAACTATATGCAGGAATTACTATTTTTCAGTATATCATTGTAGGTGAACCTCATATCCCTTGTATGTAATCAATAACATACATATCTTTGTTATATGTCACAGTACATTATTTATGCACATGTATATGTTCTATCAAATGCTAGGGACAGCTTTATGTTAAGGGACAGTTTTATGGGTGTAACACCTACAAGAGAATGTGTTTGGAATGTGCAGGCACTATGTGAGGCAGTAGCACAGGCAATACAATAGTTTACCATGATTTAAAAGAAGATCTACTAAGACAAAGTTACAAAGACATACCATGGCTCTGCTAGTGCCATATCTAAAGCCATAGAATTATGCAGGAACAAGATTTACAAAGGAGAGCAACTGAAGTCTACCACCAGGAAAGAAATTGGTATTGTCCAAGAAAGCTGTCGCAATAGAATTCCTGTGTAGAGAAGACAATGTATACAGCATGCCTGACAAGCAGATAAATAAAGAAGGCAAAGAGCAAGTAGTGGCCCTCACTGACATGTTGAGGAACTTGCACCAACAATTTTGTACTCAGACATCAATACAAATGTCTCTAGCCTTATTCTATGCTGTAAGAGAAGAAAACAAGAGGTCCATCAAGCTATGCAAATAACTGGAGAGACATATATGCCTATGCATCTACCATGCCAACATGGGCTTGTTGATACAGAGTGTACCAACCCTTCCCTCATCAACAACAGCACTGACACTGAGATCAGAAGTAGCATTCACATGGCCAACAAGGACAATCTGTTTTACAAAACATGGACAACTGAGCAAAAGGAATACACTGATAAGAAAACCAAGAAGGTCAAGACAACACCCCACACAGAATTGGTCAAGAAGGAAGTAACCAAAAAAGAAATGGAGGAGCTAATAATGAGTACATTGCCAGCCTTCTCAGAGCAAGCATATTGGGTTCAGGCCCAATATGCTGCAGGCAATCTATTGAAGAAGGAGCTGCCTGAAAATCACTGCCAGTTCAGGTTGATGACAGTGAAAACTGGAATGTGGCCTATATGAAGGAGATCATTCAAGAGTTTTATGGAAAAACACAGGTGACCATACAACCCATAGTAGTTAATTACATCACCATCTCAGAGGAAAACAAGTGAGTTCTCAACAGTAAAGCATGTGCTAGGATATCCCCTGTGCTTTGCCACAAGTTCTTCACCACACTGTCATTCCTGGACCTCCTGATACCTCACATTGAAGAAGACTTCAAGCCTCAGCTACAACATCTGCACATTATTTCCAACTCTCATTCAAGCCATTATTAGAACATGTGTACAACTTCCTCCTTGAAGCACCAGACATGTACAACATCCGTGTGACCTGGAACTGGTTAGAGGTCAGATGTTGACCTGTAGTCAAGAAAGGCAAGCAAAAGGTTGGAGGAAAAGAAGAGAAAAAATGTCAACTGGGAAATCACAGATGGATCACAACCAATTGCAAGTCTCCTTTTGAAGACCTGTGTAGGAGATACATAAAGAGGAGGAAGTAGAAGTAGACAATATTAGCAGTATATTTTACCTGAGGATTCTCAGCATTTATGAATATGAACAGTGATGTTAGATTTCTCAGCATTAACTTATACCTAAGAGTACTTGATGAAAGTATTTCATAGTAGAGATTCTTAGCACTGACTTTGACCAGAGGATTCTCAGCATTAATGTTTGAAACTTATATGTGCGATGCATTGTGTTCAGTGATGTAATATTTCTCAGCATTAACTCATACTTGACAGTTGTTTGTGAATGTATGTATACTAGAAATTCTCATCACTGAAGTGAACTAGACAAATATTAGCATAATATGACCATGAGAAGAATCGTAATATTTCTCAGCATTAACTCCTACAAAGGAGTGACAAATAGACCAAAGCTAAGAAAGGTTCTCAGCAGTAACTTCTACCAAAGATATCTCAGCATTAACTGTATGATCTGATTAATGGTACATCTGTATACATATTTTTCAACATTTATTGACATATGGAAGTTATATTGGACAGTATAGTTTGCAGAAATTACAAAGAAATACTTCAACAGGTGTACAGTGCTATATGCTGTAGTCAGGGGTAATGCGCGTCTCAGCATTAACAGGTATATCTCAGCGATAAGGTTTTAGTGGTTCAATAGGAATGGATAATTTCATAAGCTTTTATTTAATTACTAAGAGATCAGTTATATTTGCCACATAATTAACTACTGCAGCAGATAATGGTAGAATTGAGCTAATTCCTATGACAAAACACCCATAAAAGTACATTGATAGGACATATACATACATAAATCTTCTGTCATATATAGCAGAAATATGTATGTTATTTATAACATGCAAGGTATAGCAGATTCAGATGCAATGATATCTTCAAAAAGAGTAATTACTGCACATAGTAACGTATTTGTCTCATGTATTGGTGTCTCAGCACTAATGAGAGCATTCTCAGCACTAACGGCGAGATTCTCAGCACTAATGGTAGCATACATAAAGTCCTAGCTATAGAAATATGTATGAACCTAGAACCAAAAATGTTTTTCCAAGTTAGAGGCAACCCTTATAGGAAACAAAATATGAATGCATACCTGGTAAATGCTTATAGTTATTAAATGGGAGTATCTGATATGTAGTATAATGTAAAAGAACCTAAAAACCTGCAAAATACAGTAAAATTAACATTTTTGTACCTGTTGCTTCTCGAGCACTAGTACATATATTCTTAATCTTTCTTATTTACATTGTAGCCTTACATAAGTAGAGCACATATATGCAATAATATTCTGAAAAAGCAGATAACATATATATATGGAGACCATATATCCATATCTGGGAGTTAATGCTGAGACGCGCATCACACCCCATGAGGTTACCGACTTTGCCTGGTTACCATGGCAACGGATATCATCTTTAACAGATTTCACCTATATCATAGGTTCCCCCAACACCTGGGCTATATGCACATAATAGGATTTCATGGTATTCCTATTTGGATTTTTTGGCCCCTGGAGGCCTAGTTGCATCACTTTCGCTGGAACAGGTGTCATTCTTATTAAGGCCCTAATAGAAATTGTAATACTAGAGTTTGAGTCTCTGGAATTGTGCAGTTGTAGGGATATTAGGCGTCAAACTTGAAAAAAATGCAATAATTATATATTTTCACATCCAAAAATGCCAGTGTGGGTACCCTTCAAAATTCTTCAAAATCTGGTATATGATAGGTCCTCAGGGGTTCTTTCACTGGCTAAAAGCTCAATGAATCTGAATGGTTTCTTCACAGTGAAATTAGGCTATATATGTGTGTATAGTGCTTTTTTTCATAGAAGTGCAAAATGCCAATGTTTGGGACATTATATAGAAAAGATAATTCTGGATTTGAACCATTTCTTTTTAAGACATGAATCTGATATTGAGTATGCTTGGAGACATAATTATTAGCTGTTAAACCTGAAAAATGACAAAATATCTTGCACTTTTACGAAAAAAAGTACTATACAGGTATATCGTAATTTTACTATGAAGATATCATTTACTTGATATCAGATTCAAGAGACTCAAACTCTAGCATTACAATGTCTATCAAGGCCTTGATAAGAATGAGCAGTATCAGATGCACAGGAAGAATACTTTTCATTCTATGAGGTCCTAAACATTGGCATTTTGCACATTTATGGAAAAAAGTACCATACGCATATAGCGTAATTTCACTATGAAGAAACCATTTAGATTCATTGAGCTTTTAGCCAGTGAAAGAACTTCTAAGGACCTCTCATATGCCAGATTTTAAAGAATTTTGAAGGGTACTGACATTGGCATTTTTGGATGTGAAAATATGCAATTATTGCATTTTTTTCACGTTTGACGCCTAATATCTCTACAACTACACAATTCCAGAGACTCAACCTCTAGAATTACAATGTCTATTAAGGCCTTAATAAGAATGAGCAGTATCAGATGCACAGGAAGAATACTTTTCATTCTATGAGGTCCTAAATATTGGTATTTTGCACATTTATAGAAAAAAAGTACTGTACGCGTATAACGTAATTTCACTATGAAGAAACCATTTAGATTCATTGAGCTTTTAGCCAGTGAAAGAACCCCTAAGGACCTCTCATATGCCAGATTTTAAAGAATTTTGAAGGGTACCCACATCGGCATTTTTGGATGTGAAAATATGCAATTTTTGCATTTTTTTCAAGTTTGACGCCTAATATCTCCACATCTGCACAATTCCAGAAACTCAAATCCTAGCATTACAATGTTTATCAGGGTCTTAATAAGAATGAGCAATATCAGATGCACAGGTGGAAAACTTTTTATTCTATGAGGTCCCAAACATTGCCATTTTTCACATTTATATGTCATTTTTTCAATTTTCATGTGTATACCATTCTCTTCCATAAAATCTGGCATAATCAAACTTATTTTATCCTTGGAGGGTACCTATAGGACTAGGGATACCAAAGATTTCATGGCTGTAATTGCATATTTGGCTGAGATATGGAACCACGAAGATGGCATCAGATTTAAAAACTCCAATTTTGCTGCAAAATTTGGCCCAACCTTGGGTCACAAAAAATGAAATATCACAAAAAGTTACGGGAATTTGATGTTCAAATTTAAATATGTTTCTTCAACATGTTAAGGAAGATATATTAGGAGTTTAAAGAAAATCTGAGACAAAGTGCGTGAGGCCCTGGTTGAATTGACATGGAATGACCCTATAGTGTAATGTTTAAGCTATAGCTACCTATCTCATATCCCAGAGGCCGGGGTTTGAATCCAACATGGTTCAAAGTGTCTTGTCTCTAATGCCTCACTTTTTGGATTGGGTTAGTCAATTTGCCTATACGTTAGTCAAAAAAGAGTCTTGGACTTATGACTAATTTTCTAATGCTCACTTTTTTTCACTGTTATGTATTCATGTATATGTATGTATATGTATGTAGGTATGCCCTGATAAAGAAAATGTATTCACTAAAACCATCTTGAGACGTTTTTGAAGGCGCAGCTGCAACACATAGCAGTTTTAAAGGCGTACAAATTACTACTTTGCACAAGAAGGTAGAGTTCCGTGATGTCTTCACCAGATGAATGGAAAGCCCCCATCTGCGACTTATGAAGTTATGTCTCATTATTTAGTGAGGGTACCAAATTCACACTACAACGGACAACTGCTTTATAGCTGTTTTTGATACCTGTTTTTGTTTCACCTGCAGACTATTCTAAATTACAGTGCATGGTGGGAAATATGTTGACAAACCTCAAGGCTTAACTGGAGATTTTCATTAGTCATGGCATTATTTTCGGTTGAATATCATTGATAACTTTTATTCTCTAATTGTAATTTTATATCAGTATATGTTAACTATTTCTGAAGTGGTTTGAATATTCAACTATTCCAGGAGGATATATAGAAAATTTGTGTACCTGTGTGTTTGTCAACAAAATTAGGCCAAATTAACCTGCAGGTTACTAAAATACTGAAAATCAGTGATCAGGAGAATTAGGGATTCAAAGTCAAGTAGAGAGAAGTAATTTTAACTAAAATATGAACTTGTTGTTTTTGTAAATGTAATTTCCCTAGAAAAGGGGACTGTCATAGTTTCCTGTCAGAGGTAGCCAATGAGGTCTAAACATTTATAGGGAAAAACGAAAAGAAACATGGCCATTTGTTAAATTCGACAGTGCAACAGGAAAATTTCTTTTAAATTCTACATAGGACATCAGGATTTTGAGCCATTCCTTAAATTTGACAAGGAAACATTGAGGCCCCCCCCCCCCCCCACCACCAGTGCAGGGAAAAGTGGTTCTTTCACTGAGGGCCTCACCAGGATTTAAATGAAGAATCCTTGCTAAAGTGAGCTCTACATATTTAAATAGACACCTAAAATACGGCCAAAATCTCCTGAAATCCACAGCTAATTTAAACAACTCATATGTTCTATTTATCATGACATAATATATTGCGTCTCAGAAACAAGTCTCTTTTTCTAGACTCATTGTGCTGGTCCTGCCCTTTCCCGGGCGATGGACCTTTTGAAGGGCTTGTTCAGACTCAGGATAGACTTGAGGATGATCTTGCACTTCTCGAGGAAGCTGGGGTCGGTGATCCTGTCCAGGTTGGTGCCCACCACGTCCCGCACCGTCCGCTCGAACTCCTCCGGGCCCAGGGTGTGCACCACCTTCACCCCGACCTCCTGACGCACCTCGCGCACCACCTGCAGAAAGTTTACAAGGTCTGATGTAATCTTTAAAGGTTGTATTCCATATACAGATTTTACTGCTGACTATGAAAATCGGCAGTGGAAATGATGGTCAAATAGAGGTATGTTATACACCAATAGAAAGGAGTAGCAATTCACTTTCGAATGGTATATAACATGTAATGTCTTATGTCATATCTTCAGAGAAAATCAAACAAATACAAAATCGGCAGCATCAAAATTGGTATGTGGAATACTGGCTTAAGGCAGTATTCCATATACCAAAACTGTACTAATGATTTCCCGCCAATATATTTTCGGCAGTGAAGATATATTTTCGGCAGCATTGCCGATAAAATTCTCCAAGATGTTGGTAAATGTTTCCTGCCGGTTATGTGCCATCAGCCGATTTTACAGGTGTAAATCGGCAGGCCGCACTTTTAGTGGCTGAAAGTACAGGCCTCTGGTATAGAATATTACCATGGCAAGCATCAATATTGGTAGCCTGTACTTTCGGTATATGGAATACGGCCTTTACGTGAGGATAGTTTCTTTATTTGTTTAAAAAAATTGGCTCTTGAGATTGTGTGTTTAAATCATGGGAGCTTTAAGAGGTAATGTAAAATTCGCACCTCACGCACAACCTGCATGGCCAGAAACATTTTGTACAATAAGCCCATACCAGTTTATACCATCATTAAAGTTTACCAACAATTATTTTCAAAATTGCCTCCATGCTTTTTTTATGAAGACAGATGCACAATACAAAATTAACCAAAGTAATTTTATGGACAAATAGTCGTCAAAATTGGTAAAATGCAGCCTTATGCATTGGCCTTTTCCCATAGGAACCAATGTTAAAGCCTGTCAGTTTAACCTATAATGTCCAACTTTATTTTGCTCTGATTTTGTGATTGGCTGGCCAACCTGCAAATCTGTCAATTGGTACCATTTAAGAAATTGTAATGTTTAAGTACATGGGGATATGGAAAAATATAATTCTTGCTTATTTCAGTAATCCCAACTCTAGAAGACAAGGATGGCTTAGATGGGAATATTGTCTAACCCTTGTCCAACCCTTGGATATACCCAATGTGGGGTGAGCTTTTTTGCAACTTGTGTCAATAAATTTATGAGTCTGACCAAACACAGATATTGTGTCTATATTGATCTACTTCATTAGGTCCTATCTGTGGGACATGATATATAAGAAGGGAATAGAGAAAAAGTACACGACAAAGGAATGCATTGTATTGATTGTATAGTTATAATTTCAGTTAAAGTGTACTGCCATTTATATCTATACAATTGTAATGTCACTGAAAACCAGAGGCAACCCTGAAGTGAATTTTTTTTTTTTAAGTTTGCAAAAATGATCGCCAACCAAAACCCGTCCATAAAACTTCCAAACTATTCAGCAAGGCTTGAGGATTTTCTGAAGATATCGCAACCTCATAAATATATGTTTTTTTTGCACAAATAGTAGACCGTGAAACGCCTTGTATGTGCTCAAGATTTAAAGCTTTGTAAATAAAAAGAAAAAAAATTAAAAGGAAAAAAAAAGAGAAAAATGTGTGTGTGTGTGTGTGTTTTTGATTATGTCATGTTGACGATAACATTTTTGGGGGCCGCCTATCTTGGTTTCAAAATGGTCTAGACCCCTAAATTCGACACAGCAACGCAGCCCATGCATTTTCAGCCTAGTGCCATGCGACAGGGGCAATTATTAGATATGACATGGCAACATGGCATTTTCTTAAAATCGACATGCGACATAGACATTATTGGCAAACGACAGGGCTTTTAGGAATATAAAGACATGCAACATGCACTGATAATCTAGGGATTTCAAAGGTTAGTCATACATGGCTAACTCACATTAGTCAATTATTGGTTAGTCATTTTGACCAACTTTGTGACTACTGTGTTAGTCATTATGAATAAATGATTAGTCAAAATGACTAAGAGGTCACATGACCAAATAAGTGATCACATGACCACCAGGAAGGAAGGCATACAAAAGAAAACAGATTCCTAAACTTGGTAAGTTTATCCATTGTCATCCATAGTGCACATTGTGCATCTGACTTTTAAACACATTCTACTTGAAAGAATAGATATCAAGGATGATATCTAAACTCACTTAGATCCATAAAATAGTCTAATAAGTTATAAATTTGTTAACTCCAGTGAAGATAGTGAGATGTAGCCCAGGGTTAGTCATAATGACTAACCTTAGTCAAAATGACTAGGGCATTGGTCATTATGACCATCTGCTAAAGAAGTAGGATGTCCTTCTCTGCAGAGTGATGTTGCCAGTTTCTTGAAGGTCAGGAGGGGTCCCTGAAGGTCAGGAAGGGGTTCCTGACAACCTGGAGGGGGCCCTGAAAGCTGAGAGGAGACTATGACAGGAAGGAGGAGGCCCTGACGGCCATAAATAGGCCCTGATAGCCAGGTGGGGACAGCAACGGGGAGGACCTGACAGTTAGGAGAAATCCCTGACTGTCAGGAGGAGTCCCTGATGGTAAGGAAGAGGTCCTGACATCCAGGTGGAGGCCCTAACAGTAAAGTGGAGGCCCTTGACAGCAAGGAGGAGGCCCTGATGGCAATGAATAGACCTTAATAGCCAGGTGGAGTCCCTGACAGTCAGTGGGAGTCCCTTATGGCAAGGAAGAGGCCTTGACAGCCAGGTGGAGACCCTGAAAAGAAGGAAGAGGACCTGACAGCCACAAGTAGACCCTCATAGCCAGGTGGAGGCCCTGACAGCAAGGACAAGACCCTTGATAGCAAGGAGGAGGCCCTGACGGCCACGAGTAGACCCTAATATCCAGGAGGAGACAATAACAGCAAGGAGGAGGGCCTGATAGCCAGGTGGATACCCTGACAGCAAGGAAGAGCCTCGGACGGTCAATGGTAGGCCCTGAAGCCAGAAGGAGACCATGAAGCAAGAAGGAGGGTCTGACAGCCAGGGGGAGTCCCTGGTGGCTGGGAGGATTCCCTGCCTGATGGCCAGGAGACCCTGACAGTCAGGGGGGAACCTGACGGCCCTCCCCCTCATCCTGGCCTCTCCTGTCACGCCTCCCAGCACTCTCCTGTCCCTCCTCCTGTCCCTCTCCTGTCCCTTCTCCCCAGCCCTCTTTTGGCCTTCTCCCTAGCCCTTTTTTGCCCCTGTCCCTATAGCCTGTTCCTTGTTTAGACCTCTAGCTCTGTGATAAGAGCTCAGAGAGCTTGAGAGAGGTTAGTTTGCAGTGGCTATGGTACTTAGTCAAAAATACTAACCTATACCAGGAAATTGAAATATTCTTAGTCATATTTGCTTGATGGTTAGTCACAAGTGACCAACCCTTAGCCAGTAAGACCAACTTCCATTAGTCTCAATGACTAATACCTTAGTCATCTTGGCCTATGTTTTGAGCATCTTCCTAGAAATATTTTGACTAACTTAGGTTAGTCAGGGTTGACTAATCTCGGGATAAGGGTTAGATAAATGAACCACGGTCAAAAAGACTAAGAAAGTTAGTCACATATGACTAACCTTTTTATAGCTTGGATTATCAGTGTGGCCATTTCTTAAATTCAACATGCGATATGGACCTCCATCTAGACCCCTGTTAAGGTGAAATCTGTAAGGTTTTCCTACCTGGCCGTGGAGGTGTTGTCGGCAGTCCTCGTCCACCTTACAGGTGATGAGCTCCTTACGGCTCTTGGTGGCCAGGTAGTTGGCGGTGTGTATGCGGGCTGCCCGCACCACCTCCCGCCCGGCCCGCGCCGCCCCCTGGGCCCGCCGCCGGTCCTTCTCCCGCTCCCCTCGAGCAGCACGGGGAGGGCGGCGCACCTGTCTTCTCTCTGCCCCCGAGCTCCCCTTGTCCTCCTCCACCTGCCCGTCCAAACCATCTTTCCCTGCCTCCTGTTCAGAAGGCTCCTGGGTATCATCTGACGAGCTGCTCCCCTGAGGGTATTTCAAAAGAAATTCTTAAAATAAGCTCATCCCAGTGTACATCAAGATAACATTTTATCATGAAATCATAAAGCAATATCTTCCTGATAAAAATAATGGTATAAAACAAAATGAACCATGGTGATTTGGTTGACAAATTCAAATTCCTCCTAAAAAAAATTAAAAGGCAACTTTATATAGTTGTCTCTTTCCCCAATGTTAAAGCCTATCAGCACAGCCTATAATGTCCAACCCTAGTTTGCCCTAAAATGATTGGCTGGCAAACCTGCAAACCTGTCAACTGGAAAGATTTAAGAAATCATAATGTTTTATCAGTACTTGGGGTATAGAAAAACTAAATTCTTGGTTATTTTATCAATCCAACCTCTAGGTGATAAGTATGGCTTCTATATGGTTATTTTGTCCAACCCTTGTCCAACCCTAGGATGTATCTGATGTGGGATAGGCTTATTCCATCACATTTTCAGGGTCAATATAGAGTTAAAGCATGCATAGATATGCTGGGAGAGCTAACTTTGTAGATATGCTAGGACAGTTATCTTTGTAGAGCTTTTTTGGCTAGAGGTCCTTATGAAATATCCAGGCCAAAAAGGTGTAATAAACCATTGAAATTCAAACCCCAAAGATCACATTTTAGCTGATCTTAGAATAAGAAGATGCATAGGTCATCTTAGAATAAGGAATAAAGATTTCCTGATATAAGATGTATTCTGAAATCACCTCCACGTCCTCCTCCACATCCTGCTGGTCTCCCTTGAAGTCGTCGATGGTGTAGCAGCCCTGGGCCGAGCCCCTGATCGTCCCCAGAATGGCCCGTCGTACCAACTGCCTCTTGTAACCCGAACACACATTGTCCACCGCCACGATCCTGTTGCCGATGATTTTGAGCAGACCTCGCAGGCTGGTTTGGTCCGTTTTGTCTGATTCTATGTCCCCGAGGTATGCCTTCAGGGATTGTGAGTCGGCCTTAAAGTATGTATCTGCCTTGGTGAAGACAAGGAATGTGTGTTGCAACATCTCAATCCCATACGTCTTCTATGGACACACCATGAAAAAAGACAAAATAGATATAAGATATAATTCAAAAATGTTATTAGAAAGGTCTTTTTCAATCTAACAAAGATCAAATCTGATATCCTCTCAGATACACTTGAAAACCCCTAAAAGGCTAGCCACAAATGCCCTCATAATGACAATTCAATACAGGCATAATGATTATTTTGGGGCTCGTCTGGAAGGAGTATAAGAATTTGGGGCTGGGTATGGCCCTGCCATTATGTGGCAACTTGATGTCCAGGTAACAGTAATAAAATAATTGTGCCGGTATAACCATTTTTATTAATTTGTAACAGAATATTTTGTAGTATACTAAAAGTATTCAGTCATTTCTACTTGCATCAACCTAGCTTATGCTGCAATCTGGTGTTAGAATTGACAAGAAACCTTACTTTCTCCAGCTTATAGGTAGTTTATACATGCTTCCTTATGGTTCCTTTGTAAGTATCTATGGGAATCATAATCATGCAAATGTCTTACCTTTTCGGATAGATTTGAATCAAATATGTGGATTTCCATACCATGCACAAAAGGGCGATCACTCAAAGGCACGATCGGCCATGTGCAAGTCCATTCAATGGGTATGGTGCTTTAATCCTACAGTTACTTTTCACATCTTTCTGTAATTGCATATGTAAGAGGCAAATACCTTGTTTATTAACTGCATAACCATCAGTTCACGATATCCCTGTGTTGTGTGATGGCGGGTTGGCTGGGTCCATCACCTACCTTCAGTTCATAATAGGCCCTTAGGTCGTACTTGGTGATGTGGGGGTTGGCCTGGTCCATCGCCTACCATTCTCACCTATACAGCTGAAAACCACTGGTATGCGAACCAGTCTCACCTCCATTACTGAATACAACTATGAGACAAGATGTATGATTAAATGACCAACCCTGTGACGAAGTTGAATAACATATTTATTTCTATGGAGTATCATTAATATCAAAGATACATGATTGGCATCTTTGACATTTTTGTCATTTTAATGCTGATGACAAACAAAAGTTCTACCCCATAGTTATGCACTTCTATGATTTATACAAATAGTAACATTACTTATTTTCACCAGTGCAAGGCACAGCACTACAAACAGTAGAATCTATCAAATAGGTAGATTTATATATATATATATATATATATATGTAACCCCTATACAATTTCTCAGATGTAAAGAATGTATGTATGTATACAAGTCTGTGTACATATATATGCATGTCTGTATGTATGCATGCATGGATATACGTTTATGTTTTTTTATTATGTAGTTATGCACTTACTTATTATGAAATTATATATGTATATACTCTGAAAAAAGTGAAAGGTTAGAAAGTTAGTCAAATCACCAAATTTGTGGGATGGTCAAAGGCAGTCTAAGTTTCTAACCTCTCCCTATGCCCAACTGCCGATTATGAGATTAACCTCTAGTCATATTGACTAACTTGCTAACCCTAACATTATTCAACCGATTGATTGACCCAAGTATCATAAAAGGTCCTTCTAAAACAAAATAGAAAAAACCAATACTTCAGAATTGCATTACAGTTATGATTGTTTCATGATATCTTAAATTTGATGAACTACTTAGTCAGATTGACTAACTTTAAAACTTTAGATATTAGGACCACCTACAGTCATTCAAGAGGTCCTTGGATTTACTCTTATACATACACACTTTGGTCTTTTTTGTAAGGGTTGAACCAGATCTATTATGATATTAATGATTTTTAAAGCACAAACATCAGATTTAATACAGTTGTATGTATTCTAAAATTAAAATCTAAGGCATACAACCTCTCAGTATATGGGATTAATGTAGCTCAGTATTTTGGCCGGTACTTTGGTATCCTGACTTTGAAGTTAAACGGATCAGTCCTGTCCAGATATACCTAGTCAAAACTGGCAGTTGTCATATTGCTAAAGTCATGATTTATAATTTCTGTATAAAATTTGTATTATTGAAACTAAAATGTAGTAAGAAGTAAAGAAACTCAAATCAGAGACAGTGCGACTTGTGATTTAACCGCAGCCCGCATGTAAGGACAAACCCATTTATGTTATAAGTATAACAGTTATGTGATGCATGAACCTGAGTGACGTCAAAAATAGTATAGCTACACAAAGATACGCATCTCAGGCCATCGCCTACGGGATTTTCTTGACGTCCCCGATGGTGGTGCCGTCCAGGAGAAACCGTGCATACCGTGCACACACGGCCATCTTTTTTAAAATTTTCTTGACGTCAACTCCTCTTTGTTTATGGATGACGTCACAGAAATCACAAAAACGACGGCCACGTGTGCACAGTGTGCACGGTGTGCATGGCTTCTCCTAGACGGCGCCACTATCGGGGATGTCACGCAGGGTGTAATACAGTCATTAATCTTTCTTTCGTAGAATCATTGGTGACGTGGCAGTCTGCATCACAGAAAAAACCTGCAGAAGCTAGGATTCCCCATGACAAACCAGGGACTTGCTGAAGAGGCATGACTTGTCAGAGACTGACGTAAACATCCTGTATAAAATGTATAAAAAGAATTCCAGCCATAGCCCATTTGAGTGAGTCTTCAAAGGTCAATCATTGCAGATTGGTCAGGAATGACAGAATGTAGAGACAGAGATGACCCACCACTCAACTTGCTTTACTAATTCACCATCACCATCAATGTGAACTTACAGGACAATAACATTCAGGACAAACGTTATACATGTACATTTGGATAATTATTGAATATGTGTTCTAAGTGTGTACTTGCAGGATACAGCTAAACTTGTGTGAACTTCATAATAAAACCTACATCATATTCTTTACAACTACTATCTTACCTTAATCAATAAACTTGAACTATTATCAGGTCCGGGCTAACAAAGAAATTCAGAACAACCCATGAAAACAGGATGTTCCATAATCCAGGGGCACAGATCGTCCTGGGACTTAGGAACGTTTGTATAAAACTAAAAAAATGTTTGTATAAAACTAAAAAAAATGCTATGGTGAACTCTATATTAGACACACAAAAAAACGCTCAACGTCTCCTGAAATCTACAGTTAATTTCAAGCAACTCAGAATATTTTGGAATTCATTTAGCTTGTCCAGCAGTTTCATGAGTAATCAACCTTTTGAAGGGCTTGTTCAAATTGAGTATTGATTTCAGGATGATCTTGCACTTCTCTAGAAATGTAGGATCAGTGATTCTGTCCAGGTTGGTGCCAACCACATCCTGTACTATCTGCACGAACTCCTCCGGGCCCAGGCTGTGAATGACCTTGAGCCCGACCTCCTGCTGTACTTTGCACATCACCTGCATGACCATAACATTTTCACGATAATTATCACCAACCGAATCTAGTCCGTAAAACTTTCACACTACACTAAAAATTATCACTTAGGCTTGGCAATAATATTGTGACGATATTTTGACTATTTCGGAACCTCAAAAATAAATGTTTCGCACATAGTACACTGTGAAAACCCTTGTATGTTCTCAAGACATAAAGCTGTGTAAAGAAAAATCATTAAGAAAATAATTTTAAAAAGAAGAATTATATCATGTTGGCCATAACATTTTTTTGATATTATATTGTGATTTCAAAATGATCATGGTGAAATCTTTATGGTTTTCTTACCTGGCCGTGGAGGTGTTGTCGGCAGACCTCATCCACCTTACAAGTGATGAGCTCTTTGCAGCTCTTGGTGGCCAGGTAGTTGGCAGAGTGTATACGAGCTGCCCTCACCACCTCCCGTGTTGCCTTCCCCCACTCCTGCATCTGCCGCCGGTCCCTCTCCCACTCCCCCCGTGCTGCCCAGGACTGGTAGTCCCTGAAGTCATCTTCTGAGTCCTGCTGGTCGTCCCTGAAGTCGTCTTCTGTGTCCTGCGGGAAGTCCCTGAAGTCATCTTCTGTGTCCTGCGGGTAGTCCCTGAAGTCATCTTCTGTGTCCTGCGGGTAGTCCCTGAAGTCATCTTCTGTGTCCTGCGGGTAGTCCCTGAAGTCGTCTTCTGTGTCCTGTGGGTAGTCCCTGAAGTCGTCTTCTGTGTCCTGCGGATAGTCCCTGAAGTCATCTTCTGTGTCCTGCGGGTAGTCCCTGAAGTCATCTTCTGTGTCTTGCGGGTAGTCCCTGAAGTCGTCTTCTGTGTCATGCGGGTAGTCCCTGAAGTCGTCTTCTGTGTCCTGCTGGTAGTCCCTGAAGTCGTCTTCTGTGTCCTGCTGGTAGTCCCTGAAGTCGTCTTCTGTGTCCTGCTGGTAGTCCCTGAAGTCGTCTTCTGTGTCCTGCTGGTAGTCCCTGAAGTCGTCTTCTGTGTCCTGCTGGTAGTCCCTGAAGTCGTCTTCTGTGTCCTGTGGGTAGTCCCTGAAGTC
Organism: Lepidonotus clava; assembly: GCA_936440205.1. Lineage (NCBI taxonomy): Eukaryota > Metazoa > Annelida > Polychaeta > Phyllodocida > Polynoidae > Lepidonotus > Lepidonotus clava. The sequence continues at coordinate 49,700,379 of OW387139.1, read as the reverse complement.
GTCTTCTGTGTCCTGCTGGTAGTCCCTGAAGTCGTCTTCTGTGTCCTGCTGGTAGTCCCTGAAGTCGTCTTCTGTGTCCTGCTGGTAGTCCCTGAAGTCGTCTTCTGTGTCCTGCTGGTAGTCCCTGATGTCGTCTTCTGTGTCCTGCTGGTAGTCCCTGAAGTCGTCTTCTGTGTCCTGCTGGTAGTCCCTGAAGTCGTCTTCTGTGTCCTGCTGGTAGTCCCTGAAGTCGTCTTCTGTGTCTTGCTGGTAGTCCCTGAAGTCGTCTTCTGTGTTCTGCTGGTAGTCTGCGAAGTCGTCTTCTGTGTCCTGCTGGTCATTGCTGAAGTCCTCTTCTGTGTCCTGTTCATCGTCGCTAAAGTAGTCTTCTGTGTCCTGCTGGTTGTCCCTGAAGTCATCTACTATGTCCTGTTGGTCATTCCTGAAGTCATCAATGGTGTAGCTGCCCTGGGTCGAGTCTTGGATGGTCCGCAGCACGGCCTGGCGCACCAGGCGCCTCTTGTAACCCGAGCACTCGTTGTCCACGGCAATGATCCTGTTGCTGATGATATTGAGCAGATCTCGCAGGCTGGTTTGGTCAGTTTTGTCTGATTCTATGTCCCCAAGGTATGCCTTGAGGGTGCGTGAGTTAAAGTACGTCTCTGCCTTGGTGAAGACAAGGAATATGTGCTGCAACATCTCATCCCCAATCGTCTTCTGTGGACACACCATGAAAGAGCCAAAATAGATATAAGATACAATTCAGAACAGTTATTTGAAATGTCTTTCATAAATTCAACAAAGATAACAGATTTGCTCAATTCTACAGTTTGAAATTATCCCCTCAGATACACTCGGAAACACCAAATATCTTCTACAGACTAGCCTCAAATGCACTCATAATGACAGTTTAATACAGCAGATGCGTATTTTGGGGTGCGTCTGTAATGGGTAGTAGATTTTAGAGCTCGGTATTTTCCTGCATGTGGCCAATTGATGTCTCCATAACAATAAAAGTAATTGCGCTGGCATTATTGTTCAAAATGATTCTCAAAATGTAAGGTTTTGTGACTGGAAATAGGTGCATATACCGAAATTACTTGTACTGCAATCTGGTTTTAGAATTGACAAGCAACCATACTTTAGTTGGCTTATAGGTAGTGTATAAATCTTGGTGATGGGTGTGTGGCCGAGTCTATCACATACCTTCAGGTCGTGACATGCCTGTAGGTCGTGCTGGGTGATGAGGGGGTTGGCTGGGTCTATGACCTACCTTCAGGTCAAGATAGGCTTGCAGGTCGTGCTGGGTGATGAGGGGGTTAGCCACATCCATCACCTACTTTCAAGTTGTGACAGGCCCGCAGGTCGTGCTGTGTGATGAGGGGTTGGCCAGGTCTATAACCTACCTTCAGGTCATAATAGGCCTGCAGGCCATGCTGGGTGATGCGGGAGTTTGCCACATTCATCACCTACCTTCAGTTTGTGATCGAACCACAAGTCATGTTCTGTGATGCGGGGGTTGGCTGGGTCCATCACCTACCTTCACTTCTTGATAGGTCTGTAGGTTCTGCTGGGTGATGCAGGGGTTGGCCAAGTCCATCACCTACCTTCAGGTCGTGATAGGCCCGCAAGTCGTGTTCTGTGATGTGGGGGTTGGCTGGGTCCATCACCACGATGAAGGCATGGATACCCTCACTGAAGAAGGTGAAAATCTGAAAACCAGTAAGAAAGGAGCCAAGGTCAATCATTAAGTTGGCTTGGATATTGTCCATTGACATTTACTTTTATTTCTAAGATATCAAATGAACTCAAAACCTATACAGACTGTTTTTTTTTTTTTTTTTTAAACAGCTTTATTTACCCTGGGATGAGTAGGATAAATCCTGTCTTCCCTCATCTCCAGCCATAACTTAACCTAAATAGATGCGTAGTGTACCAGCAGTTCCAGAATGTAATTAGTAAGCCAAGTAGGCACATCCTCATGGAGTGTGGCACTGCAAATTTAGGTTACTAACTGGGTGGGTGAGCAGGGCCAGGTTGGCGGATAGAGGCCAGGCGTGTTGGTTGTATGTGGTTGAGTGGACAGCCTCTCTGGACTCTTTAACTAAATAAATGTTATTCTTTCACACAACTGTTCTTTGTCGCCTCTGAATTACGAGCTACGTTCTGAGATGACCTGCAGTCAAGACAGGAAGGAAGACTGTGATGTACATAGCTAGAATAATGAATACAGAATAACAATAACTGGTAACCTATTGATTAACCGTAAAGTAAAACCCTATAGTTCAGGTCAGTTACCCACCTTGGCAGTCTCCGTGTCTGTCTCCACCCTCTCTGTATCCGTAAACCCGGGTGTGTCAATGACCCTGATGTTGTGGTCACGTGACGCAGCATGCTCGATGGTGCTGGTTCCGGTGGCGTCTTCTCTGTAGACCTGGAACCTGCCCTGGCCCAGTAGCAGGTTGCCTAGGGAGCTCTTGCCCTCGCCTGCCCGGCCCAGGAGCACCACCCTCAGCTCCTGGTTGATACCATCGTCCCCGAGGCCTGCTGAGCTATGTAAATTACATAAAAATTGAAATGCACTGAAATAGGGTAGATTACATAAAAATTCAAATGCACTAAAATAAATACTTTGAGGCATACCGAGACAAGCAGCTATGTAACAAGCACGTACTGCGACTGTACCTTTTTAGTTAGTCTGTAACCTGCCCAATTTTCATATAACAGTTATGTTATTTTAGGTAAAGATGAGACTTACTAAAAAAGAATATAATAACATTATATTTTAGTAAAGTTGAGACCTTACTGAATAAGGATGTTATAATAATGTTATTATGACATGAAAGAACATTACAAGAATGTCAAAATAACGTCACAGTGCGGCAGCGCAATGTTAGGTTCTAAAGACGTTTTTTAGGTGCCATCAAAACAAGAACCAAAGCAGAACTAAACAGAACATTATGATAACATTATGATAACGTCATTTTCTTGCTTGGGTATAACTAGCTAAGGTATGCTCTTTTGAATTTTGTCTCTATTTGCATTGGTTCTCAAGTTCGAAACATTTTTCATTGACATTTTGATGCTTTTTTTCCCCATTAGATTTCAGTATTCATTGTGACTTTCCAGAAATATGAACTCCCACAAATTCTCTTCTGATTAAGATCATAAGAAGTTCAGGGTGTAGTATGACCCCCAGGCCTTTTATAATAAAACAGGGTATGTTTTTCAGTCACTCCCCCTAGTGGTATGTAAATACTGTCATGCTGCACATGTGTTTATGTTTCTTTTGTAAAAAAGAATTCGTTATCCATCAAATCCACAAACAGCAAGCAAGTAAAATGTTGCTTGGAATGCTGTGCAGATAATGCATATGTTAGATTTTTTATTTTTTAATGATTTCATTTTCTTATGAATTTTAGAAAAATAAAAAGTTTCTGTATACAAGGCTGGTTTTTACCCAGGTTTGATGTGGGATGCTTTAAACTCTTAACCACTAAGTGTGTATCACCCTAAGGTATATACATATAACCAACCAAGAAGGGAGTGCAAGGGTGGTATTCACCCTGAGCTGGGACCCCGATATCAGCCTGAGGCCAGGCTGAGGGCAGGCTGAGGGCTGATATCAGGGTCCTGGCGAGGGGTGATAACTGCCCGAGTACTCCCTTCGAGGTTGGTTATGGATTTATTTTACCTTTTCTGTTAGATCTGAGCTCCCAAGGAAGGATGCACAGCAATCAGTGATGCTGGGACTGTGACGCTGCACTTTTTTTTAATGTTTTTTCATATAACTCTTTTGATATCAGCCTGAAGGGCAGGCTGAGGGCTGATATCAGGGTCCTGGCGAGGGGTGATAACTGCCCGAGTACTCCCTTCGAGGTTGGTTATGGATTTATTTTACCTTTTCTGTTAGATCTGAGCTCCCAAGGAAGGATGCACAGCAATCAGTGATGCTGGGACTGTGACGCTGCACTTTTTTTTTAATGTTTTTTCATATAACTCTTTTGATATCCATCAAATCCACAAATAGTAAGCAGTAAAATGTAGCTATGAACGTTGTACAGATAATGCATATGTTAGAATTTTTATTTCTTAATTATTTCAATTTTTTCATGAATTTTAGAAAAATAAAAAGTTTCTCACTGCAGTGCAGTACAAGGCTGGTTATCACCCAGGTTTGTATCGCCCTGTGTTAAACTCTTAACTACTAAACTTGTATCACCCTAAGGTATAATAAAATAACATACCTAACCGGGCCCTCCTCCAGGGTGTAGCTGGCCACCTGCCTCTCTATCTCCTCCTTCTTCTCACTGAGGAAGGCCCTCAGCCCCTCCTGGTCCAGGCCCCCCTTGATCTGGGCATTCAGGTCCTCGGCAGGGACACAGGGGTGGTCGGCAAACCAGGACAGGCCCCAGTCGGCCAGGACTGCCTCCACCTCCTCCGGGTATCTTTGCTGGAAATGAGATATTTCATTTGCTTTGTTTTTGGAGGGGTGAGCAGAAGTATTGAACGTTTGTCTTATCTTAAGGCGCCTGTCTCTTAAGCTCCATACCCACTAGCCAAATTTGACAAAAGTCGGCCGACTCATCGGCAATAAAATCGACCGACTCTACTCGAAGAGTCAACTCATTTTAGCACCAACTCATATCAAACATGTATATTTCAATATTGACTGGTGATCTGAACTGGCGCCAAAATCAGCTGATTCTACCCTTATAATCAGCCAATTACAGTCTTCCAATTGCATAAGAGTCCCCCAGTGGATATGGGGCTTTACCTTTAACTTGTTTCACGTCAGTTGAACAATTTTGTAATACATGTATATGTAATTCTGACAGTCTGTTGGATTAAGTATATGTGCGTCAAAATTAACGATGAAATGTGTCATACATGACTATTTATAGGTATATTAAATCTAATGTCTCATTAGTGTTACAACCAGCTGACAACAGCGGCGTTATACCCATATCTGACATTTGTAATGATTAGAAATCATTCCTATATAGAGATGTAATTATGGCTCTAAAACGAAACCAGAAAAACTTAGGACGACTGCTTTTACAAGAATTCCTAACTTACGTCATATGGGTCCATCTGTTCTGCCATCATGTCGGCACTGTAACCAGAGAGCACCCTGTGGTCAGCCTAGAACATAACACAGGGAGCATATTGCTTAATGAAAGACTTTTATTTCACCACAAAACTTTCAGGGTTTTATTAGAATGATATCGCTGACGACAAAGCCTAGCCCAGCGACGTTATTATAACATTGCAGCAACGTACTGGTTGGTTCTGTATTTGGTTCGTGTTACGTTCTTTTGATGACTCCCAATTCATTGCTGCAACGTACTGCCTTGGCGTTGCACTGTGACATTATTAAAATGTTCTGGTTATGTTCTTCAACTCAAACAGAATGTTCTTATAACATTCCGTTTGAGTTGGTTTTGTCTTAACCTCACCAAAAAATAATGTTATGAGTACATGTATAACATTATTAACTTGGGGATCCGTATGTATGGAGCTTTACAACATTAAAGTTTAAATGACAATAACAAACCACTACTACTTTTATGTAGATATATTTATACAAACCTCTTGAACATATGAATTGACGTCGGCGGTTCTATAAGCCCGTGGTATATCACTGAACACGACCTGATCGATCCCTACCCTAGATTCCGCAATCCTGAGATTGGTGTCATGCAGAAATCTGTGACGTGCTCTTTTTTTAAGATTAATATATAACCCGTATTGAAATAGGCCATGTGAGTACAAAATCGATGTGATATGAACAAGAGTATTAACTTCAATATACGCAGCAGTATGCAAAGTTGAGTAAAACTGAATTAATCAACACCATTCTCCAATCTGGAATCCAATCAATACAAGTCCACTATGTCTCTCATGCTATTAATTAATCATTTTGTGAAGTATATTATATGATCCACTTTATATGGTCCTCATTTCTATGACTTGTATTATACCTCATGTCTTCTGTTAAATGTCCGACCATCTCATGTCACTGTGGTTATGCATCAATCTCTTGTATATCTGTATCATGTGTGTTTCTTTATTTATATTCCGCCTTATATAATGTAAACATGTTGTTGTTTGACTATAAGGTTTCTGATGGTATGTATCGTGAAGTACATTTTCCTCCAGTGATCTAGATGTACTTACATAAAGCTGGATGGACAGAGAATACTGGCATACTGAATATCTATTCAGGGTAAATAAACGATATAAAAAAAAGTAACAGTTTTCAGGGTGAGTAACATTTGAGCTTACCTCTAAGTACAGGAGTGTCGGGTCTGTCGTCCTGACCGTGTTTTAACAACATGAAGGGATGGCTACGTCGTTATTGGGACAAACATCGATTTGTAGACGCAAATATATGTGTAAGTGAAAAAAAATCTGAAACGCCATATTTGCACCTATTAGATGACGTTGCAAGACGATACAGATCTTTCAGCTTATACAGCTCATAATGATAAAGACGTAGATCCGTGATCGGGGACATAACGGGGAGGGAAACGGTACGAGCCAAAATAAGATTAGTGCGGAAATAAATCGGACCAAAACAGTTTGTTGAGATAAGACTCCGCGCTGACCCGTTCTTTTACAGCCTCAGATATGAGGAGAATAAAACGGACTTTGAAACATCTCCCGACCTACTTCTACACGGCAGGACTCCCAAGATTAGGGCCTCACACGTTTACAGTCGCGGATTTAGGGGGGGGGGGGCGCACGCCCCCACTTTTTAGATTTTTTTAATATAAAAATATTCTGCCCGAAGGGCAGGGGACAATTTTCAAAATAGCACGCCCCCCCCCCCTTTTGAAAATTCCTGGATCCGCCCCTGGTTTAAACTTATTCTGACTTATATGTACAGGATATTAGGTTTACAAGAGATGGAAGCAGTACCAGGAGAGTGCTCAGAACGATTATTAACATACATTACATGTATATGGATACATTAAATGGCGTATGTTGAATACATGTTATAAGTATTTTAGATTGCTATGTTCTATTGATATGTCTCAGGAATACTAATAGAGAGTGTTTTTTTAAGTGAAGGGTTAGTAGTTAGTCAGCGTAAGGTAGGCCTACCACCTTTTATTGCCGCGACCACCCATCATCAACAGTCTTTTACAATGTGTACACATTCCTCTGTGGTCAGACCTGCGGAGGTACATTTGACAGTTACTATTCTATATTTGTATGGCATTATCTGCTCCAGCAATAAACCATTATTGATAAATTGTTGATTATCCCTGTATTATCGCTCCATGTCATTTTTTTATTTTTTTTATTCGGTTCCTGTCTTATTACAAGTTCTTCCATCGAATATATTGATAACATACAAAGAACTTTAGATAATAAACATACACAATAAAGGACATCAATAGTCCAACATTCTAGAATTAAATAACACAGTTATATAACCATTATATAATATTTCAATACTCCTACATAATGATAATTCAACGTAATATAATATAACATAACTTATGTTTGGGTCATCATAGGACCAACTAACTAGTTTAATTGCATAGTTTTTATGCAATTTTTAATTTTCTGTTTGTCAGCTATACTCTGAATATCACCGTGTAATTGATTCCATTCATTTAACCCTCGCACATAAGGGCTTTTCAATCCTTACTCAACCTAGTAAAAGTCTGTTTCATTTTTACCTTGGTGGTACTTCTTAGAACCTTGCTATGTTTTGGCATATCAATATTTAATGCCATCTTAATTTCATTATTTTTTTGGGGAATACATGATTTTCAGAAGGTTTTTCCTCCTACCAGACCTCAAATCATCTAGTTTATACCATGAATAAAGGTTTTCAATAGAAACTTTGTGTGCAGAGTCGTTATTATACCCGATGGTTCTAATTGACCGCTTATGCAAACTATCAATTTTCTTTATCTTGTCATATTTACCCGAATCAATTAAGAAATCCGCATAATCAAAATGACACATTATCATGGTTTTATATAGTCTCAATATGGTATCTTCAGTAATAAATCTTCTAATCTTTGAAAAGATATAGTCTACTTTGTACCTTTTTTATGACATGATCAATGTGACTATTCATGTCCAGTTTATCATCCAGATATATCCCTAGATATTCATAGACATGAACTTGCTTTAATTTGAGCTCTCCTATGTTGATATCAACAGTAGTACTCAGGGGCTTTTTACCCTGATTTATGATCATAAATTTAGTTTTGTCCTCATTAATAGTTCACTTGTTTAAAACACACCAATTGACAATAGTATTCAACTTTATTTTAGCGTCAATGATGGATAACAACGGAGGTACACCACTACCAACTAGTAAGGTATCGTCTGCATACATTACACAGACGCACTATCTATAGTACTAAAAATATCATTTACATATATTTTGAAAATTAATGGTCCCAATATAGACCCCTGGGCAGTACATTGAACGCTAGTTGTAGTTATGTGGTTGATTAATAATTGGGGAACTGTTCTTATGATGTTTAACGTTACTGCCTTTATCACTTCTTCCATAAGTGCTAGTCAAGTGGTAGGTAAGTTGAAGAGATGGGCGTTCGTTTCCACAATGCAAACAACGCTTGGCTGAAAGTCAGGTTTATTTCGTGGATCACATAGATGCGTGCAGAGCCAGTGCACTGATGGTTAATAATCCTAGGATCACAAGTCCAATTGATGAAGAGTAAGTTTTCTCCTAAGAGTCCGCTTGTTCTTACATCCACTCTCAACACAGTAGTTCCTTCGACTGTCACCAGATGTCCTTGTCTACTTGTAGCTATCTAAACCCCTTCGAATCCTTAAGACTCGTGTTGTCCAAACGTTATAGTGTTCTCCGCCGTACCCATAGGTTTTACTCAATATATAGCAGTCTGGTATTGATTTTCCCCGAGCATTGACACCCGCTGGGAGATGTACCCTGTCTGCTATTGCTCGACAGGTATATTTACACCTACCAGCAGCTCATGCTACCTTTATAATATATAATATGGCAATTCCTATAATTTAGAATACTTTCTTTAATTCCCTTACTTGCAACTGGTGACGTTCTCTTCATTATATCTCTATACAATTAATTACATGCGCAAAGTGAATTACTCTCTACCTTTGTGCAACATTAACAGATTGTAAGATTAGGAAATACCATATTATATAGGTAATTACAACAGAATTGTATGTATTGCAGGGCATAGGTGCATATGATCAGTAGCATGGAATATCTTTATTTTTCTTTATAGGCATATACAGTTATCCAATATATCATACTTATACCCCAACAGCGTCAGTGATATACCTTTGTGCAAAAGGAGAAGCCAAAATAAATCATATTTCACCAAATAGTGCAAGTGTTCCAATCATTAAGTAATTTGAATACAAATTATCTTAATTAAAATTAATTGATTGAAATTATGTTTCTATTCGTAATTATTTTGTTTGATATCATATGAAAAACATATTCTTTGTGATTTTGTTTACGTTTGGCCAAGAGAGGGAGAAAGGGTTTGTCATATCAAATAGTCCCATCTCAAAAATATGCAAATTCAACAAATTAAAGTTAGAAGGTGAACAAATACACAACTCTAGGGCCGAAAATATTCCTGGCACTAGTATATTTATTATTTTTTATGATCAATAATGAAATTATTAATAGTCCTGGTTATCGGGCGAGAAAGACTACAGGAGAAATCCAAACAAAAATAAAACTGTTTTCAAACAATATGCATCATGGTGTAGACATTCATCATCGGTCAAAATAAGCGGTCCCCTCGTAAACTCTGATGGGAAGAAGTGCCTCATCTCATATGCATTCCTAACCATCAAAATTAGTCATTTAATGAATTTAAAAATTGTCAATTAATCATAAGATGCAAGTAAGACTTTCTATGGTTACTGTATATATATATTAAGAAAGATATTATCTAAAATAATTTTTCTTCACCTAAATCTGTGTTGAGCATTGTCATAATTCCAACAAAATATTTGACTATTTGTGGGTTGGAAGAAAATAGACGTATGACTTCACTTTAACTTTTAATTGTTCAAACATCAATGTACCTTTTATTATATTTTCATTAAATTGAAGGACCTGGACATGTTTGGCTTTCTAAGCAATCCGCGCATTTGTCTTCAATTCTTAGCTCACTTTATTATGACAGAATAAAAACTAATGAATTCTCCCTACCACGGATAGCCAGTTTCTTGAGTTGTACCTGCAGGTTAGCCTAAAACAGGATGCATGCTGGGTAATATGTCAACAAAACGCAATACTTTAGTATAGAAAATTTCATGAATTTTATGATTATTTATAGATTAACATTGTGAAAAACTAGCTATCACTATTTTTCAAATTTAGTATCCATGTACATTTATTATTCTTCAGTTGTTTTAAAATTCATTCATTGTAGATGGATATACAACAATTAGGGGTTTTTGTCGACAGAATCAGTCATAATTAGCCTGCAGGTCATTAAAATACGTTAAATATGCTATCCGTGGTAGGGAGAATTCAAAGAAAACGACATATAGGCCTGTAAGCTCTTGAGGGCTCGGACAACAGATGGTTACATAAACATCAGGCGAAATCCAAAAGCAAAAAGCAATGTTGTGTCAAAATAATGATAACATTTTGCAAACTCAAATAACTATGGAAATTCTAGTTAGCCATTGGTATAGTATACATCATAATAACTAACTTTGACGTTGCTTGAATTTCATAATATTCATGTCATTTATGCCTGAGGACAACAATGTAATTGTTTGTAAACAAACCAATTTATACCAAACTCGGTTTATGACCATAGAATATATTTCAATAGTTAACAGAATTTGCAAGATTTTGCCCCACGTTGCTTTTGGCTCCCTTTAATTTGATGTCCGCCCAGCTGTAGTCCCAGCCCCCCCTCCCCCCCCCCCAACAAGAGCAGCTCGGTCCGTGATGGCGGCCCGATCAATGACTCCATGACTCAGCATAATGTACCCACCGCCCTCCACCAATCAGCGGCCTCCCCCGGGGTCACGTGCCCCGCACTGACGCCATGGAAGACAGTGCAGGATGCCGAATATTACAACTGCACCTAAACTAACACCAAAACAGTTAAAACAGGGCGGTTTTTAACGTGATTCGTTCTCTGGACTTTACCTACGAATTGTGAATTTTGCGGATTTTACCCCTTGAGTAAGATGTGAGCAACTGACGCCGCGTTTTCGTTGGGAAAATGGGGGACGTGTCCGACTATATCACAGGTGAGAGGTAGCTAATTCTACCAACATTTAACTCAAATAAGTCTGCTTGACCCTCGTATTTTTCTAGCTTAAAATATTTAAAGATGAGTCGTTTAGGGTGTATTATACGTTGAGGACAGTGTGGAGTGTGTGTGTACATGTTTCTGGGTCACTCAGACTCGGCGTCCGGGTGCCGAACGCCCGGCGTCTACTCCGACCTGACCCGCAGACGACAATTAAACCCAGCGTCCTAGTTAACGAAATACTGCTCACCCCTGACTTATGGTCACCCTGTACACTCTCATCATGATATTACACCCTTTCCCCACAATTCTGTGCGAAATCCGCATGTAAAACGATGAAATCCTTAAAAATCGCCAAAGAAACAGTTCCGTCATGTGGTATGTTGATCAGGAATTCCCGTGAATTTTGAACAAATTTCAAACGAATTCTAACTGTTTGGGTACACAAAGGCCTTTGTTATGACTGAAACCAGCAGTAGACAAAGAACACGTTAGTTTATCACCGAAATCCCACGAAAAAAAGACTTAAAAATTGAAAAAATGAACTCAGCCGCAACTGCGGCCGCATCCCTCGGAAGTTTCACGAATTTTTAGAAGTTAGAAAGTTTTGTAAAAGGTGAAAATAGAGAATATGTAAACAATAGTTGTTCCCCCCTGCCGGCCCCCCTGACAGCGTCCCCCTGCCTTCCCACAGTGCACCAGGAGGACCTGGACGAACGCCGCTTCCAGATCTGCTGGTCGTGTCAAGATGGCTACCGCCCCACCCAGCCCGTCGACGTCGTCTGCAACCTCGCCAACCAAAAGTGAGTAGATCCGGCCGCTCCGAGTACCTCATGTTAATCAGATTGTTTAAATGTTGTTCGGAAAATTACTACTGTTATGTTTGTGGACGTTTTCGAGCAAACTTTTCTAGGTATGTTTCCCCGCAATGAACCCTGCTGACAGGGGCGGACCCAGCCCTAAAATCTGAGGGTTTTCCAGGTAAATCTTTAAAGGGTCCCAAGCCGAGGGGGTTCCAACCAGTTATGTTGATAAAATTTCCTATATCATTAGTTTAATTATATAAACTCTGAGAAATCTGAGGGGGTTCCAGACACCTAGGAACCCCCACTGGATACGCCACTGCCTGCAATACAGTGCACCAAGAGCCCACCACGAGGCCCCGTGGGCGGCGGGAAGAGGGAGGAGATTAGAAGTGGCGGGAAGGGAGAATTAAGCCCGGTTAAATTAAGGGGCAGGCCAGAGGCAGATCCAGGATCCCCCCCCCCCCCCCCCCCCAAAAAAAAAAAGGGGGGGGGGGGACGGGTATCAGCATATCAGCATAATTATAGGCTAAGTACTGAAGGTGTATTCGTTGCACGCCCTCGCACAACATTTTTTCTTCTCTGCCTAGTTCAGGGGTCCGCCCCAGGACCCCCCCCCCCCTGGATCCCCCCTTGCAGGCTTTTACTTCTATTGAAATTATGTGACAAAAAACTCGAAATACACGTTATAAGTTGTGAAATAAAAAATTATTTTCTTACGTGTATACTTCCCCCGAATCCAACACTGTAGTTGCATTCACCCAGACAGACGACAAGAACGGCGACAATGGTATAACTATAATAATTAAGGGTGGGTCCAGAGGGGGGACGGGAGTCGTTTTCAGAAAATATTCTTTATTTTTTAGTATAAAATTTGGTCTGAGGCACATACATGGAAAATGATTTAATAAGGGCTCCATCCCGCTTGTCAGTATCCAATGAAAATACCTATGACTATACTATGACAATAACGATACATCTAATACAAAAGACAGGAGTCAAATCGGATTTGTAGGTTGTTTGGTGGGGGGGGGGGGCCCTCTCTTATTGAAAACCGTTGGTCCGAATTTTACATTGTAGAACCTTTAAAGGCAAATCGCGCCATTTTCAAAATACCTGAACAATTAAATTACCTTAATTATAGTGAATTGTGACCAAAAATGTTGTAAAACAGATTGGTCAATTCAGAATCGAAACAACAAAGCATGGTTCTCATTTAGTTTCAGAGCTGGAATAGTACAAATATGATCAATTACCTGTGGCTCATGCTTCTGCTGGAAACCTTTTTTGATAAGAAATTATCCATTTTTCCCTGTGACTTGTTTAATTCATATTACGAAAAGATTATTAACATTTCCAATCACGTAACAGTCATAACGGAAAATGTTTAGAATACTTTTAGAAAAAGTGTTTCATTACTTTCAAGGGAGAAATACATGGGTAGCCACATTTGATTATTTTTACATGCAATGACATATGTGCAGCTCCTCTGACTAAATTCACACGATGACCTATTCCTTTTTTTGGCTTAAAATTCTAAAATAATTTAGCGTTACCAACAATATATGCCAGTGTTAAGCAATTTTGAACAGTCGATTTTTGTATGCATAAGTTTTATTGAAAATTTGGACTTTATTAATGAATTGTTTTGCGTATTGCCATGCTGAATATGTATAATAAACACCCAAATTCCCCTAAATGCAATTTCCTCTAGTTGCCCACACCTTCTCACTATTATATATTATATGTAAATATATATACTGTGTATTGCAGTAAATTGCAATCAAAAACATTAAGTTGCCCTAACATTTTTCAAAGAAATTCTCATAAATCTTACATTCTTCTTGATTAATTTTAATCATCTTGGTATCGTTCTAAAGCTGGGAATACATACAATATGAATATGGATGAAATATGTTCCAAAGGAACATTCCAAACAATTTGGAATGTTTGGAACGCTTTCCAAAATTTGCCGATATTTTGTATTTTTCCTGACTTCCATCAACTTAATTCTGAATAGAATTTTCAATTTTCATTTTATTTCAATTCTCTCATTAGGGAGTTTAGAGAATTAAATTTGGAATCTAATGATGTGTCATTCACCTATATCCAAGCATTATTCAGCAAATGAACACAGTCAGAAGGCTGAGGTGAAATTATGAAATTTCACCATTTTGCCGAGATTTTTACGATAAGCCATCTGGACGTTGAACAGCAATTTGAATTATATTATAGAATGTTTGCTTATTTCTTGCCTATTTTTGTTGTATCTTTTTGTACAATTATCTATTATTACTATTCGATTGGCTTTTTAAATGGGAAAGTATAAAAAATACTGCAATCATAACAGTTCTGTGAGGGTAACATGTACTTATATGTCATTATATTGTTCAACTGTGTGCTCATATCTTACCAAACACAGCATAATTGACGTATTTAGATTGCTCTCAGATGTTACTGTAGTTATTTTTTTGTCATTTTTCATGCTTATTGGTATTAAAAGGTTAATATTTAGTTACAAATAAAGGTAAAATGCTATATTTGCCTTTATTCTTTAAAAAGCTTATCAATATTAGTCCATAGTTCCATCAACCAGGCTTTGAAATCGAAAATATCAGTTTTCAAATATGGTACTTTTCACATATAATGTGCATAATCGGCAAAATTGTGTATGTATTCCAAGGATCATTTGTCAATTTAAAGAGTGGAAAATGCTTTAAAGTATCTGAAACTCAAAGGAAAGTTCCTCAGTACATTTATCTCTCATAATATATGCCAATAATTGGTGATACTTTTTCCTATCACAGTTCAAAACCTTGAAAAAGCTTAGTATGTCCTTTGATTGCTATTTGCTGCAATGATCTTTAGTGGTCATTTTAAAATGATTGTGATAGTGTTGTCTTTTATAAAGTTTGAAATTCCCCCAAAGCATCTTCATTACCCAGTTTTTATGTTTTCATCAAATAATATGACAGTGTTACCTAAAACATGTGTATGGTGACCCACAGATTCTTGTGCGTTTTTGAGAACTATAGATGTGTTACTTTGATTTTGAAAAGTTAGAGGGATATATAATCAGTGGATCTTTAAAGGCACGATTGTCTTCTTTTTTAAAAAAATGTGAATCCTTTTAGTAGGGAAAGAGATAGATTCTTCGACTCCCTTTAGACCGGCCACTGTTAGTGTTTCTTTGGTCCAGTTTGAATCGTTCTTGCATATGTAAATACCTGAAAACTTGTCTATTCCAAAAGGCCATCATTTTCGGGAAAAAAAGGGATACATTTTTTAACCCCAAAACCTTTGGGAGAATATGTCAGCAAAATGGAAATGCTTCTACAATTTATGAAAACTGATAATTTTTTCATATTCAATAGTCTAATTTAAGTGGTTTAACTAATGCTTTAACCTAAAATACATATAGGCCTATAAGAAACATAATATCTGTACAGCATAATTAACCTTTAGATTAATGTGAGACCCTTAAATCTCCTTACATCTTCTTACCTTATCCCATTGTATAACCTTATCCCATTGTATCTTAAGTTATCAATGTTAATTTATATCAATTTGCAGGCCCGAACACGGGGGTGGGGAGCGTGGTGGGGGTGGGGGTGGCAGGCCCACCCCTCACAAAGGAAATTTTTCCAAGAGTTCCACCTTTCCTTTTTTAAAAAAAACCCTAAAAATAGTAGAAAATATTGAAAAGTTCCAATTTTGACAGCTCGCCATCCCCCGTTTCAAGTACAAATTTTAACAAATTTAGGCAAAACTTTCACTGTGGAATCTCGCCACTCCTCGACAGCAGAAAATGTGTATGGGCCCGAGTTATCTAACCAATTGAACTGATGCGCTTTTGATTCTGAAACCCACGAAACGAAACTGAGATCTGGTACCTTAGATTAAGTATACTGTTTAATTGCAATGTCGCAAGAAATTTTCGGTGTTGCAAATTGTAATTTTTTGTTGTGCTTGAGAACCGCAAAAGGAAATCCTAAGCCAGCTGTTAGATAGCTAAGACATGTCTATAAATTGTGGCCTCTCCCTTTTGAGAGCTTCTTTTTCTATGATACCTGATTCCTATGTACAGGTAGGAGTAGGAACAACACTTTTTGCCATATATTACATGACAAGACTAACCCTCCACAACTTTCTCTTAAAGGGACTATAATCTTCTGGTTTCTTATGACTGAAGGCCCATTCACACTAGATGATCTTTCCTGCAACAATTACTCCCAGATGTAACAAGAACATGCTAGCTGCAATGAATTATCACAGAGGCACATTTCTTAAATTGTTGCAAGGAGCAGACAATCTAAAAGCAGCGTTTGTTCTTTTGAGACAACATTCCCTGCATTAAGATGCAGTTACTTTCCCAATAGATGTCTCACCAATGGATCCAACATGTTGTTTATTTTGACTCATGCAATTTTGTAACCTCTGCAAACCATGTCACATTACATGAATAGGCCTTAACCTCACAGAGTGACTAAGCCATGAGGACTAATCTTCTAATTTCTCTCCCTGAGCAATCATCTGACAGTCACTCTTAACAGCATGGTCTACTTCACAAAAAAATCATGATGTGACTAACCCCACAGAGTGACTAAACCCTGGTGACTAACCTCCAGATCTCTTTTCCCCAGTCGTCATCTGACGGTCACCCTTAACGGCGTGGTCTACTTTATCAATATGATATGACTAACCTCACAGAGAGACTAACCCATGGTGGCTAACCTTCTGATCTCTTTTTCCCCATGGTCCCCCTTAAAGGTGTGGTCTACTTCATCAAATACAATATGATATGACTGAAGGCCCATTCACACTAGATGATTTCTCCTGGATGTAACAAATACACACAAGCTGCAATATATTATCACAGAGGCACACTTTTTGTTGCAATGAGTAGAAAATCTAAAAGTAGCATTTGCTCTATGAGACAACATGTCCTGCAATTAGATGCTGTTATTTTCCCAATAGATTTCTCAATAAAATCTCATAGCTGAGACAAAATGGATCTAACATGTTGGTTATTTTGATTCTTGCTATTTTGGAACTTCTGCAAACCTTGTCACCTAGCCCGAATAGGCCTTTACACCACGAAGTGACTAACCATGGACTAACCTTCTGATCTCTTTTCCGCAGCCATCATCTGAGAGTCACTTAAAGGTGTGGTCTACTTCACCAAATACAATCTAATATGACTAACCTCACAGAGTGACTAAACCATGGTGACTAACCTCGATATACGATATGACTAACCCCACGGAGTAACTAATTCTTAAAGTAGCTATCCTTCTGATCTGTTTTCCCCTCGCCATCCCCTGACAGTCCCCTTAACCGCGTGGTCTACTTCCCCAAAGTGATATGACTAACCCACACAGAGTGACTAAACCCTGGTGACTAACCTCCTTATCTCTTTTCCTCCAGTCGTCACCTAACGGTCACCCTTAACGGCGTGGTCTACTTCATGGACGACCTCATCGGGGTGGCCAAAAATGAAATTAACAGTCTTGACTTTCTTTTCACCACCTGGACTGACTGTCACCCTTAACGGTGTGGTCTACTTCACCAAAGTGATATAAATAACCCCACAGAGTGACTAAACCATGGTCACTAACCTCTTTATTTCTTTCCCCTAGTTGTTACCTGACAGTCACCCTTAATGGCGTGGTCTACTTCACCAAATACAATCTAATATGACTAACCCCACAGAGTGACTAACCATAGTGGATAACCTCTTTATCTCTTTTCCCCCTGTCGTCACCTGACGGTCACCCTTAACGGCGTGGTCTACTTCCCCAAAGTGATATGACTAACCCCACAGAGAGACTAGACCATGGACACTAACCTTCTCATCTCTTTTTCCCCTAGCCGTCACCTAACGGTGACCCTTAACGGTGTGGTCTACTTCATGGATGACCTCATTGGGGTGGCCAACGGCGTCGAACACCAGGTGAGTGAATCTGGTCACTTTACTATCGTAATCCTCAGGGATGGAGCCAGGGTGAATGAAAGGGGAGGGTTCTCTCTTATGTACGAATTTAGAGTCTGGATTACACATTGGAAAATGTATGTATTAAGGAATGAAGGGGAGTTATGATTTGTGTGCTTGTCCCTGTTAAAAGATGCAATATTAAAGCCTGGTTTCCACAAAACGGCTAAGTGCAGAAAATGAGCTTTGTCTGCCAACCAAATCTGTTAACCCTTTCCATACACAGCGCCCACGGCTGCTAAAATGTTTTAGTCATTGAGGATTGAAAGGGTTAACACCTATTAAGTTTAATCGGCGGCACTTGGTTGTTGTGTGGAAACCTGCCTAAAGTTATTACGATATAATAGTTTACCACTTATTAATCTATTTACTTATAATTCTTTTTTTTTGTTTCTTCTCAAATTCCTTATCTTAACGATTTGATGTTTGTCATTTTTTTACAAATTGTTGCCAGCCGTTCTGTCAGACTTCCAACCTTGTCAACTTATTCTTTGTCCTTTTGACTGTAAAGAAAAGCCCTGGTTGTAATAATTTAATTTTTTTTTAGTGAGCTTAATGTTGAAACCCTCCTGTTAATTCTTCCCGTGTTTGATCTTGATTTCAGATCAAGCACTCTAAGAAGATGGACAAGGTCTACGTGGTGCTGGAGAAGAGGGACGCCGGCAAGTGGATCTGAGATCCACCACTACCACCCCCTACCCACCACCTCCACCGAGACCCATGAGATTCACCTAGTGCGTCAATGAAAATCAGCCCAGGCAAGCAGCAATGTAACAAGCACATTCTGTAACTGTACTTTTTTGGTTAGTCTATAGCCTGCCCAATTTTCACGGAACAGTTACTTTATTTTAGGTAAAGTTGAGACTTACTAAAAAAATGTTATAGTAACTTTATATTTTAGTGAAGTTGAGACCTTTCTAGTAAAGAACATTATGATAATGTTATTATTACATCACAGAATTTTACAAGAATGTCACAATAATGTCACAGTGCAACATTGCAATGTTAGGTTCTAAAGACGTTTTTGGTGCCATCAAAATAACATAACAAGAACCAAATCAGAACTAAACAGAATGTGGCATAACTTTATGACGACATCATATTCTAGCTTGGGTGTGTAATGTAAGACGGCTACAGGGCCTGCTACTGTGATAACGGACGGTTAAGGTTGTACTTAATACACATGGGTCATACTAGTCAGTTGGAGCCCAGCATTTACAGGTTTTGGTGATTTGCATACCAAAGAATATAGTTTTCACCTTCTCCGCCTTTTGGATTGCATTGATTAAATTCTAAGAGATGTTGTCCCAACGTGAGTGTCAGTCAGAGAGTGTACTCTGTTCAATGACTTAAAATCTAATAAGCGTCAAGTCAAAGGGAAAATGGGAGAGGAACATCTAATATTCAGTCATTGCAATCAGAAATGCATGCATCGGTCATTTAAGGGATTTGTGATTCTTCAAGCTATTATAGGATTATTGTTACTTAACGGGTGCGAGATGTAGATTGGACTATCGCCTTTATAATCCACAGCATGCTTTTGTTGTATTTACATTGTATTTATCTTACCAAAATTCCACTATAGTTCGATATGTGACACAGGCATTTCACTTAAGAAACATAAAACACAACGAGTCTTGTAGAAATAATATTTTATTATAATCGTAAAAATGACAAAACTTTGACGACATTGTCATATAAGCTAACATAATGGACAACATGAGGACAAGTGACAGAAATGATAGGTAGATATTTTGACAGCTGTAGACACATTTCTGGGGGATTCTTTGTGTGGATTAACCTTTTAGCACTCCCAAGACCAAACACGCAGAGATCCAAATATACAAGACACATACTCTGCTTAACTCTCCCCTAAAATATACTACTTGAAGAAGGTATATCGAAACTTTAACATACACGTGATGCTTACAGTGCATTGGTAGTGGCGTCCAAGTACTCAATTGGGGGTGCATGATTTATGTGTTGTTAAATTGTCTTGTACGTCGCATCATGAACCCTGCCAGATTATTTAAGATATTCTTTGTTGTGTTCACATAAAGAATTTCATGGAATATAGCCTCGTAATTCTAAATATAGATGTCTCAATATAGTTATAACTTATAGGGCGTACATAATGTTGAAAGGAAACAGTGCAGACTTGAGACTGGACAGGAGAATCAGAATCTGGTTACATGTATGATATATTTAAAGCCTATTATAATTTATTGAAGCTGGTTGTTACACGCACTATAAAACACATAATTTCGAGTTCTACATGTGTTCATACTCTGATGTATGTGATTAACGCTAATACTACTTGCTCATTGTTCATTTTCAAATCACTATCATTTCCGGGGAAATAAAGTTTCCTTTCATTCATTCAATGAGACCTTTACGCCTTTTCTTTTATACTAAAAGAAATATTACATAAGTTAGGCCTATATTTGCCAATAAAACATTATTACACATATACATCGATTATGACTTCCGGCAATTTTGAAAGATATGACAAAATTTATAATATATGCTTTACTTTTACATTCATCCGAAAACTTCTCAATGTTTTCTTTCATATATACGCATAGGTTAGACATATAATTATGATAAAAATACAAAATTGAACTCATATCTTTGAGGGAAAATAACGGCTTAGCCAGACACAATTCATAACAAATATTCAATAGGTATCAAAACGATTTTAAACGAGACTTTGAAGACCAATGCAACAGTAATTATCCCTAAACCATCGACCGTGATCAGGTATATCTATGCAGTTCTGTTAAGGTCGGTTCTTAATTTTGACCTAGCTGAAGCACATCTCTGGTAAACAAGGCCAGGTTCTATGGGGGAGGGGGGGGGGCAAACGATTCATCATAGTGACATGAACAATGTTTTATGTTTTGATTCAACTCGACACAGTATAGGATTTGCAACCGTTCTTCATGCGGTAGCGCATCCGAAACCAGGGGCCATCCATAAATGACGTCAGCTATTTCTGACCATTTTTGACCCACCCCCCACCCCCTTCATCATGTTTTTACTATAGGAATGTATAGGGGATATGGACCCCTCCCCCTCCCCCGCATGACGACATTATTGCACATTCATATATATTCTCCATTATGGCTGATTTACAATGAACAATGTTTTATGTTTTGATTCAACTTGACAATGTAGGCCTATAGATGGTTTGCAACCCTTCGCCATGAGGCAGCTCCTCAAAAAAAAAACAACCTTTATTCTTCAATACCGTCTCCATTATGGCCGATTTACCTGACCATTTACCTGGCCTTCGGCCTACCTGAGGTACCTGTCCCGGTATGAGGCCACCGGTTTGTCGTCGAGCACCTCCTCAACTATCACCCCAGAGGGCGCTGCCGACCTCAGCACACACTCCTCCAGGCGCACGCGCTGCTCGGTCGCGCACACCACGTGACACCGCCCGCGCACGTCGCACGTGACCTTCCCGGCGTCCGTGGCGTCGGGCCGGAAGTGCTCGGGGCAGTCTGTGCACAGCTTGTTACAGGGCACGTAGATGACCTTCAGAAGGTCGCCGTTGACCTTGCGTCGCACAAAGACCGGGATCCGGGGTTTGGACTTTTTGGTGGGTGCTGGTTGTTCTGATTGTTCTGCTGGTTGTTCCGCTGATTCCCCTGGTGGTTCAGCGCTCAGAACCATCCTCCGTTCTGGTCGCAATCGTTCCTCTTCATCATCGTCGAACCTATCGCGAGTTGGACTATCATCGTCCCTATCCTCCCTCTCCCTCCTCCGCTCCCTCCAGTCCCTCCCCCTCCCTCCCTCCTCCTCTCCCCTCCCGTCCTCCCCCTGCCCATCCCCCTTACACCCACCATCGCCCCCCTTGTCCTTGCCGGCCAAGATGGCGGCGGCGTGGTCGGCGTCCGTCCGGTGGCTCCTGGTGGGCGCGGGGTGCGGCAGTGCCCGGATGACGCACGGTAACCGGAAGTCGGCGCTCCACTGGTGCTCGGTGACCATGAGGGACGCCGTGCCCACCCGGTTGGCACCCACCTCGATGTTGTTGTCCACTGACCACGTGACCAGCTCCTCCTGGCGGGACGTCTGCAGGGGCAGAAATACAGAATAATTATTATTTGAGATGGTAGGGGCTGTCCATGAATGACGTCATGCAGGGGGTCAAGCTTCCTATACATTCCTATGATAAAAACATCATGGGGGGCATCAAAAAATAGCATGACGTCATATATGGTCAGACCCATGACTATTTCAGATGATGCAGAATGATTATCACTTCTACAGACAATGTGATGTCTGCAGGAGCAGAAATCAGATAATGCACAATTTTTGTTGACGATGTTTGAAGTGCAGGATGGGATGGGATATGTTGAAGCTCAGGTTATGGACTATTAGATTGCCCAAAAGGTTTAGATGCGTGATTCTTAACCATTGTGACAGTGGTCACAGTGCAATCTAGGTTAGAGCGCTCGTATTTATAAATGAATCTACTACTATTGCATACTGAGAGGCAGTAGGCTTAAAATTATCTCAAAATTATCCATTTTTTGCATGGTGCATATGAAGGAAAATATAACGCAGATCTTCAGATAGACCTACACAGTTCTTTAGGGGGTCTGTTTGGATTTAGAACAATAACTCCTGTTTCAGCACTATTTCTGGGAAGGTCTGAGACGATATAATATAAAACTGGTTTCTGACCTTTCCCCTTGCGAAGCTCCACTGCAGCTGACCGCCCAGCTTCCCGCTGACCTCACAACCACTCACCCCGCTGGGCATCTTCACGTCCACCTCCAGGTTCTGCCCCACGGTAAAGCCTCTCTGTAGAGACAGCTCGATGAACGACCTGGTGGGACGGGACATACAAGAGTTAACAAGCGTCACAGACAAACGCTGACCTCACACCCCTCCAGCCTGGTGGGCATCTTCACATCCACCTCCAGGTTCTGTCCTACGGTGAAACCTCTTTGTAGGGACAGCTCAATGAACGACCTGGAGGGGAAGAGATATACAAGAGTTAACAAGTGTCACAGACAAACGCTGACCTCACACCCCTCCTCCCCGCTCGGCATCTTCACGTCCACCTCCAGGTTCTGTCCCACAGTGAAGCCCCTCTGTAACGACAGCTCGATGAATGACCTGGTGGTAGACAGGACATACAAGAGTTAACAAGTGTCACAAATGCTGACCTCACAGCCTACCACCCCGCTGGGCATCTTCACGTCCACCTCCAGGTTCTGTTCCATGGTGAAGCCCCTCTGTAACGACAGCTCGATGAATGACCTGGTGGTAGACGGGACATACAAGAGTTAACAAGTGTCACAAATGCTGACCTCACAGCCTACCACCCCGCTGGGCATCTTCACGTCCACCTCCAGGTTCTGTCCCACGGTGAAGCCTCTCTGTAGAGACAGCTCGATGAACGACCTGGTGGGGAACGGGATATACAAGAGTTAACAAGTGTCACAGACAAACGCTATCCTCACAGCCCTCCACCCCTCCACCCATCTTCACGTCCACCTCCAGGTTCTGTCCCAAGGTGAAGCCTCTCTGTAACAACAGCTAGATGAACGACCTGGTGGGGGGACGGGCCAGTGGTAAGATAACAGTTTTACAAGCTTGATGACCACTGTTTTTAAAAGATGGCAAGAAGATGCATAAAAACTGACTATGAAATGCTTAAACCCCCTATAAAAGTTATTTTTTAGTTGAACATCGTGTGAATATTGTTTTCCTAATGAGGAAAGCAAGGGCAATTTTAGAATCTCTAAATGGGTTGGTGTGTATATCAAGAGCACAAAAGAGTTGCACGCACACAGAGTCTCTGTTTTCCCTCTTAACTTGAAGTTGAGATCCAGCACCACCACCCCCACTCCTTTTTTCCCCTCTTTTTGGTCAAAACTGGTGCTCCTGGAGGGGCGTGGGAACTTTTTAACATAAGCAACCCCTTTCCAGAACTTCTGGATCCGCCCCTGATTATTGGCAGCCATAAAAATTACATAACAAGAAACAGATGTTGCCAGGGACGCGGGGTGGTACGCCCCCTCCCTTCTTTGGAGGCAAATTTAATTATTTTTAATGTAAAATTTGTGGAAAAAGTGGGGCACGCCCCCCCCCTCTTTCTATTAGCACGCCCCCACCTTTTTAAAAAGCTGGTTCCTACAATGTTATGTAATGTTGCGTGCTTGGCTTGGCTGGACCCCTATCCCCAACCAGGGGCGGATACAGGATTTCGGAAAGGGGGTGTCTGCATATAGGCTAAGTACTAAAACTGTATGCATTCGAGCGCATGCGTGCAACGTTTTTTTCTCTTTGGCAAGTTTAAGTACCGACAAAAAGGGGTGATGGGGGTCAAGACCCCTAGGACTGCCCCCTGGATCTGCATCCTGCCCATCCCGCCCCAGACCCCCACCCCCCCCCCCCCCACCCCCCCTCCCATCCCCAAGGTACCCGCCCCACCCTCAGTGCTTACCGTGTCTGCCGCTCGGTGCGGAAGGAGTAGGTCTGGATGTGATCCGTGTTGTTCTCGAAGCTGGAGTTGAACAGCACAGTGACGCCCCTCTCCACCTTGGGCAGCACGGCGTGGCCCGGAGTGTCCCCGCTAGGGGCCAGCACCTGCAGCGGGCCCGTGGGCGAGATCTGCAGGAACGCCTTGTCAATCTCCAGCCGAACTACCTGCAACAAGGAGCACGGTCAGTCAAGAGAAAGTGAATGGTTTGATCGAAAACCACCTCTCTTAATTTGCAAATATCATCTTTATGACATGGTTTGATTGTATCAAAGTATTAGTTTTTGCAAGGTTTTTGTTTTTTCTATAGTTTTGCTGTCAATCTTTGGTCATGGATTTCGGCTAGGGATAATTCATGAATGTTACCCCCCCCCCCCCCCTGGTCCATAACTGAGAACTATTGATCAAAGACAAAGTAATGACTGCTCCTTGAAGTATTGACTGAGTATAATTAAGTAATGCTCCCTGACTGAGCATGATAAAGTAATTACTTCTCCCTGACTGAGTATAATAAAGTAATGAATGCTCCCTGACCGAGTATAATAAAGTAATGACTGCTCCCTAACTGAGTATAATAAAGTAACAACTTCTCCCTAACCTTTCTCAGCGGACAGAGCCTCTCCCGCCATGTTAGGTTGGCGGGTGGGAAGTCGTCCAGCTCCCTCCAGGCGTGCTTCAGGACGATGGCCGTCACGTCCACCACCGACTCGTCCTTCGTGTCCGTCGGGCCGTCGTCCACCTCCGTACAGGCCTGTAGTAGGTACATTACATAGAAACTTAAAAATGCTAGAAAAATATTGAGAAACGTAATGTCAGCCATATTCGGTGTTTAGTTTTATTTGCCTTTTGAATTGTTTCTCTATCTGCATGGGTTCAAGAGTTACAGCCAGTTGTACATGGTACTCTGGTTCTGCCCTGTCAAAATGATGTGTATTTAGAAGGCTCACTGCACCCCTCGAGGGCAAATTATAGACTAAAGGTTTTTTTTTTTTTTTTTTTTTTTTGAACGGCTTTATTTTATACTGGGCAGTTTTTAGTATACATTACTGGTTCCCGGCGCCACCCAGTTGATCATTTGGGCACAATTCCGTGCAGGGGTCATCCAAATGTCCTGTTGCTCCACTGGGGGTAGTCCACTGGGGGACTCGAACCTGCCCAGGGGCAATCCCAACGAGTGGTACCAACGCCTCAACGACGTTGGCCACCCCGACCCCATATTTTCTTGAACTTATATCTTCATTTCACAAGTGAAAAACTCGGTCACAGCTTTTACCTCAAAGCCAGGGGACAACTGGAATGTAAAGTACCTACCCTTAGGCAGCACAGCCCGCAAGACATGGTTTGGGGAGGGGATGTAAGTTGTTAATGTATCTGAAGATTTACTGGAAGAAGTCCAATGGTTGTGTTTCACAGATGGCGCGACGTTGTGGGTTCCTATGCATGCTGTCTCCTAGCTCCTTCAAGAGATAAATGGATGCACACATTTTTAACATCTTTTTTTTTTAAAAATTGGTAGCATCAAAAGCACAGACATTGATTGCCACGTCTTTTGCACATTTTAACGTCATATGTATATAGTGTAATTAGGCTATAGGCCCTGTTCTACAGACCCTATATTTATATGGAACGTAATAAGGATTACATTACTTTGTAATTGGGTTCGTTGAGCACACACACATATATATACTGTTCTTTATTTTTGTAGAGCATCTAGCAAAAAATTTTCTAACGTCAAGAAATACATGTACGTGAACAGCGATCGTGCTATGCATAGGAACATATTGTAGGATATTCAAGTGTTCTTAAACTTTATCTATAAGAGCCAAGACTTGCATTCTTGCATCATTTTCAGGTTTCTATGTGAACAGGTTTTAATGCTAAGACAATAATAATTATGTCAATTACGTAATAACTGTTTCTTTTTTATTTCTTTTGGAAACCTAAGTTTTCAGTTTAATATCATTATTCATTTTTTACTCCATATGCCACCAGTGCCTCCGCCGCCTGTTCCCGGTGTCTCCTCCTTACAGCACCAGCTGAACCAGCAGTACCCATCCAACATGGCGGCGGGCTGGGGATCAATACCTCAACCACACCTCCCCCCCCTCCTGCTGCTGTCACACACGGACCGCTGCTCCTGGACACCTCTACACACCGCCCTGTGTACAACCTCAGGGGACAGAACGATGAAAGAAATCTAACCGTCTCTTGTAACTGCTACTTTGCGAATCGTATCAGTTACCCCTTAAATTTGTGTATAGAGTATTTATACAGAGAATCAATGCGTGCCTTCAGACAGAGCTGCTCACCTCTCGGCCTGCTGACAGTAGCAGACCGCGCACGGCCCAGGTCTGCAGTCACACTGAGGGGGGCAATGAGGGACAAGGCCAAAATAATAATAAAATAAAATTAATAAAACTACCGCTATCGACCTATAGGCCTACATCTAAAACAAAAGCTTACTATGTATCCCTATTACTCACCCCAACGTAAATAGAGCCTGAATCCAGTGTTACATGTCCATGGCCAGTGTCTTACCCTAATACCCCTATAAATACTGCGGTTATCTTGGTGTATTAGAGGGTGTGTGACGTCTGGGTCAGGGATAATCCCCCCGTTAATCTCGTTAATCTTACCTCTAGTAACAAACGTCCCGTTCACCCACCTGTTTTGCTGGTGCCCGGTGGGAGCCCCTTACATACAGCCCGTCAGGGAGGTGTCTGCCCGGGACCAGCCGGCCGGAGGTTGACAGACCCTGGAGGAGCCTGGTTCGTCCCCTCGCCAGGAGGGGGCGGCACGGAGGGGACGGCAGTGAGGGGCCCAGGACCCTCGGGGGTCTCCAGCCTCCATGGGGCGTAGTGGGTGACACGGGTCTCTATAGAGCAGATTATCTAAGTAGGGTAGAGTCATGGAAAAAGAAGATACGTTTTCATCTAGTTAAAAATTTACACTAATTATCCTCATAACATATGTATAGTCTTAACAAAAAAGTTGAGGTTTATATCAAATTCTAACAACATTGTGCACATGAGGTCACATCTCCAAAATTAGGATTGTTGCTATGTTGGTGATCAATTTGAATTCATTATTATCCACAATTCTATAGGGTGTATGATATAGACTTTTGTCTATTTTATTAAGAAATCTAATCATATCATAATAAACATTATTTTCTATAAATTGTTATATCCACATGGGTTTGGTTCCCAGCTGGTGCTCACCAAAATCTGGTCACGTGACCATGTCTGCACAAAATCTATTATACCCATACACTTTGCCCACTTTCGGTATATACTACTTATAGGCCTACTAGGCCGGTGTTACGGGGCGGCGCGTCACTTTCCATATACTACTACCAGAGCAAGCGGACGACTGAATATCCGTGTACGTACTGCTTGACTGATCTATTCTAATAATAAAATGTTACAAACACCTCGTTTACATAAAGTGATCATAATTATACAAATGACATAGAAGATATCAAAGTATGGCAGCTCTGGTGAAAACATTACCAAAGTATGCTACCCGTCTGTGGAGTAGTAGTATATGAAAAGTGAGAAAATACACGTGCGCTCGGCACATTCATGGGTTAGTCTTTAACCTAAAGCACGGTTTGAATAAATGTTAGTTTGGAAAATCTTAAGGGCGCATGTAAGATCGGTCAGCAAGTATATTTTCCAATTTTATTTTTGTGACATCTAGAACATCAGTCCACATAAACCACTATCCCCCTATGCATGCATATGGAGGTAGAAGTAAACATGGACAGTGTTAACATCCATTACATATCCCTGCCCGCCTGAGAGAGAAGCATGCAGGCCTCTATTAAATGTATAGAACCATAACCAAATTATGACTTGCAGATGTCAAAACGTTATCTAAAAAGGTATCCGTCATGTAGCTGACTCTTAGTCCTCATACCCACTAGGCGACTGGAGTTGCCGCACGATTTTTCGCCCTTGCCGTCGCCGGTAAATTCGCCTAGTAGGTATGGGTCTTTAGCATCTTCATACTTTACTTCTCAACGTCAGGCGGTCGTAAGGCCGTCAGAGGGGTGGGGGTGGGGGTGTCAACTCTAAAACTAAGATATTCATCCCTTGTTGTAAATTTTGGCAACAACAACAAAATCTTAAATCAAAATTGCCTGGTACATATGCACATCATGTATCACAATATTACTAGGTATATTTGTCAAAAAGACGGGATATACCGACAGTTTTGGTTTATGTCCGTGTGTCTCAAGACCACTACTCATCTTAAGCGTCATACCCCTAAACGATGGACCGATGGCTGACGGCCGTGGTCAGCATAAAATTGTCAAACATGGGTCGGCGCGGCCATCGGTATGGCCGTCGGCGCGGCCGACTCTGGGTTCGCAAGGCTACCACACAGCATCGGTACATGAGTCGCGGTACAAATCGGTGAAAAAACAACACAGGGGATAGCACATTACACCTATTTGTGCGCTGATTTATGTGCCGACGCTGCACAATATAGTTCTTAATATAAAATACTTGATATAAACTTTACAGTAAACTTTAAAGGGATAGCGGACTGTTTAACCACAATTGTGCTTGACTATAAATGTCTAAGGGGAAGATATACTTAGTCATATTCAACTGAACCTAGAAAACCCAAAATTCATTATAACTTTACCAAATCTTAGAAATAGGTAGCTTAGGTCTGTAGCAAATTTTTAAAGCCAAAAAGTATAGCAGTCACTGGTGTTATTTAATAGCTAGAGGTTGATACATCTTTAAAAGGTGATAATTTCTGCATAATCCTTTATAATGATTTCTTTTCTATTCTCCTGAATTTTGTGTTTAAACAACCAATATCCATTCATTTTATTTTGAATTCAAACCCTTCTAATGATGAATTTCTAAATTTTGAGACATTTCATTTTTGTCACCAGGGGGCACCATTTGTGCCTGATTCATTTAACATTCATTATCCTTTTGATTACAATCCAAAATTTCTGGTTTTCTTAATTTTGTTATTTTAAGTGAGCTGTCACCAATCCATGTGAAATGTTAAGATTTAAGGATTTTGAAATTTACCCTCCAGGGGGCACATGTGTGAACAGTATGGAGTTAGTGAGTGTTGGGTGTTTTACGCCGTACAGACGGCCAGGGTCATTTCACGGCAAAAACAAGTTTGGGTGAATAGTATGTTATCCCTTTAAGTCGCAAAGTGCCTAGCCAATTTTAAGCGATGGCCATATATTGTATTTGCTGTTACAACCACGTCCCATGTCGAATTGAAGAAATAACCATGTCCCTTCCTGGCTTGTCTCTAGCCCCTATATCATCCTATATCCGTATTAAATCAGAGAAATGGTCATGCATGTCACCTTGTCCATTTTTTAGTCGTCTAAACCCAGTCGGATGTCAAGGGGAATAAGAAATGATAATTCGTGCACCTGGACTCGTAAGCAGTTAGTATGCCGCATAGGGCCTATTAAGCCATCCATGAAGTAACCCACATTAATAGCCATATAATTTCTTACATTCAAAGTGGCACATAAAGAAGATTCATAGTAATCAACGCCGGGAATCAACGCAAGTTATAGACCTACATAGACATATCGAGACCACTAGGCGACATCTGAAATAATATCATTTATTGTGCACACTCTTTGTAGCGTGATTGGAGGGTATGGGGAGGGGCGGCTTTATATAGCAGATTATGAAGAATACCCCAACTGAGACCTCTGGAAGAACATGTATTTACGTGAAGATGTTAATAAAGTTGAAATTTCAAAAAATAATAATAATAAAAAAAAAAAAAAACCAGGATAATCGAAATTTTTTACCAACGATTCATACCAAACACCTACAATTCAATATTTCATTCTGATTGATTTGATTCAGAATTAGTGCAAGTCTGCCTATTACCCTGGTATAAATCGCCTTGTGGGCATGGGGCTTTAGAAATGCCGATGTTGCATCCACCTATCAGGGTATACCCCCGATTATATTCACTTTTTCCATATACTACTACCTGTCTGTACGCCGCTTCAAACGCTACCTTGACGGAAGTCTGTATGCTGGTTACCACTAAACTAGATCTGGTCAGCAAGAAACCGATAATTTTCTTTTCCTTTTATTGTAAATAGCAAGTTAAGATTCCTGGCTAGATATTATGTTATTTTATAAATATCAAGTCTTGTGCATTAACAGACACATTGTCATTAAGCCTATACGTTGAATGTGCCACTAGCGTTGCATTTTGGTGAATTTACGAGAAATTAATAACAGATGAACTAAGAGGAGGTGACATTTTTTTTTTAGTTTCTCGTGTCCCAGATCTATATAACGACAACAGGGTGAAGGTTCGTGGACCAAGGAGAACAGTAGGTAGATTCGATGGATAAATGAAATTCCGTTTTTCTTAGGGTTTTGGTAAAATTTACAAATATCCTGTTTCCGTAATCGAATTTCTTGTGCCATTTTCCCATGTACTGTTGGAATCCTGGTGCGATATGCGAAGTTCTTAGCATGGGCCCAATCTAAAAGCTCGATTAGAAATCAGTTGATGCAAAACAATTCACTTCTCGACACAAATATCAGTTTAGTAAATCACTTTTGATGCACTGCTATTGCCAACGATAGTTGCTTCATGAAGAGATCCAAATATTTTCTTATTTCTTTGCATAGGCGAAATCACCAATATTCTAAATAGATCATAGAACATCCGACTTATTTCCATTCACATTTTATTTGGGAATATACACGTTTACCGCCACGATTACAAGTTCCAAAAACATTCAAAATAAATACCATTCTATCTCGTTTGCCTAGTCTTTTTGCCTGTAGCAGACATTCCGTCGAGTTTTGAGGAGTGGAATCGCTACTTTTTAAAACTATACCACGATTTTCAGGGGTGGAATGTAAATTGCAAATAAATATTCCACCCGTGTTATAAACTTAGTATCTTTGTGTAGCAGTGTGGTGAGGTTAGGGCAGACTTCGAAGTAGCAGCGGCCTTACTAAAACTCGTGGCTGTAATTTTATGACAATTCCCGTTGTTTAAACAATAAACGCGGATAAGGACTAAAATTTCTTTTTAAGATACAAGTAGAAACAACTTATGTCAGATATACATTTTATTCACGCGTTATGTACAAAAATATCAAAGGCTACAAAGGATCATTCACTCTGTGCAACTTTGAAATAAAAAGGTCTTCGAAAAACCGAAAATCTCTAAAAACTAAAAGTTTCGTGTAAAGTTCGTTTCCCTCACGTTTAGAAGAGCCTTCAGTAAGTAGGCATTGAATAAAGGACAAATAAAATTGAACACATGCTAATAAAATTTGTACACAGGTTTGACACACATGGTTCTTAAGAGGCTCGCTGCCATTCTCATCTTTCTGTACTGTCTGCAGTTTCGTTCACACCGTCACTTTCACACAGATATATAATAAAAACACTCACATCTCGTACACATTCACTTTGACTCATGATTTGACCCCAGATTCCCCCCACGTGTCTTTTTTTTCAGTATGTCTAGCGCCATGATTATTTCCATCTACCCGTCAATTTCACACAATGATCGTCCCATCCCACACACACCCCCAGTCTCTAGTCCCGTCATTGCTTCTTGGTGGAGACGGCTTCGGCCAGTTCCGTGACGAGCTGTGACTTGAGTTCTGGGATGAGAGCGATGCGCATGAACTTGGAGGAGCTGTACTTGGTCTTGATGGTGGACAGTTTGCCGGTCCCGGAGCGCGTGGCCAGG
The DNA here is from genome assembly GCA_936440205.1 of Lepidonotus clava. NCBI lineage: Eukaryota > Metazoa > Annelida > Polychaeta > Phyllodocida > Polynoidae > Lepidonotus > Lepidonotus clava. The sequence continues at coordinate 49,668,096 of OW387139.1, read as the reverse complement.
CTCGCCAACTTGCACATGGTCGGGTGCAGCTCCTCCTCGCTGTACTTGCTGTAGTGCTCCATCGTCTCGCTCTGAAGGGGGAAAGACGGGACATTAGAAAATGCAAATCTAACTATATTCAGCATTAACTTATGACAAATGCTAAGATTCTTCAAGAAATAGCCAACCCTATTCAACTTCAAAAATGGGTTCCGATATACATGGCATCAACTAAAAAGAAATGTATTTACTGTAATTGTTTCAAATTTCGCGCTGTACATATTTTCGTGCACCACTCTTTAAGCGCGAAAATATGATGAGTGAAATTTATTAGTATTATAGGACAAACAGAAATAACTTAAATGCGCGAAATTATGAATGCGTGGAAATTCTAATCCTTCCTTTGTGCGTGAAAAATTAGCAGCGCGAAAATAAACGTTCACAGTAAGCTCTTTAAGGTATAAATTGGACAAGTATACAGACTAAAATTCGTCAGAATAATATGTTTAAATGCGCTGTTCATGCGTAGTGATATGGGGGCCATCCCAACGGTATTTATTTAGCATTAAGTTTGGGTGTCTAAACATCAACAGTAGCACTCACCCATTTGGAGTCGTCGAGGAGTTTGACAGAGAGGCAGAGGGCGGCAGCGGCCACCTCGGAGGGCCGGGCGTGCACCATGTCGTAGTCGGTGATGGTCAGCTCGGTGAGGTACTTGGCCAGCGTGTGCTTGTTGGCGTCCACCTCGCCCGCCTTCGAGTTCCTCCGCAGGAAGTGCAGGGGCAGGGGGCGGCCAAGGTTGAAGCCCAGGGTCTTGAGCATGAGTCGCTCCATGGCACAGATGTCCTTCTTGGAGTAGGCGTTGTCGGTGATGTAGACGAAGTCGTTGATCTCGGGCGCGTACATCTCCTCGTACTTGGAGGCGATCAGCATGGCCGTCACGCCCACCAGCTGCAACTTGCTGCGGCCAACCTCTTGTAACTGGGACGGGGATAAAATGCATGGTTAGTGGACGCGTCAATGCAGGATATCCTTTTAGTAGTATTTAATATAAGCAGTCTTTATAAGATCTTTTTTGAAATGCCAACATTTGTCTTACGTTTTGAGCTTTTTATTGGATATTTTGTAAATACTATCAGACATTGTGTATATCATGTAGCATATTTTCATATGTCTTTTTTTGCCTGATAAATGCCCGACGTTTTCCCTAAATTTGTCGGACACTGTAGTTCTAAGGTCGGACATGCCCTACGTTTCCAAGCTTTTCAAAACACTGCATCAAGTGTTTAAGCAAACTATAAAGGACAGTCCATTAGTTATGTACGCATCAGCCACAACCCACTTGGCCTGATGGATTCATTAGTTTTAGACGCAGACTTTTATACATGGACGTAAGCATATGTCCACCCCTTGAAGCGTATGTAATACAATGTATATGGACGGCCCCAAAAACAAGAATGTCCCAAACAAGCAAATCGCAGGTTTTTGCCCTTTAGAGAGGAATAACTCAAGTTATTCCTTTCTTTTGTGCCCCATCCTGCCCCAATCTTCACAAGTCGAACATCTATTTAATATAGCTCTATACACCCATCCCCCAAACAGTTCTCATATTCCAGGTGTGAAGAGGTCTTACCTGTAGGAACCTGTCGATGACGGCCACTGTGAGGTAGAGCGTCTCCTGGAGCAGGTGGAAGCGGAGGTGGACCTGGACCAGCCAGTCGACGAGGATGGCGCGCATACGGCCGTTGATGGCCAGGCCGTCCAGGTAGCGCGGCTTGATGGCGTACTCCTCCTGAGGAAGGAACAGGGGGGGTCAGTGAGTGGTCAGAACATGAGAATTAACACTGGTCAGACAGGGTATGGACAGTGAAAGGTTTACGTTGATAGCCAGGCTGTCCAGGTACAGAGATGCCACTCTTCAAACATGAAAAATACGGAACCACATTTCCGTATTTCAATACAGAAACAACTAAGGTAGTCTTCTGTATCCAACCTCTGATACTGAAACAAATCGTACGCACATGTAGTGCAAACTGTAATATATTTGTAAATTTTGTTTCCTGAAATTGAATACAAAACTATTTTCCTCCTGCAATGATGACACTTTTCAAAACTTGTTGCCAAAGCAAAAAATAAGGGAATCATTATTTAGACGCAAAAGTGGCATCTCAGAACGTAGCGTATGGACAGTGAAAGGTTTGAGGTGGAGAACAGGGTCAGTGGAGGGACAGTGGAAGGGCTACGGCCGCATTTTAGAATGGAAAATAAAGCGTTATCAAAGTGTTCATGCCGCTAATGCTTCACGTGATATGCCCATCGTGACTTTCTATTGTATTTTTCATTTGCCAAACTGATATTTAACCAACACTTCTGGGCCTATTATTACATGTTTTTATCAGGTAACAGCTCAAGATTTATTTCGGGTAGGCCTAACTATGAAACATCAAATGCGTCATTCTCGCAATTTTGGCTTCCGGACAATTTCAAACAAATCACTGCAAAGTAGTTGCCCAGAAACTATTTGTTAGAGTTACATGTCAGACGTTTTTGTCACTGCAGAAAAGTTTTTTGAAGTTTTGTTATTTTCCCTTCCCACTTTTCACTCTACTTACAGGAGTACCAGTTTCCCGTCAAATTCTTATAAGAGGAGCCAAATATATGATAGCATTATAACACAAGGTCACAGGTGGAATTATGGAAGAAAAGAATCGGTTAGAAAACCGAAAAAACCCGGGTTATTCGTCTTCTTTTTCTATATATGAAAGTATAATGCTTGATGAAATATGGCAAAGAACTACACGACACGTCGACGTGTATTTCTATGAAATATGGGGATAGGAATACGAATTATCGAGCGAATTATCGATTGATTTTAAACAAAAAGATGCACATGCCAGCGCGACTGAACCCGTCCGCCATTTTCCTCTATTATCGTTCACCTACACGCGGAGAACACTAACCTTTTCTTCGATGCCGATCGAATATATCGACCTAATTCTTCACGATATATCGACCCAGACCAGCTCCTGATATTAGTAATCCATACTATATACTCCATTTTGCTTGACGATGCCGATTTAAGGCGAGCCCGGGTAATAATTTAAGTATAATCATAATCCCGGCTGCACAGTACAAATGATAAACTATGCTTTGCGCCCATCTCTTTTCAGTCAATTTTGATGACACTTATGTGATTTCCTCAAAAGAAAATGATGATCGCAAACCACGTTGGTGTAGCCAAATAAGGGTTCTTAACACCGTTTGTGACTTGGCACATAACTCTTGACATCAGATATTACTGATGACCCTCCTAGACCTGCCGGATTGAACATGTAGGACTGAGAAATATGACTGACTAATCTGTCCACTATAATGTGCCAGTTCCTGGGGGCTAATTTCAGACTTTAGAATACCTTCAGACCAAGTTGGGACAATGATGATAGTTTAGCGTCTATTTTCAGCAACTTTTCAGCTATATTAGGACCACCCTTTGTTGAATTCAGGTCTAATATGATCCTATCTATAGTGGTGGAAACAACGACAAAGAGAGGTGATCTAAGGTAGCTACCAGGTATGGGAATCTAACCCTGGCCGGCCGTGTGCAATGCCAACACACTATCTGCTAGACCACCCAACCCCCCAAGTTTTTTTTTTTTTTTTTTTTAAAGGAGTTTTTACTAAGTAACAATCATCAGGGTCTCCCTGATTTTCAGAATAGTTACAGTAATGTGTGGATATTTGAATCTAAGTTGGGAAAAGGTGCAGCCATTGCACAATTAAATGCGAGAAGAAAGAAATGTTTAACCTGATCTTATTTTTGGAATATTTTTCTGAGGCCCCTACTGCAATCGATAGCTTCACAAATACTTCAGAGATCTGAGCAGGGTTTGCCCTAGCATTTTAGATTTAGTTGCCTGAAGAACACCATTTATGATTTTGGTCGCATTTTGTTTTTGCATCTTTCTACACGTCCCATAGCCTTGAAGAAAAGCTAAATCGCGAATTAAATCGCCAGAAGCCAAAAATAGCTATTGGCGACCTGGCACTTTTATATAGGGAGGTCGGGAGTCACGTTTGCACATGCGTATTCCTTTGGCGCCACTACCAGTCGGGGGTCAAGCCAACCTCCCAGCCAATGAGGAGTGTCCTTTTGTACCACGTGATACAATATGGCCGCACCCAGTGCGAAACTCCGGTGTGCCCTATAGCGACCCCTGTCCAGGGTGGAATAAAATGATGAAAGTCACATCTACAAGAGAGTTTAGATAACAAGTTTCTCTGGTAGGTCTGGAAAGATTTACTGATCCTATCCTAGTTTTCATTTACAAAACCTTACAGATACACATAACCTGCTCATAACAAGGTATAGTTGTTATCTGGTCAATAAGGCAAAATTGAAAGGGAACATGAGACAGGAAATTCGAAAATCCCAGAAAGGGTAACCTGGCTTCAATCTAATATACTTTCTCAGTGTTCCCCATTGACCAATAACGTCGGTCATTGCGTCATCTACATTAAAGTATTGAATGTCAGACAAATGTCCGACGTGTGAAAAAGTTGTTGGACACTGCTTTCTACAAACCCTATTCTCTTTCCCCATGTGCCTTCTAAACACTCCGGCGACCATTCGTACCAATATACTGACACTATATCTAGTGGGACACCCACTAGATATAGGGAAAACTTGCTTGGTGACCAAAATCAAGACACCCGTCTAGTAGAACAGGGTTCTCACGCATTTTTGAAATTCAAATTTAGACCTATCAACCACGAACAAACCAGCAATTCCACATTACATGAGATGAATTAATTTTGAATGTGATATTTAGAATTTCATGGTTACTTCAGTTTAACTTCTCAAAACCAATTTAAGACCTTTTCAAGACCCTCAGCTACAGAACTGTCAAATTTAAGACCCTTCTCAGGCCCTAAATTTGAAAAAAAAACAAAAAAAAAAAACAAAAAAAACGCGTGGGAACCCATAGAAACTAGGAAAAGCCAACAAGCAGGCGAGTGTTTTCCCCCATGGTTAACCCAACTCATGATTAAAGAGCTACAAAATCTGCAACACATAGAATTCAAGATAAACTTGGACAAAAGAATACAAGAATTGTATTAGCTGAAATGCAGAAAAAAAAAACTTGAAGCTTTTCATCCTTGAGTATATGAATCCACGTTTGAGTAACTGAAATTGCTTAATCATTGCAACCATAAGCACGTACCTCTAGTTGTCGGAGGTAGTCGTAGATGTCGTTGACGTACTCGCTGACGAGCTGGGGGTTGTCGTGGTCGTCCTTGTCGATGTCGGTGACGTGGAGCGGGAGGATCGCCTTGGAGAGGGCCGTGTCACAGCTCCCCGTATCCATGGGGCTGGCAGGCTTCTCCGGGATCTTCTCCTGTTTTGTAGTTTCCTATATCAAAATAAAGATTATATAAACACTTTCTGTCTTTTTGGTTTATAAAAGTGACAAACTAAGAATAACACATACTGAGCATAGTCGCCTATTTGAAAACTGTTGATTACAGACAGTCGGAGACTACATCAATTTTATTTTCTAATCCAAATAGGTCTTTTTTTAAGTTGCGCCGGTGATATTCACAGAAGGAATGAGACAAAAGAAAATAAAGATCTTTCAGCTATCTGAATCAAACTGATTATAGAAGAAAAAGCTAACTAAGACTTTTGTAATTTTTTATTTTTTTAAAGAGATATTCAGGGATGTAAGTCAGGGTTAATGAAAAAATCTGAAACCCAAAGAGAAAACTTAAAATAATCGTAAAATGCTATAAAACGTGATGTAGGGAATTGAGTTTGAAGATTATTATTTGAGGTCGTGATGTGAAAAATTTGAAATCACTTAATCAGACTAAAATCTGATAACTTACATCCCTGGATATTATTTGAAGTGTCGAAGTGACAAAATCTGAAATCAGACAAAAATCTGAAAACATGCAAGCCTGCATTAGCTTTATTTCCCTACTGAAATGCGTCAAACCTTACCTTAGCTTTGACGACATTCTCCTTGTCGGTGGCGGTGGCCCGTGTGGAGACGGTCCTGACGGCGGGCCGGGAGGGCCGCGCGAACACGTCCTTGATGACGGCCTTCTTGCCTCCCTCCTGTGGGGCTGAGGTCGTCGACCTGTTGGAGATGTTGCCTAAGGTGGCCCTGACTGTCCCTGAGGTGGGCCGGGGTTTGCCCACCCCCGCCCGGGCCAGCAGGCTGTCCGCGTTCTCGTTCTTCACCGCGAACCGGGAACTACCGCCCAGCAGGCTAGTGGTCTGGGGGAGGAAAGGGAGGAACAAATGAGGTCATTTTCTCAGTGAACAATAAACATTTCTTAGTGAAAATTTGTTTTTTGATTAAAAAAAAAAGAATTTTTGATGAAAAAAAAAAGTAAAGAGAAAAAGGAAAAAAATAAATAAATGAACAGCAAAAGCTGGAATCTTCCCAGCAAAAGCTAGGCCTAGATTTACATGATAACCTGTTACTGCAGATTATGAGATAGGCCCAATTGGGAGGGGCCAGACCTGTTACAGTGTTAGTGTAACGAAGTATGCAACAAAGGCTTTGTCAAAGACAAAGCCAGCTACAGATTGAACAAAGGATTTGATTTAAATAATGAAGAACGTTTCAAAAAGCTGTAAAAAACTGTGGGCAGAGCATTAACGTTACTGGAGATATGAAGTCCATAAGCATAATGTTAACACTTGTAAACTTAACAATTTTTCTTATCGGCCTCAGTTGAAAACGTCAAACTATTTTTACAAGGCAACCTCAACGAGTAGTAATTGGGATTCAAACGAAATTTCGTAACCGAAACTATTGATAAATACTAAAATAGTTTGGGAAAATTCCACTGTAACAGAAAGGAGAGAATATCAAATGACATTTTGACAGGTAAAGGAAGAACTTGTCACAACGCGAACGTCAAACTTCTCCCTAGACGCCGCGCGAAACCACTGAAAGCGTGGCATCCCGAGCTATTTCTGTACATTCTTACCTCGTACTCCTTTACCATAGGTACCCTGTCCATCTTGGGTGAGAAATGTAACAGAAATTTGGAAGGAAAAAGCTGGGTTATCCTTCAGAATGTGAGCCACAAGAGAGAACCCGCGGTAGTCGACTTTGTAAACAGGACGCCATGAGCAGGTCCAGACTTGTCCCCAAATTCCCCACAAAGTTACTCCCCTACTTTCGTTTCGAATGTCAAAACAAGTAAATGTCAAAACGTAAAACCTTGCCAGATAATTCTTTTATACATTTAACAAATATTTGAATTAGTGAGACTTACGGAATGAAAATTACTGAAAGATTCCCAGCCCCTGGCCCTAAGTAGGTCACAGATTTAAATGTCCCCGACCCAAAACAAACGCCGTCACCCGCGGCGAGGCGCCGGGAAAACCAAGTTTATCGACAGAAAAACGCTGAAATAAAAACTCACGCTTGCTTGTCTGGAAAGAGCCATCCTTCTCAATCAAGTCTTTGTACTGTGGTAATGTGAGGTAGACTTGGAGTCATGTAGTTTGTGTGTAAAGCTCGAAGGTTGTGAGACCGACTGGGTTTGCACGCCTTATGGGTTCAAATATGACCGCCCTGGACGCTGATTGGTCGAGGCCACGTGACGGTACTCGGCGCTGATTGGTCAGCTCCAGTTATGTTGCTATAGCTACAGCATTTCACTTGCTTTATTTTCTAGAAAAGAGATATCTTTTCCTATAATACATATATAGCTCCAACTGATTAAATTTGTTACCGAGTGGTTGTATTCAAACATTTATTTATTTGCTCAATCGAAAAAAAGTGTTGCTTTTGGGAGTCGCATCCCAGAATGCCCAGTCCAATATGTCTGCCCCCATGGCGTGAGTTCCCGGCCCGGCGCTGTCAGAATCATGTAGGGTTTCAGCAAGTGCTTTCTTATCCCCGATATACATCAGATCTTAGTTTGCAGAGTAGTGTCACTAACATAGCGCTAACGAATTCATAGAAAATTGAAGCGAGACATTCTAGTGTGTCAGTTTGAGTGACATGAATAGGCGAAGATCCGCAATTATCGCCCACGTGCGTTACGATGGATCGATATCGATGCGATTTTGTTGTGGTGAGGGTTGATCAAACTGATGTCAAAGTGATGTGTTGGCGACTGAATGATCTCCTCCCCACCACCCTGAAAACGTTTGAGCAAAATATAATCACTTGGCCATAACCAGCCCTAAATTATAAAGGGGGTCCCCAAAAATCTGAGTGGCTTCCATGTAATTGGCAGTCCATAAATGACATGTCACACTTCTTGAGGGTAGTTTTAGGACTCCCTCACCCCCCTGTCACACAGGATTTCCTCTCGTACTACCCCTTGTCTACGCTTGTGCGTGACCTCATTTATGGACGGCCCCTAAACTAAGGCTGTGAGGGGGATCCAATAAATCTGAATGTGTTCCACTTCCAGGTAAACGAAGGGAGTTCCAATAAATCTGAGGGATTCCAGATGAGAACCTTTACCAAATGTGCTATGTTTTTATTCTTTTACCTAAACTTGAGAGGAGGTTCCAGCAGGCCTGCCAACATTTCCTTGTCCTGGCCCACTCCCAACGACATGCCCTAAAAAAATAACTTAGAAAAAACGGGACATTTAAGCAGCCCCACGCAGGTCTTAAATTGGTTTGATCAAATTTAAGGCATTAAAAAAAGTTTTTCATTTTACATTTTTCTAGCATAATGTACGTAGATCTTAAAAATCTCTTAAATTGAATCTTAATCGAAAATACAAATTCATTAATTGTCAGATACCAAAAGCCACTTAGGGCAGATTATCTGTGTATGTCGAACTATATTTTTGGTCTTAAATAGGTCTAAAAAGTTTTTTAATTAATTTCCAAAATAGCTTGGGAACCCTGCATTTACTAACAAAACTTTTGCCGATAACCAAATGCTTCTTTTTGAACAAAAATTATATGACTTATCAATTAAAGGGAGCCAAAACCAATAAAATTGACATTTTCAAAACTCAGATAAGTATAGAAATATGTTAGATGAGTCCAGTTAAGGTCAGGTGTAAAGTATCAGCAGTGAAAACTGTCTCAAACTGAAGTAGAATGCCACAAGAGATGGTAATATTTACATTTATTTGTAAACAAACCCTATTTTTGCGGATCAACATTAATTGATTTGAGCAAGAAAAACATGTTTTTAATGGTTTTTTTTACCATATCTCATGATTTAGATTTTAACATGGGCCAGAAATAGGCTCAAGGAAGGTATTTCCATGATTATTTGAGTTTCAAAATTTCAATGAATGTATTGGTATTGGCTCCCTTTAGTGTATTCATTTTCGCCACAAAGCCAATAAATATTTATCAAGAATAATTTATTCGGAATCTCTTTGGGAAATAAAGCATAAACAGCTTAATTAGAACAAACGCTTAAAACGACACTGTCCCGTGAAATACCATGACACTGGACCAGTGGCGGATCCAGGTTTGAAAAGGTGGGGGCCCCGGCACACCAATGAAGAGAGGGGGTGCGCCCTCTTTTTCTCAGAATTTTACATTAACAAAGTCTAAATTTGGTAACAACAACAACAACAAAATAATTGACGGTCCTAGTAACTTCTAGATTCCCTCCAATCCCCAGAGTTTTACGAAAACTATTAAATATATAGATAAATATTTACTAAACTTAAATCACTGCATTTTCTATTTTTACAGAACAAACGTTTGGATTTACAATCAGAAGTTCAACATGGAGGATTACAAGGCCAAGTTGGGATTCAACAATTCCACCATACAAATTCAGGTAGGTCGGTTCTCTAATCAATTTTCTTTTAATTACAGTGATGGGTAAAATACGTCTGATTTACACAAATTACACAGAAACTCAGCCGCTTTGTCATGTACGATTCTAAAACAGCTTCTGATATGAAAACTACACTTGTATTCAGGTGCGGATCCAGAGATTTTCAGAGGGGGGGGGGGGGCGCCCTATTGTAAAATTCTCGACCGGACAATTCTCGACCGGACCCCTAGGGACCGGGAATTTTACAATAAAAAATTAATATTTGGCCCAAAATAGGAAGGAAGGGGCGCCCCCCCCCCTCCCATTCCGCTACTGTGTAAGATTCTACAACAGCTTCTGGTATGAAAACTGGTTTGGTTCACGGCATAATCAGTGCGGCCTGCCGTGGACGACGCCCCGTCCCGCTTACATCACCAAATAACACCTTTACCAGCTGTTTACCGGCCTACAGGATGCCTCGGCCCTGGGCTGTGTCCGAGGTGTGGGAAGCCCGGGGGAGGCCTAGTCTCTAAGACTCTTACAGCTTGTAGGTCGGCTTGATAGACTAGGGGATGCCCCGCGACCCGCGTTCCGAGGGGTGGAGGTAACTAGGTCCGACGAGTGTATTGTTACCGGACGGCATTTAACGTTGTTTATTCAGCTCGGACTTTGTTCTTCCGGCAAACAAAAGACGTTCGGTCAATTTGGATTAAGCATGGACACGCGTGTGGCGCATGGGGAAAACAGTTTAACCCCAAGTTACCTGTCGCTGGGTGGGTCTGATTCAGCGGGAGTCTGGATACACTTATTATGTCCAGGTGACTGACGCTTTGTTCTCCCACCGTGCCAAACATACACCTGCGACTACCTTTGAACTCCCGATTTAAGCTTCATTCTATTTTTTGAGTTTCCTCTTTTAGTCATTTTGTAGCCTTTTTTTCTCTCGAAATTATGTAGTATACAAGGCTGAAAAAAAACTAATTTAAACCGCATCCCCCCCTCCCCCCCCCCCCTCCAAAGTTGAGGCCTTATGAGATCTCATTTTCTGAGGATAACCCCCTATGAAAACCGGCTTAAATTAGGGATTTTACGTTACCTACCCTTCATCTCCATAGGCGGCGGGTTGAGTTAGGGTTTTGTGGAAAAGCGGGTAGGGCTGAACGTTTGATATATTTTGATATCGTTTCCAGATTTATATTTAATTTACATTTCAATTGGTGCAATTTCTTTGAGTGGGATTCTTCTTCCGGACACTTTACTTCAACACGACGTCTACGTGCTTTCAGTTACGTATCAGCTTCGTAGGTCACCTGCTCCTTCACAAGGCTATCTTGTTTTATAAATAGTAATAACGGCCGTAGTAACGCTGCTGTCCCCCCCCCCCACACACACACACACACGCACACACACCAACATAAATGGTCTACAACCGTTTACCTTGGCTGGCATACATAATCATCGCAACACTATGACACAGGGATGAAAGTACTTAAAAGAAAGTGCTTACATCACGTTTAATAGCATTTTAAAGATTAATCAACATTTTATTTATACCATTTCAGGTTTTTAAACCTTTTTTGCATCCCTTGTTGTATAGAAATCACCGTAAAGTTGTGTCTATAAAAAATCCTTAGCGAATACACTCGGGATACACCCGTTATTGGACTCAAAAAGAGATGCGATTTTCTCTTCTCACAAAACTGAACATATTCAGTCAATGATAAAGGATCAATGTTATAACCGATGTAAAAAATGAAATACGTTTTGAAATTCTAACAACCTCACACAAATTCTATATTTTTTCGAACTGATAATGAAAAAATCTGATGGTTTGAGAAATCAGGTTTGAGACTATCGAAATCATGTAGAAAATGATAATCTATGATATTTGACGCTAAAGGTATCAAAGGTGTTACCTGACCAGCGGGTTACCAGAAAAATGCCCAGCCGGGAGGTCGGAGACCTTTTTTCCCCTTTAACTGCCACTTTTGATTTAAAAAAAGATAACTTTTCCAAAAATGAAGAGGGAAAAAAAAATTGCGGTCGGGCCTAAAATACTCAATCAGGTGGTAAACACGAAGGTTGTTGGGAAGCCACTCCATTTAGAATTATAATTTTGACAAATGATGATAAATATCATTAAAAAAGAGGAGTGGTCGTATGGATAGATAGTTTAATGTTCATCTAAGTATTTGAATAGCATAATTTTCTTGATTTCACATTTAGGAATTATATGAAACGACATACAGAGACATACACGTTAATAATCAATATCTTGGAATATTCCTAGGCCCTGTGACCTTATAATTGAAGTATTATTTGTTTCCTTAACGAGGGTGGGATAGTTTAATGACATTGTTTCCATCTTTGCACAAGAGAATCGCAAACCGATACTGATCTAGTATGATCTCTACACCGTTTTCTTTGCTATGAATCTCCATAGAAGACTCGTTCCCAAACATTAGTACACGGGCCCACAAAATAAAACATATCCCAACCACTTGGTTCAGTCCTGTTCCACTGGTAGGGCGCCACACTATTGGTCAAGGTGTATAAAGGTTTAGTCTGTCGTCGTCCCAGTAGAGAGCAGCACTGGGGGCACGCTTCCCCTCTGTTCTCTTTACACGTACAATACAGGCAGCCTGTAGTTACTGAACTCTGGGGCCACTCTACAGGGGATTCTTAAACCAAACGGCAGTGTATGCTTCCCCAATCAGTATGTCCGAAATATTCAAATGAACTACTGAAATGCTACTGATCGTACACTGATTGTGTACCCTATCTCATTTAAATATTTCGGACACACTGCTCAGCCACTGTATTCCCACTGATTCCCACTGAAAAGCTACTGAAAGTCCATACTGTTTCTGCACTCAGTAGACACTGATTTACCACTGCGTTTTGGTCGGGGTTACAACATGACATGTAGGCCCATCAGGGAATGTTTAAATATTTAGAGTTATTTTATAACTTCCCCGTTACAACACAATTCAGAGTGTTTAATTACACTTATATAAGGTTGAAATATGGATTCCTTTGCCATTTTATGTCTTAGACAAGCAATTGAAATTGGTCAAATATGAAGTGATACTGCGTCAGACTATAAGTCTTTATAAAAAAAAAATATTATTTTTTTTTGACATTGCGGTAGCATCTTCAGAGAGAGCAAGCCACGTTTTTTCTATAAGTCTTTATATTGTATGTAGATGTAGTTCATTTTGCCGTAACCATTGGTTATTGCACTGGTTGTGTGATAGGGTGTGCTGCAAATTGACTTACCTGGTAAAGCTGACCCTTGTTTTTCTCTAAAACATAATGGGAAAGTACTTATGCAGTTCTCTATACAATCCGCTTTTTTTATTCAAAGCTTTTAACTTTTTAAATTCTTTGGTAATGGTAGTAAAATTGTTTTGATTACCATAGCATTTTACTTTTTATCAGCTTGCTTCCAAATGTTAAAGCCATGCCATTGTTCATACTTGATAAGAGTTTAATGGTTAAAAGTAGCCATTCATATCATACCTGGCTTCAACGAGCCACAGTTTTGGTCCGGGGGCGTGCATGGCATCTAGAGTAGGGTGTTCTAGACTACAAGCTGAAAGCATGTTTGTAAGAAAAAAAGAGTATAGCTTTGGTAAGTCGTTGCAGTAAAGTAGGCATGCACCGTGCATTTAGACCGTGCGCAGCGGAGCGCGCTATAATGTGGCCCGCTGTGTGCAAGGACCGGCCGACATATCTCGGCCATCTACGGGCTGTGAGTGGACAATGAGAGCTTAATGCCTTATAATGTGGGCCATGAATGGCTACAGCCCATGGAAATCCTGAAATCACCATCGTTCAGACAGTCGGCCGACACAGTCTCAATGCGGCCGGCGATATATCACCTATAGCTATGGCGGAGACTCGCGGAGCGGTGTCTCCCATACTGAGTGAACAAAGGGCCTTATCCGGGGCCTCATGGTTTGGAAAAAGCATATTTTGTGAATGGTGGCAATGACGAAGATTAACTATATACCAGCCTGCAGGCCAAGACGACATTCATGTTTTGAGCTTTTGGTAAGGTTTTATAATAGCTTGGATTTAGGCTTTAAAAGTACTAGTGTCTAGGCTGATTTTTAATGAAAAGTAATATCTCTAAGATATTCTTTAATCTAAGCTTATATATATAGAAGTGAATAAAAAAACGAATGTTTCCATCTTTTCCATTTGTGAAAAAAAGCTGCTGCCTAAAAAAGAACCTCATTCTTTAACATTGGTTCCTATTAGAAAAATGAGCTCATGTAAAACAAAAAATAACTACTAGAGCTTTACCATCAAATCCAGCATATAACAGGTATGGACCAATAAGTCTGTATTCCACGTACCGAAAGTATGTGTTACCGATATTAGGTGTTTCCATTTTGATGCTACTCGAACACCCTTTTATTTTTTGTGCACTTTCAACAAACTTTCAGCGTACTTTTGGCACCCAAATTTCGACGAAAGTGTGGACTACTGATTCATACTTGTATTATAGGCTGCCAATATATAATCAGCAGCACATAATTACCAACATGTTGGTACATTTTATCAGTTACAATGTTCCAATGAAGTCGCAATTGATATACTTTAAAAGGTGAGCAATTAAGCACTATTCACATGGATTATATTAGGTGATATTACTTCATTCAAAGAAAAACCTGAACAGCCCTGAGCACCTTTAGTTTCTGTACTGGTTAAGCTCATGATATTTGGTTATGGTCTTACATTGACTGGATCTATACTGCTGTCGATCGCCAGAGGGTTGACTGGCAATCAAACCCTGTAACATAAAGTTTGCAGAGTTTTGATACCCTATTGATACCCTATACATATCAAAGGCCTGGTGTTATTTCTAGATCCGCAGGTGGTCCTACGGGTAGTTGCTCTCACTCCGATGTCCGCGGGACCCGGTCGCCATGTGGGACCGAGCGGGCAGGAGACAGTGGTCATAATACAAGCAGGGACGCCTCACAGTGCGCTATTGTCATACGACTCCAGGCACTCAGGTGGCTTCCTTGGCCAGAAAATCTGCACAATGCATGGCGCTTGAGGCTGGGGCATTGGTATTGACCGCCCCCTGAAGAAGGCGATCCCATGTCGATACGTGAGAATAAGGCGCATATGGCAACAGTGTGTATGGCCTCTGTAATTTCCCCCAGTGTCATTTTGGAGTGCTTAGAAGTTCTGCATCAGTCCTCCCTTGAGTCAGCTGAATCCACTGGCTTCCAGGAAATGGTTTCACAACTCACTTTTATGTATTTATTTTCCTGCATTGGTGATATTGTGTCCTCATGTTGAAACCACATACTTTGGATCCAATAAGGTCTTCATATGGAATGACCCCAGGTGACAGTTCATTCAGATTCTTTGATAATAGTTCCCTGACTATAATAACAGAAACCTGCTGTGAATGATTTTTTGTTATTTCATTTTGGTACCAAGATTGAATGCATTAATATGAACAATATCTCAATCAAAAATATTTTTGATTACATTCTTTGAAGTCAAGGAACTCAAGTGCGGTAAAGATTACCAGATCACTTGTAATATCTATGGCCGACTAACATATTCATATTGTTGATCCATGAAGGGACCTAATGCACAGAGGGCTCTTCTCTGTAAAGGGGATGATCCTTTTTGGGCTGATTTTGAATATTGGTTTCTTAAATAATTGTTTTCCTCTAAGGTATACGATTTTTCAAAGAGTTTTGAATAATCAATATCAGAAAAACAGTATTTTCACACGAAATATCATTCCAAATAAGTGGAAAATTCATGAGAAGAAACCTCATGGTGATTTGTCGCATCGTGGATCATGGCCTTTAGTCACCTTTTCCCAGTTCATCCACTGACTACTTCCACAAATCATACTCTTTCTGTTGAATACCGAGATCAAAGGGTTGGTGTCGGCGTTCAGAATAATCCCCGCCGTGTTGACTTTGATGGACAGAATATTGAGCCCTGACTGTTGGTATTTTTCTATGTATGCAGTTCACGGAGGAAGATTAAGCATTGCGCAGTAGGCAATACCTCCACCTTTCTCTACTCTGAACCCATGGGGCTCGCAGTTAGCGCTGTCGCATTTGGAAGTTGCCCTGATATAGTATTGTAAGGGTGAAAAGTAAAATTATGTGATTGTGATCAGTAACTTCAACATCATATCATCATCATCTTTTCTAACCCCAATTGTTGTTACTAACAATCTACTATCTGAAAAGCGTTCTTGTAACGAGATAGTTTTGCTCAATAAAAAAAAAAAAAAAAAAAAATGTCAGATGTCACCAATTGGCATTGGGGGGGTGCTTAATGGTGGGAAGTAAATAACCCTGACAGGCACCTTTTCCACAAACTATAAAGTAGAGGTTCGAGAAGTGCAATTGTGCATTATAAATAGATGAATGATGACTCTATACATATAAATTGGTGGGAAATCTTGTCAAGTTATAGTGCTTTATTGACCTCAACCAATATCTCTTTTAGTATAAACAGTATTTTGTAAGATTTGAATCAACAATGCTGTGTTTGTTTAATTAACAGCTTACGCACTACCTGGCTCTGGTGAGGCAGGGCTGGTTGGGTGGTGCTTTGCTTATGACCACTTGTTTTCAACCCTCATTGCAAGTATCGTAACGCACGCTTGACACACTTTGCAGAATCCCAGTTCATGGTCCCCACTAAACAAGGAAACTCGGAAAATGGCAATGATATTCCCTGCAGTGGAAAACATAGGGAATTTACAAAGTTCACCAAAACAGATGGAAAACATAATATGGAATTTCATTTGACCAGATTCTGCAATTCCTGAATCTCGAAATATTAGAGATTTGACTCCTTGTTGTTGGGTTGCATGCAAAGGCTTTTAGATATGAACAACTTTCTGGATATGACAAAGGGAAAAATTGCCACAAGACAGGGAAATCTAAAGGAATACACAGGGAATTTGAAAATGAAATTTGTGTGGGGAACCTGTTATTTTAACATCTTTATACGCAGTCATGCAAAGTTGCTTTTGTTGAACGATGTACTCTCTTTGTTCTCTTTTACAGAGACAATATGCCATTCCAAGTAGATCGAGGTTGAATGTAGGGTAGCTTTGTTGTATCATGGAGAACTGTCAAAATGGCAATTCCTACCTACCCAATGAGAAGGTGTGTTCTTTGTAGAAATAAAAGTCTATGGCTGTCCCATTTGCTGTATAGCTCGGTCATTGCTGGTAATGCCTAGGTAGGGGATGCTTATCAAGGTTTCCGCATGCCCACCCGCACGCCCACCCACACGCCCCGGCCACACGCCCCCATTCACTGTTCACAGCAAATGAAGAGACTGTATGTTGAAAAAAGGAGATACAATTCACCTATTGAGCACCATGACTCAGCACCAAACGGACGATAATTGGGGTGTTTGAGGCGCTCTGAGAGACCGGCTAATGGCAGGAAGTCCCACAATGCACCTCTCTGAGGAGTAATGGTAAGAGGCCCAAGCCGTGCTCAGCTGTAGAGCTCTAAAAGTCCCCAGTCAGAGCAGAAAGAGTCCTTGGGGACTACCCAAGCCGGCTCTCTGGTAGGAGATATAGTGGGTTTAGGTACTATAAAGCATCAGGGTTCTCCGCGACAAAATAAGGGATGGTTAATATGAGGACCCAAATAGCTGAGAGCTCTTTGGAAAAGCAGTCATTCTCATTTCCTTTGTTATTTTTTACAACCTTCTTTTATATTATCGCTGGTTGATCAGAATTAAAGGCAGTCGAGCCTTCAGTGAAACATTGTAGCACTGTCCTGTCAGACCTGTCTGTGAGAGCTGACAGTGAGGGACTGGTGAAACACTGTAGGACTGTCCCGTCAGACCTGTCTCTGAGCTGACAGTGAGGGACTGGTGAAACACTGTAGCACTGCCTGTCAGACCTGTCTGTGAGCTGACAGTGAGGCCTTGGTTAAACACTGTAGCGCTGTCCTGTCAGACCTGTCTGTGAGCTGACAGTGAGGGACTGGTGAAACATTGTAGCACTGTCCTGTCAGACCTGTCTGTGAGCTGACAGTGAGGGACTGGTGAAACACTGTAGCACTGTCCCGTCTGACCTGTCTGTGAGCTGACAGTGAGGGACTGGTGAAACACTGTAGCACTGCCTGTCAGACCTGTCTGTGAGCTGACAGTGAGGGACTGGTTAAACACTGTAGCACTGTCCTGTCAGACCTGTCTGTGAGCTGACAGTGAGGGACTGGTTAAACACTGTAGCACTGTCCTGTCAGACCTGTCTGTGAGCTGACAGTGAGGGACTGGTTAAACACTGTAGCACTGTCCTGTCAGACCTGTCTGTGAGCTGACAGTGAGGGACTGGTGAAACACTGTAGCACTGTCTGTCAGACCGGTCTGTGACCTGACAGTGAGGGACTGGTGAAACACTGTAGCACTGTCTGTCAGACCGGTCTGTGACCTGACAGTGAGGGACTGGTGAAACACTGTAGCACTGTCTGTCAGACCGGTCTGTGACCTGACAGTGAGGGACTGGTGAAAAACTGTAGCAGTGTCTGTCAGACCGGTCTGTGACCTGACAGTGAGGGACTGGTGAAACACTGTAGCACTGTCTATCAGACCGGTCTGTGAGCTGACAGTGAGGGACTGGTGAAACACTGTAGCACTGTCCTGTCAGACCTGTATGTGAGCTGACAGTGAGGGACTGGTGAAACACTGTAGAACTGTCCCATCAGACCTGTCTGTGAGAGATGAAACTTTGTGTTTGTGTCTTTAGACCATTTACCTGTTGGCATTATGTGGAAAATTTGTGGCTTGAGACACCTCCCGAGAAACAAGCTTCCTGTCTATAGACTTAAGTTTAGACTATGGTGATGATCAATCAATTTACTAAAATCACAATATCTCTGTAGCTGTTGGCGATATTTCAATAAGCAATATGGCATAAGAAAGCTATTAATTTCCTTTATCTTAAGATAGACAACAGATTTGAAATATTTATTTGAATTTGGGAAATTATGAATTAAAATCGTATTTTTTCACTTTTATTTTTTGAACAAAGATTTTCAATCAAATATTATTTTCAGAGCTTTGAAACTTGGTAGTATTGTCAATAACATTCATTTGGACGGAACCGTGTCTCAGATTTTTAATTTAGGTCCTAGTTTTGTTTTTATGCCAAAAAACGGGTAACTTTTTGTCATTTTTTGTCAATCTTTACAACTTCATTTTCTAGATTTCATAAAATCAAAACTAGGACCTAAACAAAAATTTGAGACACGGTTCCCTCCCCATGACTATAAGCTATATGCATGCCGAATTGTACGTGTTTCCCTATATTATTGACTGAGCTATTTCAGTTCAAAAAATAAGATTTTCGCATTTCTGGTTAATTCATATTTATATTCAACCACCCACAGTAATATAATTTATATCATAGGAAAGGCATTGTTATTGGTTATTTAATGGTACATAATAGATTTTGGGCCAGGTGGAAGCAACCTTATCAATGTAAATTGTTGTGAGTGCTGTGAAATAGCTGCGCACTACAGTAGTCTAACCTTAATGCTTATAAAGGATTGGTGTTTGTCTCCTTATATCTCTTATCATCAGTTCCTAGAGAAAATGTCGATAGTTTTGTTTAGCTGTGGCCTTCATCTATGACATGTTTAAACATCAAATTGAAGTTATGATAAATAGCCCTGAAAACCAATGTTTTCTGCTACCTGATTTTGCTGATGTCATGAGTAGTTCCGCACCAAGAGGGAACTGGCAAATGGTCCATGACGCCGATAAATTAAATTGAATATCAAAACGGCCAGAGCTAAACTTCTGTCATTTGGATATGTGTGTATTTCTCTTTTTTTCTTTGAGGTAATGCAACAAGACGGATAGCCCCAGGGTCTTTTTGTGTCATTTTCACATTAACGCGGAAGGCTAGGTATCCACTGGGTGTCCATTGCAGTATCGTTTAGGGAGGGAGCGATGAATATTTATCAAATTTCTGATCCATCTGACTGTGAAGTAATATAAAACCTAGAGGTAACAATACAGTTCTGACAAATTGATAGCATTCGTAAAAGAATACCATTTCTTCCTAACCTGATATTTGCATTTCGTGATTTCTCAAGAGAAACGTAATCTCATGATGAAAAACTTGATATTCGTAAATCAAGATTCCAGATTTCATAAGAGAAACATCATATGAAAATGAAGAAAATGGAGGGGAAAAAAAGTTTGCAGACCTTGTGCTGATGAGGACCTGTTTTTGGTGATCACCACGTGTTGATCACACCCATATCTGTTTATCAGATAAATTCAGAAGTTACTAATTCAGAAAAATGAAAAATGGTCAATTATGACTTCATTTTATTTCATTTTTGTTTAATTTATTCATTTTGCTATAATATTTGTTCTAGCTATTTGTAAATAGTGAATGGTAGTGATTTTAAATTGCACAATAATATGACAGTACCCTCCTCTTAGGGTATTGTGACGTCATCTGCACAGCGTCTATAGAAGCCACAGACCCTCCAAGACTTGTAGTTTATGCACCCCAGCTAAAATAAACAGTTACTAGAAAACAAAGTGAACTTTGCGTCCCTTGTAAAAGTATCAAACAAGAATGTATAGATCTAGAAGTAGAACCAACTTAAAGAAAACGTATATACAGAAACAAAAAGAAATATGAAATATCTTTTTGTTATTCAAAACCAAAGTGAATACAGTGATTATACAATGTTGTAAACCCTGTGGGCTTAGATAGACTTTACCCATGATGCACCTTAATAACGGTCTAAGTAAAACGAGCTTCACGTCGGTGAAAACAAACGCTGTGTAAGTAAACGTGTATTTTAGTTTTACTTTAAAGGTCTGCCACAGATATGCGGCCTTAGGGTTTTCAAAGTTTGACTGTGATTTGTATTTTTACTTGTGGGCACAGAATGCCTTATGTATGGCCAGGTTGGTCAAGTTACAAGAGGATGGAGTTGAGCGCGTATAAATAGGCCCAGCTTTGATGCCTGTTACTTCAAGGATTGGCTTTCTTCGCGTACTCCAATAGGAGGGGACAGTAACACTGTAAAGCCGTTATTCCACTAGGCGACAGACAAAACTGCCAAAGACCAGGAGGTTTAGGGCTAAAGATCGCGAGTGTGTCCATTTCAGGTAGGAAAGATCGTGGGTAGGTGCCCCCCAATAGTTACGAAAATGTTGGTAACTTTTGGTAGGAAAGCTCACAATCACTGGCTCATGATTTTTAGGGGGTCAAAGATCAGGAGTTTTCTCAGGTATATTACATATCATGATGTTGGGCATAACTTCAAAAAATCCCTCCCGATGTTTTATGCCACACATCGGCAGAATTTTCACAAATATTCTGCCAAACACCGTGTAGTGGAATACGGCCTTAAGACAGCCCTAACATAAATACAGCATCACTCCTTGTAAGCTTGTAGGCCGTTTGAGGAAATAGGACATTTCTTTTTACAGATCTCCTTGTGAGCCTTGTAGAACATTGGCAGAAACACAACAGTTTATTAAAGGCATTCTTTCTTATTATTTCAAGGGCAAATCTCTTTGGAAGGAACGTAGAGCCAAATCGAAGACATTTTTGTAATTGTATGTGACATTTGAACCTAGTACCATAACAATAAGAATCCCTCCCCCAGCCAACTTGTCGGCCGGGATAACCATGTTCCTGTGTGGTCCTTCCCGTACCCTCGTGGTCCGTGTTTACCTAGGTCGCGGGGTTCAGGCACTGTATGCGAATTTGTTTGTAATATTATCATATAACGTTGATATCGTAGCCCAAGTCGTGTAGTGTAATAGGGCCCTGAGGTATGGGAACCCCTGCTGTGGGAACCCCACTGTAGGTATACTTCGGGTAGCTGCGGAGTGTCCCGTGACACTGGAGTCACAGGGTCATAAAAGTTTAGGTGTTGGTGCCCTTTCTATGGGACATTGCACATAAAAGACTCCTTGCCACTCTTTGAAACGAGAAGGATATCACATCTGCTGGTGGGTTTCTTCTAAATCATATCATAGATACAATCACCTGTAAGCTGAAAACCATTACCTTGTGGACTCAGGAAAGAACCTTGTGAATCGGATGTTAAACTGCCCCAACAAACAAACAAACAATCCCAGTGGTGGATCCAGGTGTGGGGCAAAAGGGCCAAATGTCCGCCTCTCGACCTGGGGGTCAAAATTTTGGCATCTTAAAATTGGAAGATCTGTGTAAATCTGGTATTTATTTCTCATTTTTATAAGGGGGGGGGGGGGGTCATTTTTACAGGGGCGGATCCAGAACTTCCTAGAGGGGGGGGGGGGGCACAAACATGAATGTACGGGGGGAGGGGCCCCCCATAAACATGATTTAACATGGGAGGGGGGGGGGGGCAAGGCCCGTCTGCCCCCCCCCCCCCTCCCCTGGATCCGCGCATGGGGTTAGTCCCCCTCCCCACCCCCAGAGCACTGACTCTGGATCCGCCCCTGTTTAACCCAAGGACCTGCGCACATCTCGTGGGTGGTCCCAGGCCTGGGCGGAGTGTGGTTACAATACCTATAGCATAACGGCACTGCTTCCAGTCTACACCAAGGGATTTACCTTAGTATAGAGTAACTAGTACTGGGTACAAGTAAGTGTCTTCTCTGGCTAGTGGAATCTATGAGCAGCCAGCCTGGTGGTCCAGTGAAAAGCTTTGAAAGTACAGTATTAAAATGATATTAATTACTAATTACTATTTTATAGAAGAACTTTGATCGGGGCTAGAGCAAGCATAGATTAGAACCACTAACCCAGTGGACTATATAAATAAAAAATATATAGCGGACAAAACAGTTAAGGAAAACCCCTGTACACCCAAACCCATTTTGTTTTAGACACTGTTCAGTAACCAGGAAAATGTGTCTGTACAGTTGCCACTATGCAAACATAGTTTATTATAAGATACATATATACATATATACACATTTCACAGTCATCCCTGGGAGGATTTTGTTACAATTTTAAATGCAAGAACAGAAGGCACTTGTTTTTCTAAATAAAACTTTTATTAAAAAGAAATATTTTTCTCTCTAAATAACGCGGGGATTCGTCCAAGAGGGTCCTCGACGGGTCAGCATCTTTTTTTTCTTTTTGTTCTCTTATAATATCTACATTTTCCTTTCATGTCAGTTTATGTCTATAACATAACGAATGGAGACTTACCGAAGCTAGCCAAATTACTCACCTCAGCAGCAGGAATCAAAGGACGTTTGAGCCGAAATTCAGGTGTTTTCACTCTCCAAACACAGGTCTCCTTCGTCAGCCCCAGCCACTGCCCTATTGAACGACTAGAGATCTGCTGGGAGAGAACGCCGTAACCTGCACACTCTAATAATTAACAATGCTCTCTTAGATAAAACCTAAACTCAGAGAAAACCTAAACTCAGAGAAAACCTTCCCCTTTCACGCCGTCTCTGTGTGTGTACCGGTAACTAAGTGGCGGCTCATTTCCTCGCCTTTTCCCGCCAGACGCACTCTTCTCTGTTTGTCGTCTGCTTTCAGCGCGGCGTCTGTGAAGGACGCAACAAGTTACATCAATGGATGTGATTCACACCTACTTTCAATTGAAGGCAATAGATGACAATAATCAACAATAATAATCAACAATTATAATATTTTTTTATTATCAATAAGGTATCTTCAGATCTAGACACTTAGATCGGGGGGGGGGGGGGGATCTACAGCCAGTGCTCTAGGGGAGGCAAACCCTGACCCTCCTTATAAAAATGAGAAATATAAAAAAAAAAATTCCACAGATCTTCCAATTTCAAAATCCCAAATTTTTCTATCTTGGGCCTAGGGGGGCAATTGCTCCTTTTGCCCCCCCTCCTTGGATCCGCCACTGTTAGATTGAGAATCAGAATTGACAGAGGATGAGGCCTCAGTGGTCCTTAGGCCGCCGCCATTCTACCATATTGTTTGGTCAGTCCTTTGCATCCAACAAAAACACAAATATATATTTCTTAGATACTACCCGATTCGCCTGTGCAATTATAGTAAAACGTGGAGCCTCTAGGAGGATTGGTTATTCCACACCCCAAGCCACATGGTTACATAGAGATTTTATCGGAAAATATGTTATTCCAAAAAGCCTGCTTGTATCTGCTGGGTTCTTTTTCTGTTCAATGGGAGCCATAGGCCTATTGCATGTAATGAATTGATATAGTCTTGTAAATACCTTTTACATCTTTAATTGTAATAACTGTAAAAACCATATGAAACATTGACGATTATTACTACTGAAAGCTTTAAAAACTAGTTTTGGGTTGTTAGCCATTTATCAATGCTCGACCTTTTGAGAGGACATGCAGCTTTTCCAATAATTTAGGCAATAACAGGCTAAACATTCCTGTCACATTGTCCTGATTATTATGTCTTTTACATCTCCAGGTTTTATGGGTTTGTTAATTTAGTACCAGGAAGCAGAAGTGGCCCGGTGAACGGCGTCATGTGGCGTTGTTCTCTGACTTTGACTTTGACTTTGACTTAACCAATATTTATTATTTATGAGTGTGAGACCTTACTAAGTCCCGGCCTGCTAATGATGGCCGCCTCTCAAGGTCTGACCGCTTTGACCTTCACAGAGGGACGCCGGGGGGAGTTCAAAGTCAAGTGATGTCTTTTAGTTTAACAGAGAAGGAGCTGAGACAATCTGACCAGACAAAATGCAGTAGAAATTCAGCGTGAAATCAGTAGAGAAGCAGTAGGGGGGTTGCAGTAGGATTTCAGCAGTAAATTAGTGGAAATAAGTATGATTCCAATAGTTGAACGGTAGTAAATCAGTATGTCTGAAATATTTAAATGAGCTAAGGAGGGAAATCAGTAGGAGTTCAGTAGCCAATTTCAATATTTCGAATATACTTATTTAGGAAGCATCTACTGCCGTTTGGCCCGGGGAGGGATGTGAGGGAGGGGATAACAAGTCGGTCTGCCTTGAGCCTGTATTCCACATACCGATTTGGATGCTACCGATTTTCTATTTGTTTGATTTTTTTCTGAGAATATGACATAAGACCTTACATCCCATACACCAGTCAAACGAAAATTTTAAGACCTATCTATCCAAGTATAACATATTGATCTATATATTTAACATTTATTTTTTTAAAATCGGCAGCAAACCGATATGTGGAAGACAGGCTTTAGACTTTGAACCGTCAACCGTTTCTTGATTCCACTCGGAGAATACCGCAGTCAGAGGTGGGGGAAGAATACTTCTAAGGCTGGTTCTCTGAGGAAACCACCCAGTCCCCGCTAAGATCTCCCCTAATGGGCTTTGAACGGATGTTTGTTGCAAAGTGAGATAGCTTTGAGATCAGTTATATCAAACGGAAGGAAAAATTACTTTGCTTGTCTAATGTATTGAAAGATTTCTGTTAATGGCCTTTGATTTGTTATTTACAGCCAAGTGATACATTGTAGGAACATTCATAATGTAATGTCGGGCGCGCCTTACGATACTGCTGACTAGGCCTTCCTATTCTCTACTTATTCCACGTTTGCCCATATTCTCCAAATGTGTCTAAAAAGGAAGGGGAGCATGTCAGAAATGATCAACAATAACACAATGTCATTTATGGACAGCCCCTTTTGTATTTTCTTTTCGCCCATATTCCCCCAATGTGTCTAACCCCATCTCTGGGGGATCACTTTCCCACACCGCATGTCCCTGCACTGATTCAATCTGGGCCCAATATTGCCAACACAACTTTTAATCGCATCAACAAAAGTGCCAAAGAAAACTTCACTCGTCTTGAATTTCCAATTGAACATCGACGGCTTTCATCATGTAGCACACTTTCTGGATTGAATTAATCACTTCAATAAAAATATTTCGCTCGTGCTGCACTCTGATTGAGGGACACGTAATGTTGTTGATTAACATTCAGCGCGGTCAACGTACAAATATTGGACCCCACATTCAAAGGGCCCCGCTGGCCACTACCCCAGGGGTTCCCTTTGAAGGCTGTCCATGCAGACATGAGATCTTCATGGGAAAAAAACGTCCCTGGACACACGCGAAGCTGGTCCGAGCTGCGACATCCCCAGGGCAGCACAATGTACAGGGATGGGACACATGTACACTCTCACGGCACATACGTCTTCACCCGACATCTGTACATATCTACACCCTTACAGCACATTTGTGGTTTTGTGTAGGCCTCTACCCAGAGAGTCCTTGTTCTTGATTTCCAAATTTAATGCCATTCTTCTCAAGTCATATCGTCAAGTGAACCTGAAGTATTTGAGAGTAAACCCAGGGGTGGATCCAGGGGGAGGGGCGTCCAGGGGGTCCTGACCCCCCCCCCCTCGTCTTTTGGTGGGGACTTAAACTTGCCCTAAGAGAATAAAACATTGCACACAAGTGCACATAGTTTTAGTACTTACCCTATATGTTGACCCGCCCTCTTTTCAAAATCCTGTATCCGCCCCTGGTGAAACCCCACTGAGACGAAAGATGAAGATGGAAAGAACAAGATGGGATGGGGATAGTTGTAAAAGGGGAAATTAATGAAAAGTCAAGGAACTTTGCAGGAACATTCGAGGAAGTTATGTTATTATTTATATTTGATAAAAGGCTGTTTCTCTTCAATCAATATGCTCTGCCACAATGCTGATCTCAACCCAAGAATCATTCTGACAGACGCGTTTTTTCGGCAGTGAGAGCAATATCGTTGCACATTGTAATCAATGTGGTAAGATAGCCTAGTGTGTGCACTGTTACAGCCAGTGTATTGTCCATGTGGCAGACGTGATTTGCTATGTTGTAACTCCCGTACGCTGGCACCAAATTCACAACATGACTTATATCGTCACCAGATTATGTTCTTACGTCTCAAAACACCTAGCAGGCCACGACATTGTTAGGGTAACGCCAAGGGATGGAGCCCCTAATGTTAGAAATGCATGAATGTTACTCCGGCTTTAACATGCAGAGAGTCATACTTGGGCGGGAGTCCAGAAGGGTACTTATATTCCAAGCATAAACTATATACGAAGGGAAAATTACCCTAAATAGAAATAGGAATGTCTAAGAGGAAAACTTGAAGCATTTCAAAGAGCTATCCTATGCATCCTTAGGCATGTGATGATGCCAACGCTATGCTCTTGTCGCTCAAGAGGAAGCCATTGAGCCATGATGCCTGCCTCCTTGATGCCTTGGCGGGACGCCTGGGTGGGGATGCCTGGTTAATATTTCGGCCAAAATAGTAGGGGGGGGGGGCATGGATGAAATACCTATGCCTGGTCCAGCTGTGATTGCCACATTTGGTGCTAAGAGTGCATTTGAGAGGCTGAAAAAGTTTCAATTGAAAGAAAACAAAGAATATGTCCCACAACAGTATGAAGCTGTCAGGGGTAAACATTTGACGCACTCAGCATGTGTCAGGGTGGACACTTTGAGAGCCACGTCAACAATTATTAAGATACTCATAAATAAAAAAAGCTAAGGTTGGTTTTTGTTGTTCTGGTTAAAGTACTTTCCAAATGCCAAACTGACCAGTAAAGTACGTCTGGAGAACTACGTTCCATATCTAAAATGATAAAAATCTACATCCATTTGTTGCAAGCGCTATGGCGACATTGAATCCTAAACTAATTTCTCTCAGCCCCTGCTAGCTAGGCAGTAGTATTGTCGATAGTGGTCCACTAAAAAAAGCCTAAATTGTTCCATTGTTTGGGAAAGTGTAAAAACGCAAAGAATACAATTTCATTCCGACTATCCGCAACTCAAACATTGTATAACAAGCTTGTTATTGTTAGTATTTTTGTCGTTTGTTATGCCAACGGGAAACGTCCACTATATTTACCTGGATAAAACCCTCGTCAATTCGCCTTATCTGATATCCCACTATTCAGTCTGTAGTCATTAATGTCCACATTAAAAAAAGGCCACTGTAATTTTGTCGATTTTGTGCCACCTCATTCATTCTATTCGCCCCGTCTTTTTAAGCCGTGTGGTGTTTGAATGACTTGTATTATTAATGTCCACAGCGGGTTATCAATACAAACGGATTGTTGGCCAGTTGCCAGGCATGGGACCGGGTTTGTTTTGGCACTGCAATGCCTTGCAGGCAAACCGTCATTGGATCATCTTGGTACACTGATGGGTGGACAAAATAAGGTGTTTTGACACCTTAACACCTAACAGGTAGACTCACCCGACCATCGTGGTACACCGATGAAACAGCTGAGTCAGGGACCTTTTACTTATAGACACTGTTCGCTCCCATCCTATATAGGGCTAGTTGGACTATTCTCTGTTACTACCTTGTACTTATAGGAGTCTCACTCCCACCTTGGGGCTAGTTGGACCATTCCTTTGGGATAGTCCGACAATTCTCCATTACTACCTTGTACCTATAGAGATTCTCTCCCACCTTGGGGCTAGTTGGACAATTCTCCGTTACTACCTTGTACTTATAGACACTGTTCACTCCCATCCTAGGGCTAATTGGACAATTCTTCGCTACTACCTTGTACTTATAGAGACTGTTCATCCCATCCTAGGGCTAGTTGGACAATTCTCCGCTACTACCTTGTACTTATAGAGACTGTTCACTCCCATCCTGGGGCTAGTTGGACAATTCTTCGCTACTATCTTGTACTTATGGAGACTGTTCATCCCATCCTAGGGCTAGTTGGACAATTCTTCGCTACTACCTTGTACTTATAGTAGGTACCACAATAGAGCCTTGTTTTCTTCTGAACTTTTTCTCTTATACTCTTTTTAGGTTTTAAGGTATTTCTAGCCCATGTATGTACACATATTTGGTATCAAATTAAAGCTCTGCTTCCCTGCATTTTCAAAAATGTATTCTTGTGAATATACATTTTGATTTAATACATTTTTTCAGGTGGGTATAAACAAATCAGTAATTTAGTAAAAAATACAGATTATCTCTTTTTCCATGCTGATTTTGAAGGACTTCTGTTTAATGAACACAGACGGGTTTGGTACCAAATTGGAGCTCAAATTAGGTTTTATATGGCCAAAGGGCTCCTATATCTGTATGTAGCATGTTGAATATGCGCAAAAGGATGATTTGAGGCCAAAAAATGCTTATTTTTGACAAAATGTCCACTTTTGTACCTCTTCTTTTTGGATTTTAATGTACTTAGATATAATGAATACTTTCATGTTGGGTATCAAATGAAAGCTCATTCCAAGGGCTACCTGGCCATGTAGGTGACATATTTCAATTCTTTACGGTGAAAGTGTGCAGGGCAAAAAACCTCTTTTTTGGACATGCTATCTTTTTTTATTCAGAAAAAGATCATAGAAAAAATAAAAAATCTTCAATCTTCTTGATTAAGTTATTTTTGTATGTCGTTTGATCTACTTTATTTTTATCCTTTTTCATATAAAGTCTAAACCTCTTTTGAAAAAAATATGTGTGGTACCTACTTATAGAGACTGTTCACTCCCATCCTAGGGCTAGTCGGACAATTCTCTGCTACTACCTTGTACTTATAGAGACTGTTCAATCCATCCTAGGGCTAGTTGGACAATTCTCCGCTACTACCTTGTACTTATGGAGACTGTTCAATCCCAGCTAGGGCCAGTTGGACAATTCTCCGCTACTACCTTGTACTTATAGAGACTGTTCAATCCCAGCTAGGGCTAGTTGGACAATTCTCTGTTACTACCTCTTGTACTTATGGAGACTGTTCACTCCCATCCTAGGGCTAGTTGGACAATTCTCCGCTACTACCTTGTACTTATGGAGACTCTCAATTCCATCTTGGGGCTAGTTGGACAATTCTCCGTTACTACATTGTACTGATAGAGACTCTCACTTCCATCTTGGGGCTAGTTGGACAATTCTCCGTTACTACCTTGTACTTATTTAGACTCTCACTCCCACCTTGGGGTTAGTTGGACAATTCTCTGTTACTGCCTTGTACTTACAGAGACTCTCACTCCCACGTTAATCATGTTAATTTATCTTGATAGCTATTATTAAATGCATTGCGATATCTTATATATGTGAAAATCAGGACAAGACACTTTAGAGTTGACATAAAAACAACTGGTAAAATGAAATTTAAATATGTTATTGAAACACAAGTCACAACTGATATCATTTTATCATTTTATTCAGTAATATTCTTCAACACGTTCACTTATCATAATTTCAGGGTTTTTCTGTTGCACATAAGTGCAGTCGGTTTGACCACAATCAACTTTTATTTCACTTTTTCATCACATACAAAAATAATACGACAGAAATTCGAAGAACTGATCACTCGATACAACAAACTGGGGTGCCTGGAGTGACTATGTACAGTGGGCCCACTGTGACCACAACAACGGGAGGCAACTTTGGGGTGTAAATTATTTATTCTCTGCCAAAATAAATTAATCCTAAGAGAACAAATCTCATAAAAGTTTGTCAAAAGAGGTGGGTTTCTGATCCCAGAACCACCTTACCTTAGAGGTGGGGAGGATTTGAAAAGGCCAACAAAGAGATAAAACCATAAGGGGGACTCATAATACACACGACACTCAGTTAGGGGGTATAATAACACCTTGGGCCTGTCGCATAACGCTTGCGTAACGGCGTGGTTGATCTCTTAAGACAAAATAACAAGTTATGTCGCATTTTTCTGTATTTTTTTCTGAACCTTTGAAAACCAGTGTCATTGTGTGCCTTAGCTGCACCAAAGCTGTCCGAGTTGACAACCACTTACTAGTTATATGTGGTAGTCACCTTATACCAATAGGTGGTAGCACCTCTTTTTAATGAAGAGAAGACTAAAAACACTCCTTATAACTTTCCCAAACACTCCAAACTTTCCCTCATGGTTTATGTGTGTGTCCCTAAGCCTTCAGAGGTCTGAAACCATACTTGACGGTCCTTTAATAGGTCTGACAATAGTTATTTTCATACTGCACTAATAATCCCTTTATGTTGAGGTGTTTGGTTGACCCCCTTGACCTCTGCTTGACCTCTGGTTAACTTTGGGTGACCTTACCAGACTTATATACCACAACAAAATATTTTGAAGTTCCACACAATGAATTGGGACCATTGTAATCCTTATCACTGAGATCGACTTCCTGTTTTCTTTCCTGACCAGTAATATAGCTACATTGAACAAACACTAGCCCCTACTTTCAGGTTACTGGTACCCATCCAGTGTTGACTATATAGCCATGGTAGCATTCACCCGCCCCATGCGGTCGCGGCCGTAAGTCCCGTACATCTCACGGTCAGACTCGGGCAGCAGGCTCTCCAGGGCCACGTCATAGTTGGGGTCCTCGTCGCTGTCCAGGTGGGTCGTCTTGGTGGCCGTACTCTTCACGCTGCTGTTGTGGCCCCGGTCACTCCCGTTAATCCCACTACCACCTCCCCCACTACTGCTATGACTGCAGATCCCCATGTTCATGTTCATCTTGGGAGCAGCGTAGGTGTGCACATGGCGGTCAGATTTGCCGCGACCCGGGCTCATCGACGTGGGGCTCATCAGGGACGACTCCTGGGACGACGTGCCAGTGGTCTGGTTGGTGGAGGAGCTGTGGTTGATGGTGTCCATGGAGGTCTTGGTGCGGGCACTCATCATACGGTTATTGTACTGCCGGCGGGTCGAGGGCATGGCCACAAGGGTTGTGTGCTGGTACACCCCCGACATCGGCATGTAGTTCTCCTTCACACACCGCCGGCAGAACGTGTGCAGGAAGATGCGGCGGAACTTCTGCCCTAATGCACAGTACAGCAGAAAGTTGATGGCACTGTTAAACGTCACCAGGAAGTTCCGCAGCGTGGAGAGCACGTTGTATGCAAAGTTGGACATGACATACTTGCGGTCAATGGCGTAGGCCAAGTTGTACACTAATGCTGGCACTTGGCAGATAATGAACACAAGCACCACTGACACCAACATGATGGTCACGTTGTTCTCACGCGACTGTTTCACATTCATATCCTTGCGCTGTTTCTGAGACTTCCGCACTGCGAGGACGAGAAACAGGTTAAGTACGGACAGCACGACTAGTGGGATGATACACATGATGGGCACGTAGAGCCACGAGAAGTATACCTGCACGTAGATTGGGTTCACACTGAAGCTTGTTGGGCTCGGTACCACCAGCGTGCCGTTGGTCACGGGGTCCGTAATCCACAGCGGCCTATAGTCGAACCAACGGGGGATGTTGTAGAATGTAGATCCCAGTGACACTCCAGCTATAACCACCTTGGCCCTCCATATTGTGCACATGCTGGCGGCTTTCAGCGGGTGACACACTGCGATGTAACGCTCCACTGTGAACGAGACTGTTAGCCATATGGTGGCCGTTTGTGCTATCAGGGCCAGGGGGTAGAGGTATGACACGATGAAGGCATACACAAACCGCTTGTAGGCGGGCCAGGCGGTGGGGAGGCCGATGAGGAGGGCCGTCCCAATGAGCACGATGGTGTCCCACCAGGCCAGGGCCGACAGGTAGATGTTGGTCGACGAGCGCATGGCTCGCTGCGACAAGATGACGATGGTCAGGATGTTCCCCACCAGCCCCAGCAGCACAATGACGTTGGTGGCAAAGCCGTTAATGTAGTAGTCGTAGTCACTATCAGCGCCGTGGCCCGAGGATGCCCCACCCAGCCCCGTGGCCAGGGTCTGGTTCTCCCAGGACGAGATGTTCTCGTAGCCGTAACTCATGTTGGGCAGCGAGTGACCATGCACGATCACCTCCGTCAACTTAGACAATGTCGTCTTTTCGAGTGAATCTCCGGACTCCAGTTTGTAGGTGTGGTCACCCCCCGGAGACGACCTCAGCACAAAGTCCCCTTGGTGACTGACGTTAGTCGCCATGGTAATCACATTGAGTGAACAGCCACAGACTTAGATCTTGGAAAAAGACACTAATTCAGCACGCAGGGCTGGGTGTGAAGAGGGAATTACATTTTTCTGGAGTTCCATTGTGAAGACATGGCAGTGTTGAATATCCGGTTGGAGTAGATTCACTTATCGCCCGTGGCGTGCGCCGTCACTGGCCATCACTCGCCCCACGACATGGGGGTTTGGGCGGGCAGGGTGTGTTGGTGCACACCCCGGGGTGATGAATCGATCCCACCAGACCTGGCTAGGGCCCGGGGTTGGGGGACCTATTGACGGGGGGGGGGGGGGAGCACCTGTCGGACTTGGGGGGGGGGGGGGAGGGGGGAGCAGGGGTTAGTGAGGGGTTAGGGGTAGGGAGGAGGGAGGAAAAGGAGGGAGGCGGGGGCAGAGAGCGTGTAGGGTGGGGCGGAGGGGGGCTTGGTGCCTGAGGGAGGGCACAGGATGCTGGAGGGAAGTGGTGTGGAGTGGGAGGGAGGGGGTAACTAGGAGGGGAAGTTAAGGGTTAACCACTCTTGTAGGGATTAGATGAAGGGTAGGAGGGATGGGCAGTGTTCAGGGGCTGTGGAGACTGCAAGGGCCTGCTGGGGCTACACGGGCCCAGGGGCCTTACAGGGTATAAGAGGCGCACGGATTTATGTCGTATTTCCCATGTGATAAGGCTGAAGGAGCAGCTCCTGGTGGTGGGTTGTACCAGCTGTGAGCCGGCCTCCTGCTCGTGCCGGACGCACCCAGCAGCCTCCCCAACGTCTGTCACTGACACACCTCAACTCAACAGACACACCTCCAGTTAACAGCCAGTTAAAAAGCCAAACCACACCGTGTTTTACCGGCCCTCTCACCGCGCGGAATAATCTCAGCGCACCGCCTTAGCTGGGTCTCGGCGGGCCGCTGTGGTTCTGCTGGTTATCAGATCAGCGTTTGTCCCATCCGGAGTGAGTGCATCCTGGGATGCTTCTGTTCGCTCTCGGGTATATACTGTATTTACATCCAAGTCCGCTAGTTGTTCAGATTATTGTGCTAGAGGTATCTAGGTCTTAGAAGGACTATCTGGGGTATAACAATGCCTCCTTAAAGGTACATACACCCCTGACGACCGCCTCTTTATCGCCCGTCACCTCGTAACTCCTCCTGGGCCCACGCGTTGCTAAGGAAGCCATCCCACCGGAAGTATACATCCGTCCAAGCGGAAGCCAACTTCCGTCTAACCGGAAGACGCCCCCGTCAATGTCACCGGGTATAACTAGAGCATCACGGGACACTTGGGGGCTCGTCACGTGACGTCCGGGCGGGGTGACGTCACCGGGAGTATGGTGATCTGTGATTGGTCGGTTTAATGGACAGACGCTGCGTTTCCTCCAGGGCGCGACCTTGTCGTTAAGTCTGTGTGACCTTGACCAGGGCGGTGTCCTACCCCCCTGGTCTGTGCCCAGTTTAGACTGTAGTTATATCCAAGTCCGCTAGTCGCTAACTATTATGCAAGAGGTATCTAGGTCATGAAAGGGCTATTTTCCCTCCCCTCACGTCCTCCGACGTTTCTCCTGCCGGTCGTTGATGCTCTGTCCAGCAGAGGGCGCGGTCGTTGTCAGGCCGCCGCGAGCCGACTCAGCAGGTCCT
The DNA here is from genome assembly GCA_936440205.1 of Lepidonotus clava. Taxonomy (NCBI): domain Eukaryota; kingdom Metazoa; phylum Annelida; class Polychaeta; order Phyllodocida; family Polynoidae; genus Lepidonotus; species Lepidonotus clava. The sequence continues at coordinate 49,633,857 of OW387139.1, read as the reverse complement.
ACCACCAGTCAGCCTGAAAACAATAAAACAGAACAATTAACTCTCAGTTTTTTTTGTTTTTGTTTGTTTGTTGATATTTTTTTTAATAATTTTACTTGTCGTCCTCAGAGAGCCTGATCTTCCAGACGTTACAAACATGTTCACATTCTCTGGAACCATAAACTGTCAAATTTCCTATCTAGCTATATCAAAGTCAATTTCTAAGTGGAAGGATGTATTCATAATTGAATCCGTGAATGCAATGCCCAATAACACGATTATTCAAAATGTTTTTTAATTCGATTTTTAAATTCATATTTATTTTCAGTGTTCCGAATTTCTCCTGGTATAGAGAGCCAGTTTGTGTTCGAACAGGTATGGGGGGGGGGGGGGGGAATTCCACGAGGTAACAAATTTAAAGTGTCCCGTGGGCAACACTGGGAAACAAAGATTAATTGTGCCCAGATAACATTAAAAGATATCATTGCTGTGTTAAAGTGCTTCCATTAGATTATTTTCTTTTTTTATATATAAATTTGTTTATTTATTTGTTTATAAACCAAAAAAAATGTTTGATTTCTTTTTAGCCCTCAGATACAGCTAGGCAATGTAAGTTTTATGGGCAACAGAGCAGCAACTATTCAGAAAAGTTGTTGCCGACCTGTTGCCAGACTATTGCCGTGTATTTGTGTCCATGTGGAATACCTGGTTCACAGGTGAAACTATGAAGACAACGCCACTATACAGAGTCGTATTCATGTACGTGATGTCAGCAACATAAGTCTGTAGGAGGAATCAGGATTATTCATAAAAAGGAATTAGTTATAGGAATAGGTATGATTTAAATTCTTTACCACCATGGAACTCGTTATCCAACAAATAGATTGTTTTCCAGTGACAGGAAAAAAACTTAGGAATGGGCCCTGTGCCCCGTCGCATAACGGGTCTCGCTGTAGCGAACATTGGCACATTTCAAAAGACCTCTCCCTGTTCAACAGGGAGCGAATGCACCTTTCATCCTTACAGGGATGGTTTGCACACCCGATTTTTCAATTTATCAGGGGGACATTTTGGGGTTAACATTTTAAGATTTTGTTTTCAGTAAATGTTAGATGTGTCCTTCAGCTTATAATTTGTATAGGAGGCAAGTGGCGGAAATGATTTATTAGCCAATTAAATTAAATTCAAAATGTGTACAAAACCATCGCAACAGGGAGGATTGGCACATCCCCAAAACAAGGAGGGAAAAAAACAGCGAGAAAAAAACAAATCCATCCTTAATCGCTCCCTCTTGCGAGAGTTTGGTTATGCGACGGGCCACTGCGCACACAATATCACGGAACCATATTTTCAATATGTCAGATGGAATTAGAATAAATGATATCAAAAACTCCCGAAGTATGCGATCAGAACCATCCTTATCTTCAAGAGTCAGGAAATGATACCTTTTGAAATGCTTAAAATAGCACAACTAGGTGAAGTGATGCACAGAAACATGCAGCAGTGGAAAACAGGAGAGGCTGAGATATTGGAAGATTCCGCCACCCGTATGAGTGGCGGGCGGTAGGGGTGGGTGGTGAGCTGGGGGGGGGGGGTCGGGTTATTGTTTGGTCGCCATGAATATTGGAGAGAACCTCGACAAATATAGTCACATGAGAACTTGGGAGGGGAGGGGGGGGGGAGTTGTCAGTCCACTAAATCACTGCCAAACATGGGATTCTCCATAGAAGAGCCCAATTTAGGGGCCGGCCCCGCCCTCTAAGGGTGCCCTGACATGACGTAGACAGGACTCCGCTTGTCGTCATGTGTTACCATGACAACAGAACACTGTGGGGGTTATTTATAGGTTTCCCAGCTCAGCGGAGCAGGCCCGCAGCCCCGACCAGCCCGGCCCCTGGTTGGCTGCCCTCAGTGGAGCAGGCCCGCAGCCCGACCAGCCCGGCCCCTGGTTGGCCACCCCCAGTGGAGCAGGCCCGCAGCCCCGACCAGCCCGGCCCCTGGTTGGCTGCCCTCAGTGGAGCAGGCCCGCAGCCCTGACCAGCCCGGCCCCTGGTTGGCCGCCCTCAGGCCTGCAGCCCCGACCAGCCCGGCCCCTGGTTGGCCGCCCTCAGGCCTGCAGCCCCGACCAGCCCGGCCCCTGGTTGGCTGCCCTCAGTGGAGCAGGCCCTCAGCCCTGACCAGCCCGGCCCCTGGTTGGCCGCCCTCAGGCCTGCAGCCCCGACCAGCCCGGCCCCTGGTTGGCCGCCCTCAGGCCTGCAGCCCCGACCAGCCCGGCCCCTGGTTGGCTGCCCTCAGGGGAGCAGGCCCGCAGCCCCGACCAGCCAGGCCCCTGGTTGGCCGCCCTCAGGGGAGCAGGCCTGCAGCCCCGACCAGCCCGGCCCCTGGTGGCCGCCCTCAGGCCTGCAGCCCCGACCAGCCCGGCCCCTGGTTGGCTGCCCTCAGCGGAGCAGGCCCACCGCCCCGACCAGCCCGGCCCCTGGTTGGCTGCCCTCAGGGGAACAGGCCCGCAGCCCCGACCAGCCCGGCCCCTGGTTGGCCGCCCTCAGGGGAGCAGGCCCGCAGCCCCGACCAGCCCGGCCCCTGGTTGGCCGCCCTCAGGCCTGCAGCCCCAACCAGCCCGGCCCCTGGTTGGCTGCCCTCAGCGGAGCAGGCCCGCCGCCCCGACCAGCCCGGCTCCTGGTTGGCTGCCCTCAGGGGAGCAGGCCCACAGCCCCGACCAGCCCGGCCCCTGGTTGGCCGCCCTCAGGGGAGCAGGCCTGCAACCCCGACCAGCCCGGCCCCTGGTTGGCCGCCCTCAGGCCTGCAGCCCCGACCAGCCCGCCCCCTGGTTGGCTGCCCTCAGCGGAGCAGGCCCGCCGCCCCGACCAGCCCAGCCCCTGGTTGGCTGTCACACTGTCAGTCCCGAGCGGTATCGTTTTCTGGCTGTGTTTTTGATGAGGTCAGCAGATCCGCCCTGATGCCGGACAGACACCGGAGTGCCCCCACAGACAATACACGCCTTATACATACACTTACAGTCAGGGCTACAGCTGATTGGCTATCGACGTTTATTTACACTCCCCTACATACAGATACAAATATGTGCATGTACTTAGATAGCATATGGCTCCATTGTGCACAGGACCCCAATCCTACATCATATCGCATATGAAATGAAAAAAGACAAGAATGGGATCTATATTCGTATAATTTTTAGAGATTAAACAGCAGGAATGACAAAACATATCATGTTAAATAAACATAAACGCACATGACTAATAGACCCAGGTAACAGGTTTGTTTTGATGTGAAACACTCGCTTTTCCCAGTATCTCAGTGGTGTTCTAATGGCATTTGTTTTAATCCCACTGGAGACTCTAACTATAAAACACAACCAGACAGCAGTATTAGCAGCATATTGCCAGAAAATCATTGCCTGTGCACAGATTCTGTCTAATTCACCTCGTTTGCTTCATTTCAAAACTGTAAATACAGAAGAAAGCTGATTACGTGTATTTTAGTGTTTGTACAGTCAGTTTCACCTGTTAAGCAGGGATAGTGTTAATGTCAGAATCAAATGTGAAGAGGATAAAACGGCAACATGGCGGATCAGGGAGCCAAGCCATCAATCTAACCTCTGCGCATGCGCTACCTTCTAATTACCCATCCTACACTACGACAGCAGATAAGGCCACCCAATAAATTAGACAGGAATACAAAAAATAAATCACTCCATTCGCGATAAGAGTAAAAAGTTGATAGGGAAATGCAACTAAATGGCAACCCGATCACCAAAATAAATTACACAACGACGTGAAACAATTCCTCTCCACCCCCCTGCTCTCCCCCCCCCCCCACCCACCCCCCCCCCCCCCCCCACTGACGCACTTGACCAATCAGAGCTAATTGCTTGTGTCCAAGGGAACGAAAAAAACGGGACCGGGAAACCAAAATATTGCTGGGTCGTCAAAACAAGGTTAGCATGGCGGCCGACCACCGCGCGCCAAACAACATTACTCCCTGACCACAGGTAAAACGGGATCTGCAGGGAGCCAAAACCAATATAATTGACAACCTTTTCAAAACTCAGATAAGTATAGAAATATGGTAGATGAGTCTAATTATGGTCAGTGGCAAAGTATTAGCTGTGAAAACTAGCTCAAACCAAAGTAGAATTTCACAAGAGATGGTAATTATTCTCATTTGGTTGTAAACAAACCCTATTTTTGCGAATCCACATTAATTGAGTTGAGTAAGGAAGACGTGTTTTTAATGATTTTCTACTATATTTTGGGGTTTAGATTGAAATAGGTTCAAGGAATAGGCCTAGATTTCTGTGATTATTTGAGTTTGGAAAATTTTGTCAAATTTATTGGATTTGACTCCCTGTAAGCCCACATCAGAGTGCGTGGGATGAGGTGAACATTTTTAATGCTGGTTCCAGTCCCTTATCATCACTTTATCATTCTCTTGCCAGCATAAGATTAGAGACCTGGTCCGTCAACAGGTGAGAGTCAGGGAGGCTGGGTCCACACCTCTGCATTAAGGTCTGTGTGGGTGACACTGACTAAAAGCAGCCTGCCGATTACTCCCGCCTCACCCAACAAAGATCCACCAATCCAGGACTGATTAACAGAGTGCTAAGGGGCCTCGGGGCAGGGAAAATGGCGGGAAAGGGAACAAAGAGAGTACAAGAGGCTAAGGCTGTTTTGTGTAGGTCAAAGGGCATAGAAGAATCAGGATATTTTAGTCAGCACTGAGAGGATTAGGGGCATGTTTACACCTTGAACATGCATGCATGCACACAGACATGCATGCACACACACACAAACCCCCTACATACATATATTCACACACACACAAACACACTCAGACATGCACACACATACCCTCAACACACACGCACACAATGTCATGTCCATGCATACACACACACTCATACTCATGTACACTCACACTTACACACACTTACACATACAGACACACAACACACACACACGCACCACACACCACACACACCTCACACACACCACACACGCACACCACACACACACACCACACACACCACACACACACACACTGACCCACCCACCCAAACCCACCCACACAAGAGTGCCTGAAAAGCTTACGACTTTTCTTAGTAATATTCCCTTTTCTCTTTCTTGTTACCCCTCATACAGAGTGTCCTAAGGTTTATTACTCCTTTTTTAAGTTAAGCATTAAAACTCCCGTTACAATACACATCATTATGAGGCGGCAAGGCTTTAAGTTCAAATCAGGGCCTAGGTCACCTTAAGATCTTAGCCGCCGAATTCCCCTTTCGTCTATACGATGACCTGTGACGCGTTTATATGTAACACCCGGTGAAACAATCGCTTCTGAGCTTAAATGACCACATATTTTGGCTTATTTTGGCTTACATCGCAGAGATTTTGATATATAGAATGCATAGGAATCGTTTAAATTGTCCAAATCGGGCCAATTTAGACATTCAAGCGCGAAATCCAAACCGTTATACCGTTAGGTGAACATCGGGCGCCCGCCATCTTACTTGGACCGTTTCTTCTCCGATCTGGGGCGCGGGAATCGGACCTATGCAGACCTATTTCACCATGAAATCGGTCGTTCTAACTTTAGTTATTGGTATCCATAGATAGATTTCGACCCATAGCTAAGCCTCCCACTGTCCCAGAATCGAAAATAATGCGAAATAACGCGTCTAAACGCGTAAATGCATCGCGCCATTTTCTTGCAATCCTTCGCCTCCCCACCGCTTGACACTGTCACACGGCCGGGTGTAGTCGCCGCGGTCGGACGTGTTGGCGGGAGGCTCCTCTTTCGCCGCCTGGATACCTGGATTACGGCGGTATCTGATGCTTTCAATATATATATTTTGGACGTCTGGACCCCCTTAAACGCATACAACGCATTGACAGGCGTAAACCATGCGTTCGTATCGAAGGGAAAACATTGGATCGATCGGACACGTGGAGGCCTGACACTGTCAGACCGCTCGGGGCAGGCGCCTCGGTCGGACGTTTCGGCGGGAGGCTCCTCTTTCACCGCCTGTTTACCCGGATTACGGCGGTATCTGATGCTTTCAATATATATATTTTGATGTCTGGATACCCTTAAACGCATACAACGCATTGACAATTCATGCGGGAACCATGCGTTCGTATCGAAGGGAAAACATTGGATCGATCGGACACGTGGAGGCACTGTCACTGTCAGACCGAAGATGACCATGGCGGTTCTCTCGCCGCACGCCTGCACCGATTCATTGAAATCAGGAAACCAGGATGACATTAAACGCATCAATTGTGGAGGATATACGCATTGAAACGCATTGAGGACTCCAGGCCTTAAAGGTAGGTTCATATATTTTTTCCAGCATTTGAAATGATACCGTAACCGTTGAAATCTAGGCCTAAACTTGGCCCCCTCCGACACTGTCAATGTATTATGGAGGCTCCGAAAGCAATTATTTATGATCCAAAGGTTAAATTATTTGTGAAATTGTCACTATAGTGTCAGGTTTTTCAGACCTACCATCAAAATATTAAATATGTCTAGGCCTAAGTCACTGTCAGTGTCTGAATCATTCCCATTCAATGTTAAAACATAGGCGTCACACTGTCAATAAGTTCTCCGGTGCTGTCAGTGTCACATAGATTTAAGATTTAAATTATTCAAAGATTAAATTATTTGTGAAATTGACACTATAGTGTCAGTTCAGACCTACCACAATAAATTACACATTAATATTATTAGGCCTAGATCGCCGCCTCATCTGTATCAAAGCTGGAAGCTTTGATACTGGATAAAACATTTTTACCATATATTACATTAAGACATTAAAACATTAAAACATGCCGCCGAATTGATCAGTATGGCTAGACGTTTGGACTTGTTAAGTTCTTTGAGTCCTTCTCTCTGATTTTTTACAAGCTTTGTGCAATTCATGTATTACAGAATGAATCATACTGTATCAACAGCGCTGCCTTCACAGAAAGTAATGCTGTGGCCAAAGCTGATTCTCGTTATGTTAAAAGTTCATATCAATACGAGCCGGCATTGTCAGGGTCAACCCAACATCCTGGTAATCACGCAAACCCAGAATGCTAAAGTCAGAGCGATGATTACAGGGGAATCTGAAGTAAGAAAGGAGTATGAGAATGAATGTGTCTGTAGTATAGATCTTGTGCAGACCTCGTCACATGACCACTTTTTGGTCATCACCAGGTGCTTTTTATGGCCACGTGACTATTACAAAAATACAGAAATATGGCTTTTTATATGATAAAAGTTGTTCATTATAATATGATAGGATCATTTTAGGTACATATTACAAAAAAAAAGCTCTTCTGGATGGTCTTGAAATCTTGATAGTATGATATCTAAATTGATCACCAAAATAGCGCCCAGCCCCATTTGAAGAGATGTGACGTCATTTGCATAACGTCTGTATAGTGACGGTGATGGAGGCCTGTCAGCCCAGCCTCTGTACTAGAGCCGCTTTTTACCCAGTCGACCTTTGGGCGCCATACACCAGGACTATACAATATAAAACATACAGGCTAGTCTGCAGGGGCGAGTTTATTCTAGGACCGTTATTACTTTAGGTTTCACATAACCTGCAGACAAGCCTCTCTATCATTGGGGGGTGGCGAAGCTTGTTTGTGAGGTGGGGGGTGGGGGGTGGGTAGGAGTTCCTTCTAGACCAGTCACTATGTCAAAGATTGCAGACATTGAGTATTCAAAGAAAAACTGTCTAGTCCTTATATGGTGCATTTCAGTTCTCGTCCTGATATAGGACCAATATTTTTCCTGGACACATCATTGTGGGTCGGGGATGTTAGCAGGGATGTTAACTTTCACACCTACCTTCCCTACATGCTTATAAAACACCTGAGTGTAGCGAAGTGGGGTCTCCACTGGGTTGTCGAGTTACATCATCTGCCGACTAAGTACTATCGGTCCCAGCAACGAGTATAGACTGTCTATACTCGTTGGTCCCAGTGACCAATGTTAATTGCCCAGGCCGACTAAATACCACCAAAATCAGACACGTTTAGCCGGGTCCCCACTGGGCCGTCGAGAGTTGCATCATCGGCCGACTAAGTAATAAGTCGGTCCCAGTGACCAAAGATAATCGTCCAGGCCAACTAGATTAAACCAAAATTAAACGTGTCTGATATCTTTTGGGGCTAGTCGTCCAACTAAACCCCTAAAAACGGGGTTAGTAATCCGCCAGACTGGCGCCAGAGCATTTGGTCACTTGCAGGTTAGTCACTGAGGTGTGGGTTTGCTCAGTGGGGACCAGGCTTTAGTCACAATCAGAGTAGTTGGGAACTATGTAAAGAGGTCCAGGTCAGTGGTCAGTGGTCAAAGCTTGTGAGGTCTATACAGAAACCACACCTGTTGCACCTGATAATTCATTTCCTAACCTGATTCAGTAATTCGAAGGTATAATGATAGAAATCCCATTGAGGCTGTTCTCGTCTTTGGAGAAATAACTAGGATTTCTGAAACTTATCCCATTGTCAACAACCTCCTTCCTGTCTGTGAAAGCTGCACTGATGTTGTTAACTCCAGGGTGTTTGACAGTACCTGTGTTGTTGCATTTAAATAACAGATACAATTTAATTACTTCAATCCTGCTTTCCTAACACACTGTGTTGTCGCTGTCATCAGTAGTCATTCTCCTGTAGTGGGGGCATACTAAAGCATAATACCAACTAAGTGACTTAAGCGGCAAAGGGTGACTGCACGAGAGACAAATTGCCAGCACAATCACCCGGCAATCACAATTGCCGAGTGATTCGCCATGTGTATGGTGTCCATTCTGGTTGACAGGCAATATGGAGCAGGATCGCCAGTAAAATTGTCAGGAAAATATCAAACTTGCTTAATATTACAGTTGCTTGGCAATGACGACAATGATTCTCCCAGTCGTCCATCGCCCGTTGATGGTTAAATCGCCTATTGGGTATGGGGCTTTGATATTACAGTCACCCGGTGATGATGACAACGATTCTCCCAATCGTCCGTCGCCCGTCGACGGTTAAATCTCCTAGTGGGTAAGGGGCTCTAGACCCCACTCTGGCATTCAGACTCTGCTTCATAACTTCCTGACACAACAACATGACATTTAATCACTGTACCTTATGAGACGTAAAGCGTAAAGTAAAATCATCTTTCTGGGGAATCCTGTCTGGCTACATAACACCACCATTCACCACCTGAGGCCCAGAACATGGATGTGTAATCTATGGTTGAGGCTGGGGTAGCTAATGCATTGCATATACTGAGTATTGGCCTAATCTACAACTGTGTGCTCATTTCAGGGCCATACTGTATATCAATTGCCCTGCTGCCCCAGTCTCCTTGAATCAGACTCACTTTTTCTGGCACAACCAACCAGGGTTGATGGTTCAATACGACCCTATTCTGGCTGTTATTAGTCCTAATAGGCATTTATTCTATATCAGGATTCCAGCCCTTCTACCTTCACCATTGTCCTGCCCTCTCAGAAACTGGTGAATAAAACATCTGTTATTGCCCTGGAGGGCAATAATGCCTGTCTGTGAATGCGAATGGAAATATTTTTTATTGTAAGTAATAATCTTTAAAGTTTTTTAAATAACTGATATAGAATAAATCAAGCACAGACTGCGGGCACACTCAGCAATTTTTATTGCCCCAGTTTGCACACATCTATTTCTCGGGCTAAAGCCCTCAACGGTATGTGCAAACCAGGGCAATAACAATTGCTTTATGCCCCCTTGGTCTGTACTATGTATATCCTTCCAGGCCATTGCATACTGGGTACCCATTTTGCATCAAGTGCCCTACCAAACCCCTTCCCAAGACACAAGATGAAACCATACAATCTCATTTACTTATGCCCAAAACTCTCAGAAGAAAGAGATCCCTTCTTGAATTGGACTTAAATGACCCAAGGGTTCTGAGTCAATCAAAACTGATCTAATCCCCCTTCAGCGAGCGGAGACAGGGTTTATTGACACGGGCTGGGGTATATTGGAGTCCTCTATAGCGGCCCCTGACGGACTCAGCCCCGTGGAGGTACCACGGGGGGCTCGGTATGGGATAATATTGTGACCCCCAGCACTAAATGAGGCATAAGTCGCTGTTTTTTTCAGCAGGTTTAAATAATTTACAACCTGTCAGGAAATGACAGTCAAAAACAGCAGAAAAAATTAGATCTATACGTTGCTGTGTATACCGCAATCAGGAGTCTAGGTTTGTGCATGCATGTTCTTTTGATGCCACTACATATGGGTGGTCAAGCGCGTTTTTTCAGCCAATCAGGACCATCCCTTGTTCAACATGGCCGCGCCCAGTGTGAATCTCCCATATGCAGTATAATTCTGAGAAAATGCATAAGAAAAATAAGCTTTCTGCAGAAATCACATGTCAAGATAAACACCTCAACAAAGCATTTTACTAAGAAATCTATAGGATTATTGGTTTGACATGCATGTTACAGGCTTTCCAGATTGCCATAAATATGGTCAGATATGTCCAATCTTTAAGGCCATTTTTCTCTAATTTGACTTGTCTGATGCCTGATACTTCAGACAATAATAACTTCAGTTCTATAAATAATAGAAACATAATCAGATTCTTTTCACCATTGTAAAGATCATGTGACCTTCCTCAATGATCTGCCGAAAGGCAGAAAAACTCGTGTCTGTGACTTATGCCTCATTATGTGGTGGGGGTCACATATATAGGTGGAATCCCCTTCCAAATGAAGAAATATACCTCCTCCAGGGGGGAGAGCCGGGATTCGCAGCCAATCAAATTTCTACATGAGCCAATTAGTGCAGTCCCCATGGAAAGTGGACCCATATGGCTTAACATCCCCCCCCCCCCAACAACCCCCTCCTTTAGACTGCATATAGCAGTATATGAAGAAATATGTGTGTACCAAGGTATATCTGGGAGGATTAGTTGGCGGAATTCCCACTAGGGGGCCTCCCCACTAAGTCCCTCACATTCCTGTATTTTCCCCTCCTTCCCGCCAATCCATCTAAATTCAAGGTTACTTAGTGGACACATTTGTCCCATCTCACGCCTACTAATGAACCATATATGATGAGATTGCTGAATGAGCGCATGTATTAGGCTAACATATATCGGTGGTAAAAAGTTGGTCCCAAGTCACTCTAACGGACCCTAGGTATAGATTATAAGCCCTGGTGCAGGCATGGTTTGATAAGGTCATAAATTTCGGTGAGTTTAGATCATGTAACTTTTTATTACGACCATTTTAATCAAAGTGTCTTCAGCATTCGAATTCCTAGGCTTATGCATTATCTAGATCAGAAAACATTTTAATACAAAATATGTCTATTGTGGTTTTACGGATGGCCCTTTGTACAATGGCTGTATCGTAAGTAGAGCGTAGTCCTGAGATTCTGCATTGTGCTTAACTGTACAGACCTAGGATTATATTATGAGATCTGTTTTTGATTATATTGATAAGAGAAGGGTACTTCCTAATGCCCGACCTAAGACTCTAAGGTGCTGTTCAAACCAACAAAGAGTTGTTAGACAATCGTATTGATCCACCCCTGCCTTTAGCCTTGGACAGGATGTCTTTGATTTCAATCCAAAAGAGAAATTAATGCTGAATCCTTTGAAGATAGCAACAAGCATACAACATGTGCTTTTGGTCAAATATCTATCATGAAATTACTTAAAACTGTCATTTTTGAATGACCATTTCTTTCCTTATCGGACCATTATTTTTTTAATTGCTTTTATCTATCACCCTGATGTCCCCAGTTTATAAAAACGCGGCCCCAATCAAAGCGTATACTCTACATGCTTGCCCCCACTACGCTAAGTTATTTTAGTTTTAATCATGTCAGAACTCGTTATAAAGATGTAATTTGTGATAACGGTGTGTGACATAGCGTGTTTAACTTTAGTCCGGTCCTTCTGTTTTAAAGACAACAGGGATTTGTTCCCGAGGGCTATAAATAGGACCGGCCTTATGTTCCCGGTCTAATCAAAGAACCGGCCAGGTTTCCTGTAATTAAACTCTCCTGTCCAAATGTTAGTTCACTTTTTTTTTGAGAACCTACATTACAGGATACAACTCGAATTTTAGGGGAATCTGCTTATTTTTGTGAAATATACTAAGGTAAAATTACAGATGAAAATAAGTTGTAAAGCGGTTATGAGCTAGATGTGAGAACGCCCAAATAAAATATACTGCACTATTTTTCTCATTCCAGACTTAGATTCTTAATATATATATCTGAGTATTACATTAACTAGTGGAGTCTGCTAGATTCAGAGTTGGGGGTTCTCCCCCTGTGTTTGTCTCTCAGCTGTCGGACCCGGCGTTAATCCCCTTCTGTGGGGGGTACCGGAAGATTGCTCCTGGGAAGAATATGCCCCCAGTAGCCCCTCCTGACCCAGTACTGACCAAGTGGTTTATTAGGTTTGATTCCCGGTTCATTGGGTTCTATTCCTGGTTAGTGTCTGGGTTCACTAAGGGATGAGGTACAGCAAAAATGATTTCCAGGTTTTGATCCCCTGCTGTTTGCCCGCCCTGTCACCCTCATCTCATAGATACAATCACCAAAAACGCGTGTCTGAAAAGTAAGAATTCTTGTTTCTGAACTTGTTTTCACCATGAAAATGACCTTGGCTGTTGGTACGGCTTAAAACATCCAGCACTCACACCCCCCCCCCCCCCACCAACAGAGGGAGGCCGTAGATCACCGCCCTTAACAAGTTAATCCCTGATTTTACATTACCGTTAACCACCTGCGCAAACCCGCCGGACAAGGGTTAATGTGGGCCAGCGATCCAGGAGGCGACAAAGCGTTGAATTGTGTCTTCTTATGCATTTTCCTTCTGTTTGAAAAAAAACACATTTTCAGGTAAAAATTCCTTTTCTGTGATAAGACTCTTTTAAAACTCCGTAATAGATTATTATATTTTTATATTTTTATAATTAATATTAATTTTCATCAATTTTCGTAATCAGTTCAGAAGCAGACCACCTCCACATAACGGATGGCCATCTGCAGTCTACTGCAGGTGCTGGGTGGGGGGGGGGGGGGGGGGGGGGGGCTGAGTGTCTGGGGCATCATTAGAATAATTATGTCAAGATTCAAAATGTCCTTTCGATTTTGTTTCAGCCCTTTGGTAATGTGTACCATGCAGACAGCGGGTGAAGGTCCTCCTTAATATGCCTACAGCGGCAACTTGACGCAGGACAGCCGCCTTTTCCAGTCTCCTTTATGTGACTTTTGTGAACCAGACGTTGCAAAGCTATATTTGCGGGGCCCTCATTCAATAACGCAATAATTAACCTGGGTGTGCTCCTGTAGCATACTGCTGTGATGTCTGGTTACACTTTTCAACCCAAACAGAATGTTCTCATAGCGTTCTGTTTTGATTTGGTCTAAATTTCACCAAAAAAATAACATTATAATAACATTCTGACTTGGTGAGGTTTCAACCTCACTATCAATAACGTAACTGTTACGTGCCACATAAGTAAATAATAGACTGACTCTAACGTCGCAACTTGGCTGGGCAAAGCCTAGATATTTATACTTGTGCCAATCATCGTGTCTATATGTACAAACGTGGGTAATACTAGGCGTGAATAACTGTCATCACGGGAGCAGGAAGGCGACTTAATAAGGTGTTAATGTGTGCCAGAAGCACACAGATGGACGGGGCTACTGTGGAGTAGGGAACTCTTATGGGGGTGGACCACTAAGATCAACACAGCGACATGGCCATGCAACATGCGACATGGGGGCTTAGCGACATGATAGGAAGGATAAAAAACAGTGACATGCGACCTGAGAATTACTTAAATTTGACATGTGACGTTTGGATAAATAAGCGACAAAGACACGCGACATTGGCTTTTTTAAAAATTCGACATGCGACATAGGGACCCCCCCCCCCCATCTACGACAGGGGGTGGGAGTGGGGGTGAGGGGGTATACCGCGTTAGGGAGAGACCCATAGGGCGCCGCCATGTTGACTCAGGGATGGTGTTGATTGGCTGAAATTCGCGCTTGACCCCCGAAAACTAGTGGCGCGAAAGGTGAGACGCATGCGCATTAAGGACTCCCGAACGCGGTATTGACAGGTGGGGGCGTTTGTCACCGGAAGGCGTGGAGGGGATTTAGGGGCGGAAAGGGGGGGGGGGGGGGGAGGCAGAGAGTAGGAGGGGTGTTTGACAGGTGTATTATAGGAGGTTCGGGGATAGGGCTGACAGGACTGACGAGGGGATATAGACCAGTTTCCGCCACCCGCCACCTGGTAGGAAAAGGGAGCAAACTAGGCCAACATAACTTTAGGCTGTCGTTGGGAGTATTTTCTGTAAACTAAAATAATTTAATAATAATAGATAGGTCAGTAAATCGGACTGACATATGTCCTGCTTGACAAACCCATTTCAGGGTTTAATTATAGGGGTCTAATTATAGTTAAACGGTTAATATTACATCCCCCACCCGGTGGGGGTCCAGGAAGAGGCTCCTCTTGAGTCCTCTGGGAAGAATAGGCCCCCAGTATCCCCTATCGGCGTTGTGGAGTCAGTGAGATGGGTATGGGGAGCAGCGAACGTGTACAGATAGAGACACCTACACTCACATACACAAGGGCAGGTACAGGATTTTCGAAGTTAAGTCCTAAAACGGCATGCATTCGCGCTTATGTATGCAGCATTTCCCCCTCTTTTTATAGTTTAGGGGTCCAGCAAAATGGGGGATTTTACAGACGCTACACTGCCCCCAAGACCCCCCCCCCCCCTCTTGGATCCGCCCCTGATGCACTCGCTGTTAGTTTATTGATCAGGTATATGGACTTCGGGTATGTCCTTCATCTATTCTACGACCCCCTCCTCCCACAACGCTACGTTATGTTGTTGTGTTTTGTGAATAAAAACATCAATCTTTTTGAATGAACATTGCATATTACAAGGAAAACCGTTGCAAATGCTTTGAACCTTGCCTTTTTTTGACCTAAAAAAGTCAATGGTACATAAAGAGATGACAGGTTCTGTTCTGTCTAATTACACATTACAACTCAGGCAGGTAATGGTCTGGCATGAAGCGTATCCATGGCAATGCTGCAGTTATGTGACGGTTGAACTGAACGTCTGAGTGCCATATTTAGCCATGGTTGTTCAATTAATAAGTTGGTTTTATCTTTTTAATTTTCCAATAACTTTATAGGCAGTTTAGACGTTACTGCTTTCCCCCATTCCAAAAACCCACCCCCATCCATTTAAACCGGTGCACATTCAATTTTACAGACGCTACACTGCCACTTAACCAGTAACAGCCACATATATTTTAACTACGCCTCAGGGTCGGGAGAGGCTAAGACGTAGTTTGTCTCTGCTTCCCTTCCCCCACCCCGTCTGTGCCTGGAGAGCGTGCAGCAGGCAGGCTCCGCGGGGGGCAGGGGGTCAATTGTCCCAGGAAATACGCCGATGTTTATCTTTGATTGCATGGCACGTTTCTAATTGAATTTTGAACAGGGAACCGCGCAGAAATCATAACTCAGGAGCCGGGCCGTCTCCCCGCCTCCCCCGCTCTGACGCCATCTTACATGATTGGTTTTTTAAAGCCTTTATAGTCGTTGGGTTTATCTCTAATACGCCCGTCCCGTCTGTCCCATCTCCGTCCCGGAGTCTGACATGTTAATCTCCGTCCGGCGCCACCAGCTACCTTTAGAGGAGCTATACCTCAGTCGGGGTATACACGCCGGAAGTCGAGGGGTAATTGGTGTACCCAGCATGCATTGTGGGCGCAGGACGCCACCTAGTATGGACCTAGACCCTTAAGTTCGACATGGCAACAAGGCCATTCTTTAAAATCGACATGCAGCATGGGGCTTAGTGACATGAGTGAAAGACTAAACAACATGACAAGGCTTGTTTCTTAGACATGGGACATGGGAGCATCTTAGAGGCGACATGCGACATGGGGAGTCAAGCGACATTATTGCCATTTCTTAAGTTCAACATGCAACATAGAGCCCCCCCCCCCCCCCAATCAAAAGCCCCCCCCCCGAGTGGTTGGGCCACTCATTACGGTAATACGGGCCGGTAATAAGACAAGTCTCAGACGTACCTCAGAGAGGAACTATACCGCCCATGAGGATCCCGATTCAGGCAATCACAGGGTAAGGAGCTACACTTTATATGAACTTGTATGTGAACACTCAAGTTCTATGAATTATGGATATCTTGAGGCATAAGTAGTAGGGAAAACGTAAAACCGTCTCCTCTACAAGACCCTGAAGTTAGCATACAGTATCTGTGACAACAGAACAGTCTTCTTCAGGCCTGGTCTAAGAGGAGACAGGAGGGTAGAGGGGTTGGCTGTAGTGGTAAATCAGGGGAGGGAAAGGAGGGGAGCCACAAACTACATGTCTGGCTACACATGGGTCGGATAGAAGGAGGGGTTTAGTATGTTAGGAGACGGGCAAGAGGAGGGTAAAGGGAGGAGGAGGATGAGGAGAATAACTGGGTGGAGGGGGGAGGTTTGCCGAATAAAGGGCTAGTGTAAACACAAGCGGAGTTGGGGAGGGCTTTGGGGATTGGCCACTCTCTCCCCTACTCCACCACGATTCTCCATACTACTACCCGATCTCCCCACTCCCCTACCCCACCCCCATTCCCCATAATACTACCCAATCTCCCCACTCCCCTACTCCACCCCCATTCCCAATACTACTACCCGATCTCCCCACTCCCCTACCCCACCCCCATGCCCCATACCACTACCCAATCTCCCCATACCCACTCCCCTACTCCACCCCCATTCCCTTTACTACTACCCAATCTCCCCGCACTCACTGCCCTACCCCACCCCTATTCCCCATACTACTACCCAATCTCCCCGTACACACTCCCCTACTCCACCCCCATTCCCCATACTACTACCCAATCTCCCTTTACCCACTCCCCTACTCCACCCCCATTCCCCGTACTACTACCCAATCTCCCCACTCCCCTACCCCACCCCCATTCCCTATACTACTACCCAATCTCCCCGCACCCACTCCCCTACTCCCCCCCCCATTCCCCGCACTACTACCCAATCTCCCCGTACCAACTCCCCTACTCCACCTCCGATTCCCTATACTACTACCCAATCTCCCCGTACCAACTCCCCTACCCCACCCCCGTTCCCTGTACCACAACTCAATCTCCCCCTACCCACTCCCCTACTCCACCCCAATTCTCCATACTACTACGAGTACATAGCTGCCTAGCCCTCCATGTTTGTAATTCTTACCACTCTTAGGCCAGTGTATACTTTGTCCTTGTAGCATACCTCTCCACGCACACTAAAGGGGATCTTGACAAACGGAAAGCTTCTATAATTCATTATATTCATATTTCTGAGTCTACCAGTGCAACCAATGTTGCAATTTGTGAAGCGAACAAGAGAATATTATCTAATCATCTATTTCTAAAAGAAACCATAAATAATGCTTATTATAGATGCAATGAAAGTCCTGACAGATTTACTTTACCTGACATAGAGGGTTGCTAAGCTTCCCTGGAATTGGGCATTTTACCTACTGCACCTATATCAAAATGTTTAGGTTGATAGTATTGCAGCTACACAAGTAACACAAGCAAAACAGAAACTGATAGATTTCTGGAACAAAACTGTTAGAATCTCAGAATATGTCATATAAAGCCTAGATATAAACAAACGATGTTAGGGGATGTACCTGGATTGTAATTCCGCCTGACATGAGGTACGGACTTCCTGGGGTCGTGACCCTTGGGCCTTCCAGGTAAGAATAGGGCCCCTGCTGATCGTAGAAGGCGACTATAGGGGGGACCCTGCACTCACCAAGTGGTTCTTTTGGTTCAATTCCTGTTTATTGCTTGGTTTAACTAAGGGATGAGGTACAGCAAAAATGATTTCCAGGTTTTGATTCCCTGCTGTTTGCCCACCCAGTCACCTCATCTCATAGATTCGATCACCAAAGACAGAATTTGTCCCAAATAGTTTTGCCGTGAAAATGACCCTGGCTGTTGGTACAGCATAAAACATCCAACACTCACTCACTCCTTGGGTCGTGAATGGGTGTGAGAGAGGGGGCTGAGGTGGGTGGGTGGGCATGGGTGAAGGGCTTTGAGTAGGAGGGAGACAAGGCACACAGGGGCAGAGAGAGTAATGGACAGAGGGCCACGACAGACAGAATGTTTACATGGCCGGAGGACGGACATAGCGGCTTCCTGTTTGAGCCACGAGCCGGAAACGGGCCAGAAACGGGTCCTGGGGTCTTTAAGCCAAGACCTGCTATGTGAGAAATACTCTTCATCTAAACATTGTCAATCATGTAGTTGAGGGGATGAATGTTTTGGCCTATATTATGTAAGTAATATGTCATATTAGAGCTTAGTTTTTGTTGTTTAACTTTATCCCACTTATGACACTACCGACACTGTCTAGAGACTAAAGCCTGTTTTCCATAATAGAACAACAGACTCATCGGCGATCAATCGCTAAAATCACTTTGTGGGTATGGTGCTTAAGACATTGTTCATTTGCATGCTCTTTCCAACTTTTAGAATGTGATTTTATTCTGGCCACCATCAGGGCTTTGCTCATGCAAAAAGCATCAATTTTGCTCATGCATTAGCAATGGTCACTATATTGCAAAGGGACTGCAAGCTTAACGTCCCCGTAAATCCCTAAACTTTTTATGATCCCTGGTCACATGGGACTACCCTGACAGACCCCTGACCACCCCCCCCACCCACCCCTCAGACGGCAGGTCTCCTTTATTGGTAAACTGAGATGTGACCATCAGACACAAACTGTCATTTGGCCCAGGCCTCCTCCGACAGAGGACGGATGGCTATTCCGGCCAACTGTTAACTGTTGATAATAGGTCAGTAATATCAATTAACTGTGCACTGAGTGGGCAGAGTGAAGCCAGGTGGGTGACTAGGCAGAAGTATCTTGTGTACTTCCATATGGAAAGGTATGAACAGAAGATTATTGGGTTACCTTAAGAAAAGTACCATGTGTATGTTTGACATTCCTTTTTGGAAATTAAATATCTCTTTATAATGTGCTCATAATCAGGATAGAAATCTGTATGGTGAGACCTGAGTGTGTCCCAGCACACAGGAAGTGCCCCCTGATGGGGCATGCGCAGAGGGCATTTTGCAGCCTGCTCTCAGCCACAGAAAGTCTGTGCGACCAGTCTCTGCTATGTAGGTAGGACACTCGCAATCATCGGGGTAAAATTACTGTGCCGTGCGCCTCAAAAGTTGTCTGGTGTTTTTTGCTGGTACAGTCTTGCCCTCTGGGCCCAAACCACTGGCAGCTTTAGTGACTTAAGAGTATATTCTACTATGCCTTGGTGGCACTTGCATTGGCTCTAATTAGCAAATGCAAGTAGCTTCTATTTCAGATTCCAACACGTATCAAGTACTCCAAAGAAAAACGCATAGACATTTGCTTGCGTTCCTACTCTCGTTGGGAAAACACAAGTAGGAACGCAAGAAAGTTCCATAGTTTCCACTATCATATCTTAGGAATTGCTTGCATTCCTTCTGACTAGGGAACGAAAGTTTACTTGTGTCCGGATACCAACATGTTGGTATCTAGACCGCAAGTGAGCTTGCGTCAGTATCTGAACGTAAACGAAAGTGCCCCGAAACGCATCGTGGAATATAGCCTTTACTGTGCCACACCAGGGGTCACGCGGGGTGCCAAGGACCTGTATTTATGCCCATCTTTATTGGGGTACTTTGGCAGGGAGGATTATTCTACAGATTTACTTAAAGATGGCCAACCCGGATCTGACGTCATATAGGCGGTGACCTTTGACCCTTGGCATTGACCTCTGACCTGTCTCATTAGGTCATAAGTCAGCCATGGGAGGCCTT
The DNA here is from genome assembly GCA_936440205.1 of Lepidonotus clava. NCBI lineage: Eukaryota > Metazoa > Annelida > Polychaeta > Phyllodocida > Polynoidae > Lepidonotus > Lepidonotus clava. The sequence continues at coordinate 49,613,954 of OW387139.1, read as the reverse complement.
CCTTCTACCACCTCTTTCTTGAACAGTCACTCGTTTTGGTAAAGAGTAAAGAAATCCAAATGCTTAAAGGGACGTTCTCGTCCTGCCGTTGTTAGGCTAACATAAGAAGACGTTAGCCTAACGACACAACAGCCGGCGACGTGTTTTCCACTTTTGGAATGTAATCTGACGACGTTATTGGTCATGTCACAAAATTGGTGTGGCTGTCGGGGAGTTACGATGTATCAAAATATGTCTGCCTCACAGACGAGAAAGTGGCTTTAAAGTATACATCAAACTGAGGTTGGAGGTAGATTTACGAGCAAAAAATATATGATTGCTTTTGATTCAGGGACCTCCCCTGACTAATCTTCACTCTAGGAGATAACAAGTTTGGTCTAAAGTAGAATATAAGCTTTGTTAGACTTTACAAGGTGATAAAGGTGATCATTTTGTGGTTGAGACACATTGCAACATCCCTCCAGTATATAAAAAAAAACTCATTATTTTCAGAAATATTCTATTGCTTATCCCCATTAGACAGCATTCCTGGTCAGGCCATGAAATACAGCCTGTAGAAATAAGTTGGACACAAAATTAACCTAAGTGAAGCTCCCCAGAGGAAGGATGTGCCTTATGTACATAATGAAGACGGTGGCCTTTCCCATGTGTTTTAATTATTACTGCAGGGTGTGCAATTAGAGAGCCCGGTTGGCGGGCTCGGCTCCGTTAGCCGTTAGCTCGGCTCCGTTAGCCGGCCGGCCGGGCCCAGGCCTGACAGATGACCGTCAAACATGTATATAATTAAATGGGCCTCAGAGATAATTGGAGATAAAAACTCTCCCTCGATAAGGAATGGTTCAGTTAAGTCTCGGCACTACAGACCTGTCATGTTAGTTCATTGGCCTACTTCGCCCACAATTATGTCATATTTTTTGTATCATGGCACGAGATGATTTTCGTGCTGGGCTCATCTGTCAATATTAAGGTAATATACCATTCATTTTCCTCCACTATAAATTACCATTAACAGTGATGTATACTATATTCTGCTTTTATCAAAATGAATGCTTCCTTAGAGCATTATGGTGCTGCAACGTTTCTTTTTTCATATGACTTTAAACAGCGCTAAAGGTCTGTCATCCAAGAAAGGACCTAAAAGACTTGAAACTTTTAATGAGTCATAGGAGTAAATAAGGGGTTATTGCGATTCCATAACACATTTCTTTGAATATCTAATCTAGGTGGGGCTTCTGCCCCTAGAAAAGAATAGGCCCTGTTGGTCGTAAAAGGCACCAATAGGGGGGACCCAGAACTAACCAAGTTGTTCATTGGGTTCAATTCCTGGTTGGTGTCTGGCTTCACTAAGAGATGAGGTACAGCAAAACTGATTTCCAGGTTTTGATCCCCTGCTGTTTGCCCACCCTGTCACCTTCATCTCATAGATACAATCACTGAAGACAGAATTATTCCGAGCATATTTTCGCTGTGAAAATTACCCTGGCTGTTTGTACGGTGTAATACATCCATTACTCACTGTAAACTATGTTAAGACTTTACAAATATATTTTCCAAGTAATGATTTCACCTTATCATACAAAGCACTTACGGTGTTAGAATCTTATTCCTTTGAGTCTATATAAGATGGGACTACCATCACGAATTCGGACCTCAAGCAGACTTGATTATATATCACAAAACCATGAGAAGTTCAGAAAGAACGATATTTAAAATAGTTTGTTTCTCCCACTTTGAGGCTGTATGATTTCCAGGCCGTAAGCTTTCACTGGTATAAAGGGAATTTGGAAATTCTCTGCCCCCCCCCCGAAAAAAAAAGGAGCAAAATTAAACAAGAATAATTAGAAACAGGAGATTTCTCCGGGTCCTGAATTTCCTATTCTAAAGAAACAGGACATTGGACTTTCTTCAATGATTTTTCTTTTTTTTTCTCCATATTTCCCATTTATTTCTGATGACATTCTCGTGTTTAAATGATTTAGGATAAAAATGAATCATGAAACGTGATTATAAATGTTTACAGCCAAACAAGAAAACGCAGAGAAAACACAGGGAAATGAGTATCATTTGAGTTTTCATCCGGTCGCTAACAGTATAAACAAAATGACATTTTTAGTGAAATCCGAGTTCCACCTCCATCAACTTTAGTGATTCCTGTACTTTCAAGATGCTTTTAAACATCACCTCTCAAAAGTTACACCTTAACTGTGTTCATAGCATTTGACCCAGGTTTTGGCTTTTTTCCAACCTAAGAGTTAGTGCAGACACAGCTTTGAACCAAAGATACTAGACTGAGTTGAGGTGATTCCAGTTTTATCAGAAGTCTCCAGAAACTCCAATAAGCGTCTCTAGAAAGTCCAATAAACTTATTTTCTTGTGTGAAAACACCCTAAGACCGCTCTTCAAGTTTGGTTGCTGCAAACATGTTAGCGTGTCCTCTCTACCGAAGACGAGCTATGTCCTCGGTGGATCGCATGTGTCTCAGGAGGTAACCTTAGCAGTTTGCATGTGTACCAAGAGGCAACCCTGACAGGCGCCTGGTGCCGCTTCAGGCCCAACCCGACTACAATGGCCCGCTACCTGAATCCGCTCTCACCCGCACATTCACCTAGATACGTGTCAATTAGGCGCCTCTCCCCGCAGTGCCCTCTGGTGGGGGAGGTAAGAGGCAGGTTGATTTGGCAGTGCCCCAGCCACCTGCCCCTGGTGCTAAGGGCACCCGAGTGACCTTCAGACGAACAGCTGGGTCAACCCCTATCTTAGGCTCTGTGTCGGGTAATTCGGGTTTCTACAGAGGTTCTTTTAAGTGCATTCTGAGCTTATTTGGCAAAACCTCTTTTCCATTTCATTATTGTAGCATATGGTCACTTAATAGCCTAGAGATTAAGTAAGACTTATTTGTGTAATCAATTTTGGTTTTTACCTAAATATGGTTTATTTCTTCAGTAGAATGGAAAATTCTCTATCTAAAGAGTATGCTAGGCAATGATCTCAGAATTGTCACACGTTAGATTAAACTAAAATAAATTTGATAATTCCTTACAACAGCAGACAGGTAAAGCTGCCAGAAGATTGCCCTTTTGTTGTTAAGTCTTGCCCAGAAGAGCTAAAATCTGAAGGTACAGTCTGAAAGTTTGAAAGGCTGAGGTGCGTTTTGTCTCCGGACATAAACTCGCCATGGCTTCTTTAAACAAAAGTATTACCTAATTCAACATTGATTAAAGCTTAAATCAAGTTTGTTATTGGTGTTCCTGACAGAGATGCATTGGATCTTACTAAAATTGGAAAAGAATATCTTTCAAAGTGAATTAGCTCAGGATGGAACTTAAATTTACACAAAGGTGTATCAGGGTTGTTCAAAGGAGGGTCCACATAAAGGTTGACTATGACATTGCACATTTGTATCCATGTGTACATCATTTTCCTCCCCCTTGTGCAGTGTCAACCATAAGGTGTGGGTAGGCGGTATTGGGGAGATTTGGACCCCAGATTCAGTCCTTCTGGATCCCTCTAGATCTGCCTCTAACTACGTGTATCTGCCTTCTTGGTACTCAGAGATTATGTCAATAAGGACCCCATTTTCCTATCTGTGCTTTTTCCCTGCAAGTAATCTTTATTTGTGAAAAGTGACAGTTAGTATGGCTCCTTTCTTCAGATGGTATTCTAGCAAAAGGCCGGTTGTATCCAAGGTAAGGAGACATGGTGACCTTCCTGATTACACCCAGACAGCCACGATCCTGCTTCAAGGGGTGGGGTCAACAACAGTATTTATGTTACTCTTTTGAACCGTTACAGCTGAGTACACCGCTGCCATAGTAATGGGGGCCGATGGTCTTTGAAGGGGACTTACACTGCACAAAAAGGGACAAATGATGTGATACTTAGTATATATAACAATGTAGACCCCTCTTTCTAAAATCCTGGTCACTAGAATACCTATTATCCGTTGGTTGATTCTTTTTCATTCACCAAAGTAAAAGGTTGGTTGGTTCGGGGGGTGAATGACACCATATAGCATAACACCACTCCAATTCATAACACTACCTGATGTGCCATGACACCCAAATCTGTCCCATAATGCACCTTGTCCCCCCTCGGGCCCACCACCATCTTGTCTTCCCCTGCTGGGACCCGGCGTGTCGCGCCCTGTGGTGAGACTTGTGTTTCGGGGACATGGACACTGTCCTGATTGGGTCCTCGGGGACCGAGGCACTATACACGACACGCCAGGTAAGTGCCTACAGCAAAGGCCTATGCAGATTAGCTCTATGTAGACAGGTTGGCATTTCCCCCCTGAAATGTGTTTTAATTATATTTTCTTAAGCTAGTTTCTCATGATCTGCAGGGCCATATTTTAAGATGCTCTTGGAGTAACAATGTAGAAACAGTGAAAGCAGTTAACCAAGAACAGGTATTCCAAGAACAATTAAATAACAGTTTCCCTGGCACAAGAGATGTTCTTGCCCCCCAGCATGGAGGCTATGGTATTTGCTTGACTGACAATGTGAGGATTGATCGCAGGTTATTTTAGCGTGTGAGTTTTACAACGTCGAGCATCAATAATTTGATTACGCCCCGGCCGGAATGTAAGCGCTGAGTGTGAGATAATGGCACCTATTCTTTGCCAGCGAGATGCATTTGCTGCAAATGTATCGCCAAATGTGAGAGTCAGTGATGCAAATATAAAATTAAACAATGCATTCACTGAGTGTATTGTCCCATTACCAGGAAACAAAGAAAGCATTTTATGGAGTTCATTGTATTGAATAGTGGCCTTGATATCATATATGTGGGGGAGTCATTCTCTGCTAAATTGACATTTTATAAGTTTGTAAGTGACTGAATGCATCATAGTCTCAATCAACTTGATGTACATTAGTGAATAGGGGCAATGCGTGTCTCACAGGTAACATACTGAACCATGTCAAGCATCATAGATGTAACACCTTAAAGACAAGAGACATATTCTGAACTTAGTCAAGAAAGGTCAGGGAAGGATAAATGAACATTGTTTAGCGGGCGATGCAAAAAATTGCTGACTACTGTAGACTTCTGTGTGTGAAGGTCGCTTATGAGTACTTTACAACTCAAAGTAGTGACACATACAAATGGGAAGACACCTAAGCAGTGTATTTGCATATAAATCCCACAGAGCTAGCAGCTCGATTCCAATCCTTGAGCAGATTGGCCATTTGCCTGTCATTAATTTTGGACTGTTGTTGAAATGACCAATCTACAGTAGGTTTATGTGTGGAAGTACAAAAGGAGGCCAAGGCCATGGTGAGTTATCAGACTCAGCGTAATAACCAGCGATCAGCCACGAGCTGCTCACCAACTGTTATGGCCTGCCTTCAAATCCCTTTTTATGAGCAGTTATTGTTTGGCGTCAGTTTTCGCTTTCCATTGCCGCAGTGGATTGAGTAAGGCGCTCCACAATCCAGGCTGACGAATAACAGGAATCAATGGTTTGTGAGGTGTTCCTGTCAAATTATGCAAAATCAACCTGACAATATTGTCTTCTCTCATCGCTTTCATTTGCGATAACATTCCCGATGCAATATCTCAGCTGTAAAATGTGCACAAAACGGATGTGTTGATTTGCATGTCTTAAGCTCCCATTCGCAGTCCTCGAATGAGTGGTATAAGAAGTGACTGTATTCATGCTTGATTAACAGCGGAGTTTAAAACATGATTTACATCCTGTGCTTATTTTGTTCATGATCTTCTAGCTGAACAAATTGTGTTGAGATAAGGTATAAAATTTGGAGCCAAGCACTTAACAGATTCTAGGATTTTATTGGTAATAATATCCTGCATGGTCCCACTATACAACTGTTTCCCCAACCCATAAGACCAGAAGTAATGTGCTTGGGTTTACCAGTAGGCAGCCATGTTATTTGGGGCCTTACGGGCCCCTATCTGCCCTGATAAATGGGCTGATGTGGCACCCAGTTTTCCGATGAAAAGACCCCAATTTCTGGCTAACAAGTCAGGTTAGGGCTTAATGAAGGTAAGTGATGGCGCTCAGCGCGGTGGCCGGAGGAGGCTGCTTGGCGATAGCGGAAAGGTTCACCCACGCTGTGACAGTGGATAAAACATGCACTCCGGCTGTGGGGAGACAAGCTCTGACCTTTCACAGAGGCTGCAGTAAGAAGCTGGTAGGTGTGTCAGTGCCACTGCCCCAGCTCTGTGTAGAGGCTATAACTAGGACCTCCATAGAGCATAACAACAGCTACATATGTAAACTAGCATTTAAACCAACATAGCTAAGAGGTGGTTTCCTAAAGCAAAAAAAAATGTGAAGCTGTTCAATTTATATCCCCTATTGACACAGACTCCCCTGACACCTCTACAATCATGTCAAGATCTCTTAGACTTGTTTCTCCTAAGGTAAGGTCAAACACTTAAATGTAAACAGTAGTACCCTGCGGGCCAGCAAATCTTTGTGGATATGTTGATGTGAACCAAAGAATTCCTACATATCATATAGGCCCAGCAGTAGTGTATCACTGTTTGGGGCAGGCCTCTAAACCAAGGTTTGTGGACTAACTGCACTCCCACCCACAGCCCAGGTTAATGGCTCTAACAGCGCCCCCTGCCCACAACCCAGGTTGGAGCTGTAAAAGCACCCCCTGCCCACAACCTAGGTTGGGCCTCTAACAGCGCCCCCTGCCCACAACCCAGGCTGGGGCTCTAACAGCGCCCCCTGCCTACAACCCATGTTGGGACTCTTACAGCGCCCCCTGCCCACAACCTAGGTTGGGCCTCTAACAGCGCCCCCTGCCTACAACCCAGGTTGGGGCTCTAACATCTCACCCTGCCCACAACCCAGGTTGGGGCTCTAACAGCGCCCCCTACTCGCAACCCAGGTTGGGGCTGTAACAGCGCCCCCTGCCCACAACCCAGGTTGGGCCTCTAACAGCGCCCCCTGCCCACAACCCAGATTGGGCCTCTAACAGCGCCCCCTGCCCACAACCCAGGTTAGAGCTCTCTAACGCTGCCCCCTGCCCACAACCCAGGTTGGTGGCTCTAACAGTGCCCCCTGCCCACAACCCAGGTTGGTGGCTCTAACAGCGCCCTCTGTCCACAACACAGGTTAGGGCTCTAACAGCGCCTCCTGCCCACAACCCCGGTTGGGGCTCTAACAGCGCCCCCTGCCCACAACCCAGGTTGGGGCTCTAACAGCACCCCCTGCCCACAACCCAGGTTGGTGGCTCTAACAGCGCCCCCTGCCCACAACCCAGGTTGGTGGCTCTAACAGCGCCCCCTGCCCACAACCCAGGTTGGGGCTCTAACAGCGCCCCCTGCCCACAACCCAGGTAGGGGCTCTAACAGCGCCCCCTGCCCACAACCCAGGTAGGGGCTCTAACAGCGCCCCCTGCCCACAACCCAGGTTGGGGCTCTAACAGCGCTCCCTGCCCACAACCCAGGTTGGGGCTCTAACAGCGCCCCCTGCCCACAACCCAGGTTGGGGCTCTAACAGCGCCCCCTGCCCACAACCCAGGTAGGGGCTCTAACAGCGCCCCCTGCCCACAACCCAGGTAGGGGCTCTAACAGCGCCCCCTGCCCACAACCCAGGTTGGGGCTCTAACAGCGCCCCCTGCCCACAACCCAGGTTGGGGCTCTAACAGCGCCCCCTGCCCACAACCCAGGTAGGGGCTCTAACAGCGCCCCCTGCCCACAACCCAGGTAGGGGCTCTAACAGCGCCCCCTGCCCACAACCCAGGTTGGGGCTCTAACGGTGCCCCCTGCCCACAACCCAGGTTGGGGCTCTAACAGCGCTCCCTGCCCACAACCCAGGTTGGGGCTCTAACGGTGCCCTCTGCCCACAACCCAGGTTGGGGCTCTAACAGCTCCCCCTGCCCACAACCCAGGTTGGGGCTCTAACAGCGCCCCCTGCCCACAACCTAGGTTGGGGCTCTAACAGCGCCCCCTGCCCACAACCTAGGTTGGTTCTTACAGCGCCCCCTGCCCACAATCCAGGTTGGGGCTCTAACAGCGCCCCCTGCCCACAACCTAGGTTTGTTCTTACAGCATCCCCTGCCCACAACACAGGATGGGGCTCTAACAGCGCCCACTGCCCACAACC